>JARHVA010004234.1:660000-1370000 GCA_037957365.1 Torreya grandis | reverse complement strand
AACATTCCATTCATGACAAAGGCCTTGGCAAAGGTTTCCATAATGCCAAAACACTTGTGCAACCTAGATCAAATCTGTATTTGATCATGCTTGATAGCTCTCCTATCATGGTATATGATGTCTATGTGGATCGACATGTCTACCTAAATTTTAAGAATGCATCAAAATTATTTATTTGTTACTCCACTTTTTGTTTGATGAAGCTACATTATTTTCCCTCCTCTCCTCTGTCATTTGTTTGGGCACTTTGTTTGTAAAATGCCCCTACCTCTCTAGATGAGGATTCACCTCTTCCTAATGTTACTTCATTCCTATCTCAACCTGAATCTCATGATCAAACATTTGTTTCTCCATTTTGTAGGTGCAAATTTGTAGTTCTTTGGTTTACCTATAAGAATAGGGTATCCAACAAATTTGGTATTAATTAGGTCTTAAATGTCACTTTCTTAAGGAATACATAGCTAGTAAGGAATACTTGATGATTTCTAAGATAACTGGTTTTAAATTTAAACTTATCACATAAGATTATGAAGTATTTTTAAGTTGATTTTCATATCCTGTTTGTAGTTGATAAATATCTTCACATCATTTTCTTTGAGAATTCCTCCATCTCCTAATGGACTAGGATCAACTCAATGTACTAGAACTAACCTTTGAGCTCCCAGAGAAATGGGGATATATTTATCCATTTCCTTCTTGCTACTACACTTTTTCATTTGGTTATAGAATAAAAAATGATTTATTTGTCTTCAATCTAATTACATAGATATTGGAGATTAGTCTTGCAAGAATTTATTTCTTTGTGGATTATAACCTCCATATTTTTCTACCTTGTTATTTTCCCCTATAGTTCTCACTACCTCTACTTGATTCACCCACAATTAATCATATTGTCTTAAATTTTTAAACTATTGTCCCTCAACAAATGCACAGGTGATAATGGAAGGTGTTTGGACTTGCATCTTTTGGTGTCATAGGATGTTCTAATTATTCATTGGGTTGGATAAATTTTGTAATTGACACTCAATTTTTGTATAAAAATCATTTTTGTTTGTTATTTTATAAAATCTATTACAAAATATTGTAAATAATATTTAGTCAAATGAAATTAATTGATATAATCTTCCTAATAGTTTGAAGATAGAAAAGGAATGCACAATTAAAACATGGTGTTGTTATAGGAAATTAAAAATAGTTTAGTAGTGGAAAGCCTATTATGTGTTTTTGAGAATAATATAAGCTGGTTCGTTTGGTTTATATTCTCAATCAGCATCTTTTGCTTTAGGATTTTCTAAAAAGCCTTAATGTTATTATGTGTATGTATGTATGTATGTATGTATGTATGTATGTATGTATGTATGTGTTCCCTAAATTTAAAGTATACACCTTAACGATTTATTAGTCCAATTTATCATGTATGTTTATGGATAAACACTAGTGTCGTTGCCAAAAACAATTTATACATATAAAAAAAATAAACAACAAAGGCTTTTAGAAATAACTAAATCATTTATAAATAAAATTGGGAAAAACAAACAAATTTATCATAAGAACCAACAATGCTATATTTATTTTCAAAAGTGTGTAAAATACCATTCACTATTGTAACATTTTTTAATACATGACTCTCGTTAAAAAGCAAATTGAGATATAAAAGGGTAATGTAAAAAAACACCATTTAGTAGTTTTGTGATTCCTTTCTAAAATATTCTATCAGATATTCTCATTTGGCCAATTGTTTTTTACAATAGGTTCAAAAAGGCTCTAGAATATTATTAAAAACATTTTTTTCCCATGAAATTGAGGGTCTCTTAATAGAAAATTAGAAGGCATGCATAGTTGAGGGCCCTCAAATTTACTTACCTCCTGGAGATCAATGGTTTTGCACCTAAATTCTAATATCGTAACAAATATAAAATTAGATGTTATATTTTATTTATTTTCCTAAATAATTGCAAAAATAATTTTAAAATAGATGTTGTATTTTCTTAATTTTCTTAAACAATTTCTAAATTATTATTTTTTAATTGAATAAAATAAAATAAAAAATTTTACAACTAGACAAAAAATGGAAAGGCTTCCCAAAATAAAAATAACTATCAATTGCCCCAAAGGTGCAAAGAAAGCCAGTGGAATTGTATGTTTTTGTTTTGTGATTATATCTAGAATGTGTGTGTGTGTGTGTGTGTGTGTGTGTGTGTGTGTGTGTGTGTGTGTGTGTGTGTGTGTGTGTGTGTGTGTGTGTGTGTGTGTGTGTGTGTGTGTGTGTGTGTAGTATGAATGGGAATGACCCCACAATTGTTGAGTTATTCACACAACACATGTTGACGACTTCTTTTTTCCCAACCCAACACCAACTTCACCATTGCCAGTTGTTATGATGCCTACCCCACAACTTTGTTAATCAAAAATATTACTAAGAGAAATTTATTAAATATTTGCATTCTAAAATAAATAAGCATTCAAATTATGTAAATCTATGTAGTAAGAATTAATATTCATAAAAATTATAAAAAAAAAATTCCAAACTAAGATTAAACACAAATATGTAGCCTCAATCATTGTACAACGTGAATCATGAAAATGGTTGGATGTTAAGTTATTACTAATAGTGACCCCAAAGGTGAAAGTTATGATGGAAGGAATAATGGATCTTTGTTGATGAACATGGGGATGGAATTAATGAAAGTTAAAAATTAAGTTGAATCAAAAGAGTGTTTATTTATATTTTTATATTAAAAGTTTAATTTTTTAAGATATTATTTTTCTTGAAATTGGTAGAGTCTATTCAGTATTATTATGATTTTTTAAGTTGTAATTATGATATATAAGTTTAAAGAGTTCAATTTTCTTTAGGTACATATTTTAAATATTCAAATCTTCTATAATAAATATAATGAATGATTAAATTTGGTTTGTATGTTGGCTATGTTAGATATTATATGTATGGACATCAAGAGATTCCCTCTATATTATTTTACAAATGTTATATTAGATATATCCAAAAGAAATATAAACAAGGGTATCATAAATGAGATCTATATAACCTATCTTTGGTTCTAGTAGCTAGACCTTAGTTTTTTCCCTCAAAACTTCAACATTACTACAGTGCATAAGTGTAAAACTAATGGTTATTTATGCATTTTGATATAAAATTTTAAATTTTTATTATATAATTTATGTTTTTAAGAGTTAGGGGTTACGATTATTAGGAAATAATGAGTTTCACATTATTTATCATGGTTTAATTTTTATGGATTGATGAACTTTTATTTATGCTAGTCTTAGACACTTTAAACACTATTTTAAGATTTAATTAATAAGAAAAAATATATTTTTATTTATTATGATGGCATTAAAATTTCTATGAATGTGGATTTTCTTGGCTCATAAAGAGACTTTTATGTAGGGACTAAATTTGATCACTATTTTTTATCATATTTGATATGAAATTTTAAATAGAACATTGAAAAGTTTAAAATACTAAACTAAATATATAAACTATCCTTAATGTTTCCTCCTCCTACTATGAACCATACTAATAATAAAAATATAATATTAAATAAATAATAGTCATGAAAAAAATTAATTATTACTTTTATTTCATAACATATAAAGTCGACAATCAAATTTAATTCTTGTTTTTTTTAACTAAAAAAATTAACATTATAAAGATTGAAGGTGAATTCTAATCCAAAAAAATAATAAAATTGATATATCTAAGTCCTTAGCATTAAGCAAAAAAATGTACCTAATACCAACTCCTAATTTTAATAAAATTAAAAAATTAAAATATTTATCCTCCAATAAAAAAAATGAGTGAATGGTTAGGTGTGAAGGGCATCACTTGAAGTCAATCGTCAAAAAATTAGTGCTTAATAGCTATAGTTGATGGTGAAATTTAAAACCAAATTATTTGTAGATAAAAACAATCTGACCTCGTAATCTTATATTTATTGAGCAATCCATCGTGATTCCCCACTTGGCACTGCCTACAGAGAATTGAATTATCCCTTGTTTTTTTCTCCCTCAATCCAAAATTTATGGGATACGATTTCACTTTTTAATGCAATACATACACAACATTTCATCCTTGTACTTTTTGATGATGGAATAGACAACAATAATACTTAACTAAAATACCAACCTAACAATTATTAGTCAATGACTCACTGGGATATGCCTATCAATCTCTCACCAATTTATTATAATATAAATAAATAATGTCCTACTATAAGTGGCTTGTCCTCATCATATTCACCACAAAAAATCATGTATTCTCATGGTCATCACTTATTAGGCAAAACACCCTTTTACTTGATTGTAAGTGGGTGTGATTGTGACCTAACAAGCTAAAAATTTTATTATTTTGGGGTTTGGATTTCATTACACACCTAATGGTCATAGTCTTGCATGGTCACATGTTATCAATGAGCACATGACAAGGTAACTACAACTACTTTCCCCTTATTTGAATACCCATAGCTTTGACAATTGAGACAGAGATTGACAAAATCTAATGAAATACTATCATTGCCCTTTTGATGGAGAAAATATAAAATAGCCCTAGGATGCAAATTATAAAATATAATTAATCTAACAGCTAAAAATTTAGATCCTAGTGTGTGTGGATTGGGGAGGGACAACCATACACACATATCTCATAAGAAACACCCAACTTTTTCAAGTACACCGTCAATATTATGTAGGTCATGTCAAAACCATAGGGCATGGCCTACATCATCTTAAAAAATTTACATAAATAGTATAAAAAATATATTTTTTAGTTTTCTCAACATATATTATGCATTTTCCAACCTGTCATAAGGGTGTTGTTTTTTAACCCAAGCCACACAAGTTTTGCAGGAACGATGCATAGTACATTAATGGGTTAAAGTTGAAAGTGGGACTGGGGTATGGTATCTGAGTCATTGACCTAAGCTAGTGTTGGGGCCAATGCAAGTGTCTGTCCAATGATAAAAACATCAAATTTTTCATCCCATCACATTTGTGATGATGTCCATCTATCTGTCTGCTTGACTCATAACTTTTGATGGGATGTCAATTTTTGTCCCATCCTATCTCCACTTTTGTGGTGATGGACATATAAATTTGTTAACTAATAAACATATATACTTAAAAGTGTTTTCCACATTTGGAACCCGAGACCTTTAGCATCATGATGAAACTATTCTAGAATCTGGATTTTAAAGGTATAAGGATTTTTTGTATGTGCAACTTGAGAATATTATTTTTATTCTTCAATGTTGTCCACTGGATTAGAAATTTAGTGGATTACACCTAATTCCTAAATACTATTTCCACCCAATGTGAATTGCAACTAAAAATTTTCCAAATCTATGTGTGTTTGCACACATAACATTATTCAATTTGCAACAGTAGATTTTTATGATTCCATGTCAAAAAGAGAACAAACTTTTTGACAAATAAAGCAATTCATTTTGTAAAATATGCGCGTCTCAAAAAAAAAAAAAAAAAAAAAAATTGGGGGGGGGGTAAAATAGCTTCCTTAATGGTGACCATCGACTAAAAATTATTCTTGTTTTGCATCAAATTATCTTTGACATCATGCTGATTTGAAAAATCTTAACGTAAATGCATAGAAACATTATACTGTGTAGATGAAAAAAATAGAACCTATTATTCAAACACAAGGTAAAAATCTATGACACATGTAAAGATAACAGTAACATCCCTAGTAAATAGGAAGAAAATGATTATGTTATGCTCCCTCCTCCCTGACGCTCAAGCATTGTATTAGTTTCATATAATTCTCAACATCACGAAACTTAGCCGATGCACAAATGACCTCCTGTTGACTCGAACTGTTTTGAACAAAAATTGCATAGTCATTCACCTACCATATATGATCCTCCCACAAACACCCATAGAAGATAATTCAGAGTGGAAGTGGTTCATTATAATACCCAGCTCATTATCAATAGCAACATGGTCAATGAATAAACCAAACTCTTCATGAATATCATTATACAAACTCCTAACTATTGGCCGGCATAAATGGTATCATGTGATACCAAACCACTCAGCACCACCACTTCCCCAAAATGAACATTATTCAAAACCAGGTTGTTTTTTATGAAATAAACCATTTTATCTCTTTGTGAGATAAATCTTAGGGAAGCAATCCTAAATTTGATGTTTGTCTCCTCCCATCGACAAACATCACTCCTCGTATATGCTTTACATGAACACAATTAATGTTGATTAGAATTTTTTTTGTTGTTGATTTTTGATTAGTTGCTTAGTAACATTTGCTCTTCGAAAAACATGAAGTGCAATATTGACTCTACAATACAATGAGTTTGAGTAATGGTGAAGTGGTGGAGAAAGGCAAAGACATATAGAACATGCAAGTGGTGAAATATTTCAAGGTGAGTTGGGCGATGGCGAGGAGCAATGACAAGACATTCTAAGAAATATTATACCCCATAGAGCTTGAATCACTTACCAAACTCAAGAGAATATTTAGATTTACATACCCTACACCCATTGCAAAGAAATTTGCAACCTATATAGCAATAAAATATTATTATATATAAATTACATAATATATATAAATATTATTAGTAAATTATTACATACATATAATATAAATATATCATATTAAATATATAATATTATATATTAGTATATATTCATAATCTACTAATTTAAATAATAATATTAATAGTCTATATATAAATAACATTTTAATAATAAAAAAAAGAAAATGGTCTGAAAACATAAAGTTAAATGTTGCATTTCACACAACTTATTTTTTACAAAATTTGTGAAAAATAAATACTTGTAAATACTGCCACATGCCTTGTTGCATGTCATGCAAGTTACATCTTGCTTTTCAATTGAAAATACAACAAAAATATTGTGCCTACGATTAGCCAAAAGTTAATTGTAATCTTCAAAGATGGATTTAAATGGAGACTCCTCTACAAAAATATCTTCTTTTGAAAAGCATAGACATTATCTTTTTGTAATCCCAGGGGCATGCACTGCAATTCAAATTTCTATAATCTCTGGATGGTTTCGTCGAGTTTCGAACCACATACATTTGTATTTCCCACAAAACTCTAAGAATTTGGGTGGTGTTGCGAGTCAGGGTTGCGAGGAGGCTAGTTTTTTCATTCTACTGATGTGAATTTTGGATGACAATTAGGGTTTTTAGAGGCTAAGGTTCGGTCCTTTAAAACTCCATGAATGTGAAATTGTGTTGGCTGAAGCGAGCGAGTGATTGAATTTATTCATGGGATTTGTTTACAACCTGATAATTGCTAACTCTGTTATAAACCAAACCAATTTGCCTATGAATTTATAGTGTGAGATTGAACCAAAATAAGTAATTGGTAAAATGAAATGATGAGCAAGTCATATTTTTTTTTGAATAGGTAGAGGGTGTAGGTGAGCTTGGACTGATTTTTTTTGTCGTGTACCTTTCACATCAATTTCGCTTAGTGCTGGAAATGAAACTTGTGGGATTTATTTTTTCATTGGGTAAAAAATTGGCATCCTGGTTGCTACTAGATCTGTGTGATGGTGTTTTAGAGAGTGTGTTTTCGAAGGATCCTCATCTTTGATGGTCTCTAAATTGAGCACCAAAGATGGCTTGTGAGGCCTCACCATATACCAGACATGAGATAGATGTTGCGGTATGATTAGGCACACCTGCATCTGTTTCTCTTGTTTGTCTTTAGATGCTGAACTGAAATATTGCTATCACCATCGACATATTCTCAAACGAAACTACTAATATCTTTATAAAGACCGCATAAGGTCAGACAAAATCTGTTACCATTAACACCAATTGTTTCAATGTTACTGTTTATATAGCACAATGTTGCTTTCCACCCATGGTCTTCACACAAACTACTCTCCACCTCATACTCATTGTTTCCCCCTGTTGACAAACCAAACTATTTATCAAGGAATATACCCTTTTGTCTTTTTATAAAATGAATCTTAAAACCTTACCCATCATATAAACTTACGATTTTAAAAAAGAAAAGAAAAAAAATTAAAATTCGGATACTAATGTTGCCACCCTTCCGTATGGAGGGGCACGTTGCCTTTATATATTTTCCAAGAATTTATGAGCATTAATTTATCAGGCAACATCATATTTTCCAAGAATTTGTTGGATGGGGTCTCTGAAAAATCACAGAAGATTAAGGATACCATCACGAAAATAATTGTGGATGCCAAATGTGGCAGACTTTCTCCTTTTTCTAAAATTTTTGGACCCGCCGAGCGTGAGGCGAAAGACAACCAAGTATTTGAGATTTATGTTTGATTTGTTTGACGAGTACATAGAGGAGCGGCTACATGATGGCAGAACTGAGAGGAAAGAAAAAGATTTTCTGGATATTTTATTGGAGATTAAAACAGAGGCGGGAGAGAAATTTACCAAAATTAACCCGAATTTTTTTGGTCAGTACTTATTTAATTTTTTATATTTTTCTTTCATAAATATTAATTTTATAAAAAATAAAAATAAAATATAAATTCAATATAAATATCTCATTTTTAGTATATTTGTAACATAACAATTTTGATATTTTATTATTTTCATCAATTTTATAATAAATTTTTATTCATTTGTTTTTCTTAATTTATTAGAGATCTAGTTAAACATCCTCTTTAATGAAGTGGTCTATTATAAATGTTGTTGGAAATTTTGTCCCTAATAGAATAGTAACTTTATTATGTTTTATTAAGGTTATGGGTCAAGAATTTATTGTATTTAGAGTCTTTATATAAAATTAAGACCTTACCATAATATTTAATGAGGATCATATTTTTATTTATTTAGTAAATTCAGGTGAAAAGCTTTAAAAAATTTGTGAAATTTAAATTATTGTGTTGATTTGATGTTTTACATTTAGTTTTATGTGTTTTTTTTTTGTTGAATATTTATTTTTAAGTTATTCTTTATTTTTTATTTTCATTATTTGGTATGGTTTTTTATTTGTTTTCTTATATTTCTAAACATAAATTAATATAATGGAAGTAAAGTTAGAAAACTTATATGTATATTTTTAAAATATTTTTATTTAAAAATTTACAATATAATTAAATTTTATATACATTTTATATATTTTTAAGTTTAGATCTTGGCAAATGAATTTTCATATTATATAATTAGTTTGTTAAAAAAAGTTGATTCATCTTTCTATTTCATAATCCAAAGTGTTTTTCAAGAGATGATATTTATGCCTATTATTTTTGTAGGACTTGTTCGTTGCAAGGAGCAATACGACCAGTACCACAATCAAATGGGCCATGATCGAACTCATACACAACCATGTGATAATGAAAAAAATCAAGCAAGAATTGGATGAGGTAGTGGGACAAGAAAGAATAGTGCAAGAAAGAGACATTGAAAAACTTAATTATCTTCATGCAATGGTCAAAGAAACCTTGCATCTCCACCCTCCTGGACCCTTTCGAATCCCCCATAAAGCCCAAAGCTCTTGTGAAATAGATGGATATTTTATACCCAAGGATGCCCAAGTGTTTGTGAATACTTGGGCAATTGGAAAGGACCCACTAGCATGGAAGGAACATGAAAGGTTTGATTCAGAGAGATTTTTGGAGTCAAAGATGGAATATAATGAGAATTTTTTTGAATTCATTCTATTTGGATTAGGAAGGAGAATGTGTCCAGGATTACCTTTGGCTCATCGAATGGTCCACATAGGAGCAGCCTCTTTCGTACCATGTTTTTATTGGTATCTTCCAAATGCACAAAATCCAAAAATGTTAGATATGAGTGGAATGTTTGGAATCAAACTACAAAAGACAGATCATTTGGTTGTAATACCCATACCATGCATGACACATCATGTCTATATCTAATCTCTACTTCAAAAACTCAAAATATATTATGATTAAATTGAGTAAATAAAGATTAGAATGATTTATATGTACACATTAATTTCTCCAATTACAAAAAATTAAAATAAATGTCATGTGATAATTATGTTTTGGAGAATACTTATTATTAACTATTATACTTGTGTCAAACAAAATTGTGTGCATGATAATCTATAATATTAGTTTGGATTTTTGAAAATTATTTATATCTAAAAATTTATTATAAAATTCAATTGATATTAACTTATATTATCTACTAATTGAAAGTATTGGAAATTTTAAAACTTAAATGATATATTCCTAACTTTATTGACAAATTATTTAATTATATTTCAATTGGTAAAAAAATTCGAGATGAAAAGCTTTTAAATATTATTATAAATTCAAATCGATAATGTCATAAACAATAAACAACATCCAATAAATGGGGACATTATACGTTTACTTGTCAGTTTTCCCATTATTTTAAAAAAATAATAATATTATTAGTTTTTTTCCATTGTCTTTGTAAAATCTTTGCCCTTCTATTCTGACGGTTACTTTCCCTCGTCGGTAACGGTTTAACTCTCATGGAGGTTGGGAGGAAGTGGGGCATTGTCTCCTCTATGATCACCCTTATGGATGCTGGTAATCTTCAGAAGTTACCGATGAATGGAAGATTTCATAGAAGACTGATGTTTACAGTTTTGGTTTCTTGCTTTTGGAGATTTTAGATCTGTCAATGATGACAGTGTTGATCTTCTTTGTTGGGTGCAGTCAGTTGTTCGGCAGGAGTGGACTTTAAAAGTATTTGACATATAACTCCTGAGGAATCACAATTTTGAAGAGGACACAGTTCAGTTATTACAGGTGGCAATGGATTGTGCCGTACAATACACAGATCAAAGACCTACCATGAAGTAAGTGGTAAAAAGGGTTGAATACGTGAGAAAAAGTCTTGAAGATATTGATGGGATTTAGAGATGGGAACAATGACAAATTTTGATTAGAATCCACAATGCCATTGAAGCTCGATGAGAAAATTTCTGGCTCTTTCATTTTTGAAGCTGAGGATGTTGTAGAGCGGCTCATTTTCTTTCATTATTTAGGTTATCTGCAGGTTACCAGAAGATTCTTGGAGTTTTTCCCTTTTCCTTCTAAATCTATTTCATTCCTTTGTTTTAAATTTTTAGATAATGGAAGCATATTGGAATGCTTGGGACCTTTATTGGCACCATCCTAAAGCATATTTTGTGTTTCACCTGGGACTTCCTTACAAACCAATGTAGCTTAACATTCATAGAAATGAGGTTTGATGTTGTATTTGTTTGTATCCATCTACTCTTCATAGCAGATGGGTACTCATTGCAGTGTTTTTTCATGGTTTGAATTTAGTCTTTGTTTGCAAAACGTTTGGATAGATTTGAAAGAGTTGCTTACCCTTCTTCAATTGCTATAGTAATTTTGCTTGAAGTAGATGTTAAGTTTCAGAGTACATTGCAGCCCAAGTTATACTAAAGTAATTGAGCTGTTAGGATTCCTGATGCATGTTAGTTCGGTTGCCTGTAACAGAATTGCTTAGAAACTTGAACAGAAGAATAGGGTTTAAATTTTTATCCATAATTGCAAGGTAGACCAGGTAAAATTTATAGAGTAGATACCCTTAAGCCTATACATACAACCGTGCCTTAGTCTAGGTTTACCCATTTCAACATTGACCCGATTTAAAACATTAGAGCAAGCCTAATACCTGGGTATAAATAAAAGGAATGACGTATAACCTGTTTTTAAAGGAATGAGTTTAACTCTTCAAAACCAGTTGTGCCATCATCCCAGTATGTATATTACATATTGAACCAAATGGTTCAATACCTAATTTAATAGACTAAGCATAGCCAAACCACACATGATCAAAACGAATATATTCAACTAAAAAATAATAAAACCCTTTTAACTTTTCTTAGGGGTTTTATTCATTCTAGTGAATATACATAATTTATTTGTTAAAAAGATTATTATTTTATATATTATTGCAGAGACTTCATATCCATGGCCATTTGAACTAGGGTTTATGGAATCATATACTTTACTTAGTAAATTAATTATGGCAATATAATTTAGAGTTCATAGCCAAAACTCAGGTTCGTTGAGTCATATGCCTAATTATGTGGATGGCCGAGCCATTTGCAGTACCAGACATATACCTTGGTTTTCAACATTTCAAAACACTAAAAACTAGAACCCCTTAAAATTTCCATTGATTTAACTCATATGTAACTAATATGAATTTAATCAATAGACCAAACTGATAAAAGGGTCGCAGCCTTCCCAAATTCCAATTGCTCTTCTTAAATCTTTATCTAATCTTCCTCTTTTCTCCTCTTTTGTCTTTATTGTCTGCCCATAGGCATCTCCTACCGCATGCTAACAAACCTCCACAATTCCTCAACCAAAATGAAAGTGAGCTCAGTGAACAGGGTCCATGCAACTCAAAACTATAGTCTTTTTTTTTGCATGATTCTCAAATAGCCCAAGTCAATACTAATTTACCCTAATTTGATAACTTTCCCTCATAATTATAATCCTTTTTAAGCATTATAAACTAAAATAATAATTTAAACCTTATACATGTTAGCAATGACTTCCACCGAATCCTTTAAACATTGAAACTCCAATAACCATGATCACTTTTACTAATCATAATGAGCATTCTAATAATATTAACCACACTTAGAAAACTATTTTAAGTTCACAATCAACTAACACAACAATCAAGTTCCCTTTATTTTTTAATTTATGCATTGATAAGCAAGAAACTGTCATTTCTAAAATATTCACATATATATCCCATAAACAGCAGCAAGAACACTCAGAGATTTCAAATCACACTTTAAGGTAACATAAGCACGTGAGGTATGTTAACTAAAATAACATGTAAAAACTTAAATCTCACACTTAGCAAACACAAAACTAGATCAACATGAGAATCAACCATTTTCAATGTAGATAATGTATTAGCAACCAGAAGCATATTATAAGCCACTTAAATCAAATAGTGACTATAAAAACATATTATCTATTTGTGTTGTGTGCAAGTTCTTAGTTTTTAATCTATCATCCCCCAATGCCTACATTTATGCCACCATCTTTGATCATGCCTTCCCTTTGTCATAGTCTGAGGGATGGGTCTATCATGCATCCACCTCAAAACAATAAGGTGGTTATCCAGAATCAATAAAAAAGCCATAATATACTGCTTTAATAAACTAAATAAACATGATCATCATATACAGACATGCAAGTACAGCTAACTCAACAAGTTAATGATCATGTAATTAAGCACTTTATAATTTTTCATACATCAATATATAATATTCATCTTAACCAAAATAATAATTAGTCAAACAATAGCCTTAAAATCCATTAATCATTGATAGGATATTAACTATATAGAGGAATCAAGATGTAACACCATGCAAATTTGCTTAGCTTTGGGCCTTCCATAGATCTTTGGATTCTATGGAAGCTTGGCTATGTGGAATGTGTCATGGGTAAAATACTCTCCTGGACCATTGTCTAAAATGGTAAAATGATTAGACATTTCAATATGAGATGTATGTGAGGATAAGGCAAGGCTATCAGAGTATATACAATTGGCCTCTGACAATTCAACATGTATCTCTTTGTTTGTGTCCTTATTTGGCACTAGGTCTAGACCAAAATGGTAATTATAAATTTCATATTCGACCTCCAAATGCTTGTAGTGTTCATATGGATGTAAATATCTGTGGATAGTGACATCTATCCCTAAGTAAGGATACTTAATACACCACTGCAATGTTGATGGGATTACACAGATTTCATATATCCATGGTCAACTTAAAAGTAAATTGTATGACAAATCCAAGTCTAGCACATGGTAAAGTGTAATGAGAGTCAAAGGCCCAACGATCACTAACAAACTTATTATTCATTGTGATTCTCGCTCTTCATTATCATAGGCCTTGATAGTAATAGTCTTCAACTAAAGGTCCATTGTTGTATGTCCCAAATGCTTGATTAGCTTTTGAGACATAATATTCAGGCTCAATCTATTGTCTATGAGGACATGTTTGACTTTGTGCCATGTGATGACAACTTCAATATATAGTGTGCTATTATGGAGAGGGCCAAGGGATGACATATCACTTTGGTCTAAGGTCAATTAGTGGCTTGGGGCCAACTGTCCAACCAAATCTTGAAATTTGCCTAGTGTTATGTTGTTTGGTGTTTAGTATTGGCCTATGAGTTTTATTATTATTGTGGATGGTAAACATACACAACAAATCTAAAATGGATATTTGATCAAGTGTATTTTGTATTTTTTCCACAATATCATACATCTTTTCCTTAAAAATGGTAATTGGCTTACTCCTACCCATCATAGTGGGATGAAATGGCTCAATGGTAAGGGGAAGTGGGCCTAGGATGGTTATTTTAAATTATTGAGTTGCAATTGCATAATATGTATTAGAAATAAGACTATCATAACTAGAAAATAAGACTATTATCGGTGCACTTGGTTGTGGTTGTAGAGAAATGAGGAGTTATTGACATAGGGTCTTGAAATAGTAATCCTTGGTTGTTGGTGTGCTTGGCTACAGTCATAGGTCAAGGAAGGATTATCAACATTGGTAGGTTGATTGGCATTGTTAGATAAAAACCCTTTTCTATAGGCATTCGATCTCATATTGATGGTACTGGTAGAAACATGCCCACCTACAATATGATCTACTACTTGATTATAGTCATGTGCAACTATGTGGTAAGTTTATTGGTTGTTGAGGTCATTTTGGCCTTGGTTCATTCCATTTTATGGTTGACATTATTGTTACTATTGCTAAAACTATTATTTTTGTCATTATTATGGTTGAGGTCATTTTTTTTGTTGCTATTGATTGGTATTCTTATGATGTGGAAAAGGATTTTGGTAGATACCCAAATTTTGATTATAAGTAGATGCTCTATTATCTAACTAATTTTTTCCATTTTCTAACATATTCTCGATAAGGTGATTTATCCACACACAATGACATATATAATGTCCATGAACATTTTGGAATTCATATAACTCATGCTCTTTGTACCAATATGGATAAGGTATACCCTTAGTAAAGTGTTTGGGAATTAATAAACTAATCATTTTGGTCATGGCTAGTTTATGAAACATTGCTTCAATAGGCTCATCAAGGTCACCTAAGACTCTAAGAGTGGGTCTTCTTGGAGGAGGAGGGGTTTTCAAAGGTGGTGGTTATAGTATTTGAGGAGATAGCCTAGGTTGATTTATAGGTTGTGCTTGTTGCATAGGCTATATTTGTGAAATAAGTTATATTTTGGCATAGGTTGAGAAGATGATGTTTACATCATTTGGACATTACATGACTTAGTTACTCCATTTTCTATAACATTCTTATTTTGGTTGTATTTATTGGGCTTATTCATAATAATTATCTTGAGTGGGTGTAGATGCTTAAGTTTAGACTAGGTTAGGGTTTTGACTTGGACATAGGATTTTGGTTTTAGCTTTGATTCTAGTTTGAAGAAGACAACTTGATATTACCTTTGTTAATAAGGACCTTTTTGATTGGTATGGCTTTCCAAATAATATATTTGAATGTGTGCACACACTAAAGCTCCAAGTGATAAGATATTTCACTATTCAAATTTTTAGTCAACATAGGTTCCAATTGTTTATCTACAAGGTTATTGGTGAAGTAACTAGGAAGTCTTCTCCATCTCTATAGATATCTTGTAAATCTCTCACCAAATTTTTGCTTAGCTTGACTCAAATATACTACTAAAATATCTTGTTAGATATTTTAGGAGAAATTTTTTACAAATTTATCTAACAGATCATTAAAACCTGATATAGAGTTCTTTGGAAGCTTAAGAAGCCATTCCAAATACTATCCATCTAGACTTCAAGGAAAAATAAGAAGTATGTAGATGTCAGTATAGTCCACTTGATGGAAAGAGACAAAAAAATATTTTAGATGCTCTCTAGGGTCTCATTTACCCTTATACTTGTCAAATTTTAGTGGCTCATACCCTGGAGGAAATGGTATCTCAAATACTCCATGTTAAATGGGTATGAACATACATCATCCAATTTAAACTTCTTGGTTTACTTTCCTATTTGAATGGTTACAATTGTATCCTTCATCTATTATAGTTCTTGGGCCAAGAAAATTGATGGCACATTTGGTTATGGTTGTGGTGGGGTGGTCAAAGGTGGACTACCTTGATTGAGGTATAATGGAGGTATGAATTACTATGGAATGTTGGTCTAATAGACTAACCGACCAAAAATATGCATCTATGCATTAGGATAAGGATGTTAATACTGCATTCATTTTTGGTAAATATTTTGGTTTGGATTTTGAATATGGCCTTGGGTCTGGAGGAATTGAGGCTTTGATGGAAGTATATGGCTTTGTGGGATGTATTGTGCTTGTTGAGTTTGAGTAGGGAATTATTGCTGACTAGTCAAACATGACTGAGTAAATGTTACTTTTTGTTGATCAAGGCCCTATATTTGAATATGTGAAACTTAATGAGTAAAAGATAATGGTTATCTAATAGTTACTTGCTAGACATTGTCACCTCTTTGTTGAAAAAACACATGTTGTGAACTAGATGCTTTTTGGGTGTTTGGAAATTATCTTTGACCAATAAAGATACATTGTTGATTAGACAATGTATGTGATTTTTGAGGAACATTGGTATGTGACTATTGAGTTATAATCATCACTACCTATTGAGATGGAACATTTGTTACCCCCTATTGAGTTAGAATAGTGTTTTGCCTTTGTGGTAGTGTTAACTTGGTCTATGCCTATGGATATAGAATATTAGCTATCACCTATTGAGGTAATTACTTATCCCCTATTATTGTGTGCTTGAAGAAGAAGTTGGTTGAGGAGTGGGAGTAACCTTTTGTGGTTAAGAACTAGGAATTTGAATCCCCTATTGTTTTAAACCACTCATGGTATTGGTAGGTTGCACTTGTTGTGGATTAGGTGGAAGTACATTTAACTCACCTTGGCCTGAATTGGAAGACACTGGCATGTTATCCACTATATTTGGCACATGGTCTTGGGTAGAATCCATAATCACTTCCTTAATAAATGGGACATTAAACTTGTTTCCTACCAAAGTAATTTGGGAAAATGGGTCCATGGCTATATTAGCCTAACCTAACAAATCAACTGACACTCATGTTGGAAGAATTAGTTCTATAAGTGGAGTATTCAATATGGCCATGGCATTGAAATTGCATGCTATATTAAGATAAGTCTAATATTCTTATTGAATTTGCATTAATTGCTGATCGATGGGGCCCTTTCACTTTGAAATTATATTTAGATCTTGGTGTGACATAGGCATGAGTGCTTGAGGGTAACTAGTAGAATCATGTTTGATACTTTGGGTGTAAGGTATGTTTCTAGGCACTAGTACTAAACTAGGTAGGTTTTCATGGGGAATGTTTTTGGGAAACTTGGCCCCTACCTCTATAGTTATAACTAAAACCTCATCCTTATTTTCAAGAAAGTGATGATCAAACAAGTATGGGTCATAAGTCAATGGCATGGTAACATAGTAAGGCTATATTGGACTTGTTTAAGAATATATAGAACACATTGATCTATGTGTTATTGTTATTGACCTGGATAAGATGTATTAACCAAGTAGTGTGATAGTATATCTTGTCTTTATTCCACATACTGAGCAATGTAAGGAGGATAGGGATCCATCTCACAAACTACATCATCACCATATGGGTCTTAAACAAAGGCATCAGTCATGATTACATCTTCATAATTTAGATTATATATTGTTCCACTACATGTGTAGCAAAGCATATATAAATCCATGACTCACATCTCATGAATAAAAGTTTTATAGTTCATAAAAATCTTGAAATATGGTCTAAAATAACTAGTTGGTGCTTGGTATTTCTAGAAACCTGGTCTAAATGGCAAAGTCAGTCTATTGTCATAAATAGTTTAAACTACACCTAAGAATGGATCTCTTCACCAAAATTGTCAATGATAAGCTTGGATCAAATATCTCCAAGGTTTAATGTCTTGTCCATAAATGGCCAAATGGAAAATAAATTTGAATCCTGGTTTTTAGCAAAGTGTTTTGAATACATCTAATCTAGGTCAAAAAGTAACAAATAGTGCTAGATCTTTGGAAACAAGGCACAAAGCTAGACTCAAAAGGCATGAATTAAATCTCAAAAACAAGGAAAATTTTAGGTCTTTGGAAACAAGGCACAAATATAGAAATTGAAATAGAGTAGGTCTAAAAATGGAAAGGTAGATGCTATGTCTTTGGAAACAAGCCACAAAACTAGACTTGAATATATACTTAGTCAAGGCAAAAACATACTAAATAATTAATCTAACTCTAAAATAAATCAAATCACTTTTATTCAATATAAGCACATCGATTCAAAAACAAATTGACCTTGGTATATGGAATTCACTCTAGGAATATTCCTAAACTAATTAAGAAATTCAATCTCAAGTAAGCAAAAATAAGTGCGATGAGTAAAGAATTCAATCCCAAGTGATAATAAAGGCTCCAATGTAACTAAATATGCTTAAGTTTGTACTTAAAAGAGAGTTTCAACCTTAGTTTAAGGCAACAAATAAACTCGAGGCACATAGAATAGATCACTTCCTAAATATAGGTAAAATAATTTCTTAAAGCAAGCAAAGAATTAATCTAAGTTGCACAATTCAAAGGTCAGAGGTAAACACCCAAGCAAAAATCAATCAAGGCATAGGCATAAACCACTCAATTTTGAATTTGAACTTTTCAAGATAAATTTTGAACATAGTTTTAAAAACTTGTTTTCTCAAATAAACAACATTATAGACTTAAATGGACAGTATAACAATACCATTTGTAGATCAAACGTATACATGGTTTTGAACTTGGTTTGACACAAGGAAAATTTTATAAATAATACAAACAATTTAATGATACTATCTCACTCAAAATGTATGACAATGGTTTTTGTTTCAAAACTCTAAGGTAAATACTTGGGATAATATGGACAACATAAAAATACCCCAATTAAACAATTGACACACACATAAATGTTTTTGAGTGAAAATTCTAAGGCAAACGTGTGGTATCAAATGGACAAAATAACACCTCTTAGGCTAAAGTGGTGTACATATGTGTGATAGTTTAAGACTTATTTTGGCACAACAATACAAACAGTTCTAGTCTAAAATAACACACATGAAAATCAAATAAAAATAGAAGTAGCACAAATGGATCATCCTATTCCCTATAACTAACATGGGTGTACATAGATTTATCCAAAGTTTCCATCGATATACCAATGCTTGTGAGTAGTTAAGTGTTGATCCAAATGAAAAAGTGCAGGTGTATGTAGATTTTTTTACACCCCCTTTATCTATCAAGCATTAATACATGGAATGATTTTAGAGTGAGTAACACTCATCATTTGTCATGAGACTCCATGGTAAGTGGGATTTTATCTAAAATATTTAAGTTTTATGTATACTATATCATCCCAAGTATGCTTAACGTAAGGGTACAAACACATCAATTAGTCTAAACCACCTAACTTACTATCCAAGGGTCTATTCCTTTGCATAGTAATTCCATCCACTTACTACTTAGTGGAGACTAATTTCTAGTTTCCATATGGCATCGGTACCTATTGGGATCATCAAGCTAATCGCTCACCACTATCTTGTCTAATGGTTTGCCTAATTTATATACCTAGTCATGGAGTAGGATCGGTATGATGCTAGGAGATGAAACCCTAGGTCAATGCACCCATAAATAACTCTTGGGGAAGTAATTAACTCCCACCCATAATCCAAGTTGCTCAGTGCTTGAGGAGAGCATACACAACTTTCTTTTTGGCATATTTCTAAAACAAAATAAATAAACTATGTGCTTTTGGTCACCTAAGTTCACTAAAGGGTATAGGGGGAGAGCATACACTCTAAAGTTTGTTTTTTTTTTTTAAATAAAATAATCTACTCTAAATAATTTGAAACTAGGCTAAGGAATAAACAAAAAAAAAAAAAAAACTCTTAGGAGATGTAACTAAATATGTTGTTTCTTTTTACTAACACAAAAATGAAATATGCTTGAAACTTTTGGCCCCTTGGTCATGTTTCCACTTTTAAAAATTTTGAAAATGAAAAAAGACAAATTGTTACGTAAATTTTAAAACACCTTCACCAAATGTGAAGGATTTTTAACCTTTGTAAAATTTGACTTTTACAAAATGAAAAAATTGATTTAAAAAACATTCAAACATCTTATTCTTTAGCCTAATTCTATGATAACAAGTTAGTGTATTAATTTTTGCTTTAATCCAAGGTGAAATTTTGCCATTTAGCTCAAGAAAACACAAAATTTAGCTCTCTATAATGATTTTTTAGGTGCACAGTAAACTATGAACTGTGAAATTGTTCAAACATAAAAACACATAAAAACCCAAATACAAAAACCTAAAGTGGGTGAATTTACAATTACCAAATGATTTCACAACTTATTTTGATTATTTATCTACTTTGGCAAACAATGTCATGGTTCAAGAAAATGATTTTGTATTTCAAGGAATGATTTTACAATTCTAGAAAACCTACAAGAAAAATAGAAAAAGATATCAATGATTTCCTAGTTTACTGGTGATTTTGTAATTAGTAAACAATTTTACAATTTGGTATCATGAATTAAAAACTCATAAAATGTGATTTTTCTACTTGAATATGTGATTTACTACTGCAAATAATAATTTTGATACTAAAATAGATGAATTCACAAATGTAAAACAATTTCTTAGTTAACTCAAAAGGTAAATGAAAAGACTTGTTTTTCTGTAGGATGAATTTGTAGTTTTCTCAATTATTTTGCTATTTCTGAGAATGATTTCATAGTTTTGTAGGGCCAAGGCTAAATTAGGTTAATTTCATGATTTTTGGGATGAATTTGTAGTTTCATTGATGATTTCATGGTTTACCTCTATGAATTCATAGTTACATAGTCAATAATTCTAAAATCCCCCATCACAAGCCAAATACAGAAAAGTTATAAAAAAAATAAAGAAATTAAGATCTAGAATGAAATCTTCTTATTTCCAAAATTCTCCCAATATACTCTATTTATGTTTATGGGGTGTGAGGTCCCACCAAGTGTTTTCATATGTGATCAATAAGAATCTAAAAGGGGAGATTAGTATCATGTTATTATGATTAAAAGAAAGTAAAAACACATTGATAAAACTAACATCTCTAGATGACACTAAAAGAGAAAGAGAATAATAAAAGTAACTATCAATAGCAAACAAAGTAAACATTATTTACCTTCCTTGAGATCAAGAGTTGTATGTGGACCTTGGATGGATTTGCTCAGTTGTGTGATCAAAGAATCTTTAGCAATGATTAGTTAATTCTCCTGCTCTTCTATTATTGGTGTTTTATGAATAATTTCCATGTATTCTATGTATTATAGTATTCAATATTGTACCTATATATTTAGTGACTTTTTAAAATTAGGATGGCTCAATTTTTACAGTAAGATTTTATTAGGTAATGCTTTAACAAATAAAAATCCATTTAATTTGATGATCCCAAAAGTGGGTGTCAACTAAGTTGTTTAAGTGAAGGAGGTTTGAAAGTAAGGGAATGAAGGTAAAATGATGGATCTCCTAAAAAATGTCATTATCTATTATCTAGGAAGAGCTTTCAAACACATTTTAGGATGGAAGCCTTAGTTTTAACTCTACAAATTTAATATATTTTTGAGAAAGAGACTTTTATCTCTTATAAAATTTCATCAACATTCTATCAATATCCATGATAAAAAAAAATTTAAAGATAATACCTATCCGGACTTAGTTTGGCTATCAAGATGTTAAGCTATATTTTTTTTACCTTTTTTTAATTTTTTTGGGAGTAGTACGGGGGGTTGGATATTTTTTAATGCTTCTTTTTTGGTGTGGAGTATTGATTATATTGGGGATGGACATTGAAAGTTTATTGAAGGCATTTTTATTTCTTTTTAATAATCTTATGTTGATCCATATAATTTATCAATGATGATGTTTTTATTTTGAGTTGGTGGAACTCCCAGCTCAATCACATGCACAGTTTTCTTACATTCATCCACATTACCACTTGGGCCCTTAGGGAAGCTCCCTAAGCTCACACCATATTTTGTCACCCCCAGTATGTGATTGCACAACAACCACATTTGTCTACATCAGATCCAACTGACCTATAGAATTATTCAAATAGTAATTGAAACCAAATGGGTCCATGGCTCAAATATTTTTTCATCAGTGAACTTTAAAAGCAAATGTATTCAATAGTATGTACTTGGGAATAGAATTTGCCATACCTAAATGCATATTAATTTGAGGAATCCTTTGACATATTTAGATCTATTCTATTTTCATTTTTAAAGTCTAAAGAAATAAGTTGTTCTGAAGGTGTGTGTTTTACATGGTTACCCCCAATCCCACTCAAAAAAATTAGTTTGATCCGGTTTTAATTATCGATCTTTGTAAATAGTTTTATACTAAACATTTTGAAGGATGTTAGGAACATAATGTTATTATGATATTAATTTCTTTTAACATTGAATATTTTGATGATAATTTTCATCACCTAGTTGTAAGTGGTTCCTCTTACACTTGTGCTCTCTATACTAGTTTGGAGACATGACTCCCTCGAGGTCTTGTGGGTTGTAATAGGTTACTTTTTGAATGAAGAGATCACAACACATTTGAAGTGACCAATTAACCAACCACAACTTGGTTCTACTATTTATCTGAAGAGAGGTTCTAGGATGCAATATTCACATGCACAAAACTTGGGATATGTCACAACAGATGCTCTTTTCATATGTATGTATTTCATCTAAAGCCTTTTATCTTATTGGATTGTTAATAAATTAATGTCTTGTCTATCGAGATTGGAGAACTCAGTATATGCAAATATTTTGGTTTGAGGTAACATATAATCATTAAAATGTTCAATTTCATTACATTAAAGGCTAAAATAATTATTTATGCATAAACATTTATGCTTATAGGGATGGGTATCAGTTGGGTTTATACTTACTTTTAGAAATTGGGTTGACAAGATCCTGGATTTAGCATCTTATTGGAAAAAGATAAAATGTCACATAATAAGCATATGTTGGTTTCAATTATATTTTTCTGATGATGGGTCCTCTAGAGAGACCTTAAATTTAGAACCAAATAATTACCATGTAATTAATTCTACATAACCTTCACAATAAACATACAACTAGAAAAATAGTTGAACTATTGATTAGTACCCATTATTGAGTGAATTGAGAAAGAATTTAAGGCTTGTCATAGGTGTGAAAACCTAAAATGAAAATGTAATATATCATATAAATATTAACCAGCTAGGGTTAATCTCAATTGCAAAACTTATTTACCTTGAACATGTATTTTACATTTAAAATAAATTTTAATTATTCTTGGTCCTACCATATCAATTTTTAATAGGCCTTTGATCCAAGTGTAAATAAAGTGTAAATGTCCTTAATTATAGTATTTAGAGCCTCAATATTCTAGGTAATTGAACTTAACCATGTTTACCTTCATACAAATAAGTAATAACATAGTGTTGATGCTAAAACATTTCTTATCTTTACCAGTTGTCTACCTTTTTGTACTCTATAGACTCTAGATTCTAAGGTATATTTTAAAGAAGATTTAAACTATCTCTATCTACTAGTATATATATCTTAAATGAATCCCTCTAAAAAATTTTGAGAAATACCAATCTTGAGATGTTTATCTTAGATTTGTCACATATCACATTGACTAAAGACTCTATTTCCTTCTGCACAAATTTTACACTTACTGGTACCATATGGTCTCAATCTAGTTGTATCACTATGTCTATCTTTAAAAATGTCAAATGAGCTGAATCCAATATGAAAAGGAAGAAAATTTCCTAAAATTCCACTTATAACACTTGATATGCATAGGCCAATGCCATCAGATAGGAAAATAAAAGCCATTGGGGATGTCCAGGTAGTTTAGAGTCACCAACACTCTTAGTTATGATTCATGAAGCATAAACCACCAAAATTAGAACTATGACCATGAGGCTAGAGTACATATAGACTAATTTAACCTGCCAAGTTTACTCACTTGAACTCTACTCCTTCTATCCATACCAATGTTAAGAACCCATGCTACATTTTTTCTTTATTTTGTTAGTGTAATAGTTGTTATGGATACATATGATTTATAATCCATCTCATGAGCATTTTGTTTTATCCCACATTCATGGGAAGTAGTATTTAGTTAGATTATACTTAGGATATAAGTAAGTGTTGAGTCCAATGAAGGCATCCATGAATTTATTGTATTGAGCTTGCTCAAAGGAGGTTGCCCCCTCAAAGTGGCCTATGATCAATATAATCCTTTCAGTGCTTCTGCTAATTTTATAAATCTATTAGTTCAAGAATTTTTATTAATTTATTTTAGGAGGATCCTCTCATCTAGTATCAGAGCCAGGTTTTAATCATGGGACCTGAGGGTTATGTATTAAAGCCTCTACCCAGGTTCAAGTCATGGAGTGGGTGGCTATGCTGGCATGGTAGTGTTCATCCAAGGCTTGTACATGTGAGGGATCCTAGTGTACAGGTGTAAATCCAACTTAGAGTCTAGGTTTTGGAAGCATGGTGGGATGTTATGATCCTGGTGGGTGGATTTCACTAACACCTCAAGTTCTTAGTATAACAGTTCATTATATTTGGTATCAGAACCTCCACCTAGGTTCAAGTCATGGATCAGGTGGTTATATCGACATGGTAGTGTGTGTCTAGGGCTCATACATACATGGGACCTTAGTGTACGAGTACAAATCTAGCCTAGAGAATGGGATTCAAAAGCATGGTGGAATGTTATGATCTTGATGGGTGGAGTTCACTAACACCTCAAGGTTTTGGTGCAATGGTTCATTACAACTAAGTGAAAATTGGTTGACCTCTTTGACTTGTTCAAGAGAGTGATGAGAGAGAGAGAGAGAGAGAGAGAGAGAGAGATTTTTCCAAGATACTTGAGCATGGAAGTGAACTATGGGGATCTGAAGAGACCTCCCTAAAGTGGTCACACATGCTAAAACAATATAAAGTCTGTACAACATGCTTGAAACTCCCTTATTTGTAGTTTATATTCTTGAATCTACATTGAACCTATAATTCATCTATTTTAAAATGGTTTCTATGACCATTTTTGACATGTGGAATGTTGGATATCTTTTTGAAACACTTGTCTTCTTATGAAAACCGTACAAGTTCATAAAAATGACATAAAATGACATTAAGGACAAATAAAAAAGATGATTAAGGCCTAAAACACATTAAGTGACCTCATTAATGACTATAGTGGGCATTTTCCAACCTAGGAGACCTTATAACAAATTTGAATATACAAGGGGTTGACCTAATTTGACATAGGAATAAAATTTGTCAACATTTTAGTGATTTCCTAAGGGTAGAAAGATAGCTATATGAAAGATCAGTATACTTCTCCTTTCCATTGGGATATGGAGTCACTTATACATTGTACTTGACATTAAAATGCCTATGAAAGGAAACCAAACCATACCAAAAAATAGGAAACAAACACACAAGGCAACACACAAAACACATACTTATTTCTCAAAAATACTCAAGGAAAACACACACAACAAGGAAACACACACCTATCCTAGTATGTACAAGACCTCAAACACTTGAGGTGAAGAAAAAAATCATCATTTACTTCAACTAGGGTCAAGGATAATGCTCCTAGCATCACTACTACTCCATGAATATAAACCTTCATATGATGCATATTTATCAATGAACACTTGCGTATGTAGATAGTTAAATGACTGACCATATTTAGATCTTGTGTTGACTACATATGTGTCACTTGGAGCTCTCATGAATACTCTATCTATCCCTCCCAGAATCTTTTTTGTCTTTGTAGCTTGATTGAACTCTATCATGTTCAATTGACACCTCTCAAACTAAATCTTGGGAGTTATCAAAGTTATCTCAACTTCATATTGTTATATAACATGATGCACTTTATGTCTAGAATCATCAAGATTGTCTTATTTCTAATCCAACATGTCTAAAAGTGGTTCAATATTAGACTAAGATTTACACTTCTCTTAAAACACAATTTTTTTTCCTTGGTTTCACTGAACTCCTTCATGACTGCAACCTTCTTGATAGTGACTTCATAATTATTCTCATGCTTTTTAGGAAACTCTCATTCCTATTACAAGATCAATCAACCATCTTACTATCAGATTCATGCTTCTTAGGAAATATAATTGCCTTACTCAATTGTTAAAAATCTTGTACTATGTCATTGAACTACTACTGTTGGGTAGTTCTAATGTCGAACTTAACATCAGATTACAAACTATCACATTAAATGTCAACCCAGGGGTATGTATACTTTCAATGTGTAAGAAAAGTATATTCCACTGTCCAACCAATTGAAGGTTACTTAGGTCAAATGTAGATAGGGAAATAAATAATAGAAGCTTCTTCACACATTAAGATATATATTAAATAACATCAAACTTAATCACACACACAAATATAATGTAAATAACATAAACAAAAAAGATTGTGAGGATTGGGATCTTCACCACAACTCATTCTGAGGGAACCCTTCCTCATTCAGACTTGAGTTTGGATCCATCCTCAAGAAAGCTTACGAACTTTAAGAAATTATACCATCCATATGAATAACTATAGAAAATAAAGTTTCCTACAGGTTTTCTATTAAAATTAGAATTCTAGTTACAATACTTTTCTCCTTACTTCTTAAATAATTCACTTGTTTTTATATAATGAAAACCTCTATTCTTTATATACTAGAATAGAACCATTAATTAAAACAATACTTAATCTCTTATAGGATAAAAACAAGTCAGTTTCACTACAACTTCCTTTGTTACACTTCTCTCTAACTTATTCCTTTATTAGCAGCTAACTAACTTCTAAAACTAACAACTTCCAAAACATACTATAAAATGCATACAAAATTCTCATGAGAGAATACAGATATATCAAAACTACTTATGTTGTTGTTGACTCATTGAATAACTACCTAATAGTTTATATAACTACCTTCACATGGTTGCAATTCATTTGTTTACCTTTAAATCATATCATGAAAGATGATACAAGCTCAACCCTTATATAGTCATTCATCATCTTTGGCTATAGGATTGTCATAGATACTCAGACAGTGGCTATGGGAAACTTTTAGGTTGCCAACCAGTGGCTATGATAAACTTGTAGGTTTATAGCCTATGGCTATAGGCATCCTGAAAACATTTAGCTAGTGGCTATTGGCATCATGTAGATGTCTAGCCAATGGCTACAGGCTAATGGAAAACTTGTAGCTTGGTTCTTTGATAACCTCAAGTAATGATTATCATGACATATTAAAAAGGTAAAACTTAAAATATTAAAAACATACTAAAAACCATAAATATGTTATCCATGAAAACATCATGCATTCATTAATACAACTTCATTGTATTAAAGAGTTAGAGGATATTGGCTTTGAAATACAAGACAAATTATGGAAAATATGAGGAAAAATATATGGCAATTACAGGCCTCATCACACCCCCAGACTTAACCTTTTTCTCATCCTCAAGAACTTAACTAATTTTTTATGAAGGCACATAACTTTTTGAAATCATAGGGTTCTTTACAACCCTTACTAGAAGATCCATAAAACCCTCTTCTATTTTCTATCTTGAACCATCTTCTCTTTTATGCTCTCTTAATAGGTGGATTCTTTCCTTCATGGTTAATAAGAGGAAACTAGAATAGAGGAGGATGAAACTGAAGTCCAAGCCAATTCAATATTTTCCTTTTGATTGCTTCAATGTATTCATGATCTCTATGGACAACTTCTCTTAGATTGAATGGGGAGTAAGGTTCTTTCAATCTCAATGAAGGTGAGAGTTGGAGCCATCTATTCTTACAAGAGATGTAAATTCTTCGTTACACTCTTTCCATAATATCAAGGTAATGTGTTTGCACTTTAATCTATCTGGACATGATCCATCTAGATGGAATATTAGTATTAGCAAAACTTACCCACTCTTCTACTAATTCTAGAGTATCTAGACATTCTGCCCTAATCATAAGAGAAATTTCTCTTTCTTTTTCCATATATAGGGCTGAATCTTCCTCTATTTTTACTTCATTTAATACATAAGATACAAATACATTAATAAGTACATTCCCCACATAAATTTTTGGGTTCCAAGTTGTATTTTTTACTACAACATATTGATGTATATAAAATTCACTTAATTGGGCTTGTTCATTTGGGATAGACTAAATATACACACCAAATAAAAGTTTTGGATCACTTACCAAAAATGGTTGATCATTCAATACCTTGTTATATCAAAATGTGTGCCACTGCTCCTCTAAATACACTACATACACCCTTGTAGGTGGTCTATAGGCTACAATCTGCTCATGGTATTCATGGAGCCTGTTGATCTTATCTTTGAGTGTCTTGATTATCTCTTCTACCTTTGTCAGTTTTTCACTTGTATCCTTAATATTATATTTTGATTCAATATACTCATTAAACCTTCTAATTAAATCATCGCACAATTCTTCATTTTCTCCTACATACCCTTAGAGGAATTCAATCAAATCATATTTTGGCTCTACAGGTAAATAGGATGAGATGTCAACAAAGATTTCTTCCACAATTTCTCTTACCTTTTTAATAGGTGTACTTTCAATCTTCTCCTCATAATGGAGAATTTGCATCACTACTGATTTTTTAGGTGTTCTCTCTCTATAAGGACTTGGTGGAGGTGATGATGTTTGTACTTTTTTCCAATGCCTCTACTGCTCCCAGCAGAGTCTCCAAACCTCCCCTATTTTCCAATTTGAATATTTTCTTCCTTAACCTATGGATTTCTTCCATAGCATCCTCTAAATTGTGGCATTAATTCTTAGTAGTTTATTTTTATTCCATCTCCTCCCTATATTGTCTACTACTTTGGTTGATTTATTCCATTTCTTCTATAATGAATTAGTCAACCATCCTAATTTCTTCTGACTCCTTCCTTCCAAAAAAAGGGGCCTTATCCTCTTCTTCTTTAGAATCCTCAGGGTTGGCTACTTCAAATCCATCAGGACTGATGTAGCTTTTAAAATTTTCCTTGTAGACCTCATCATCACCATCACTAATACAGACAGTATCTGTCTGAATGCTTTTCTTCTTGAGGATTATTTGTGATTTTCTTCTTCTTGTGGTAGATGATGAGACTTCCTTTTTCTTTGAGGATTTCGTTTTGGAAGAAGAGATGGTAGCCCTGATTTTAGGAATAGATTGTTCCTCTTCTTGAATAGGTGCCTTTGTGATAGGTTTGGAAAATTACTGATTTATTTCTTCTTAAACCTCTTGGATCAACCCTTCTGAAATAGGGGTTTCTTGTAAGATTTTAATGTCAGGGGTTTCAACTACAATTAGAAGAGGAGAATTAGGTTCTCTCCTCTTGGAGCTTTCTTCATCTTCATTTGGAGATAGGATTAACCTCTTTTTTTCCATTTTGTGCCTACTTTAGGTGTTGATTGCTCTACTATGGGCTGAATAGAGATGCCCATAGCAACATGTTTAGATAGAGAGTTGGCTACAAGTTCTTGTGGGCACACAAAATTGAGTCTTGATGACTCACCTTTTTCCAATTGAGGGGGTTCTTCCACATGTTCTAGATCCCTACCTCCTTCTTGTTGTTCCTCTTTAGGGTGAAGACCTCTTAGTGCTAAAACTTGACCCCATGGCATTTTTGGATATGCATCCTCAATTCCTCTTTTTACTATTAACCAAATTAGACAATAATGTGATAAATCACTAGCTATATCTTTTTGGTAATCCTTTGACATCCTTTTTAGAAGGTTGAGCAAATGATTAGGGATGGTGATATGGAGGTTATGTCTAAGATGGTTTAAGAATTTGAAATGAATGGTGTAGACCATGGAATACCAACCCTCACACGTGAAGTATCTGATAATGAATGAGATGACCTCCCTCCATGGTGCTAGCAAACTAAGGCATTCAACACCACCTTTCTTTACTAGAAATTCCTCATTGCCCATTTTGAATTGCTACCTAGCTAGCTTTTCATTAGGTTTCTCACAACATTTTTCTCCTTTTTGAGGTAAGCCCATGACTTGACTGATAATTTCCTTAGAGACCTCAGATATTTTCCCAAACATAGTGGTTTGGTTCCCATCAAATAAAGTGGTGAATTCTTGGGTCATTTGCTCCAAATAATGCTTCAGTCTTTCAAAGTATCCCATCTACCCTACTACCTGGAATATCTATAGACATTCTAGATTTACCCTTAATTATGTGTTATCTATTGATTCCCTCCTGATGACTGAGCCTCCCATTTTATAAATCAAATCCTTATTCTATCACAAACATTAGAATTTTGGTTTCTCTTGATCTCTAGTTGCAGGCAGATGTCTTTTGTTATTTTTGTGACTATGCTCTAGGTTTTCATTGATGGATAGGAGCTATGGAATGAATTTATCACTCATGTGAATAGTTACCTCAGTCATTAATGCCTTTTTGCTTCTCATATGGTTGTGAGTTAATACATTCCATCACATGCTACTGTGGGTATCATGTGGTGGAGTCATGATGGTCCATGGTCTTATCAATCCTCCCCATGCCAAATAATCACTCATCTCTAAGTGACATAATTTCAATGTGAAAAAAAGGAAGGAGCAAGAAGAATTGATTTGACTAGTTAAAAGGGGGGTAATCATGACTCTTTAATTTTTAGAAGGATTCAATCAATGTTATGCATGTATGTAGTTATGTATAATGATTATGGTTAAAAGTAGTTTTATCTATTATAAGTAAGACCATAACTTTTAATAATTAGCATACCATAGCTTAGAATAATGGTCTACCATCATTACAAGATCTAGTGTGTACTTCTATACGGTGATGTTGTAGAAGGTTAATCTATGTGTTCATTGTGCAGGTAGAAGTGCATCATATGACATCCTCTCTATGACCATGATCTACATGTTGATGATATGGAATTGATAATTGATGTGAGTTAGGGTTAGCTAAGTATCTAGGTCTAAGACTTCAAATGGGTTAGTTTAAAGGTCCACATGCCTCAAATGTGATTATAGGAGGGTCTAAAGGAGAGCTCATTTGATTAGTTAAATCTGGAAGTGATAGACTGGTAGTGATCTTAAAACCTATGTGATGGAGAAAGCATCTTCCACATAGTAAATTGTGTCTCTAATATATAGTGAGGGGCACTTGTGAAAGCTTGCATGAGGGTCTAGGAACCTTAGGTTGTGGCTAGAGGTCTATCAAGTGGCCCTAGGTTGCATACTAGTATTATTTATATGTAGGAAGAATATGTCATTAGCCATGGGTGATCCATAATGGTTTATTCTACTTTCTTCCAATCTTTTCCTTGCCTCCACATGCATGCTTCCTCATCTACCATACCATATAGCAAGACTTTTTAGGTTACAGCATCAAGATCTAGTGCCCATAGAAACTAAAAGTTGTGTTCTTTTATTACTTGATACCTGTAGCCTCTAAGTCTTTCACTCAGCCAAAACTTGCCCATAACAACTATGAGGGAAGCCCGTAGCTACTAAAAGTGAACCTGTAACAACTGTTAGAAATACATACTAAAATAGAAGAAAGTTTTAAATGATAACTTAATTTCCCTATTGATTTTGTGGTTTTATATTATTTTTAGTTTTTCCATTTTTACCCCTAAATGGCCAGAGAACTAGTTTTCAACTTAGGTCCTTTATTACAAGTTTTGAGCAGCTAGCAAGTTAGTTTTCTACCCAAAATCTACCAATAGTGACAAAAAAAAGGGTTTTCACTATTGGATTTTTTATACTCTTATTTGTTATGTTCAAAAAGAGTGTTTATTGTGAGTGCTTCTATAGAAACTTATTCATCTTTCCAAAGGAGAGAGAAGATTCCCTCTTCATTGTACTCATTGGAGTGTTTTGGATGTATACTAGCCTCATGCCTATTCTATTCATATTGATGATGTGTGTCATTTAAATCTCCTCTAAGTTATGTCAATACTATTTTTGTAAACTCATCTTTAGACAAAGTCTTTTTATAAAGTCTTAACCTATGACCATTGACCAGCAAATGAAATTGAACTAGATCAATAGTTTGTAATTGGATAAATCCATTATCAAATACATGTTGAATTTCATAAGGACCAATCCACCTTGTCTAAAGCTTGCCCACGTGATCTTTGTACTTAGAATCAAAAAGTATTGCCCAATCACTAGCTATGAACTGTTGTGTCTTGATATGTCTATCATGCCATTGTATTTTTTGCCTTTGTACTAATTCAATGTTTTGTAGTGCTTGTTGATGGTACTCATCAAGCTAATTTAGTTGCATCAATCTTGCCTATTATTCATCAAAAATTTTCATGCTTAGTTATATTGTTGTCCTCAATGTTTTATGTTCAAATTCAATGGGTAATAGAGGTTTCTTACCATATACCAGCTCATAGGGTGTGAACCCAGTGGTGGTTTTCCATGTGATAAAGTATGCCCAAACAACTTCAAGCAATCTAGCCTCCCAATCTTTCCTTGATATGCTGAAAATTTATGTCAATATTATTTCTAGTTCCCTATTTATAACCTCCACTTGTCTGTTGGATTGAGGATGGTAGGGAATAGACTTTTTATGCCTTACATGGTACTCCTTTACTAGATTAGTAATGAGATTAGTATTAAACTATGGTCCCTAGTCTATGACTATCTCCCTTGGACTCCATACCATGTAAAGATGTCCTCATATAGGAAAGCAACAACTTTTTCATCTCAAGCATGGGTGAGAGATTTAACTTCAACCCATTTAGTCACATATTCAGTGCATACTAATATGTACTCTTTATTGTTGGATTTAGGATCAATAGGGCCCATAAAATCTAATCCCCATTTATCAAATGGCTCTAAAACTAGTTGGGGTTGAAGAGGCATTTCATCAGAGTGAGTGGGTCATCCCAGAAGTTGACACTTATCATAATGAGATACATACCATATAGCATCTTGTGAATGGTTGACCAATAATAACCTGCATTCAAGATTTTTAATATTGTTCTTTGGGATGAAAAGTGTCCTCCATAGGGTTCATTATTGTAAGCTTTGAGTATATCCAAAATTTCATCCTCTCTCGAGCATCTTCTGATATTACAATTAGGTTCTATGTAGAAGAGAAATCTTGAAATCCAAGAGTACTTCCCATTTTTTTGGATTAAATCTTTCTTTTCTCTAAAGGAGAAGTGATGTGGAAGCATACCAGTTGCCAAATAATTTTCTATGTTATCAAACCAAGGTGTTGTTATGGAGACTAAAAATAAGTGTTCATCTAGAAATGAATCATCCACAATAGCATTCTTAGTTGGTGAATGAATTATTGAAATAAAATTAGTCACAACATTATCTTTTCATGGCTTGTCAATAATAGTCAGGTCAAACTCTTGTAGCAAAAGTAACCAGTAGACAACTCTACCTGAGATAGTTGGTTTATTCATCAGATATCTTATTATAGCATGGTATGTATACACAGACACTTAGTACCTAGAGATATAATGTCAAAATTTATTTAGAGCATAAGCAACAGCGAAAATTTATTTTTTAGTGACTATATAGTTTAGCTCAGTTGCTTGAAAGTTATTACTTACAAAATAAATGGCATAATTTTGAACACCATATTTTTGATCGAGTACATCCCCTAGATTCATATATGAGGCATCTGTCTAAATTTGGAAGGGAAGCTTCTAGTCAAGGTCATGTACAATTGGTGTAGAAATTAGCAAGCCTTACAATTCTTCAAATGTTGTGTTATAGGTAGGTGTCTATTTGAACTTTGAATCTTTTTATAAAAAACAAACAAAGGTGAAAAAATGGTGCTAAAATTATGAATGAAATTCCTATAGTATCCAACATGGCCAAGAAAACTTTAGACGTCTCACTATTTTTTAGGTACAGGCAAGTCTTTGATCACCCTAATTTTAGCAGGGTCCACTAGTATTCCCTTAGTTGAAATGTGATGCCCAAGAACAACACCTTCTGTCATCATCAAAAATAATTCTTATGGCTGAGGGATAAATGGTGTTCTTGGCATCTCTGGGGTACTTTCTCAAGGTTGCTTATGCATTCTTCAAATGTCTCACCATATACTATGAAGTCATCCATGTAGACTTTCATGCATTCATTGGCAATATCAAAGAATATGCTCAAGATAGCCCTTTGGAATGTAGCTAGAGTATTGTCGAGACTAAATGGTAAGATACTATAATAATAAGTTCACCATGGACATGTGAATTTTGTCTTGTCCTGATCCTCAAGAGTAATCGATATCTAGTTGTATCCACTGAATCCATCCAAGAAGGCAAAATAACACTTTCTAGCAAGAGTATCTAATACTTGATCAATATATGGAAGAGGAAAATGGTCCTTCCTATTAGTAGTATTTAATTCATATTATTCAATGCATACTCTCCATTCATCACCTTTATTAAGAACTATCACTAGTGGGGAAACCCATTCACTATCAAAAATTTGATAAATAAATCTAGTATTTAATAATTTTTGTAGTTCTATTTTCACAATTTATCTTAAGGATGGATTCATACGACATTGTGGTTGGAAGACAAGTTTACAATATGATTTTATATAAATATGATGAGTACATTTTTCTTGACTAATTCCATGCATATCTATATAATCCCAGGCAAAAACATGCCTATTTTTATGCAGTAATTTGACTAGGCATTCCTCTTGTTTTGGTTCCAATTGGCTATTGATAAGCAAAGACTTACCTAGAGTTATCTCCACTTGCTTGGTCAATGATGACATAATTTGTAGATTTATTATTGACTAGATTTGGTTGCAATTTTGAGGGACCAATTTGTGGAATATTGCTTGGGTGGTTTCATCTAGTCCTTCCTCACACCATAAATCAGAAAAAGGGCAAGTGATGCAATGTAAGTCACTAGGCTGTGTATTTTTGATTTGATAATTATTTTCCAACACATTATCTATGATTGTGTCTTCTTCTATATCTACTAATGTGCATGTAGGATCAACTAGAATGAGATTATATAGGGGTTGCTCATGTTCCTCATCTTCCACCTATTATGGTTGTGTATTTTCTAGGGATGGTTTGGTAGGTGCATAGAGTACCAATTTATTGGTTTTTTCTCCATTGGGAATCACCATCTTCTTAGACTGACAATTGATGAAAGCATTTACTATAGCCAACCATGGTCATCCCAGGATAAGAGGGAAACCTCCCAATATTTATTTGGGCTGAAGCATAATAAAATTAGTACTGTATTCCCATGATGTAATAAAAATTACTCGGTCTTCAATCACTCCTTCAGGTCTAACTATTGATCAGTAAACCATCTACAACATGGTGTATATGGGTTTGACATCCTTCAATCCCAATTTATTTGTTGTTTCAATGGTGATGACATTTATGGCTACTCCTAAATCTATTAGGGTATTGAGAAATTGTATCCCTTGTATGTGTACAGTCACCACTGGACATCTTGGGTCCTAGTATTTGGCATGAAGTATATGGCCTAGCATAAAATCTGCTAATTGTCCAACCACATGGATGGTATTGGGATCCTTTGATTTTGTATCTTTCTTCTTCTTTCTTGGTTTATTGAGACACAAGTCTTTGATGGCCTTGGAATAGATGGGAATGTATTTGATTGCCTGGTAGAGGGGTATTTTAACATAGACATTTTTCAATTCTCCCAGAATATCAAATTCAGGCTCAATAGCTAGACGATGAAGGTTCAATCTCTCTGAAAAGGAGGGGTTATTTATCTCTCCATTTTGGTCTAAAATAGTAAGTTCAAGATTTATTTGTGAGGGTGGGTTAGCTTCATAGTTAGGATAATCATCATAAGGTTCCATTACTATGGGTGGTGGTAGTGATTGTGGTTATATGACCCATACTGAACAGAGGTGGAATTCATTGATATCCACCATATATGCTACATACTAGGTGGTATCAGCACTGCATGTTGCTTGAGCCATTTTATTAGTAGGATTTTACACTGGTTGTGCAAGTATTTGGATAGTAAGAGCTGTAGACTGATATGGCTTTGAAGGAGGTTGTGGGTTTGGCATCAAGGTAGGATGTTGTTATTGTTTCTAGAAATATCCTCTTGGTTGGTTTCCCCATAAGTTTTGTGGTTTCTAAGGTTGTTATCCTAGATTATTAGGCATCCCTTGTGGTGGGTAATTTGGCCAAGTGGGTGTCCAAAAAGGGTTTTGGGATGGTTGTGGCATGATAGTGGCATTGTTCTATTTGGGCCATTTAGGATTTTGGGGTGGGTTGGTGATCCATTGATTATTCCAAGCTTGGGTTGCAATAGGATATTACTGGTTGAATAAACTAGAGCTGGAAAAAGTGAGATTTTCATTCATACTTATAAATGGTTGGCAAGGTACCCATGGTTTCCTCTATGGCATGTAGAACACTTTGTCTCCATCTTCACCAATTGTATGTAGCTCCATTGTATTTGGATCTTCAACTATGATACTTGTAACCTTAGCTTTCATAGTTTGACATTTATAATCAGCTTGTCTTCTTTTGCAATTAGGGAAGTATACTAATAAATCTTGGTCTAAAGATGCTTGATTTTGCCTTATATGTAGGCTATCTAACTATGTTTCCAAGTGACTAATGTTATCCTATTTCATGTCTTGTAATAAGTGGCTTACTTCTAGCTTAGATAATCTACTTGTTGATGCTTGTAGTAGTGAACTGCTTCTAACTTTATTCAATTTAGACCTTGAATAATTTTTGCCCAGCTATTTTATATCTGTGAATGTCAATTGAGAACAATATCCACCACTCATGAGATCCATGGCTTCAAAACAATCATCTCTGAGCCCTTTCAAAAATATAATATTTAGGGGTTTAGGCCGTAGAGAACTTAATCTAAATTTTTACACACTAAACATGAATCTCTCAATATAGTCCTCAATAGATTCATCTTCTTCTTGAGTCATTTGGTAGATATCATTTCTCCTATAACTCTTTCCTTTTCCATATTGTTGACATTTAGCTAGGAATATTTTTTTCATTGCATCCCATGAGCTAACAGCATTGCTTCCAATCCCCATGAACTAATGTAATGTTGAATCTTTCAAGGTGGCTAGAAACAATCTAATTTTTTTATCATCTTGTCTATAGTCATAACTTTGGCAAAGCACATCAAACTCAAATAATAAAATGTTAGGATCTTCTATTATTTTACCTCTGAAGTGGGGAAGGGATGATGGTGGAATGTTTTTTATCGGCACTACTCCCACTCCTTCAATAATTAGAAATTCAAATGTTGTGACTGTTGTAGGAATTTCATTATCCCTGATGTTGTTGTCATCATTGTCTCCTATAGAAGACATTGGGGAAAGGTGGTGGAGTGGACCAAGGGAGAGATCAAGTATAGCTATTTCTTCCCAATCTCTTTCTACGTCTATCTCTTCTGGTCTTAATGCTTCTACTTCTACTTATACTCTTTGTATCAAAGAGTGTAGTTGTTCCTCCCTTTTTTTATTCTTAGGAATGTATCTTCCTTTTGAATCTCTCATGCCACATATAATTTCTCCTCTAGTTTTCTTGCACAAGGTTAGTATTTTTCTCTTTTTATATTTTTATGATTTTTTTTATTTCATTTTTTTATTTTTAGGAGGGTCTTTGATTTGGATTCTAACCTATTGCTAAAATTGAAATTGCAGCCAATGAAATTGTAAAAAAATGAAATTGCAAAAAAACTTCAAATGAAACTACAGGACTAAACTACAACAATGTAAATTTACAAGAATTTAAACTTTGTTGAAATTAAATTTCAAAAGGAAATCTACTCTAGAAAATATTAAAGGAATCAAGAAAGATGCAAAATAAAGCATTAAAAACTTCACCAAGAACACTTCAAAATTAGCTTGATGTTTTAGTACCTCCCTAGCAATGACACCAAAATGTTGGAAAATTTTAATGTCTAACTTAACATCAAATTTCAAATTGTCACATTAAATGTCAACCTAGGGGTACGTATACTTTCAATGTGCAAGTAAAGTATATGCCACCAGCCAACCAATTGAAGGCTACTTAGTTCAACTATAGATAGGGAAATAAAGAATAAAAAAATCTTCACACATTAATAGAATCCCACTTTAAGCTATATATTAAATAACATCAAACTTAATAACACACATAAATATAATTTAAATAACATAAATTAAAATATTGTGAGGATTGGGATCTTTACCACAACTCGTTCCAAGGGGGACCTTCCTCGTTCAGACTTGAGTTTGGATCCATCCTCAAGAAAGCTTATGAACTTAAAAAAATTAGACCATCCATATGAATAACTATAGCATATAAATTTTGCTACAGGTCTTCTATTAAAATTAGAATTCTGGTTACAATACTTTTCTCTTTACTTCTTTAAAAATTCACTTATTTTTGTATAACGGTAACCTCTATTCTTTATATAATAGAATAGGTCCATTAATTACAATTATACTTAATCTATTCTAGGAGACAAACAAATTAGTTTCATTGCAACTTCCTCTATTACACTTCTCTCTCACTTATCCTTTATTATCAGGTCTCTAACTTATAAAACTAACAACTTCCAAAATAGACTGTAGAACGCATACAAAAGTCTCATGAGAGAAGACAAATATATCAAAACTACTTCTATTGTGGTTCACTCATTTAATAACTACACAATAGTTTATACAGCTACCTCCACATGGCTGAAAATCATTGGTTTACCTTTAAATCATATCATGAAATATGTTATAGGCTCAGCCCTTATATAGTCATTCATCATCTTTGGCTATAGGCTTGTCATAGGTACTCAACCAGTGGCTATAGGCAACCTGTAGGTTTCCAGCCAGTGGCTATGATCAACCTATAGCTTTCCATCCTATGAATATAGGCATCCTACAGACATTCAACTAGTGGCTATGGGCATCCTGTAGATTTCTAGCCAATGGCTATGGGCTAGTGGAAAAATTTCAGCTTGGTTCTTTGATAACATCAAATAATGAGTAGCATGACATATTAAAAAGGTACAACTTATAATAAGAAAAACATACTAGAAACCATAAATATATTATCCATTAAAACATCATGCATTCATTAATATAACTTCATTATATTAAATATTCAGATGATATTGGCTTTGAAATAAAAGATAAATTATGGAAAAGATGAGGCAAAATATATGGAAATTGCAGACCTCATTAGCTACCATAGATCATCATCTTCTTCATGGCTATCACATTCATGGGTTCCTCCATCTTGGTCAAATAGAATAACATTATCCTCCTTATTATCTTGATCTATCATAATTTTAAAACCATCATCATCATGCATATGAATAAGGTAATTACCCTCAACAACTTGTTTAAAAGGATTATTAATTCTTACCTCATAATGTTCATTATCTTCCTCATTCATGATGTACGTGCCAAGATCAGTGTGTTCAATGAAAGTGTATGGATCATGTCCATAAGTGTCAGCACCATACTCATTTATAAAAACATCATAGATATCCTCAAGTTTGGAGGATATTTATTCATCCATAACATGCTCTTCTTGATCATTGATGGTAAAATTGAGATTAGAACTTGCTTCTACATATAGCTCAATATGAAACTTAGCAAATGGTTGTGTTCTAATAGTTACCTTGACCCCATACATTATTTCAAAGGCCAAGAAAGATGAATAAACTAAGAGATAGGCTCATATTTGGGTAGAGAAGTTCCTTAATAGGTAGATATAAAAATGAGTAGGCAGATCTACCACCACTATATCTTGAAGGATAGGAAAGCTTGGACAATCATGACAAAAATGCCAAAAATTTTGATGAGTCCTACTAACTTAGCTAGTGTCCCATCAAATTATAACACTCCCTTGTAATATGGCTCATATTTCAAGCCCAATTTATCTACCATAAGTTTGGGCATAATCGAGGTACTTGCCCCACTATCCATAATGTAATTATGAACAAGCTTGTCTCCCACAATGAGAGTGAGGTGTAGTGGTGGGGGATTTTCAGATTTGGTAGTGGGTTAAACAATGTGAATATTATCATTATTGATGGATAAATCACCATGTATTTATGTTTGAGGACTGATATGGATTTGGGATATTTTCTCTTAAAGTAGTCCCTTTGATCGAGCTTGTAGAGCACTTCCAAAAGACAAAGACTAGTCTTAACATTCTTTAAGGAATTAATGATATTCAAAGAAGGAATACTTACCTTTTCTTAAATCCTTGAAGACAAATAAGTGCATTGATCCTGAGGTAATTGAATACTTTTAGTCACTTTTCCAATATTTTGATTTTGAATAGGTGCATAAGTTATAGGGATTGTCATACTTGCATTCACACCTTACTACTTGGTAGGAGGGTTATTTGAATTTGTACCAAGACCATGAACATATTCCAAATCCTTAATGTTTGATCTTTTATTAGCTAAAACTGAGGTACCTTATTTTATTACAAATGTGTCTTCTATATAATGTTTTTTAGGCTCACTCTTTGAGGCTACCATCATTTGTTTCTGCATACATAAAGTTTTCATCTTCTACTATCAATTGAGGAGTAATTCCTTCTTGAGATACCAAATCTTGTCCCTCACCTTCATTTTCATCCATATACTATCTTTTAACATGTCATTCCTCTCTTTGAACCAAGTTACTATAGACTAGAACCATAAATCTTGTGTTGGGAGTACAGGTTGGATTATATGCATTGGGTGGCCTATTGATGTTAGGTTACCCTTATCCTCTCCCTTGACAATATTTCTAAGTTGAGAACATATTTTATTGTGAAAGATAGGGTTAGGGGTTTTGTTTAACTTCATATTACAAATTTAGTTTCCTAACTTGAGCCTCTAAGGCCTTAGACCTTGCCTGTCAATCAATGATATATTTTGACTTATTTGGGACAGTTCTAGACTTGGTGTTTTCATTTACAATTAGAGCAAGACTTGGGAAAGTAGAATACATGTTTGGGATAATGGGAATAAATACTTTTGGATGGATTTTACCATCTTGTATTAGACCATTCTTAGCATAGGCTTCATGTAAAGTGTATCCACCCATGGACTACAACATGATGGCTATATCAGTCCCAATAGGTATGTAAGGAAAACAAAGTTTTCAAGTGGTCTCATGGGATGGGGAAGCCTATACCAAGTTCTTTGAAAACTCTCATTGAATTCATGCATAATTTATTTAGGACCTCTTTGAATCACATTTAGCTAATGAATGAGTAATGTGGGATCACTTTTGTCTTCAACTCTTTGAGTTAATAACTCTCAAGACTCATCCCAAGTAGTGATATATCCTCTTGTAAATGTCCTATACCAAACAAGATATTTTCCCCTAAGAGACATGGTAAATATTATGACTGCAATATTGACTACAGTGGTATTATGAAAGTTTCATAAGTTAGAATTGTCTCTAATATGCTCAGTTGGGGTGATAGGACCTTCCCCATTGAACGTGGGAACACTCTTGGTGGCATTGGGAGGGATATTATCATATTAATTGAGGTGTGTAAGATTTTTAGTGTTAAAGGTTGGAAAATCATGCTACCTATACATATTATCCTCAATTTCCTCTTCACTTTCTTAATCTTCTTGGATTACAAAGTCTTATTATTCTTCAATGGTCAAGATAGGTTGAGGATGTTGAGCTTAAAGAGGAAGTTTAGGTTAAAGGAATGGGTTAATGGGATTGTTACTCTAATATTAGTTGACCTATTAAGGATCATGAAGTATGAACAAAATTATTGATAAAAATTGGACTACAATTAGATATTACCTTCATTGGAGTTGTTAAATGTTGAGAAGAGCACACGTATGCAATCATGGTGTTGTTAGGATCAACATTCATTAGAGTCGAACACAATAGTCCCATTGGGTGTGCCAAAACTATTGTCACTCAATATTACAACCTAGAGAGGTTGTTTAATCCTTCTCTATATTGATTTAAACATTGTATTACCTCTAGTCATATGGTTTTCCTATAGTAGAGTTAAACCTCTACGTTTAAGGGTTAGCTCCCTAGATTAGTATTTGATAGCTTATCACCTACACTACTTGATTGCTTGAATGAAAATAGATAGAAGTAACATAATAAGTAACCTATGATAATGAGTCGATACACTAGATAGATCTCCACTAGACTAAAATATGATTTTACTATGAAAAATGACTCACAATACTTGTCTCAACATCCTAGATTTCTCTAACATAAGTGTTTCAAACATGGAGGTGATATGCGTTATACTTCTCAAGGTGAGTGAATAAGAGATTAGATTTTAGACATTAATGTTATGATTGACATTTATAGATACATAAATACACTAGCTACACCTTAAGTGACCTTCTAAAGGGAGAGCTACTTGCATCAAAACATGAAAGAGTAAAAAGAACACAAGGATAGATAGTTATCACTTGTCATTCCACTATTCAATACTTCACACACTTAAACAAGAATCTATGAACTTAAAATCAGATTATAAATCTTTATTTCAAAGGCAAATACAATATTCAAACCAGCAAGGCTTCACCATACTAGGTTTGGATTAGATACAAAAGCCAAAATGACTTGCATATATAGAGCATAGGATAAGAGAGAGAAGAAGAGAAGTGGAAGGGTCACAAGGCCAAGTGTCAAACTTTAGAACTACTTACAAATCAAGAGAATGAAGTGATAAATAGGTCATGAGGGTCTTCTTAGATAAATGTCCATCATAACCTAACATATCATTCAAGTTGGTGTGGAGACTCTTCAATATACTTCTTAAAATTATCTTGATGAAGAGGAGTTCACTTGATTTCTCAAAAATACCATAGGAAGTTTTTGACACATGTTCTCTATCATGGGAGATTGGAAACAATATTTTTAACCTTCATCTATGGCCTTCAACTGATGACTTCTCATGGACACTTGTTCACTATCTATAGTCACTTACTAGCCTTCTTGGCTTCAATATTCACATTTGTCATCAATATGAATATTAGTTTCTCAAGAAGATGCATTGTAGAGGTGTTAGGACATTTTTTAAAAACCCCTTTGTCTTCTAATCCATCTGTTAGAGCTTTAAAATATCAATAGATTTTTACTGTCTATCTAAGACTACCTATAATGAAAAGGTTAGCAATAGATTTTCTATGCTTCACTTGCATGAGAGATGATTATATGGAGATATAATAATTCCCTATATACCTCTCTCAATGTATTTCATCTACCAATTCTCTATTGTACCTATGAAACACATTAAAATCTATAATAAACTCATATTTTAGTCTGTCTATACAAGTGATGATATGGATAAAATGGATGTAATGGAGCTTGGATGAGTGATAGACATGTTAAAATTAGTTTCTTGACTAATTAGCCACTTTTAGGTGCATCTCCATTCATTTTTTCTCCATCGAGTCTGCATAAGGGTTTTGAGAGGGTTTTAGGTCTCTTAACTTCTTAACATTCATTCATAAAGGTTAGACTTCCAACCTCTCAAATAATTCCATAAATCTTGATTTCATGACCATACTCAACTATCACTAGATACTTGAGGTGTCATCCATACTATCCATATAGATATGAGCAATTGAAGATGGCTCTCGAGCTTCTTTTAGGCATTCTGAGTAGGCATGAGACTAAATTAGGCCAAAATGACCACTTTCACTTATTTATATATCAACCAATGTATTTTATAGAATCCAAACTTATAAATTAAGGTTATAAATTGATTTGTAAAAGTCACATGATGCTTTGAGTGAAGTTGGAAGCTATTAGGGTCCATGTTCAATTTAGGCCTAATAAGCTTAAACTACATTTCTTGAGTCTTTGACCACCTATGAGGGATTCTCAGGACTTTAGGTGACTTTTATCACTTTTTAACCTTATAAAAAACCTCACACGTCATTTTAAAATTCCTCTTTGTTATCCTTTTCTTCCTATCACCATTCACACACTATGCCTACAGGGTGGTCATGACTGTGTAGTGCCCTCTGTCTAAGACAAAATAGAGGGAATCTCATCATTTTACCTAGAAAAAATAAGAATATGAGAGTATATATTAGGTCTTTATGTAATTCCATACAAATATTGATTTTTTGACTATGCCCATAAAGCCTTCAACATCAAATATTCCCAAAATTAGCCTCTATGTTATGACCGTGTGCAAGATTTTGGCACAGTTTAGAAAAATTTAGACTTATGGTTGTAGGTTAAGGTCCTTATTTCCTAAGAACACTTGGAAATTTTTAATTACCACTATTAAATGGGTTTAAATATTTTCTATCCTTCATACACCTTTGCCAGCTTTTCAAACTATCTCTATCCACTAACTAGAACCAATTTGCTATGTGTCAAACTGTAGGTGGAAATTTAGAGGAAACAGGGACTCGTGGAGGTGATGACCTATGTAAAATAACTATAAATAAACTAATTTTATTGATCCCAAGTTAATCAAGTCATATAAAACTTGAATGAGTATATATGCCTTTAGGCTATGCTTCTTATCTCTCACCATAAACATGTTTTGGATCTGCAGTCAGACTATAAATGTTGTTTGGGGATAAGAGACCTTATAGGTGAATACAATTACTTGATAAATATGTTTCCAATTTTATAGTATATTTAATTATTTAGTGGCATGTTTCACTCAAATAGATTCAATTTATTTTGATTCATACACCACTATGTCACTGTTGTGTTGAAAGATCATTTTGGCTTTAAGAGCATTGTAGCTTACTGAATATCCATAGTGAAAACTTACCTAAATTGGAAGATTATTTACAATATCTTATGTTGACCAAAAAATAATATTATTATGTCAAAACATTGTCTCTAGGCCTAGACTACAATAGATAAACTATCAATCCTATGTATACCTCAAGACACTTCACCATAGGATGAGCCAGTGTATGAGCAAACCTCATTCAGAGAAGTTAAGGTAAAACTTATAAATTTTAACTTTCTCAACCTATGGACATGGTTCTAGGTATGTTTACATATAATTTCCTCACCATTATCACAATGATACTCTCAATGCTCTTAGACCTGATTTAATGTCTCAATTGAGTTAAAACACCTTCATCTCAATACTCCTCTATCTAATTTGTATTGACTTTCAAACCATGTTTGAGAATACTTATGCATCTATATGATATAAGACTTTGTATGTTGAATTGGTTATCAAAACCAATAGATAACCCTTTGAATATATTAATCATATTGTTTTCACTTTGAGAATATTCTCACAATTCTAAAACTTTCTTGCTTCATCACCATAACCATTCAAATACTCCTACATGGTCCTATAGGTGACTGTTTTAGGCTACTTGATTGTGCTTATGTTTTAGACCTTTCACTCCATAAATTTTAGTCTTGAGACTAAAACTTTAAATGGTAAACTGATAACCATGCTATGAGAGGTTGAAAATAACCAATCACCTTTGATCTAAAACCATTTAGATGAGGGTGATACTGTGCAAATGATGAAACATTGTCTACATTATTCAATAGTATCTTATACTAGTAAAATGGGATATCCCTACTAACTACTTCAACCACCTCACAACCATCTACCAAAAACATAACCTCACCATCCAAAACCCATAGCATTTCCACACCTAATGTTGATGAATCTTTCACTAGCTCATCTATCCCCTCTTCCCAAATTCCTATAAAAGACCCCATGACAACCACATTCCAACGTCTTTTCTTTGGAAAATATAGACTCTTAGCCTTAGATGCATTTATTACCCCCAAAAAATTTAGGAATCTCATAAATGACCTTTTTTATGACCCTAACATTGGAACCATCATCTCCATTGGTCTCCCTAACCATCAAACAAATTTCATTTATGGTGGACTTGATCGGCCACTTCTAGCTCCTACCACTACATCATTCGACCAACCATTTTCCTTTAACTTTTTTTATCTTAGAAAATCAAAGTTTGTTAAGTTGTATCTTTATAGATGTGCTAGGAAAGGATTTGTCCATGGTCACTATGAACAAGGGCCTCATGAGTTTTCCCATCTCAAAACTTTGCAACCCATGATTCATTTGACTTTGGGTATGAACCACCTCAAGAATCCACCAATTCAACCAAACCCATTACCATCATAGAGGAAGACATCCCATCCTTACCAACTCGACCACTTTCTCCACCTAAAGACCTCGATATTATCCCTTCTAGCATTTTTTAATCAATACTATAAGTTTGGTCCCTCTCATCTACCAAAAGAGTGACCAAACTAAAGTCTTTCCACTCGTACATCCTAAAATGATAGAGAATGATTCTCCTACCATAAACACCATCCAACATCAAGATGATGATTTCATTCTTACCCACCTTAGTGCCAAGATTCTACTATCCATAAATCTCTTCTTCTTGAGGCCTCGACTATGTTGAATGAATCTACCATCGATATCAACCTAGTTACTCTGGATAACCCCCACATTTTCAAATTGGGTCAATCATTGAATATCAAAGAACTTCAAGATTTCTCCTCTTTCCTCCAAGATCGTAGTATAGCATTTGCTTGGTCTTACAATGATATGCCTAGGATTTACCCCACCATTGCTACCCATAACATAGTCACTCACCGTGATGTCAAGCTTGTTAAATAGAAACCTTGATGCATGCATCCTCGTATATCCCTTTTAATCAAAGAAGAGCTTCAATTTTTCCTATCTATAAACTCCAATCAACCCATTGACTACCCCCAATGGGTCTCAAAAATTGTACATATCACCAAAATCATTGGATGTCTACGTATTTGTGTGGACTTTCATGAACTTAAACTCCCCTACCCCAAGGATGAATTCCCTCACCTAGCATTGACCAGCTTGTTGATCTTACAAATGGTCACAAGATGTTATCTCTCATGGATGGGTTTTCAAGTTATAATCAGATCTTGATTACTCTTGAATATCAACATAAAATTGCCTTTACCACCCTTTGGGGAGCTTACTACTATAGAGTCATATCTTTTAGGTTAAATAACACTAATGTAACCTACCAATATGCCATGACTTATATTTTCCATGATATCATACATAAGATTGTAAAATACTATTTGGATGACCTTCTCGAGAAATCCAAACTCTAAAAAGATCACTTAACTATTCTTACAATCATATGTTAACCTCTCATATGTTATCATGTTCTCCTTAATTTAAATAAATACATTTTTAAGGTCCTTTCAGGGATACTTCTTGACTTTATCATCTCTCTCCACGGAATCAAAGTAGACCCTGCTAAAGTTAAAGCAATTTTGGACATGCCTCCTCTAGCCAACCTTAAGCAGCTCTGTAACCTACAAGAAAACTCCAATCCATTCATCATTTTATTTCCCAACTTTCAAATCATTGCCAAACTTTTCATCACCTTCTGAAGAAAGATGTCTCTTTCAAATGGAATAATGATTGTCAAAAGGCCTTTGATTCACTCAAATAGTACCTTTTGTCACCACCTATCCTCACTCCTCCTAAGGATGACCACCCCTTTAACCTATATATCTCTATCATTGACCATTCCTTAGGGGCAATGTTGGCTCATCGATATGAGCAACATAAAGAGCAAACTGTATACTACATTATTTACATGCTTGTAGAATACGAGACTCAGTATACACACACCAAATAACTCTAATTAGCATTGACCTTCGTGACCACCAAACTCTGCTACTACCTTCTTAATCATAAAACTTATGTCATTACTAATACCGATCTGCTCAAGTACATGCAATCTAAATCATACCAAAATCAGCGTATGATTAAGTGGCTCATGCTCCTAGCTCAATTTGACCTTAAATTTCTCTAGAAAAAGTCAATTAAAGGATAGGTCATTACTGATCAATTAGCCAAAGCTCTTTTACCAAAAAACCAACCACCTCCTCTTGCCTTCCTAAACGATTCTATCTTGACTCTTTTTTTAGGAGATAGTATCACCTACCAAATGACCATGTTCTTCAATGGCTCAAAGTGTCAACAAGGAGGGGTGCTAGAGTTATTCTCATTCCTCTCAATAGTGAACCCCTTCCTCTCTCCTTCAAACTTAACTTTGAATTCACCAATAATATGGCCGAGTATTAAGCCCTAGTGATAGGTCTCTAAACTACTCAAAGCCTAGGAATTAAGACAATCCATGTCTTTGGTGATTCCTAGCTTGTGGTCAACCAAGTTAATGGATCCTATCAATATAAGAATGATTTCTTGCAAAATATAAACTTTTGGTTGACAAGCTCTTAAAATCAGTTGAACATTACCTAGTCTAATCTATTCCTCAATCTACCCATAAATTTGTAGATATAATGGCCTGTCTTACTTCTCAAATCTCTTCTCAGTCTTTCAATTCCAAAATATTTGTCACCATTCATCATTTTACCACACACTCTTATGGAAAATCTGACCTCCCTAACATTTTCAATGTAGATGAATCCCCATCTGACATTTGGTATGACCAACTTTCAACTACCTCAACCTAGGCATTGATCCTCCAAACCTCTCTAAGAATGCCCGAAGAGCTTTTATTCAAAGTACCTCTCGTTAGACCATACTATGAGGAATATTTTACAAACATGGTTTTGACGGTCTCCTTCTTCATTGCCTATGAAGCCATGAAGCTTCCCATGCCATCAAAGAAACACATGATGGGATGTGTGGGGGGAACTTTAGCGGCCTAGCGGGCACTAAATGTATCCTTCACCTTGGTTACTATTGGCCCACCCTTAACTAAGATTGTTCTAATTATGTAAAAAAGTGTGTTAATTGTCAATAGCATGTTAATTTACATCATATGCCAACCAATATCCTCCAAGGATCTAAAGACTTTTGACCTTTATCTCAATGGGGGATTAATCTCATTAGAGAAATTAACCCTCAATCTTCGTAGTGGCATAGATCACAGCCATCAAATACTTCACCAAGTAGGTGGAAGCTATTCCTCTAATCTCTACCAAAATAGAAAAGATTATCAATTTTATCAACCACCATATCATATGCCACTTTGGTATTCCTCATGAGATCATCACTGATAATGGCAAATCCTTCAAAAATAATCAAGTCTAAAGTTTATGTGATGCATTTGGCATCGATTTAATCTTTTCCCCACCTTACCGACCATAAGCAAATGGACAAGCAGAAGCCTCTAATAAAACCCTCACCAAAATATTAACCAAAGGTATTAGTGCTTCAAGTCAGGATTAGCACTTGCACATCTATTCGTCTTATGGGCCTATCGCACTAGAATTTGAATGCCTATAGGTGCTAAACTTTTCTCTCTAGTCTTCATAGTAGAGGTAGTATTGCCTCTTGAAGTCCAAATCCCCACTCTTTGCATATCTTATAAGGAACTCATTTTTGAGGAAGATTTTTGTCAGCATCATTTAGCTCAACTTGAGCTACTTGACGAGCATCATTTAGTAGCCCTCATCCACCTCCATATTTATCAAGAGTGTATCACATGTGCTTATAACAAGCACCTCAAATAATGGGAATTCAATAGTAGAGATCTCATCCTCAAAGAAAACCAACATGTGAAAAACATGGAGAAGAGTAAATGAGGCAAGTTTTGTTTGAATTGGCTTGGACCTTACATCATCACCCATGAGTATGGATTAGGAGCTTATTATTTATCCTCTCTCAAAGGAAAATCAGAACCTAAGCCTCTCAATGCTTTGTATCTACATCCATTTTTTTTTAAGAAGGATCAAGCTCACCTGTTTGTCTAACTTAATATTATCTCTTGATTATGAAATTTTAACCTTCACCTAGCTTCCTCCTCCCCTTTTGAGGATAATTTATTAAAACATAAAACCATGTGATTAACTATCACAATCATGGCCTAATCCTAAATATGGGTACCACAAATCTACCTATAGCATGGTTCTCATGGATACTTTTCATCTATAACAAGATGGAATCCCATGGTCATTGTCTCTCAAAACCACACCCTTTCACATATCATTGACCTTGTGTAAAGATTTGCCCTCATAAAGGTAAACCTCTAAACCTAATTGGATTGGTCCATGTCTAAACACATTTCATCTTTCAATAATTAATTGGGTCAATATCTCAAGCATTCCAAACTGCTTCTTTGAAGGACAGCTATCCAAAAATAAAATAAAAATTGTCACATGTAAGGTAGATTGCTCCCTTAAAGGATAGCTATCAAGAACATCAATGTAAAGCCAATAAGTTTAGACCAATCCCTTGAAGGATCGTTGAGTTAACTTTGTTAAAAATAGAGCAATTTCATAGAATCTTCCCGCATCGATCAGTTTCCCATATCCAGTATCAAAACAAAAGACCCACTATCACAACAAATTCTAAATATGCAATGGGATCTCAAGCAACATAATAAGTTGGAAGTCACAATTGGATTTTCCACGTAGACTTCCTGCACTAATCAGTCAACATCTAGAATTTAACATGGACTTATCTATTATTATTCTTAAGCCACCTATAGATGAGACAAACTAATTCACATGAGGTTATTATACATATCACCCATTACCTTTCACACCACCTATCACCCATATTCCCTTTAGACTATATGTACATCAAGGGATTTAGAGCTTACTTGATACCCTATAATCAAGAAACCTTCTTTATCAACTAACAACCATTTATGTGAAAGTGTTTGAAGGGCTTATATTCATTAAACCGATCTCACTTCAGGTCTATTTTTAGTCCTTGTCAAAAACAAAGCATCAAGCCCTATTCTTAGCTTAATGTGCTTGGTTGATGTTTTCACCATGACTTATACCATCTAACATTGCAACAACAATAGGCATTCCTTTCACATTAAGTGAGATTACAACAACCATAACCATAACCATAACATTCAACCAACAACATCCAACACATTTTATACTTGTTTATGTCAAACTATGCAATATTTTATTTAAGATGCAAGGAGTTACACGACACATACAAAGTTATTAATCTATCCATGCTTCACCTAAAGCCCTTACATACATTATTTCCTACCTAAGCATTGAACTGATTACTTGGTGACTCTGGATTTGTGTTTAGTCATCCTTCTATTTGATTACTCCTCGAACTAACATCTATACCATTCCCTATCCCAGTGACCACTAAAGGGTGTACTCAATTCTCCTCCCCCACATTCATCCCCACAGAGCGAGAATCATACTTTGTTGTGGGTCTTTCACCCTGCTCGATCATTGTAGCCATTACATCACCTCACTGTGGACATTTTTCTTGCATAGGTATTTCATGTTGCTATCTCAGTATGTATCCCCTTGGATAGAAAGGGTTCCCTCTATGGGTAAGTCAAATGTCATGCTCTCTAGCCCTACACCTCATGCAATGAAACTCTCACCTTCTTCCTTGTTGAGGAGGTAAGAGTTCAGACTCAAGCTCAGGTCGTTGGTGCCTTTCCTTTTATTGATCCAATAGTACTTCCATTATCACCATTACATGTTGGAATATTAGATAGATCTGCACATTCACCATACTGATTATTTTAGGTCGTGGAGGTTTCTAGTTATCTCCACCATTGTTCTCATTATTTGTCATCTTCAACCTTATGTAGTTTTTTGCACTCTTTATAACCTATAAAATAAATGACTTAATAATAGACATTCATCTCTATCATAATTCTTTAAATAGAATACCTAACAGTTCTTCCTTGCCAACATGATTCTCCATCCCACCGATGGAGAAGGTCATATGATGTCATTGATTCCCTTGAATAGTTCTCCCACTTGAAATAGTCATGTCTACTTACCTTTTCATGTGGACACATCACCCTCAATCTGATTAGTCGCCTCAATAAATCCATTATGCACCATCAAGATATCTTTTTATTAACCTTATCATCCGATATGCATCCAATGTATTTTTTTGTTTTGTCATCTTGTGATCCTTGTGGGTTTGGTGGTCATTAGCATCATTATCACCATTACCTTAGTTGATGTAAATTGGCTTCCAACCATGTGTTGTTGTAGTAATCATGCCTTCAAATCAACCACTGTTGCTAGTGGTGGTAACTCCTAAATCCTTGACACTATAGAAACTCTTTCATCATAGGTAGGCCACCATGAATTCATGACAATACATTCACCTTCTTGCTCCTTTTACCCTCCTATTCCTACCAGCACATTACCACATGCTCTGAGCATTAGACTGCAACCATTGGTAGTGTCTGCCTGAACATGATAGTCTTTTCTTTTGTGCCAACTAAATGTTCATCTATAGCAAGGGTACCACCATCTTCTCCCAGCCACATAGCTTCTTTTTGGTTAGGCTCAAACTAGCAAAACCAATAATTCATTGGTTCCACAGAGCTAGAACAAAGGATGCAGACATGGCCACCATCTCTCTAGCCTACCCATGCAACTCTTGGGTCAAGCAAGGTCCATCCTCTATTGCTCAAAGTGTTATCAATATTCTTACTCATAGAGTCTACTTAGTTGTCAAATAAATTCTTTAAAGGTCATCACTTCATTACTACCCTTAAAAATCAGCTCATAGCAATGATGAACCTTGGCCAGAGTGACTTTGTAGATCTGGATAGAACCCCACCTCCTAAAACTCAGATTGTAATGGTAGACACTATCTCCAAACTCCTACCCTCACACAATTTTATAAGTTGCAACCTCCTCACAAAAGCACCTCTTCTTTGGTTTAGCTCCATTAAAGATCATTTGTGGTACTTAGCATTATGTTCCTTTCTAATTTATCCTACTTTGTCCACCTATACCTCTCATCCTACTAAATGTGGGATCATTATGGTAACTATTTACCAACCTACCCCATTCACTTTCACCAACACCTTCACAAAATCCAAAACTATTGTTTTACCAAACCTTCTCCCTCATCCCAAACCAGCTCATGTGGTCCATCAAATTGGAGTATCAAATTTGAACACCACTCACCTAAACCTTATTGAACTACATTGCCTTGATGTCCATAGACTATGTAGGCTTTGTTTCAATTCTAGGGGTAGCTCGACCACTAATAACTAATTCACATCCCTTTTTCCTTCTCACTCACTTCCACAGCTAACAACTCCCTCTTACTTAGGACGTCCTACATCAAGGAAGCTTTGAATTTTTTCTTAAGCGTCATTATGTTTTAACACCATCTAATACTTTCTCTTAAGTTTTCCCCCATTGTTGGGAGAACTATATTGGCCTCAAGTCTTTTTTGGACTATGTAAACAGTGCTCAGTTACTGAGGTCAGCTGAGCCACATCCTTTACTTTATTTTCTCTTTTCACCTCATATCTTTTCCTCCACTTCTCTATCAATCTCTTAACTATCTCTCTACCTCAAGCTTGTCAATCTCTTTTAACCACTTTCTTAGCTTGTCAATATCTTTTAACACAAGGTTTGATAGAATTTCCCATTAGCCCCTCTTACTTTCCATAAAGCCACCTCTTACTCTGCTTCATTGGCCTCCTTGACATCTTTCCTTGTGCATGATTTGCAACTCACTTCCCCACCCACCTTTTGCATTTTATAAATCTCTTTCACTTTATTACCAACCTTGCCCTTTATCCCCTTCAACTTCTTTCTCTATCCTCATCATCTCCCTTAACCCTTGGCTATTTGTCATACCCTCTTTATCACTCTCTTTTACTCATCAATTTCACATCATACTATGCATCTTACAAGCTTTCTATTTCTTCTGTTGCTGCACTTTTTCCTTACGTGTGCCCCCACTCTCTATCAATTTGAAACTCTTCCCAATTTTTCCTCCACAACTAGCTTCTAACTGGGCCTTCATCCTTTGAGAAACCTTTCATAATTCCCTTCTTATCTATTTTTGCCTTTTTCCCTTTTGCATTTCCCTTTTCATCTTTCCCTCTCGGTACTCACTTATCTTTTGAATCTGTGTGAGTATTCGTGCTTTGTATCCTTGCTTCAATTCTTCTTTTTTGTTCTTATCATCCTTGATCTTTAACCCTTAATTTCATCTCACTCCCTTTCATTTCATCCCCCTATTTTTTCACCACCTCACCATTTTTTAGCTTGTCAATCTCTTCTAATCACCCCTTCAACTTGTCAATCTCTTCTAACAAGCTGATTAACACCTACCTTATCTCTCCACCTTCATGTCCACCCATCCTTTACTTCCCCTCATTTTTCACCCCTTTCCCATTTTCCATCCCATTCTCATCTCTAAAACCACCATCTTCTTTGTTTCATTGTTCCTCTCCTTGCATATCATCTCCCATGCTTACTTGGTCAAGATACCACATGTTTCTTCACTCTCCTGTCATCTTCTTTGTGTCCTCATTTCACTCCTTTTTTGCTCCTATTTCCTTTTCTTTCATTTATTTCCTTATTTTTCATTTTCATCACCAATATATTTTATCCTTCATCTTTTTTAGATTTATTTTCAAACCTTTCATGGACTCCCATATTTATCATCCTCCCCTTACCCTTCACAATTGTTACACTTCTTTCCCCATCCTTTCCAATTCTCCAATCTGTGATTCTTTAGTGCATCTCTCACCCCCCATCTTCCACCTTTTATTTTTCTCTTTTCTCTATTTCAATTCATTTTTTTGGTCTCCCTTGATTCCCTTCACTGCTCTTACTGACCTATATGACCATGTCTGGGTTCTTCCATCCTTCTCTACCTTCATCTTTATTTGTGACCTCATTGGTTTATCTTCATCCATCCCCTGGTCCACCTTTAACTCATCCCCTATTGGATCTCACTTATGTTCTCCAATTCAATCTCCACCTCTTTAGAGTGCAGTCACCAATTGTACTACTTCTACGTATATCACCTTGTCTACTTTCTCATATCTTCCATGCCCTTGCCTTAATGCATGAATTTTGGTCAAGTTCATTACTTTAGGAGCATCCATTTCTTCCTTTAATGGCTCTATATGTTGTACTTAGACTCTCTTTTTTTTCCCTCTCCAACTACTCCCTTCACCCTCCCTATCACTTTTTTCCTTTTAAACCCTCTACCCATTTTGAGCATTCTACAGCCTCCAAGGTCTTCCACTTGATTTTGGTTTACTACAAGATATATACCAATCTTACAGCTCTATCACATAATTTACCAAGATCATAGGCTCATACACCCAACCAACAACCCTGAGCATTGTTAATCCATCAAGATGAAAATTCTTCCCCATTTCTTCTGGTCTTGCCTATTTTCAACCCTTTTTACTCTGACCTTCAAAGATGTTATAATCAAAATTGAAACCACCTTCAAATGGAAGCTTTGGGATACCTATGTGGGGATGCTAGCTACACCCTCTCATGCACCCTACCTTCTAATAATTTCCCTTGATTATCTTTTCTTGGGCTACCTCTTCTTATGCTTTGAAATAGCCCTTCTCTTTAATCACATTCCTCCAACTTGCTCCCTCATTTAAATAATGTTATTATTATTCATCTCACTTCATATTCTAAAACCCCTCAATTTCTTTCTCTAAATTCCCTCAAAACTCAATGATTACTTATTTTAGGTCCCTAGTGACTCAAGGATCAACAATTTGAATCTTCACCACTTATCATTTACCAACTCTACTACTTTGCTTCCGCAAATCCTTGCATACTACCCTTTCATAGCTTGTTAATGACATTATTGTGGTGTGTGCACAATGTCAGCTTATTTGGATGGTGTTCCAAGAAACAATCAAATCACAATGGAAATTTGAGTAGTTTCATATTTTCTAAAACTTGGTACAGCATATTTCTACCTTTCCTTTTCTTTAAAATGGTGGCAAAAATTTCATGCTTCAATCTCCTTATCCATGGCTACAGATTCCTTTCTATCACACCTATATGAACACTATTTAATATCCATCTTTTCCACCCTTTGGCACTTTCTTTTCTCTAATGTCCTTCACCTAGACCTAACAATGTGATATCAAACAGGGGAAATCAAGTTACCCAACACCCCCCACCTCCCAAGAACTACATTGGGCCTGACGTCCATGTTAGATTCACTGTCCATGGGACTATGTAGCCAGTGTCCTCTTCCCTAGCACATTAGGATTCAACTCAACCACTCCCTACCCAACCAACCTCTCAACCCATTCACCCACATTCACCTTGATGTTGGGTCACTTTTTAAAAAAAAAACCAATGTATTCGCATAATTTGTGATGACCTTGCCTTGGTCCTTTTGATTATATAGACCAATTTTACCATGTTGAACATTTAAATTTGCACCAACTCATGCACAACCAATCCATTTATGTTTTTATTAAGAGCACTTCCTACCTTGGATACTTGAGTCAACACCAACCCTGTCTAAGTGATTTAATAAGACTAACCCAATCAGTTATGACCAATGTCAAAGACTAATTACCTTATCATTTATCTTAGAACCTAACCTTATTATTACCAACATGGTAGTTTTAGTCTCTACACAATCTTAACTATTGCATTTAGTCATATTTTGTATACCCATTGGCATTTCACATGCCCAACTACCTTGTGGCACCACATAATGCCTCCCCACCAATTGCTTATCAAACCTATTCTCAATTCTGTCTTTTCTCATCGACTCTTGGTTTGATGGGGAGAAACTCCTCCCATACTTAGGGCACTTTGACCTTCAACCAAATGATTTGTTTTTGTTTTGTAGTTTGATAATTCAAAGTTTTATAATAAAAAGGGGCAAAATGTAGACACTAAAAAATTGCACACTTACAGTTTTTGATGACTAAATGCCTCAGGACCCTCCTAAACCCTTTTAACCTTTACCAAACTCTTTTTAAACTAACTAAATCACTATTCTCTTATTCAAAAATACTATTCAAAAGTACTATTCATTGTCACTATTTACTATGGGACTCACTATCACTATTCATGATGATATGGCATGTGACATGGCAAGTGACATGGTTCAGGAGTGATGTGTCTTGTGTGGGACACCATACCCCACTTGAGACCCTTTCCAAAAGTTCCTAATGACCTTATTTCAACATCACAAAGTTCCCCTCTTGAAATGTGGTGAATTTCCCTTTAAAGGATCATCACGCAAACATATATTTTGTCTTTCCACATGAAATTAGAATTTAAAATAGATACCTACCTCTTTAAGACTTTGAAAAATACAAAGGGCACCTATTTTTGACTTTTTAACTGAAATGGGAAACTTCTCAACCCAAATGGGATTCTTCCATAACCTCACCTTGGAATTGTCATCCCTCACATGAAAAATGGCTCCACATTTGGTGTGCCACCCCTTTAAATGCTTGTGTGAAAACAAGAAAAAGTGAAGAGAAGCCTTTGGTCTCATTTGAACCCATGTGCATGATTCCCATTCAAAATAGGACTCATGTACAAGGTGGGAGACACACCAACTCTAAATGAGAGACTTATGATCAAAATGAGAATCTCCACCAACCTCATCCTTGACTCATTTATGAACCCACTTGGAGAAATTTGAATTACTTCAATATTTCTCAATTTTGGGATGTTTCTTCACATCAAATGTTATAAATACCCCCCTCTCCTTTACCCAAGGTTAAGTGGCAAGTTAGTATTTTGGTTGTTAACATTTTATTTTAGGTTTGGAGGCATCATCAAGGAGGTTATCATCTTGAGAAGAAATAGCCAAAACATCAGAGTTCAGTCAAAGTTCTATCAAAATTACTTCAACAATATCAACACCAACATCTTCATCAACATTCTTCTTCAAGCTTGAAAAGGTAATCTTGATTTTATTTTTTGCAATCTAATTTCTTATCCCTCTCATCCTATTCTTTCTTGACTTCCAAACCCACCCTTTGGCCTTCTTCCTCTCTTGGCCTCCATATATTTTCTCCTTAACCTTTTTATTTTTCTTTTCCCTTTATCCATTTACCTCTTCTCTTATTCCCCTCTTTACCATCTTCACTCTCTTTATCCCCTTACCCTTTTTCCACCTTAATCATTTGTTGCCTTATCCTTTTCAACATTCACCCCTTAAACCTTTGCATATCAACCATTTTTTAACCCCAACCACATCACTCTTTTAATCCTTGCCATTTCACTAAACCAAAAACTAAAATCTTAATTTTAATTAATTTTCAACGGTTTTAATTATTTAGACTATTTACTTTAATTTAATCATTTTAGCAAAGCATTTAGTTTTAATTAATTAAATTTAGGTTGTTTGTTGAATTTAATTTCAGTTTGTTATTTTAAATACATGTTTCCTTTATTTTCATCTTTCAAACTTAAGTGTTAAAAGTAGGTTGATTGACAGCTTTCTAGAAAGCTTTTGCTTCTAGGATCTAGCTCACACTAGACAATCCACCCATCTACTTGTATAAAAAACAAGTTTATTTAAGTGGTTTATAATTACATGTCATCATTCCCTAGCCAAAGAGGAGCTCTCTATAATCACTTGAATCTAATGCACGCAATTTAACAAGTATTCTTCCACATCTTTCATAACTAGTTTCTACTTTTCATACTTAGAGAAAAGCAAAAATTAGATAGAAACACTTATGAGAGCTTAAAAATGAAGAGGAATGGTATTATATTTCTAACCTAAAGATTTAACTCCAGCCCAAGGCGAGTCAAAGTGGAGTTTAAACATAAAATGGGTTCAAACGTAACCTAGGTGAGTCAAATCTAACCCTAATAGAGTTAATAGTTGTTAAGTAATTATATTTACAATGAATAAGAATGGCTTCTGAAATTAGATATTTTGGGATATTTTTAAAAAGCTTGACAACTCATAAAGGCAATCATGAAAGACTAAAATATTTTAAATTTTTAAATTTCTTTTTTAGATATTCACTAATTTCAAATAGATAATTCAACTAGGCATTTAATCCAGTTTAGCTTGTTAATTGATTTAGATTTTACTTTTAGCTCTTTCAAGATTTGATTTGAGCATGCGAGTGTCCCACTTAATAGGTTCATAGGTTAATTTGATAGTTGCGATGCCACAAAGTGATTAGGGATGAATCTATGAGATGTTATTATTGCATACAATAAAATACATCAATTAGGGATGTCTCAACATGATTATAAGCTTTGATGAATGATGCATAAGCAAATTTGGGATGTTCAATGATTCTTAGACTTAATTTATAATGCTTGGTAGGAATCGATCTAAAGTCAAGTCGAAGGCTAATAGTGACTAGTTTTAAGTGTCTACATAAATCAAAATTCAAAGCAAAGAGGATAATAACATGAAAACATATTAGCAAATTAATAATAAGTGTTAGAAAAAAATGGGGGAGGAAAGTATATACAAAGTAGATAAATTAGGGGAAACAACACATGCAACAATCTAATTAAATAACTAACTTATTTGGTCTATCTTTCAACAATTTATTTGAATAAAGGATTCAATGCACATCATTCATATAAAGTGGATAAATTGAAAATCATCAAATTATGGTACTTGGTTATGCTAGAATTTACACTTTTATAACTTAGAACAAATAAAGATATAGATGCTTCTAAAAGGGGTAAAAATAGGTATGATAGAAAAATTTGGTAAAAATGCACACGTGATCCAGATGAAGTGAATAACTCTTCTTTGGATAGGGGAAGATGACCTGCATAAGAAAGCACTCAAAATAATCTTGTTCATCATACAAAGAGGAAGGGTGGATTGCCTAGCTAGTTCTAGATCCATGAAAACATGAGCTATCTATGGAGGTTGTCAATCCACTCTCTGATACAAGTTAATGTTGAAAAGAAAGAAAAGAAAGCAAGCATACATGAAAGTAATAGAAATGAATACTCTGACTATGCAATCTAAAGATATAATAAACTAACATAAAGAGATGTTAATTCATTAAATTAATGTTTTGTTTTATTCGGATATGTTTAGTTCTATTCTGGTCTGATCTAGGTCTAAAAGTGGGTAGATAGGATATGGTCAAATATGGTCAAAATGAGGGTTTTGTCATAAGGGACCAACCATCAGTAGTTGGGGTCGTAGGAGCTAACCATCAAGGGTAACCATCATCAGTTATAGAAATCATCGTCGATTACCTACAAACGACTAGGACTATTATAATGGTCTATGGGTAGAGAGGTCAGATCAAGCTGAGTGTGATGTAAGGAGTTTTGTTCGGGATCCAATCAAGATAAGATTGATAGATGGGTGTTTCAAGAGGAGTTAAGTGGTTTGATAGGTAAGAAAAGAGGTAAGATCCAATTAGATTTATCCAAGTATAATGAAGGAAGATAAATGAAAAATAATCAAATGCTTACCTGATCTTAAAGTTATTTTGGTAGCATAATAGTGCTTGAGGGAGAGCTGGTAGAAATCTACCAGAGGTTTGGGTTGGTTGTTGCTGTAGAAACCTACATGAAGAGTCCTCAAATATCTAGAAGATGTGAATACCTATATGAAGAGACCTTGAGTGTATAAAATTTGGATATTAGAAATCTAGATCATCTGCTCTTCTTACTCACTTCCTTTTATAGGCAAAAGGTGATGGAGTAAGAAGATAAGCTTGTAGATTTATGAGGTGTTTGTGATGTGTTAGAGGATAGATCAGGTATAAGAAAGTATTAAATTGGGTGCTCAATTGTCTTGAGGTCAGCTAAAGATGTGGTAGCAGTTTAAAGGGTTCAATCAGTAATAATCGTGGTCAAACAAGGCTAATCATCAATGGTTAGGGGAAGCATCGATAGTAGACCTAACCATTGATGATTTACCTTAACCATCGATGGTCATGGTACCATCGATAAAGGGGTTAGATAAAGGGTGAAAGGGGTGTTGGTGGTGTTAGGATTGGTTAGGGTCAAAAAGACATAGTTAGTTAGTGGGCTAACCAATGTAACTTAGGGCATGGTTAGGTTAAATGGGTTATGTGAAGGGGTTAGTTCAAGATAGTTTATTCTAACTTTATTAATGATAGTTTAAATAAGTGATGTGTGAGGCATTTGGATAACTAGAACCATATGTGTATTTTTCTAGTGTCTACATTTTGTCTTTTTTTGTTATGTGGCTTATATCTGTAAGTTACAAAATAAATTTAAGGATGGTTAAAGTTGAAGGTTGGTTGAGAGTTGGTTTGCCCCAAGTATGGGAGGATTTCCCCCTCAAATTGGGATATGATGAGGAAAGGGTTGAATGGGGTCGGGGTTTGATGAATGGTTCATGGTTAGTCACAAGGGTGAGTGACTAAGGGTTGGTTCAAAAAGCTAGGTGTTTGTAATGAAAGCATATGGATAAGATGTGATAATGATGTGATATCTAAGATTTCACAAGGACTAAGGATGCCAATGTTGACAAAAATAAGCTCAATGCCAAGAAGGCAGTTGACCAATGAATCACAAAACTGAAGGGTGATGGATGTGTACATGTGTTAGCCTTCTAAGTAAAATAAATTGTTGTCCGTGTGGGTACATGAATTCAAAAGTGATCCCATGCTTGGGTAACCAAAATAGGTTGTGAACCGTGTGTAGGACTCTAATGTTCAAGTCGTGTACTAAGTTTAAAATGTTCAAATATTTGAATGGTCAACATGGTAACGTCGATCGGTGCGGTCAAAAAGGACCATGGCAGGGTCATCACAAAAATATGTGAATGGTTTGGGTCAAAATATTCAACATTCAAGATGGATGTGGTGTAATGGTATATGGATAATGTTCAATGGTTTGATGGTTGAAAAGAAAGTGATGGTCGAGCTGACTCCATATGTACTAGGCAAATGAACGTTACCTACATAGTTCCATAGACATAAGATCTAATAGAAACTTTAGGCGATATGTAGTTCTGGTTCAATGTTAGTGATGGGGATAAAGTGATCTATAAATGGTCATAACAGGTGGAGAAAAGATAATCTCCAAAGGGTTAATAGTCAAAATATGGATAAAAATATAATGATCAATGGTTGGGTGAAGGGTATATTAGAAAAAGGGGTGGTCGAGCTAACTCCATATGCACTAGGCAAGTGGACGTTGCCTACATAATTTCATCGACATAGTGTCCAACAAAACTTTAGGCCATATGTAGTTCTGGTTAAATGTTTGGGTAATGCTTGTGTTTTTATATGAGTTGCCCCAATTTGAAACACCACCTGGTTTGGGTTTGGTTTAGGGTATCATTGGTTTGGATCAATTAAAGTGGTTTGATAAAGGGTGAAGAGTAATACTCTTCAAGAACTAAATGAGGGAGAAGGAATCTACAAGATAGATGCCTTGTTATGGTTTTAGGGTCAAGGTTGAATGTCAATGGATGAAAGTAAATGTGGTTTAAATAGGGTGGTGTTAGATGGTTATGTTAGGTTAAAGAAGGTGATGTAAAAAAAGAGTGGGAAAAGTACGCTCCAAAATGTGGAGAAGGAATCTCTAAGATAGTGTTCATTGATTGGTTAATTTGGTAGGTCAAAGGTTGTGTTAAGCAAGGTGGAAACATTATGAGACATATGAACCTACGATAGAAAATAAGGAAAGGGTATGATGCCTTTTCAAAAGGAGGTGAAGAAAGAGTATTTCCCCCATTGGTTGGGTTAAAATGTTTCAGGGTTAATGGTAGTTGGGAAAAGGGAAATATCCAAAGGATTAGGGAGGTTGTGACTCCCAAATAGGCGTGCAGAGAGGAGTATCTCCAAATGGTTGAAAATTGGGTGGATTCTAAATAGGTTTCCCTAATTGTATATACCACCTATTGGATTTGGGGGGATAATTTTCTAAGTAGTTAATTGGATGGCTTGGTTCTAATGTTTGAAGAGGGTAAAGACATGACTTCTTAAGTAGTCATGAAAGTATAAGGAGGAGGAAGAGACACTCTAATTGGCAAAGACCATGAGGGAAAGATGGGTGAGTTTATGAACATAAACCCCTATCATGTTTTTTCTTTGTTTGCTCGTTCAATGGTTAAAGAAGGTATCTTGATCACATGGTGCCAAGTAAGCTCAAATCCCTTGATTTGTGGAGGATAAAAGAGGAAACAGATAAAAAGTAGTAGGTGATATGTAGAGGGTAATAGGTAATGGATAAAGAGTGACCTTCTTGTGGGGATGGCTTGCCCCTTCTATGGGTGACCTGAGATCTATGATAGACAAGTCCATGTCATGTGTTAGATGTAGATTGATTGATGTGAGAAGTCTACTGAAGGGAGAGTTGATTGCAACTTTCTTGGGATATTTATTTTGTTTTTGAGAAAGGGGTTTGTTTTTGGCTTTACTTTTAAGAAGTTTGTGAAGCTGATCGATGTGGGAAGATTCAAATGATTGATTTTAAATTATTTAACTTAGCCATCCTTCGAGGGAGTGGTCTAAGTTTATGATTTGTTCAAGTTTGATAGTTGTCCTTCAAAGGAGCAGTCTATTCTTTAAGAAATATAGATATGGGGTAGGTGTCCATTAAAGGATCAGTTTGTGAATTCTAGAGATAGTTTACGACCCAAAATATTATTTTGGTATCCCAAATGGAAAAAATGCTAGTTTTAGACATGGACAAGTCTATGTATGTCTAGAGGTGTACCTTTATGGAGGCAAAGCCATAACACAAGGAAGTCAAAAAAGGATAAAGGGTGAAAATGGTTTTAAGAGACAATGATCATGGGATTCCATCTGAAAAGGGATGAAAAGTATCCATGAAGATCATGCCATGGGTAGAGCCATGGTATCCATGCTTAGGTTTAGGCAAGTTTTGTGACGGATAATCACATGATCATGTTTTTATCAGTTATCCTTAAAGGAAAGGGGATGAAGCTAATAAGAAATGAGGGATGAGCTTAAGTTAGACACCAAGGTGACAAGGAACTTGGTTTAACTGAAGAACAAATGTATAAAGGAAAAAACACTTGAGGAGGTTGAGGTTTTGTATGCCCCAAATCCATGCTTGCAGAAATGGATGTTCATCAAGAGAGTGGATGTCCCCCAACTAATTTTCAACACTTAGTAAGCATGTAAGGGATTGAAATGGGAAAAAGGAGGTAAAGTTGGATTGGTGATAACTTAGTGGAGAGAGTGATTTTTCAAAAGGTTGAGCAGAAAATTGCTCTTAATTGTTAGATTAATGGTGTCAAAATAGGTTGCCCCAATTTGATGTACCACATGGTGGAAGGGAAGGATAAATGTTACCTTTGAATGGGTAGATGAAGCAGGGAAAGGTGACCCTACAAATAGGTTGGTAAAGAAGGAGAAAAGTAATCTCAAAATGGTAGGGAGAGGGTGACTTCCAAGTTGGTAGGGAAATTAACTCCCTTGCATCGAAGGTGGGGAGATTAAATTCCCCAAAGGGTTTGGTTTGATAGGGTAAAGGAGAAAGTAACTCCAAAAAAGGAGGCGAAAGTAAATCCCCCAAATGGTTTGGTTTGGGTAGGGTAAAGGAGAAAGGAACTACAAATAAGAAGGGGAAAGTAAATCCCCAAAATGGTTTGGCTCAATAAGGTAAAGGAGAAAGGAACTCCAAAAAAGGAAGGGAAATTAAATCCCCCAAATGGTTTGGTTCAATAGGGTAAAGGAGAAAGGAACTCCAAAAAAGGAGGGGAAAATAAATCCCCCAAATGGTTTCATTTGGGTAGGGTAAAATGGTTTGAATTACTAGGTTAAATGGTTTGGTTTAGATAGGATAAATGGTTTGGTTTGGGTAGGTTAAATGATTTGGTTTGGGTAGGGTAAAGAAGAAAGGAACTCCAAAAAAGGAGGGCAAAGTAAATCCCCCAAATGGTTTCATTTGGGTAGGGTTAAATGGTTTGGTTTGGGTGGGTAAAATGGTTTGTTTTGGATAGGATAAATAGTTTGGTTAATTTGTTAAGGTATGGTTAGCTGATTAATAAATGGTCCAAGCCTTATAGAGGGAAAGTTCCCCCTAGTTTGCTCCTTCTATGGGTGATCAAAGATGGGGAAAAGATCTTGAAGAGGAAGTGTGGGTTAATACGAAGGTTGAAGAGAGGTGAGCATGACTTCCTCCATCTCCAAAAAGAAAGTGTTAGTGGTTAGTTGTTAGTGGTTAATTGGTTCAAGTCAAGGGTGGTGGTTCGGGTGAAATTTCCTTTATTGCCCCAAGGCTAGGAAAATAAGGTTGGATTAGGTCTAGGTAGATGAGGGTAGGTTTGATGGGTTGAACTTGGTATTGGTTGTTAGGTAGGTTGGGTATGGTTGAGTTAAAAGGTATGTCTATGAAGATTGATTAATAAGGCATAAGGGTTGGTTTGAAGGGTTGGAAAAGGTAGAATAAATAGTTCATGTCGTGTGTTGGTTGGGTTAGTTTGGAAGGTAATGTTGAGTAAGGTAGGGTGGATAAAATGGTCATGGGTAAATTTTGATCAATGGAAAGTTTGGCTTGATTAATGGTTGATAAGGTTATGTTAATGTTAGGGGAGATAGGGTTGATGTTTGTTAAGGTAGGTTCATCAAAAGTGAGTGAAACAGATTTTTGGGTTAGGTCCCCATAAGTGAGAGAGATAAATTGGTTGCTTGGGTACCCATGAGTGAGAGGAAGTGGTTGATTGATTGGGTCCCCATAAGTGAGGGGAGGTGGTTGATTGGTTAATTTTATTGGTTGAAAGAGGTAATAGAAATGATTTAGTTATTTTATTGGTTGGGTTAATCTGAGAGGTAATGTTAGATGGATGATGATAGGTAAGGTTAGATCGACAAGATGTTTGGTTGGGTTAATGGTTGATAAGGTTTGGTTGAATATTGGCAAGGAATATCCCCCACAAGAGGGAGAAGATTGGCTGGTGGATTCCACGAGTGAAAGAAAAGGGTTGATCAGTTGGTTTGATGTAGGTGAGTGTAAAATATAGGTTGGTTGGTTCCATATAAGTGATTTCAGAGGAAAGTAGAGAAGTTTCCACTTGGTTGGTAAGTGGATGAGATAGGTTGGTTGGTTCCACATGGGTAAGTAAAAGAGGTCGGTTTGTTGGTTCCACATGGATAAGTGAAAAAAATTGGGTGGTTGGTTCCACATGGATAAGTAGAAGAGGTTGGATGGTTTTTTTGATTGGTTGGTAAGTGGTTTCCACTTGGTTAGTAAGTGGTTTGGTTAAGGGTGGGATTAGGGTTTCCATAGCTGTGGATTAACTAAGAACCAAATTTAGTGGAAGGGTCTCATCATGTTGAGGACTTTGTTCATGGGTTTCATCAACAAAGAGTGAAGGAAGAGGTTGAATGATTGACTGCTTAAATATATCCAAGGCTAGATTGGGGGGAACACGGAGAATGCCGTTTGAGACCTCCTTGTGATCGATGAGGTTTTGGATGAGCCTCCTAAAGGAGCCACATCTATCAATGTTATGTCCTTTAGTGCGATGATAGAGGCAAAATTCATTCTCTATAAACCAAAAGGGAACTTGATAGGTTATGAAGGATGGAGGAATAGGAGGGAGATTGATAGAAGAAGCCTCCAAGAGTTTATCAAGGATGGAGGATTAGGATTCCCTCAATGAAGTGTATCACTTAGAATGAGGGTACACCAATTACTCTTGAGGTTAAGAGTTAGTTGGTTGGTTTGATGAAATTGATTGGTTGAATAAATTGGGTTGGAATGATGAGTTGGGTTGAGTTGATTAGGTTGAGAAAGTAGATTGGTTGAATATGTTTAATTGATTTGAGGGGTTTTATTGAATGGAGAGGTTGGGTTGAGGGTAAGTAATATAGCCCAAGCCTTGATGTTGAGACAAAGAATGTTACTCTAAAATGGGTTGGGGTGTTTGACATGATGGTTGGGGCATGTGTGTTAATAGTTAATGGGGTTGAATAGTCTGGAGTTGGGGTTGGTTATGATAATTATCAAATTGGTGTTAAAGGGTTGTTGGTTGAATATAAGGAGGGTAAAATGGTTGTTTATGAGTGGTTGAAAGGTTGTAGTTGAAGTTTGATTGATGATAAGTGAGAGTCGGTAGGTTAGAGGTACCAAAAATGGTTGATTTTAGTTTGCTAAGTTGGTTCCATAAATTTGTAAACAACTCAGGTGACATTTGACCATTTTTTGGTTGGTTATAGGTGAGATTTGATGGTTAATTGATAGAATTGAATTGGTTGTGGATAAGATTGGGTTGGGAGTTGTTGGTGAAGTAATCAACATGATCCTGATTTTGAAGAGGAAAATGATCCCACAAAGTGGTGTTAGGGGATTGGAGAGAAGGGGGAGTAGGGTGTTCAAAGGTTTGATGAGGTTGAGTGGGTTGAGATATGGGTTAAAATGAGTAACCCAAAGATGGGTTATGTTGCAATGGTTGAGGTTGGGTTTGGCTATGATAAGGATAAAGTGATTGAGGTTGAAAGTGTGGATGAGTTGTATATTGGTAGAGGTAATGGATAGTTGGTTGTTGAGAAGTGAGAAGGGATTCATTATAGGTAAGATCAGGAGCACTAATGGCTCATGATGCAAGATATTGCTCTAAGAGGAGCTGATTTTTCTCCATGATCCTAGAAAATTTAGGATGTCCAAGAGAAAAGATAGGAGGGTTTTCCATTAAACAAAGCAAATGGAGGCAAGATAGATAAAGATAAGATAATGGAAAGTAAGTTCCTAATAACTCACACAAAGAGAAAATAAGAAGAAATCAAAGCAATCAAATCATATACTAAAAGTGCATTTAAACTTAGGATTCATTATCAATTTTGGCTTATGCCTTAGGTTGTGAAAGAGTGTTAGAAGATTTGGCTTATAGAGCAGGTACTAACAGATAAGTCTAACATTGCTTTTAGGTTTGTTATGGTTCTCAAAACAAATATGTATTAGATCAGGTACATGGCCTAATACTGGGGGCTTGCTCCCTGCACTTCACAAAAATGAAGTCAAGTCAGGTTGCTTAGGCAATATATACCATTTATCTAGAGTTTATACTCCACTAGAGAACAAAGTTGGTCCTCCTCTTCGTAATGACCTCCAAGTAAGATCGTTAGGATGGGTAAGGTGATCTGTTAGGTGATGAAATCCTAGTCGGGCCTTGTCTCAAGTATGTTAAGATGTTTATGTTGTGATTTGGTTTAGTTGTGTAACATAAATGATCTAAGGTTCAATTATGTTGCTTTTAATAAAACTATGTGATTTAATTAAGACAAGAAATCCAATGGATGTAGAGGTTTATTTTATACCCAAAAGAAATTTTTAGATTTCATTTAATGAGCATAAATAAAGAAGAAAGGGAACTAGGCCCCACCACAAGAAGAAAGGGAACTAGTGTCCCACTGGGTGTGCCAAAATGTTTATGCTAGAATTTATACTTTTATAACTTATAATAAATAAAGATATAGATGTTACTAAAGGAGGTTAAAATGGGTATGATAGAAAAACCTGGTAGAAATGTGTGCATGATCCAGACAAAGTGGAGAACTCTTCTTTAGCTAGGGGAAGATGAGTTTCATAAGAAAGCACTCAAAAGAAGTTTGTTCAATAGAAAAGGAGGAAGGTTGGATTGTCTAGTTGGTGATAGATCCTAGAAAGCATGAGCTATCTATGGAGGTTGTCAATCCACTCTCTGATACAACTTAATGTTAAAAAGAAATAAATGAAAGAACGCATACATGAAAGTAACAGAAATGAATACTTTGACTATGTAAGATAAAGATATAATAAACTAACATAAAGAGATGATAATTCATTAAATTAATGTTATGTTCTATTTTGATATGTTTGGTTCTATTCTAGTCTGGTTTGGGTATGAAAGTGGGTAAACAAGGTCTGGTTAAATATGGTCAAAATGTGGGTTTTGTCATAGGGGACTAACCATCGGGGGTTGGGGTCCCAAGAGATAACCATTGATGGTTAAGGGTAACCATCGCTAGTTACAGAAACTATTGTCGGTTACCTACAAAGGACTGGGACTGTTAGAATTGCCTACATGTAGAGAGGTCAGATCAAGCTGAGTGTGATGTAGGGAGTTTTGTTTAGGGTCCAGTCAAGATAAGATCGATAGATGGGTGTTTCAAAATGAGTTTAGTGGTTTGATAGGTGATAAAAGAGGTAAGATCCATCTAGATTTATCCAAGTATAATGAAGGAAGATAAACAAAAGGAAATCAAATGCTTACCTGATCCTAAAGTGATTTTGGCAGCATAATAATTCTTGAGGGAGATCTGGTAGAAATCTGCCAGAGGTTTGGGTTGGTTGTTGTTGTAGAAACCTACATGAAGAGTCCTCAAATATTTGAAAGATGTGAATACCTGTATGAAGATAGCTTGAGTGTAGAAAATTTGGATACTAGAACTATGGATCCTTTGCTCTTCTTACTCACTTCCTTTTATAAGTAAAAGATGATGTAGTAAGAAGATAAGCTTGTAGATTTATGAGGCATTTGTGATGTTTTAGAGGATGGATCAGGTAGAGGAAACTATTAAATCTAGTTCCAGATTTCCTCAAGGTCAGCTAAAGATGTGTTAGCAGTTGGAAGGGTCCAATCGGTGATGGTCGTGGTCAAACAAGGCTAACCATTGACGAATAGGGGGAACCATTGAAGGTATACCTAACCATTGATAGTTAGGTAACCATCTACAGTTTACCTTAACCATTGATAATCATGGTACCATTAATAGAGGGGTTAGATAAAGAGTGAAAGGGGTGTTGGTGGTGTTAGGGTTGGTTAGGGTCAAAAAGGCTTAGTTGGTAACTTAGGGCATGGTTATATGGTTAGGTTAAATGGGTTAGGTGAAGGGGTTAGTTCGAGATAGGGTATTCCAACTTTATTGGTGATAGTTTAAATAAGTGAAGTGCAAGGCATTTAGACAACTAGAACTATGTGTGCAATTTTCTAGTGTCTACAGTACCCATTTCTAATTCTTAAAAGGAAGAGATGGAATTGGGTTGTCATTGATGCATGTGATATATCATGATCTCTATCCCTTTGAATTCATTGATTTAGTTAATAACAAATGATTCCCCTAAGCACAAGCAGTGAGTTCACAATAGGAACCCTAGCCCTACCAAATAGGTTGTGTGGATTGGATGCATAATGCTTAGTTAGGTTGCCTATATTTGAAAAATTAGATGAATTAGTGATGACACTTCTTAGTCTATATAATGAAGGAGTTATCCATTTTTCAAGGTCTATCACAATATACATCAGTGTTAACACCATGATGCATGATACTAGCTTACCAGTAAGGGGAAAATCATTAGCACCTTATAAAAAAAGAGTCCTATCCACTTTGACATAAAGGAGAAATATGCAAAAAATTCTAAATGGATTCCCATTGATCAAGTGAATGATGTTCTTATGAAAGTGTTGATAGAGTGTATCATAAAAAGGTACAATCAGACAACAAAAAGCGCATGGTAAGGCATGAAAAGAGTCATTGACATAGCACATCATATGATCAAACTGGGAGAACACTTCACTTGGTTAGAGTTCCTAGTATCTCAACTTATCACTAACATATAAAATGTCATCTTAATAGCATCACAACCTTTTCAATATTAGTTCTTTGTACTACTACATTGTTTCACCCTATGGAAATCATCTGATGGACCAATCACACCAAGTGTTAACTATTGGCCCAAAAAGTAATTTTTATCCTTGCTTAGATAAAAAATGGAAAGAATTATGTGAATTTCAAACACTTTAATCATTGGTGTATAAAAATTCAAGGTTTACTTGTTTCACACACTTGGGTACTTAGGGATGTGCTAGGATACATGGGACCAATTTCCACAATCACCAAAATGCATAATGGGGTCCAAATTAGGATCCATGATCTACTAAAATAATCATTAATTCCCCTCTCATTATTCATAAAAACCAATTATGCAAAGGCATAAGTAAAAATACAAATATCCATGGTTTTAGGATTGGTGTAACCACTAGGATTCATGCCTCCAAGAGCATAGTAGCCATTATAGATAATACAAACAAAATTGATGAATCACACACAATCCCAGGGGATTGCACACACTCAGTCTGACCCAAATCACACCCATCAACTTCTTCATCACACTCAGTTCTATGATAGTGTAAAGAACTAGCCCATAGATATTTTCCACCCCCAAAGAGGACTAACAACTCAATTCCCAAGCTCATAGATAAGAGGATGCAGAAGATTGTAGTAAAGTATAACTTGGAAAACCTGGGAATAAAACTAAATAAAGTCTAAAATTCATTTTTGTAGGACATCAAAGATGATATCTATGAGGAAGAATAAGAAAATGAATTTTTATTTTGGAAGGTCATTCGCACTTTAAAATTATGAAACATTGTCCCATCCATTTTGATGGTGTAGATTACCACACCATCTCTGTCAATTATAGTGGATACTACCAGATAGGAGGAATAAATTAAATGATAAATAAAATACAATTTTCAAGGAGGACCATCATGCTCAGACCCATCAGTGACTTTAATTTCACCTATGTAATTAGTTTCATAATAAATAATGATGAAACAAGCAAAGGCACAACAAGTAAGTCCCATAGGCTTGTCAACTCATAGACCTTGTACCTTGGGATTTGTGAGGCCTCCAAAAAAAATCATACTAGATAGGCACATTTTTTATATCATAATATGTTGAGGAAGGAGATAACAAAGAAGAATAATAATAACATATTATTTATACTAGTGCAAAAAAAATACCAAAATAAAAAATTAATCCCACTTTCTTGGAAATCTCTTCATCCCCATCCCCACCAGTTTCACCACCATTGTACCCATATTTTTTAACATCCTTGAATTTACACATAATTTTTGAGTTTGTGGAAATAAATGCATAACAACAATATCTATTAGATTAGTCACTAGACCAACATCTAAACCAACCCAAGGTGGAGCATGATACCACATTAAAAAATCAAAAGAAACTATGAAGGCCCAGGATGAAGAAGACAAGGCTAAGGCATAGAAATAAAATGTTGAGGAGGAGTAGGCCATAAAGGAGGAAGTGGATAAAATTAAAATGGAATAAAAATAAAAATATGTATAGGAGGCACAAAATAATAAATCAATGGCTAAGCAAGTAACCAAGGATCTAGAAGAAAAAATGAGGATATGAGAAGACAAGAGGACAAAAGGAAAAAAACTAAGGCTAACACAACATCCAAGGAAGCTGAAGAGAAGAATAAATAATACATACACAAGTAGGATTAACTCCATAATAAAATCACATAAGAACACTAGCGAAGGATAATGCAAAACCAACTACAAAGGCTAAAAATTTGTGATGGATAAAGCATATAAAGAGGAAAATGTGAAAGTAGAGAAAGTTTCTAAAGAAAAAAATTAACAAGAGAAGAAGTGAAAGAATGAATTACAAGAATAAATCCAATCATCTAAGGGCCAAGATCAAGGTGTGTATCAAATAACCAAAGTGAATAAGAACCCAATCACTTAGAGCCAACAACCCTTCAATTAAATATTTAGGATTAGGATTGGCCTAAGGAGGAGTTTAGGAAGATATGTCATAATAAAAACCACATACTATCAGTCACTAGATTAGGATGTCCAAGATCCACCTATATGAAAAACAACATTCAGACTCACTGTCATCTAGATTCAACATCAACCACTACCATCAATAACTATTATGACTTCACTTGTAGTTGTGATGAAAATCCAAGAGGTTTCACTTGATGTTTATAAACTCACCTTGGAAAAATAAATTAAAGGACTTATTGCCTTTTAGGAATCCATTACGCAAAATGCATCTGAGATAGAAAATGAAAACATTCAATTGCATGAGGAGAACATGTACTTCCATGAGTGATTAACCAAGTTGTGAAAGCTCATAGATGACACTTGTCCAAACCTGGTCATAAATGTTTTAGGATAACAAGTAATGTGTGAGGATAAGTAGTTTATGGCTATGCTAAAATAACTCACAAATGATTATGTTGATGCATAAAATCTACAACTTTCACCTTAGGTCAACAATATTGAGTTGAATCTGAAGTAATATTTTAGATCCTCAAAGAATATGAAAAAATCTTTGATACCATGATGCATCAAGCAATAAAAATTTATAATAGAATGCTTGACTAGAAGAACCAACTACAAGACACATGGAATGAAATCAAGTCATCCCTTTCCAAGGCAAAATAATAATTCCTTGGTCTCATAGATAATGTTATGTAGAATATGCACACTTGGGAGAATGAGATGCTCCATAGCATATTCATAGGCACATAGGAAACATTCACAAAATTTGTAGATTCAAACCCCCCTATGCACATTGATCACCATAGTACTATATATTTTAGCCAATTAGAAATAATTTAAGAAATATTTATCTAATATTGATAGTCCCATTCAATTCATCATTGATAAACCAAAGTTCATTGCACCTACCCACTCATACAAGCCTTACTAGTGAAGAAAACACCTATATCCCCACAACAAGCAAATCCACCACATCCAATGCCTCCAAAATCTGACTTCATAGTAGTATCATATTTATAAATGGTTTCACTAACCCCTCAATCATAACACGCTGAGTCAACTTCAGTTTTGTGGTTCATTCCTCCACCTTTATAGTAATGTACTATGAATGATTTTTTTGTCAATTGTGATGATTATGGAAGTTTTGGAGGGCCATAAACATTGGGAGTGGCGCTACAAAAATTTAAAATCCATAAATGGAAGCCTTCTAGTTACTTTAATCTATTGAAAACATTCAAAGGGTGGTAGATTGGTATGCAGCTTAGTTGAAAACCCAAAAGGGTGGGTAAGTAGTGCACAAGAGGTGAATGTGCACATGTGAGTTAAATAAAATTAAATATAAACTCAAATAAAAATGAAATTTATACCCTAACAAGACAATGCACTTCAAATTGAGCATAAAATAGAATAAACTAGTGTTTTACCTTCACCTACCAATGAAGCTCATTGTTTCTTTTATGGATTGTGCACAGATTGTAAATGGATGTGGTTTCTAAATTGGTGATGCACAGGCAATTCAAAAACATGTCCCCTTGGTTGATTGAAGATTGGGTTGGATGATGTTGATGAAGAATTATAAAACTATCATGATCTCCTCAAGGGTCTCTTCACTTTATTTCTAATTTGGCATGGTCTCATTAATCTACCATGACTTATTGCAAATGGAGGAGGGACATCCAATTTATATTTTTTTAAATTAAATGTACAATCAAATCTGATTTAGGATGAAGAGCAAGGATTGGGTCAAAATCATCACTAATTGATGGGAGTTTGCTCATAAATTTGAGGGGTTGGAAAGGTATGGGTTGGATTGATTGAAGAATGGGCTTGATTAGATATTGCCTTGGATTTGTGGACTTGGGGATAGATTTAGTGATATGATGATATATTAAATGATATTATGACCTCGTTTATGGGTTGAGTGATGTGATCTATTTATATTTTATTTACTTTTATATTTTGGATGTGCATGGATTTTATTATTAGGACTAACCAACTAGTTAATTTGATTAATTAGTTGATTAATCTAGATTTTATTTTGGTGGTTTTTAGATGGATGATGGTGTGATAGGAATAATTTATTAGGGGTGTTAGTGTGATGTGTTTAGGTTAATAATGTGTTGAAAATGGGGTTATGGTTATGGAATGATGGGAAAATTATGTTTAAGTGATGTTATATCAAATAGGTAGATGAATAGGGATGAATTAGGGAAGATTAAAGATGAATAATGGTGATTGTGAAGTGGTGAAAGTATTGAAAGTGTGTAAAGTGGGGTGTCAAAATATGTGAAAATAAAGTGTTTACATTTTCCCCCTCTTTGAAAGGGCGTTTCAATTCAGAGTAGAAATAAAATTTCAAAGAATGTAGAGCAATAAATTTATGTGCACTAGGATGCCTCTAATGGCATGATGTTTAGGGATGTAGATGAAATTGAGTGATTATTAATTCCCCCTCGAGAGGGCATGCAAGGACAAAATACATAGATGGGTTTTTAAAAAGAAAATAGGGGGTTAAAATGGAAAAATAGAGAAAGAATAGATTGTGGGGGATGAAGAAATAGGGGTTGGGCCTTCATGCCTACGTGATCATTCCCTATGGGAGCTCATGGATAGTATGATATATATGTTGGTAGATAGATATCATGGATGGATGATGTCGACTCACATTATCTAAGATTTTCATGATTTTATTGGTTTTCATTTTACCCAAGCAACATTATATGTAAGGGGTTATATTGGGAATGATATATCATATTAAAGTTGAGAGCTTTGATGTGACCCAAGTAAGGATATATGCAAGGGGGTGGATTGGGAATGATATATTCTAATAAAGTTACAAGCTTAGATTTGATTTATTATTGATTTATGTGCAATTTTAAATCAATGAGTGATTAAGGATGATGAAGGACGATTAAGGAGTCCTTAAGGATAATGAGGGACGATGAGGGAGTGGTTATGGATGATGAGGAATGAATAGAGATGGATTAGGGACAAATCAAAATAATTAAGGATGGATAAGGAATGATTGGGGATGATTAGGAATGGATAGGAATATATTAGGGATGATTTGGATCTCTAAGTACCATGTTGTGTAGGAATAATGTGCCCAGTTGTTGAAGTACCATTTTGAGGATATACCAAGATGTTTCAAAAATAGGTCTCAATATTTATCCACATCCTTATCAAGGTAAATATATGAAGTAATATGGGAATTATAGGATGGATGCTTGAGGATAGACTGGATAAGGATGTCAATGGATGGATGGAATGCATTTTTCCCCGAGTATATGTACTTGTAAACAATAGGTTTACACATGATTCCAAAAACTAGTTTTCATCATGGTACTTTTCCAAGGTGCCATAAAAATTGTTTTAACCTGTGAAATATTTGTTTTATATTTTTTATTTTATTTTATTTTTTATTTTTACTTATTTTTTCATTTTATAAATTTATTTATATTTTTTTTTATTTTTCATGTGACAACATATCAACCTTCAAGTATATACTACAGATATGTCTTAAATAACTTCATTGATTAATTAATTATCATCCTCTAAACATCTAACCATGTCCTATCATAGCCTCTATGATGGAGGGTGCCACCAAAGAGGGCAAAGCGGGATGTATATTGGATTAAGTATTTTATTTGAATATGTGAAAGATTTGAAGGGATGATATAATCATGGAGGTAATTGTATGTGTTTAGATACTAATGGAATTGGGATAAATAATCTCACACACCCTTGGCCATGTAAAGATGTCTACAATGAAACTTATCTATTTTGTGAGACTCAAAAAAATTGAAAATTGGATGATTTTGAGATTCTATATTATGATATTGTCTTTGACAAGTGATTTGAAGCCATTCATTAATTTTTTTACTGAAGGAGGGAGGTTGAGTTCTTAACCTATTATTTCCTCTAAAAGCTTTTCACCAATATATTTTCACTGATTTTCTTAAGTTTTTACTTTTTTTCCAATAGTGCTTTAAAGAGGTTTTCACTAGAGGACACTATTTTTTTATTTTATTTTTATTAATTATTGTGTGTTTTGACTGATAAACTCTTGTTTATCACCAAAGTAGGCTAATATGTAAACATTTATTTAGAATCCATTGTTGGAACACAAATATCTACTAAGAAGGGGGTGAATCAGTAGATTGACTAAATTAGTCCTTTTAATCCCTTTTAAAATCAAATTAGAAAAGATATGCAGATTAAAACATATATGCATAGATCACACACACAAGAACACATAACACCATATGTATACATGGAAAACTCAATATGAAAAAAAATCACAGTGAGAATAGCTGCTAGAATCTACTGTTATAATCTAGCCTCATAGTCAAAATCTCATTGATTACACATTTAAGGGCACCAACCCTAAGGAGACACCAATCCCCTGATTTAAGAACACCCACTCTAAGGAAGCACCCACTCCCTAACTAAACACTAACTCAACTTATATGATGGCACCCACCAATCATATCTATATGGAGCTACAACTCCAAATTACAATATAGATTCATAAAAGAATCCAATCTTAATTCTCTATTATAGGTTTGGTCTGTAACTTCTTATACTCTGCACATTATCTCTCTCTACTCTTTCACTCTACCCCTCTATCTATGTGTCTAGATATATCTCTTATTTGACACACTTCATCTCTCTCTATAGCCTCTTCTCTTCTCTTCTATGTTGGTTTTGTGTCTCTTATATTTCTCTATTTAACACATTGCAGCTACACCATCAGCATCTACTGTATCCTAGATGACATATATATAATCATTTGATCTAGTCTTCATTTATTTTATGTGGTCACACTTGGTCTATAACACATCATGCTCTATTCTAGACTCAATTCAATATTTCTTGAATAGCAAATTTTTTACTTCTTGAATTCATGCTCCACCACCATTATTCTCTATCTTTTACTATATTTAGCATATATTGGGCTCTAGTTTTGATGCACGTGGCTTTATACACAATTTTGATTGATCACAATGATCAATATCATTTTCTATGTCGTATAATGCATCTTTCCCTCATGTTTCTCTACCTGACCATTGGGATGAACATATCTTTAAATATTGACCATAGATCTTAAGTTTCATGCAATGATCCAATGATCCTTAATCAATTTGCTCATATTTAAAACATGTACATTTGATCAAGATCTGATAGGCTAATGCACTCTGTTAGATTGTTTTACACTTCAAGATTTAACGTTATAAATTTAAAACACATCCATTGGATCATTTTATCCAAGCTCTCACATGTCATTAGATATTCAAAGTTGCATGAACTTTACCTTTGTCTAACATTAAACATCAACCACTTAGTCTAATCTCATTATTTCCCAACATCTTAGAGCAAATGTGCTCTATCGATCTCTTCGAGAGTTGCTTGAAATTTACCTTTTGCAAATTTGACTATGGGAACCATTGTAATCTATTTGTAAGGTCAACTTTGCACCTTCATATCTTTCACTTCGCTCAACTGCCTGTTATGAAATTTGGACCATATAAACTAGGCATGTTATTAAACAAACCTATATGTTCATTTCTTTCTAAAACCTTCACGCGTTTGAGATATAATGCCATTAATCTACTCAAATTTTTTTGTCACAGAGCCAATTATGCGTAGAATTGCCTGGAAGGCCAATTTTGTTTTTGCATAACTTTTGGTATGCTTATTCACATGGCATGAAATTTAGTGCATAATATCCTCTCACATAGGGGATTCCATCCATATATCAATTTACTCCTGAAGCCTTCATACGTGAAAGATATGACATCATCAAAATGCATACTCAACATTTCTTGCAGCCTAAAAATTTGACTATGGGAAAATACTATCAAAATGCTTGGGTACTCAACTTTTCACATATATCTCTTTTATCGTGCTACATCGCATGACCTGAGATTTAGCACATAGAAACTAGGCACAAAAATGAACAAACCCATATGATCATTTTGTTCTGACACCTTCATGAGTGTGAATGATGACCTCATCAACATGCTTACTTAGCTTTTCTTGAACCCTTTTGCATATTTGGCTAAGTATAGAAACTTAGTGAATTCTTTTTTAGTTGCCAACTTTGCATCCTCATATCTTCTATCGTACTATATTGTATGACTTCAAATTTGGCACATAAAAAATAGGGACTAATGTGATCATAACCATATGACCAACACCCTCAGACTCATCCACATGTGGTAATGGTGATGTCAACAAACTGTCTTCTCAGATTTTCCTATCATAGACCCAAAATGTCTAGATGAACATAAAGAATAACCAAATGAATTCCACTCATGCACGCAAGCACTCCAATCATCCTTGACCTCTGATAAGATCCCTTGCACATCCTCAAATCACCATATTCATCTCTGAACATCAATGACATCCATAATGCCAATAATATCCCTTTTGACATCAATAATAATCATATTGCCAACAATATCCCCCTTTGTCATTAATGGTAAACTAAATGGTCTGATCTTATAATATTATACTCCTTCTCTGGCATTGATTGTATTAGTTTCTGATGAGTATGAACTGAAGTTGTTCATACCACACTTGTTCCCCCTTAGGCAATGGTACATTTTCCTAAACTCAACTTGGACACATGTTTTGATCTCATTTAGCATTTGCACTTTTTTCTCCAAACTTTTGTAGAGAGCATTTACACTCCTTTGACATCAATGACAAAGGGACTCTTTCTCATTGTTTGTCCAAATGTTTCTCCATTTTATTAGAAAAAGGACTTTGTCCAAGAATTTGCTACCATCAACTCATTAGAAATTTTCAAAATTATGCAGTCCTGAGTCGCCTTGTCTCTTTTCTTTCAGGGATTAACAAAGCTTATATGATTCTCTCCTAGACTCATGCTTTATTTCTAGGATCTAATGATATGATGTAGAAGCCACCATACAGGCTTATTAGCCTTCTCTCTCACATTCAACTACACAGTCCTCTAATCCTAGGACTTGACCAATTACAAAGTTCACCCTTTGTTTATGCATGAGGATTCAATACATTATCAAAACCCCTGACTTGGTTTGATCAAGTCATCATCACAACCTGCTTGAATTCTCATTTTTAGTAGACATCACAACATCTTCAACATGACTGAATCATTTCACATATGCTCCCCTTAACATCATGCATAGCTCCTCAAACCATTCATGTTATCTGAGCTAGCTCCCCCTAACTCCTTATTCCATCTTCACATTGAGGTACTGCCTATAGCACACCATAACTTAATTTAACACATGTATATCATCATTTTACACATGTTCACCAAGTTTGGTGACCAAACTCATTTCACAACATAAGATACACCATGTAAAGGGTTTCTTGTCTTAAAATCCTTATGCCAACCTCTGATACTTCTTGTATACCAGGAGATAACCATCACACACTTTTGCACCAAGATTTGAGCTTCTACACTTTGGGAATCTTGGCTTCTTATAACACCTTTTAGGCCTGCTTGCATTTAAGTCAAAATTTGAGAAAGCATGTAATGTCCAAGAGCTAAAATAAATTAGTTTTTGAGCTCATTTCTCTTCATCTAAACCTACAGATCATATATATGAGATGCATCATTATGTCACATAGAAACACTCATTATGTCCTTACAGACAATTCATACACAACACTTTTCTCATCTTGACACACCAACTCCAATCGAGGGCACTCATTTCTTGCCTTTTAGAATCTTTTAATAATCCCACAACATCACTTGCTTCTCCATTGAAACCAGTCTCTTAAGAAGCATAGATAGAGACATCCAACTTCATAATGTCTTAGAACAATGTGAAACTAGGAGTTTCCCATAACTCCTCATATTCCTTCTCCTCCTTAGTCATTTTGTACTTATGGTTCTTCTTCTTCTTAGGCTTAAGAGAAGTAACATGCTCATCCACTATAATTTTATCCTTTTCTTCTATGATTAGATTAACAATACATGGAGACAACATAGATTCATGACATACCTTTTTCATCTTATGAATGTTTCTTGCAGTTCAGAACCTCATCACTAGACATTGACAATTGATGTTCTTGACATGAAACTTGCTCAACCATATCAAAATGTTCACTCTCCATACATACCTCAGAACTAGCCTCAACCAACACCTTGGTCTTCTCTTTGAGCTTGATCTTTTCATTCTCAACATGAGAAGACATTGAGAGATCTTGACATTATCCAACCTCTATATCATTCTCCATCATAGCTTGATATCTTACATTTCATACATCATTGGGTTTCTTAAATGTCCTATTTTTCTTTTTTTCAAAGACTTGTGAACCTTTATTCACACTAGGAGGCATGCCTTTATTTTTGCTTTGTATATTTGATCTTACAAAGCTTATTATACATTGTTTAACTATGTGACCAAAATTATTACAATTATAGCATATGACATATGTATCTAGCAAGGGTGCAAATAAATTTTTGCTTACAAATTTTTCTCTCCTTTTAAATAAAGCTCTACATTCACTAGCCTTATGACCAAACTGATTACAACTATAACAATAACCATAGAAAAATGGGGAATACTTGGTCATAGTTTTTCTTTGTGTAGGATGGGGAGTTCTTAAATTTGGCTTCTTCAAATCTTTAACTCTTATGTAACCATCTGCATCAGCTACCTTTATTTTTTGTATCTTCCTTGAGTTTTTAGAGATATACTCAATGTTCTTCTTCCTTTCCTGTGGCATCTTTTGTCCTTTAGCTTTCTTCACATTGGTAGTGCTTGTATATGTCTTTGTATCATTTCAAGCTTTCTTTTTTTTTTGTCCTAATCCTCCTTCTACTTTGAAGTTGTCATATAACTTTGTAGATGTATTGGTTATGGGACTTTTTCATAACCAATACTAAATCTCTCTTTTGAAGGCTTTTGAAAGTTAATCAATTCATCAAGAATTATTGAACTTCCTTTCAAATTTAGAGCTTTATCTATTTGTTCTTTAGTCTCTTCAATTTCTTTTATCAAAGCCACTATCTCTACTTTTAGCTTCATGCATTCATCAAATTTAGATTATAGTTCAAATTTGACAACATCTTCAATACGTTTGGCCTCTTAAACTTATGTCTTTAGGATTATTACCATCTAATTAGACCTTTTAAGACTTTTGGGTAGTTTTTCAATTTCTTTTTATCCAAGTTTCTTCTACCTTGAGTTCTCTTTTCTCAGCATGTTAATATCATCTAGAACATAGATAAGTTCACATTCTAGATCTACTTCTCCTTCCTCTTCTTCATCATAGTCTTCAACTTCTTTTTTTATAGATTTATAGAAGCTAATCTTAATGCCATGAATTGGGATTCATTTACCTTAGCCACAAAGGCATAATCATGGCTATCATCTGATATATCACTGTCATCTAATGAGTCACTATCTTATCTTATATATATGCCCTTATTATTTTTCAAGAAGTTACTTTTATTGGAATAGTGGGGTTTCATCTTTTCACAATCTTCCTCTTGCTCAAAGTTATCCTTTTTGTTGTAAGGGCATTTATTATAAAAATGTCCTACATTACCATAGTTAAATCATTTAAAGGGTAACTTACCTTTCTACTTTACAGACCCTCTTTTTAATCTTCTAACAAAGTTAGTTTCTTCTTCATTAGTCTCCTCAGATCCGGATGTAGATGATTATGCTTTTACTTGTTTGGATGCTTTGTATGCAACTTTTCTCTTGGAGCTATCTGCTTATCCCAGTCTCATCTCATAGGGAGTGAAGGTTCCATGCAACTCATCAACAGTGAGTTTATCCAGATCCCTTGCTTCCTCTATTGTAGATATTTTAGAGTCATACCTTGATGGCAAAGATCTTAGGACTTTTTTGACAATGAATGATTCTTTCATCTCTTCTCCAAGGCCTCCAATTGCATTGACTATTTCATCTACTCTGAGAAAGTAGTCTACAATTTTCTCTTCTTCATTCAATTTAAGACTTTCAAACATACCTTTGTATGTTTGTATCTTGTCATGCTTTATCTTATCATCACCTTCATAGATTCTCTTCAATTTGTTCTAGATATCTTATGCATTTTGACAATGCATCACTTTAACAAACTTTGATTTAGGTAATCCACAATGGATAGCATTCTTTGCCTTAGCATTGCTCTCATATTCCTTCTTGTTAGCCTAATTAGTAGGAGTTGTAGCAAGAGTTATATATCCATTTACAATAGACATCCATACATCAAACCCTAATGAGGATAAATAAGATTCCATTCTAATACTCCAAAATACATATTTTGATCTGTCAAAGAGAGGTGCTTTGTTTAAGGAAGAGCCTTCTTGACTAGCCATTTGTGTTCACCATCCAAGATCTACTTGAGTTGATTAAACTTCTTTCAAGGAACCAAGGCTCTGATACTAATTGTTAGAACACAACTATCTATGTAGAGGGGGGGTGAATCAATAGATTGATTAAATTATTACTTTTAATCCCTTTTAAAAGCAAACTATAAAGGATATGCAAATTAAAACATATATGCATAGATCACACACATAATAACACATAACACCATATGTATATGTGAAAAACCCAATATGAGAAAAATCACAGTGAGAATAGTTGTTAGAATCTACTATTCTAATCCAACCTCACAGTAAAAACCTCATTGGTTACACAATTAAGGGCACCGACCCTAAGGAAACACCAATCCCCTGATTTAATAGCACTCATTCTAAGAAGTACCCACTCCCTAACTGAGCAACAACTCAAGTTATTGATGGCACTCACCAATCATATCTATATGGAGCTACAACTCTAAATTAGAATATAAATTCACAAAAGAATCCAATCTCAATTCTTTATTATAGGTCTGATCTATAATTGCTCATACTCTACACATTATCTCTCTCTACTCTTTCACTCTACTGCTATGTCTTTGTGTCTAGATATATCTCTTATTTGACACACTTCATCTCTCTCTACAGCCTCTTCTCTTCTCTTCTCTTCTCTTCTATTTTTGTGTCTCCTATATTTCTCTATTTGACACAATTCAACTACACCAATAGAATATATTATATCCTAAATGACATATATATAATCATTTGATCTAGGTCTTTGTTTCTTTTCTATGTTCACACTTGGTCTGTAACACATCATGCTCTATTTTGGACTTAGTTACATATTTCTTGAATAACAAGTTTTCCACTTCTTAGTTTCATGATCCACCACCATGATTCTTTGTCTTTTACTATATTTAGCATATATTGGGTTTTGGTTTTGATGCACATTCCTTGTTACATAATTTTGATCAATCATAGTGATCAATATCATTGTCTGTGTCATATAATGCATCTTTCCTACATGTTTCTCCATCTAACCATTAGGATGAACATATCTTTAAATATCAACCATAGATATTAAGTTTCACGCTATGATCCAATGATCCTTATTTAATTTTCTCAACTTTAAAATACATTTATTTGATCAAGCTCTGACAAGCTCACATGATCCATTGGATATTTGTACGCTTCTAGGCTTTAACGTTCCAAATTTAAAATGCATCTATTGGATTGTCTTATCCAAGCTCCTACATGTTGTTATATCTTCAAAGTTACATGAACTTAACCTTTGTTTAACGTTAAAAATCGATCACTTGGTCTAATCTCCTTTCTTTCTAACATTTTGGAGTAAACACACTTCATCTATCAATTTGAAAGTTGCTCAAACTTTACCTTGTGAAAATTTGACTAAGTATGGGAACCATTGCAATCTATTTCTAAGGTCAACTTTGCACCTTCATATCTTTCATTTCACTCAATTCCCTGTTGTAAAATTTGGACCATATAAACTAGGCATGTTACTAAACAAACTCATGCTCATTTTTTCCTAAAACCTTTACACATGGGATATATAATGCCATTAATATGCTCACTTAGATTTTTCTGTCACAGAGCCAACTATCCGTAGAACTGCTTGGAAGGCCAACTTTGTTCTTCCATAACTTTTGTTATGCTTAGTTGCATGAGCTAAAATTTAGTGCATAATATCCTCTCACATAGCAGATTCTATCCATATATCAATCTACTCCTAAAGCCTTCATACATGCAAGATATGACATCATCAAAATGCTTACTTAGTTTTTCTTATAGCCTACAAATTTGACTATATTGAAAAACACTGTCAAAATGTTTAGGAGCCAAACTTTTCACATGCATATCTTTTGTCACATTACATCATGTGACCTAAGATGTAGGGCATAAAAACTAGGCACAAAAATGAAAAAAACTGATATGATCATTTTGTCCTGACATCTCTATGAGTGTGAATGCTGACCTCACCAACATGCTTGGCTCTACTTGAAACCTTTTTCAAATTTGACTAAGTATAGAAACTTAATGAATTCTTTTTGAGTAGCCAAATTTGTATCCTCATATCTTATACTATACTTCATCACATGACTTTAAAATTTGTTGCATAACAACTAGGGACTAATATGATCATAAACATATAACCAACTCCCCTAGACTCATCCACATGTGGCAATGGTAATGTCAGCAAATTATCTTCTCAGATTTTCCTAGCATAAACCCAAAATGTCTATATGAACATAATGAAGAACTGGATGAATTTCACTCATGCACATAATCACTCCAATCATCTTTAACCTCTGATAGGATCCCTTGCACATCCTTAAATCACCATACTCAACTTTGAACATCAATGGCATCCATAATGCCAATAATCTCCCTTTTAACATCAATGACAATCATATCGCCAACATTCATATTCATGATTTTATGGTTGTATGTCATCTTAGAGTCCCATGATTTGTGATAGCTTCATCATTGTTAATAAGTTTCAATAGTACATGATCTTGTTGGTCCTAGTTGATGAGTTCAGGATATTGGTTGTTAAGGTGATTGGTAAATAAGAGGTGTTATTAAAAAGATTGGTGGTAGGAGAATCTTTTTATAGGATACGATAGGGTAATATTTGGATGTTGGTGAAAATTTTCTCAAGAATTGTGTAAGTGTCCCTAGCATCCTTGTATTGATCAACAAGTGGTTTGTATCCAAGTTGTGATACCCTTTATTTGCACAAACGTAGATAGGATCTCGTAGTCCTTATTCATGTTCATCAAGTCCTTGTCCTTTATAGTTCATGATTTTTTAGATTTTGTTTGTTATGTGATATTTCTTGATTTGTAACTAGTATGTTAATGTGTCCTTATATAATGAGAATTTATTGAAGCTTTTAATTTATTCATCTACAAGAAGACTAGATCTAATAAATGGTCTTGAGCCAAACTTATAGGCTACTTATTAATATTCATAGTGGTCTTGTCACTAATTCTAAGAGAGATGGGGAGTTTTTACACGTAAAAGTAATTTTGGATTTCATTGTCTACAAGTACCTATTTTATTTTAGGCTTGGTGTTAGAGGCCTCAATATGCAATGCATGATTTGGTGACGAGTCAAAGTCTGGTATGTCGTCGAGGTAAAATTTGGGATAGTCTAAGATTTTAAGGATGTAATGTTAGTCAAATATTTTAATTATGTCACATTAGTAAAATATAAGTAGGTCAAAGATGGTTTGGTCAAATTTTGGTTGGTCATAGATGGAATTATAAAACATTGGCAGACCAACAATGGGTTGGTCGAAGATAGGTTAGTCAATGATGGGTTGTTAGCCAAAGATAAGTTCATAAAATATGGGTTCATCAAATATGTGATTGGTAAAAGAGGGATTGACCTTGATTTGGTTGTGGAGGAGTTTGATAATGCTTTGAAAAGGGATCTCGGCATATCCCGTGTTGTTGATTCTCAAGCATGAATGCACTTGGCTCTTTAATAAACAAAATTCCTTGGAGTGGTGATGATGGAATGTATTTTGGTTATTTTGGCTCAGGGTATTGATAGGCTTTATTAAAATTATTGGTAGGGTGTAGGTCATATGATCATTAATTGGGTTGTGGTTGATTTTGGGCTTTACTTGTGGGCTTGTCACTCACTGATGTTTTTTCCAAAGTTTGGGAATGTGTAGTTTATATGGCTTAGGAGCTCAATGGATATTGTGATTTGGATGGGGATGAGTGTTATGGGATTGACTAGGCAATGAGTGTATTGATGTCGATGGATGGATAAGGTATGCTAGGTATAACACCTATTGGCTTATTTGTTGGATGTAGTCAAATATTATTTGGTTTTGGATTTGGGGCACCATGATCATGCATTTGGTTGATTCAATTTGAATTTTGTTTGACATTACTTTACCACAATGGGGATGCAATAAAAACATTCATGTAATTACAACCCATGATATCTCAAGTAGGATTGGGACTGGATAGTGGCCCATTGATAATACCCTAAAAGGTAAGTGGTGGGTGATCTTGGGGATAGTTGTCTTCCTATAACCAATATACATTTGTGGATAAAAAATGTCCTATGCTAGGTTGAATAGGATGAATAGGGGCATCCTATATATAAATTACATTACATTGAGGCCTAAATTCGTATAAGGTTGTTATATGTGACCTAGATATTGGTGGATGAAACCACCTTAGTTTACAATTCTAATAAAATAGGTGACCACATAGCCAATAATGATAACTCCTTAATTTTTATATCCCACTAGAACATGAGATTTGTCTTAAAATTTGGTGATAAACTCCTAGTTACAAGACCTTATAATAGAAAATAAAAATGTGATAATTGTTTATGGTTATCAAGATGGCATTGTTGCACGAGGAAAGATCATACACAGTTTGTTCCTTGGGTGACATAATGACCTAGATCATTTTTTTTCCAAAGATCATCTTACAGAATGAGGGAAGAGCATGCACTATCATAATCTATGAAAATATACACAAAAAATACTAAGAAATGATATGAAAAAAATTGATCGATTATGATTAATTGATTTGATGTATGTTTTGTTTCATTATATGTATTTGACCAGAGAACCTGCAAGTACACTGTTAGTAATTTTGGATGATTAAATTATTTTACAAGTGTAAAAATTGTAAGTAAAATAGTCAAAATCAACACACACTACAACATAGAGTGAAGATGTTGTTTCACAGAACACAGATGTTACAAGCAATGTAAACACTACCACATTTTGTGGAAATAAATAGAATAGAACCTGATAGATGTAAACTTCAATTTATAGTACACAAACACTACTTAATAGAATGCACATGTTGTTAATGACCTAGACATTACAATGTTTGTGTGAAAACTTAAAGAAATAAGATAGAACATAGACCCATGAAAATATTAAAAGATATCACGCAAAAGTTTTTTGACATAACATAGATGCTACCAATGATGTATATGTTGTGACATCTACACAAATTCTAAAACAAACATAATAGAATATGACATAATGCATACAATATCATATTCTACATGTACACTACTAACAAAATTAGAGACATCCTTTCATAGGATAGAGACGTTGTGACATATAAAACATGATTTTGAAGGTTAAATTGATAAATTTGATCCAAAATTGACCCTAATTAGGCCTCAATACTAGACTAGCTAAGCTAGCAGCATCCTAATAAGTAAAACGAAACAAAGATTATGGATAAAGGTCCCACTAGGCATGCCAATAATTTGCACATGAAACTTACATAAAATCAAATAGAAACTGAAACAAACATGAAATTCATACTCTAAGAAGACAATGCACTTCAAATTGAGTGTAAAATAGAACAAACCAATGTTTTACCTTCACCTACTAATTAAGCCCCTCTTTTGTTAAATGGATTGTGCTCATATTTCAAATGGATGTGGTCACTTAGTTGGTAACATGCAATAAATTCAATAGCATGACCACTTGTTTGATTGATGATTATATTGAATGGTGTTGATGATGGATTCTCAAACTAGTATGATCTCCACAAGGATCTCTTGGCTTGATTTATAATTTGGTGTGGTCTCATTAGGTTGTTGTGGCATGTTATAAGTAGAGTAGGGACCTCAATTTTTCATGTTTTTTAAAATGATATGGATGATCATATATGATTTAGGATGAAGGGCTAGTATTGATTCAAAATCCTCATTTAATGAGGGGAGCTGGCTCATAAATGTGAGGGGTTAGAAAGGTATGGGCTTGATTGATTGAATAATGAGATGGATTATTTTTTAATCTATTTGAATTCAATTAAGCAATTTGAATTAAAATAAATTTTAGAAACTAAAATATAGTATGGTACAATGAATTATAGTAAGATACAAAATTTTAAGTATTTTATGAATAATGAATTGAAAGGGGAAGTATGTACTTAGGTTGAAACTAACTAATTTTTTATTGTACAAATTGTGAAATGACTTTAGATTTAACTAAATATTATGTTACTATCAAAATTAGAATGTTAAAGGCTATAGGGACAAGAGTGCACTAGTTGGACAAGGTAGCAATATGTATTTGTCACCTCACATGGATTTGTACATATTGATTGTACAAAATAGTTCACTTGGATTGGGTGTGGCCACTTGCAAGGTTTTCCTATCTCTATGTAGAGCTTGATTTGATGCACAAAATATGTGAAAAATTAAAACCCTTGTTCTACATAGGAACACAAAATGAGATCAAATACAAAGGTGACAAATTTTGGGAAATAAGATATGGCCGAGCTATTCTCAGAAAGCCCCTTGTTGACTGAGTGTTACCTACATAGTCTAAGTGGATCTCAGGCCGATGTAGTTATCTATTAAGGAAGATCATATGAATGAAACTATAAAATTTGATTAGAATGATAGAAAAGGGATGCTATCAACTTGAAAAAATAATGTTAACTTGGCTAAAGACTATAGTAAAACAGCAAAATTAAACTTAGAAGGAAGAATGTTCTTTTGATTAATGTAGAATGATTTTGAAATCAAGTTTCCAAGTGATTAATTGAGAGGCCCTTGATGTGATTTTATAGAGATATAGATTGAAATATTTCCATTAGCTAACCCTATGTAAATCTTGGGAGATCCGTTACTAATCATTTTAATTCAAAAAAGTGTTTGTTGGAGCAATTCAGATAGGAGTGCACTAGGGGGCAGATCTGCATCTCAGACCTATCCACCTAGTTAGACATGTCTCGAGATGTCATGAACTTTTGAAACTTTACATTAAGGACACATGAGCATAATATGGATGAACAAGTATGAAATAGGGATATGTGCATGTTATTTTATCAATTCTTGAAAGATAATGAATGCTCTTATAAGGGTCTTTGCTAACTAAATGTCAAAAAGATTAAGATAGAGATTTCAAGGACACGCATTGTCAAACATTTATTGATTAAAATTATAATGTCTAAATTTTTCCACCTTTAATCTAGTGATGTTTAAATTACTAGAAAGAAAATGTAATACTTGAGTGCATATACATACTTTATCATTGTCATGAAGGTGTGTATGCCCCTTTATTGAGGCATGTGGAGAAGTGTTGAATTGAGAGTGATCAAGTCTCAATTTTAAGAATCAATGTAGATGCTTGAGTTGGAAATATATATGCTCCAACCCTATGTTATGACTATTTTTGGCACCTCTATCTTTTTTCTAAAAACTATAATGTACGTACACATTCTGCCATATTAATGACTTAAGTCCATAAAATCTAAAACTACTTACGGGAGGTCTGATTCATTTACTTTCATTTTGAATATGTATTCTTATGTTATATAATTTTAATGACTAGTTCATTCAATAAAATTATTTACTTTAATGTTAACAAGTAGTTTCAAAAGCATAAGATATTTTAATGAAACACATTCAGTATTTACATGATTAAAGATGTGCAAAATGATAGTTGTTTGTAGTTTGAATTGGTCATTTGAGCAATGACTGTTGTTATTTTAATTTTGTCTATTTAAGTTATAGATAGAACAATTTTATCTGTTGATTTTGACATGTATGAATAGATTACATTACCTTGTCTATTTTGCATGAATAGATTGATTAGTGAAAAGGGTGTAAAAAATACATAATTAAGTATCTTTGATGCAAATATACACTTAGATGCATTGGTTATAAGGTTATATGTTCAATTTAACTTTAACACATATATTAAACTTTATTGATAATGCATAAAGTTTATTGATATGCCTAAATTTTTATTCAAGTACCTAAACCTAAGTGTTAAATCTAAAAGATTGAGTTGCAAAGTTATAAGGTAATCATGACTCAAATATCTAAGGTACTTAAGTGGAGGTTTATAATATTTATTAATACATATAAACTACAAATAAGATCATGATTATAAGTTAAGTTTCAACTCAACCTAAGTATTGTGGTGATATAGAGATCTCAAAAATCTAAGTCAATGCATTTGTGTAGATTATATGTGGGGAGTTTCTTAAGATCCGTTAGAACTTTAAAGAATTCATCACATTTATTGTCAAGGTACATGCATCGAGTTTTGATCATTAGTGAGTCTTTTTAAGGAAGGTTGGTAATTGCTATATTTGGTAGTAAAGGGGTAAATTTGGTTGAACCATTAACGAATCAATTAATAGCAAATGGTGAATGAACATGTCAATAGGAATGGTTGATGTAATCTTGGTGAATACAAGAGGGTAGTTATTTTTCATTTGATTACTCATTTTGCAAGCTTTCAGCAAGAAACAAAGCTCTGCAAGTAGAATAAATAAAGGATCGAGTTTGAAAGTCTTTATGCATCTGGTTTTAATTGCAAGTGAGGTATGATGATCATCTTTATAATAGTCATTATCAAGAAAATTGTAGTTTGTCTATAAGCTCAAATGGAAATGTCGACATAGACCAATCCATTTTACTATTTGTTTGCATGGTAATATGGAAGGAAGATTTGAATCTCGTAAGTATCTGGGTTTGTTTTAAAAAAATAAAAATAGTTTCATATGTGATGGGTTTTGGTTTCGTGAAGGTTATGTATGCAAATTATTATTGTGTTTAATTGAAAAAATTAGAAACTTGAAGTTTTAGTGAATTTGGGTTATGGGTTGATGGTTTTTATATCTTCATTGGATGATATTTATGAAAGGTTCATAATCCTTTGATTGAAATCTGCATGTGCATATTTAGTAGTATCTTTCAAAAATGTTTTATGGTTATTATGTTTTTGAAGCAAATCTATAAGATGTCTTTTATTTTTTTTGCCAAAATGAGTTATGAGATAAAAAATATAGTATGGTATGAAAATATTTAAGAACATATATGATGAAAGGAATGACTATTTATGTTTTCATTCTTTAGGGTTGACATCAGATTGGGCTTCAATTATATTGGCATTTTTTCTTGCATGCATTTTCTAGTTCAATATGAGGAGTCATTGAGGTTATAGTTGAATGTCAATATGGAATATGGTGTAAAATATTTTATTAGTTTTTGGTGATTTTGTTTTGAGACCTCATTTTGATAAGTGACCCCTACATTAACTTTGCATAATGGGGACTTGAATATTGTTTGCCTTTTAAAGATAAAATTGGTTGAAATTCCTCCTGTTGTGCAAAAATTATATTTTGTTCACCTATAAAAAAATTTGTTATGTTAATTTTGATGGCCAAATGATTGCCTCCACAAACCAGAAATTACATAGTATGATGCCCATTTTAACGTCAAATTTAACCTAAATATTAAACCTTATAAAATGGTTTTTGAGACAAAATGAAATTTGTTTTATACTCGTCATATTTTCATCTTTCAGATCCTTAAGTCTAAAAATTTATTTGAAGGGATGGATATAAAATTCATGAAAAGGCGCATGAGCAGTTTGCATAATTAAGTTTTAAAGTTAAATGAGAAAATTTAACATACAAGGCTGGACCATTTTCATGTGAATGGCTATGTTGAATGTTTTTATCTACATAAACTTATTTTGTCTTAAGAAGGTTCCAATGAGTTTGTAAATAGATGCAAATTGAGTAAATTTGTGAATAAATGGTTATTTTTCCTATAGCTTGTTTTTATTTGCATCATGGTAGTCATAAGTTGCTTCATGTTGAATTCTGGTTGTCTTCATTTGGTTCACTATCAAATTAGATTTGGGTTCTAGAAGTATATAATGGATATATGATGAAAGAGTTTCAATGATTCTATCATTAAACTCTACCTATATGGAACTTATGATTTAAAAAGGAGTTTGATGGTTTGAATATTTATATTGATTATTTGGTCATGTATAAACACTCTGTTTGATAAGATATTTTTGAAATATTGATACAGTGAGTCTTTGCATCTCTTTGATGATATAAATTGTTTGATATCATGGGCATTATTAAATTGCAGTTGAATAGTTTGAACTTGATATCGAAGTTAAATAATTGATCAGTCCTGAGGAATTTTAAATGCATAGAATATGTTTTGTCAATTATGCACATATTTTTTATGATTGAAATTTGATACTTATATATATATATATATATATATATATATATATATATATAAAAAATTATGCACATATATTTTTTATGATTGAAAGTTGATACTTATATATATATATATAAACATTAATTTTATATGTATTTAACCATTTAATTATATATATATATAAGAATTAATGTTTATAGTATTTAAATAACATTAAATACTATAAACATTAATTCTATATGTATTTAACCATTTAGTTATATATATATATATATATATATATATATATATATATATATATATATATATATATATATTAATGTTTATAGTATTTAAATAAAATTAAATACTATAAACATTAATTCTATATGTATTTAACCATTTAACCATATAATTAAATGGTTAAATACATATAGAATTAATGTTTATAGTATTTAATTTTATTTAAATTATATACTATAATTAAATACTATAAACATTCATTCTATATATATTTAACCATTTAATTATATATATATATATTAATGTTTATAATATTTAAATAAAATTAAATACTATAAACATTAATTCATATATTTATATAAATAAGAATTAATGTTTATAGTATTTAATTTTATTTAAATACTATAAACATTAATTCTTATATATATACATATGCATTAATGTTTACAGTATTTAAATAAAATTAAATATTGTAAACATTAATATATATATATATGAATTAATGTTTATAATATTTAAATAAAATTAAATACTATAAACATTAATTCATATATTTATATAAATAAGAATTAATGTTTATAGTATTTAATTTTATTTAAATACTATAAACATTAATATATATATATATATATATATATATATATATATATATATGAATTAATGTTTATAGTATTTAAATAAAATTAAATACTGTAAACATTAATGCATATATATATGCATTAATGTTTACAGTATTTAATTTTATTTAAATACTATAAACATTAATTAATTTATATATATATATATATATATATATATATATATATATATATATAATAATTTAAATAAAATTAAATACTATAAACATTAATTCTATATGTATTTAACCATTTAATTATATATATATTTAAAATTAAATATTATAAATATATATATATATATATATATATATATATATTTTAAAATTAAATACTATAAACATTAATTATATATGTATTTAACCATTTAATTATATATAAATATATATATTTATATATATAATTAAACGGTTAAATACATATAGAATTAATGTTTATAGTATTTAATTTTAAATATATATATATATAGAATTAATGTTTATTATATATATATATATATATAATTAACATTTAGAGTATTTAATTTTATTTAAATTATTATAGTTATTATGTTGTTTAGTATATTTAAATGTTTATTTTTGAATGATGGTCATGACTTAAGGGCATCCATCCGTTTAGATTTGTATTTGGTCTATTATTATAAAAATTAACTAATTGACTTTCTTAAATGCAATTAAAGTTAGTAAATAACCAATTAAAGTTAGTTATAACTTATTTTATTAATTATCTTTTGAGGAGATTGTTTAAAAGGAGATAAAAGTTACATTTTAAAGGGAGGAACCATAAACTTTTAATTTGAACCACTGCAAAAGGATCTAGATTCGAATCATAAATTCTTAAAACTTGATACTTGATTTTTGAAAAAAAAAATCTTATATTTACAATGTAGTAGCTGGGTAATAAATGCATATCATGCTCCATATATTACATATGTAGAGATGGTATCTAAAGATAGTTAGATCAAGCATTAGTCATGAAAACTCAAAAAAATGCATAAGAACATAACTAGATAAGCCAACTCCTTTGACAAGATTTGTCAAATAACAATTAAGAGATATTGAAAGAAAGCACATACATAATACATTTCCAAAAGCATCCCATCATCGAAATACGACTCAAAATGTGATTTTCTCCTTGATTTGATGTTCAAATCTTCATCAATTATGTAAGAAAAAGTTTATCCATCATCTCTTGCTCACCAATGAAACTAGGTTCATGAAATGAAATCAAATGTATTCCTATCTTGAAGCTATCCTAATTGCAATTAAGTATAATAAACACCACACACAAATGGCTTGTGAAGATAATTCTACATAATAAGTTTACACAAATGAAGCTTAAAATGGTGGTCTTGGCCCTCCTATTTATAGATTTTTTAATTTGTTCAAGATCAACCATTACCATCCATATTGAGATCAAGATGTGTGGCCATGAATTAATCCAATTTTTTATAATTAATCTATAAATAAATTCATAAATATTTGGAAGGAAGATGCATGGGAGGCTTAAAGCTTGATATTTATTGCATTTATGGCTTATGGATATCACCTCATAGATGATGTCATTTGATGATGTAGATATTAAGAATCAATTTTCAACTAAAAGATATTCAATAACTTTCATAGATTTTCCACTTAAGCTCTTAATTTAGATTAATTTGCTTAAGATTAATCAAATTTATGCAATTATTTAGATATTGGTTGTACACAATTAATCAAACTAGTATGAATGTTATATTACAAGATCGTAGTTTGACTTGAGACAAATTATAAGGTGATGTTAGTTACGTATAGAAAAATATCTCATTTAAAATGTTAACATAAAATATCACCTTCACATATCATGTGCTTTCAAATTTAGAGAAAAGAGTGATCTAGCGAACTAAAATGCATTTTCATCATTTTGACTCGAAATGATTTGAGAAAAGTTAATAATCACATTAAATGCATTGACCCATTTAGGGATACATTAGCCTAAATTGACACTTGTATACAACAAGCTCGAACCATTTAGTGTGTTTAAGTGATTTTGACTTAAATTATGCATTTTTACAAATTTCGAGTAAGATTGACAATTTCAACACAATGGTATTAGGAATTGGATGTTTACATTTTGCCCATGTTTGAGAAGGTGTAACGAGACATTCCGACGAAGCAATGTCTTTTCAAAGAAAAGAGTTGTCAAGAAGAAGTTGGAAGAAAATGACCCATGATGCCCCCTGAAGAGGACATACTAGGATGAAAGAGAAGGATGGACTCTTGAAAAAAGAGAGAAAATGAAATTAACCCATAGGATAGATTGAATTCAAATGCGTTAATGCTTATGTGCATTGATTCTCAATGATCAAAATATAATTAGAATATAATGGGCCATAGGGATAGGGGAAGGGAAGGATGCAATCCAAAAACATAATCAACACACTTTGAACACACCCAAAGCTAGGGTGAAATCTGCACGCTCATGAATTGATAAATTCCAAGACAAGTTGCACACTTAAACATTGTCAAAATGAGGGTAAAAGTCCATAGAGCTTGCAATTAGAAAAATAGGTTAACCATGTCTTTGAAGAAAGGAAATAATAATGTGCCCCTGTAGAGCATATTTGATCGATTGATAAAATAATTTTGCCCTAGTAAGGATGAATTTTGATCATTGATAAAATAATTAATTGTGTCCTAGCAGGGTAGATTTAATTCAACGATAATTAATTTTTATCCTATAGGGATGATTTGATTCGATGAATGGTTCAAATGTTGTGCCCCATTAGGAAAAATTGGCAAGCATAGCTCAAAGATATAACCTAATGCATATATTAAAGATGTGTGGGTGTAAACGTATATGCAATGATCTTTTGACTGAAACAATCATAAACAACCAACCATACAAGGATGTATAAAGTGATGAAAAATATAAAAATAAGAATAAAAGGTGGTCGAGCTGACCTATGATACATCATGTATCCAAGTGTTGCCAACATATTCCAAATGGACCTCACGCCAATGTAGTTCACCTAAAAGCGGGAGAAGATGGAATGAGGAATGGATAAAATAGAATAAAATGGACCATTGTTCAATTAGACTCATAATGTATGCCAAAAGATGCATGTATTGAATAAAGTTAGGTGTATAAGCCATTGGTAACTAGTTTCATTGGTACACTTGAGAGTTGATTTGCAGAGCTACATTAACTTTATGACTTGAAACCAAAGCAATTGATGCTTACTATAGCAAAATTAATTTATGCATCATAAGTATGAGTGACTTATAATGGCATTGTATTTTAATTATGATGATCCAGTTCAAATGTGAATACTTATAACTAAGGATAATGATAAAAACTACCAATACCAGAGTTACAACTATTTACATTTAAATAAAAATAAAGACAAAAAAAAGAAAACATAAATGAACCTAACTTGAAATCAAATTATAGACAATCCAGACTTAAGTAGGAACAAGAATACATAAAATCACAACAAGAAAAACTTAATAAATAACATGAAATTAGGGTATGAATAATCCAAATCTATGTGTACTATCAAGATGTACTCAGAAAACAAAACAAAAGATGACAAAATAGCAAAACAAAAAAACCAAGAAGAAACAAAAAAGGAAGAGAGAAAATAAATGAATAAACAAGAAAACACACAAAACACCAATAAAGATCAAATAAACACACACAAACAAGAGTTAGTCATGATGTTAGTGCAGTTTGAAAATAATTGTTTAGGTACATGTAGTAGAGGCATTACTTTCTACAATAACATAACAAGAACAAGGACACAAAGTTACCTCTAAGTGATAGGGAAACAACAAGACAAAGTGAAATGGGAGAAAAGAAAATGAAGGGGTGGTCGAGTTGACTCTAGATTTACAAGACAAGCAGATGTTGCCTACATAATTCTATGGATGTGAAGTCCAACATGAACTTTAAGCCAAATATAATTCTTCTAGGAAATGGGATAGGAAAAAAGTGATGATAAGGACATGATTGATATTGTAGAGAAAATAAAGAAAAATGACTCACAAAATGGTAAACACGTAAAATGGTAAGAGTGTGGAGATTAGAGTAAGACAAGATAATGTTTTGTTATTTTGTGGATCGTGTTCTAATGTTTTTATGTTTTTGGAATAAACAACAGAAAAAAAGTATTCACAAAATGTCCACAGAACTACTTAGTTGAGTAGATGCACGTCCATAGGTAAGAGTAAATAATAGTTAAACTCAGTTACAATGGGGGATCATGGATATAAATAATGGCATGGGGAACTAACTAATCAAGGAAATGCTTGTCTAAGAATAGAAGCTCCAAAAATAGCTAAAAACAATTATAACAACACATGCTCACAAATCGGTGAGAGCAAGATCTTGCTAAGGCAATAATGCCTACCAAACAATAGTAAAATAATAAAAGAATAGTATGCAGCATGATATAACTCTGAAGAACCATTCAATAGGCAAAAATCCTGAGTTGAAGATGGATTTGTGTTCATTTGTCTATAGAAGAAGCTACAAAATATTGTCCATGTTGGTATGCTTTGTAGAACTGGCATTGAATCTATTCAGAATGTCTGAGTCATAATCAAGGTCATAATTGGTCAAGGGATAAAAGATATCCAGGTTACAATGGCCAAGGATACGAAAATAATATGGTTCTAAATAGAACGGTCCAAAATGAATACGGTCCAACAATCCAAGGTGGGATAAAATGACCCCTGAGTGCCTACGGCCCAAATCGTTCATTGTCTAGAGTCATTAAAAGAATATTGCTCTCGTAAGAACAGTCTAGGGTAGGTCAAAATGAATATGGTTCAACATGGGATGGTCTACGATAGGTTAAAACAAAATGAATACCGTCTATCATGGGACAGTCTAGGATATAAAGGTAGGATAAAATAACTTTAACACAAGTTGCCCCCAAGTAAGGGATCTTTTAGATAATAGTTCAAATGGTTTGTCAAGCGTAGAACCTCTTAAAATGGACAATGTTCATAGGCTTTGGAAGTTATTCACCATTTAGAGTAGCCAGTTGGTATGCCTCTGATCCATAGTTTGTTGTGATAACATAGGGTCCAAGCCAATTGGGTTGGAACTTACTTTTTTTATTATGTTCAACATTTGTGTTCTTTTGGTTCTCTTTCAAGACCAAATCACAAATTTCAAACTCCTGAGGGAGAATACATTTGTTTTAGTTTCTTCCCAATCTATTTTGATAGGCTTTCAAGTTTTATAGGGAAACCAAACACTTACCATCAAGAAGTTATAGCTCTTGCAACCTTAAGAATCTATATTCTATATCATCTTCAATATGATCCAAATATACTTGCAATAAAGGCAAATCAAACTCAAATGAGATAATAGATTTTATGCCATAAACAAGGGAGTATGGAGTGGCTCCTATGGGAGCTCAATGACTGGTTCAATAAGCCCAAAGGATAAGAAAAAATTACAAGCACTAATTACAGTCAGCATCATTGATAATCTTTTTGAATATGACTACAATGGTTTTGTTTGATGCCTCAGCTTATCTATTGCCTTGCAAGTTATAGTTATTTCTTGTGCTTGATTTTGAATTTTTCACAAAGATATTTAGCATCTCTATTTACAAAGATCCACTATTATTGGATATAATGTGAGTTGGGATACCATATCGACAGATGATATGGTAATGTATAAACTTGGCAATCTACTTCCCAATGATGTAAGTGAGAGGAATGACCTCAATCCACTTAGCAAAATACTCAGTACCAATTAAAATATGTTTATGATCATCTACAGCTGTTGGGTTTATTTTACTGATGAGATTGAGACCCCAAGTAGAATATGACCATGGTGTAGTGATCGATTGTAGTGAAAATAAAGGTGTGTGTATCAAATTTCCATGTTATTGACAAGGAACACACCTCACATAATTGCAAGCATTTGTCTCCATTTTTTACCATTAATAACTTGTTCTGATGAGACTTCTAGTTAATACTATACCATTGGTGTGAGCCCCACACATTCCTTCATGAACCTCCTTAAGCGCTAGCTTGGATTCTCTTAAACATAAATAATGAAGTAGCATTCCATCATAACCTTTGCAATAAAGCATGTTTCTAAGTTGGGTATAATGAGCTATGCAATGAAGGAATAGTTTCTAATGATTGTTGGAAAGGTCAGTTGGAAAAACATGATCACGGAAATAATTATAAAAATATTGATATCAAGGCAGTTCAAGTGGGGGATTGGGACCAACAATGGTGTATACACTTTCTAAATCTGACAAGACATGAGCAAGCTGCAGAATATTTTCAATCAAAAATTGATACTATTTAGCACTACTTTCGATCTATATGATGGACCCAATCATTGCCATTACATTGGTAGATATGTTGTTGGCCCTTGGTACTTGTTCAAACTGCAAATATTTAAAATGAGTCTTAAGATTATCCACAATATGCTTGTAAGGAACATGCTTGTCATTTGTCCTCTGATACTAATTTGTGGTTTGATTTATAATCAATTAGGAATTGTCATATACCATTAAATGTTGGATATCCCACTATACTACAAGATGAAGTCCTGCAAAAAGTGCCTCATACTTGGCCATACTGTTGGTACAATGAAAATTAATGTGAAATGATTTGGGAATCAAGGCCTTTTATAGTGTAATCAGCAAAATGTTGACTCCAAATCCGCAAGATGTAAAGGATCCATAAAAATATTTCTTCCATTGTTCAGGTTCCTACATTTCTTCTTCTATTGTCATAATATAATTATTTTTAAAGTCTTATTAGAGTGGTTGAGTGTCTTTAAAAGGGGAATCTACAAGTTGATCAGTAATAACCTACCCCTTGATAGCTTTCTAGTTTTGATACTCAACATCAAACTCATTTAAGAGCATGACCCATTTGGCCATGCGTCTTGTGAGAGCTGCTTTGGATAATAAAAATTTGAGAAGATCCACTTTAACAATAACAATGGTTTTGTTGTTCAGCATATAATGTAGTAAATTTTGGGAAGCGAACACCATAGTTAAACACACCTTATCAATAGGTATATAATTGTGTTCATAAACCACTAATATGTGGCTTAAATAATAAATTTCATGTTCTTTAGCTTGCTCATCATGTTGGGCCAAATGTGCCCCTAGTGCAAACTCTATTGCTAAAATGTAAAGAAGCAAGGGTTATACAGGTGTTGGCAGTCTCAAATATGTTATGATCTTTGCAAATGCTAATTAACACTCTTCATCCCATTGAAATGTGACCCCTTTCTTCAAGAGATATGTAAATGGGTGGCACTTATCTGCAAATTGAGAAAAGAACCTACATATGGACTAGATCTTTCCCTACATGATTTAGAGTTGTTTAAGATTTGAAGGTGGAGGCATCTCAATAATGGCCTTAACCTTAGTAGGGTCGACTTCGATCCCTCTTTACGTATAATAAACCCTAGTAACTTCCCTTAAGTGACTCCAAAGACACACTTCTTATGATTTAGACAAACCTTGTACTCGCGAAGCCTCTCAAATTCTCCATAGAACGTCAGGATGTCTAGCACGTGTTCTTGATTTAACTAGGATGTCATCAATATAGTCCTAAACAATATCATTCATCATGTCATGGAAGATGATAGTCATAACACATTGATAAGTGGCTCCATCAGTCTTCAAGCCAAATGGCATGACTTGATATTAGAATGTTCCCCACATGATGGTGAACACATTATTGTGTTGATATTTTTGGGCTATCTTGATTTGATTGTATCTAGAAAATATGTACATGAGGGACAACATCTCATACCCAGCAGTAGAATCGACAATCATGTCAATGTTGCGCAGAGGAAATCATATTTAGGGCTTGTTTTGTTGATATCTCTAAAATTAGTATAAAGATGTATACTCTATGGCTTCTTACTAACTAGGACTATGTTTGATATCCATTTGAAATAGTCTATTGGTCTAATTAAGCATGCTCCTAATAACTTCTCCAATTCAGCTTTTATGAAAAGAGCAACACATGGATGCATCTTCTTCAATTTTTGTTTGATCAGCTTGGCATCTAGATGAACAACAAATCGATGCATAATTAAGTGAGGGTCTAAGCTTGGCATGCCATAATATGCCCATGCAAAACTGTCAATAAAATCCTCCAAAATGGATATAATGTGTTCTCACGATGTTTTAGTAAGGGAGGATCCAAGGTAAACAATTTTAGGATCATCATATGTTCCTACGTTCACTTCAACACTGTTTTCTACAAGGAGTGTAGAACCATCTTCAAGAATAGTAGGCAAGGTGAGATCATGATCTTTTACCACAATTTCTTATTGTTCATCCCAAAGCTCTAGATAATGCAATGAATCTAAATCTGTCAATTCCGGTAATGGCCAACTAGAAAAAATGTTAAGAAAATTGAGAGCGAGACACTCAAAAACTTGTTGTTTTGATGTGATGTTAGTAATATCTATAGAGCTAGGATTTGATGGACCTTGTGCATCTTTTAGGGATGAACAAACTTTCTCATCCAAGAGCACCTAAAACAGGTTTTCACTCAAGGGCTTGTCTTTTTCTTTAATTTTTCCCTGATCAATGAGCACCTCAAAGAGGTTTTCACCCAAAGATCTCAATGTTTTATCTTTTTCATAACCAAGAAAGTTTGCCTGCTCTCCAAAGTGTTGAACACACATATCTACTGAGAGGGGGGTATCTAAAACAAGTCCGTTAAATACTTTTTTGTAGAAAATATGACTTCATGGTTAAATCAAAGAACAAATGCAGAAGTCACACACACATAGAGAAACACATAATACCAAGTTTTACATGAAAAATCCAAAGGGAAAAACCATGATGAGAATCAGCTGCTAGAATCTACTATTCATCCAGCCTCACAATAAAATGCCTTATTGGCTAACTTCACTAGTTACATTCAACGACACCAATCTTTAGGAGACACCAATGAGCACCAACCTAGTTTGTATGTATACACCAACCTACCTAAACTATGGAGCTATACTCTAGTGTAGAAGATGGATTTACAAGTAAATCCAGTTCAATGTTCTTTGTTACAAGTCTAATATGTAATTGCTCACCTTCTTCTCATTATCTGTGTGCTCTATCTTCCTGCTTGCTTAATCTTTGTTTGCATATGCCTCTCACTCTATATCTGCATAGTTCTGGTTATGCTTTATTCAGATACACTTCATTCCCTTTTTTCTCTACATTTTACTCTATCTACATATCTCTTTTATCAACAGCATTTTTTCTCACTTGAAAACGCAGTTTTAACAGCGACAACAACTCAGAGTTCTCATGAAGTAATTTATAGTCAACTACCTTTTAGGGCTTTTCATCTTCTCCTTGCATTCACACCCAGCTGCACTAAACCAGTTCTCATTAAATATGACTTATACTTGCTCATTTCTCATGCCTCAATTTATGCATCACCTTGCAATGGTCAACTCTCTTTTCTTCATTTGACGTCTACTTAGTTTATCTCATAAATACGCAACTTCTCCAATCGATATTGATCAGTTAAATTGATCAGTCTCAATCCCCGTATAGACCTTTTCAAGCTCACTATTTGCCTGGTCCTATCTTTAGTCAAGGATTTACTCATTTTTTTCTTTAGCACCAGTGATTGCTTATTTGAGTCATCTGTTGTTTTTCCTATTTTGGAACTGTCAATTTTTATCTCGTGTCTTAATATTCTCTTGGTTTGCTTTCACTCCTTTTTATTTGGGTTTTCTCTCCTTCTAGCTTATCTTATTCAGGGTCTTTCTATCGAGCTCATCTTCTTCATATTCTTTCTCATGCTCTTCTCTTTCTCGTGCCATTCTCTTTATCCTTCAGGCTTTCTTTTCTTCAAACTTTTTGTTCGAGTCTTTCTTTTTGGTCTTCAGGTTCTTAATTTGAATTTCTTCAAACTTTTTGTTTGAGTCTTTTCTCTTAGGGTCTTTCTCCAAAGTTAGCCCTCGAGTTTTTTTCAACGATGCACTTTCCCTTCAGTGTCTTTTGAATCTACCCTTTGGCTTTTCTTCTGAAGGTCCTCTTACCCTTTGGGCTTTTTAAAAAGTGCCCTTTAGCGTCTTTGGAAGGGTGCATATACCCTTCAAACTTTTCAACTTACCCTTCAGCTTTCTTCAAAGTGTCCTTCAGCCTTCTTCAAAGGGTTCACATACCCTTCGTATTTCTTCAAAGTATCCTTTGGATTTTTGAATGTACCCTTCAGATTTTTGCAAAGGGACAATCTTCTGAAAAAGGATTTGACAATTTTTTTGAAAGAATTATCCTTGCCACTTTTTTTGAAATAATTTCTTCGAAGGAATTCTTCAAGGCTCTTTCGATTTTTCCATCCTTCTTGACTTATGTACGTATAAGAAGTAGAGCCACTCCAAAATCTCGATTGCTTCTTCTAGACCCTTTCAAGTTTTTGACATTACTTGACTTATCAACTTGAAATAAGCAGTCCCTCTTCAAAAACCCAATTACTTCTTCTAGACCCTTTCGGGTTTTTACTTCTACTTAGCTTATCAACATAAAGAAGTAATGTGCTTGTAAATCCCCGATCACCTCTTCATTGGACCCTTTCGGGTTTCCCCAATTGCTTAGCTTATAATCATAAGAGAAGTAAGATGCTCCCAAAACCTTGATTACTTCTCTAGACCATTTCAAACTTTTCACTTAGCTTATTTACAAAAAAAGTAAGATGCTCCTGAAACCCCAATTACTTCTTATCTAGATCATTTCAGACTTTTCACTTCGCTTAACTTATAATCACAAGAAAATTAAAGCACTTGTGAATCCCTGATCACTTCTTCGCTAGACCAATTTGGACTTTTCCCATTGCTTAGCTTGACCCGTTTGGACTTTTCACCCCACTTGACTTGACAAGATTGTGAAGTAAAGGCATTAGAGAAATCTAATTAACAATGCAAGGCTGTTCAACTCATCCTTTGGCATTAATGCAGAATATCACCTACTTCCTTTGACATCAATGACTATTTCCAACACAAAGTAGGCAAAAAGATCTAATGAAAAATCAAAGCTTTTTTTATAATCACCAATTGGCAATCCATCTCTGAGGCCCATGTACTCTACAATTGATTTCTTATTTTAGAGTTCATCAAGGTATATGATTGAATTTTGTTGGTCCCAATCAATGAGTTCAGGATGGCAAAGGCATAAGTAAAAATGGGTGTTAAGGCCATTATGGCATTTCAATCAAATAATTTTAAGTCAGCAAGCTCATAGAAAAGGCTATAATGGGATGTTACATCACTGTCAAGAGTCTCATCTCTAGTCGATTCAGAAGAATCATTATTGAAATTCATGAGGTCACCCCCAAGCAATATAAATTCAAGATTGTGATTTAAATTAGGTATACCAGCTGATAAAGGTTCCAGGATTCCTTGCGCCTTTTCTTGTATAATCAAAATTAACAATGATCTGATTAGGGATAGGATATTTTGGATTCTAAAAATAATCAGCAATTCCATCAGAATATAACCAGTCTCCTTCAGTGAAAGCCTCTTGATCCTATTTTGGTGAAGTAGTAGCTACAAATACCATTGGTGATTTCTTTGTTTCTTTCTTCTACTACCAAATCAAGTTGGGTCTGTTAGGAATTTTGGAAGATTTGAGTTTACCAAATGATTTAGGAGAATTCAGCAACTTAGCAACATGGAAGGCATCCTTAAGACAATATGTGGACATGCCCACATCTTTGATAACAACCTATTTTTCAAGAGTTATGGGAAATGAATCAGTCGAAGTGGGAGCAAGGTCACTAGGATTGATATAATTGGATTTTGGTCAATGTAAAACTATCTCTTTATTCTTATTTGCAACAAATTCAGAACTAGAACAATAGTTATAATTATGAAACTCAACCTCTAAATGTTTTCAATACTGATAAGGTTGTAGATTGGTAAGGATAGTGACCTTGATACCATTGTGGGGAAACTTAAGCCATTGATACGAGGTAGATGGAACAGTGTATAATTCATGGATCCAAGGATAATAAATATGTTATAAGGCAACTCAATATCCATAATATGTAACAAAGTGTGGTGGGAAACAGACCCAATAATTATTGGCAAACACATTGTACCAAAATATTCCCTCTCGACATTATCATAAGCCTTTATGGTGATCATCTCTAGCTAAAAGTCCTTTGCAGTGTAGCCCAATCTCTGTACTAGTTTAAGGGATGTTGTGTTCAACCTTAAACCATTGTCTATAAGAACTCACTTGATCTTGTGGTTTTCAATGTCTAGCTCAATATACAAGGGGTTATTATGGCTCAGACCAAGAGTGGACATGTCTTTTTGATCAAATGTGACTCTCAAAATGAAGATAAATGTCCAACAAGTGTTTGTAACTATTCAGGATTAATATCTTGAGGAATAATTGATTGTTGTAAAAGTTTGATCAAAATAGTTCTATAGACTTTAGATGTACGTAAAATATCTAAAATAGAAATTTGTGCAATGGTTTTACTCAGTTGGTCTGATAGACTATAAGGTTTTTCAATAGTAGGATGAGACATTTTAGCCTTGGCTAGCATAGTTTTTATCTTTGGATTCGAAGGCATAATGTTCACATTGGTTTCAGCATTGAAAGAAGAGGGCAAAGGGATCTGAAGGGTAACTCACGAGTATCTAGTTGTGATTATGCAATCTATAGGTGGTAAGGAACCATTATAATTAGAAGATGAAGGCAGAAGACCTTGGAGGGTGACTAGCAAGTGCCTAGGTACGACTATGCAATCTATAGGTGGTGAGGAGCCATTATAATTAGAAGACGAATGCAAAGGACTTTGGCAGGTGACTCATGGGCATCTAGTGGCATTGGAACAATTTTGAGTAGACGAGGAGCCATTATAATTAGAGGAATGATGGGATCCAGAAATGGTAACCCGTACAAATGAAAGTGCAACAGAATTGCATAAACTCAATGCAATATTACTTGAGGGAGAGGGAGTTGACGCTATAACAATGGGTTCAGTACTATGAGGAATACGAGATGGTTCACAAGATTTAATAATGACAATGGCAATGTGGTTTGCAGAAATGCATCCCATGATATTTCTATACTTGTAAGGTATATTGTTGTAACCCAAGTTGTTAGCATGGGTATATGGTCACGATTATGCTCATGTTGGTTATGATATTGACTTTGATTCTGATTGTACCATTGATTATGTCCTTGGTTCTAATTGTTCCTTGGTTGTTGATTATGTCAAGGAAATGGATATTTGTAGATTCCTACAACATGATTAGTGTCTTGTGGAGCAAGTTTGATCTCAACTTCACCACTCTCAATTAAATCTTCAATAAGGTGCCACAATTGAACAAAACGATAAGCACCATGACCAATGACATGATGAAACTATAAATTTTGTTTGCCCAATACCAATCTGGCTTGGGCTAATCTTCAAGAAATAGCCTTGGTATAGGCCATACAACCAAATTAGCTACTAAGAACTTTTGGAACACTACCTCAATAGGCTCTCCCAATTTGTTGAATACTCTGAATTGATTGTGGAATGTCCTTCATGGAAGAACTCTTTGTAAATTGGTTGGATTAGGGGGAGATAATTACACATTTAGAATTGATGGATCCTACACCATTTGTACATGTTTTGATTCAATTACTCCATTTCTGACCATGTTCTTGTTCTTATTGAACCCCTTGGGTTTCTCTATTTTAATAGTTTGACTCAGAGATTGGGTATGAATTAATGTTTGACACTGTGCATAAATATTGACAAGATCTTTAGTAATAAGTGTCTTCTCAATCTATACACCCTTGTATATAATTTATTCAAATGTATTTATGCAAGCAAGCTGTAAATTATGCACCACTTCAGGGTGTAAGTTCTATGCAAAAATATCGACCAACTATTTGTCTAGAAAATTATGTTGAAAGGATCCATCTAATTCTATCCACCATTATAGATATGTTTCGAAGCTTTCTCCATCTCTTTGTTTGGCTTTGCACAAGTCACCAACGGTCAATTCATGTTCAATATTATAAAAAAAGTAGTTGACAAATTTTTCAGATAGATCATTCCAATATGCGACTGATCCCTTAGGTAACTTAAGAAGTTAGTCTAAAGTTGTCTCGCTAAACTTAGTGAAAACAAATGAAGAAAATAAATATTGTTGTAAGCTACCTCTTAGCATAACACAAAAAATGCCTGAATGTGTTCACAAGGGTCACCCTTTCCTTTGTATTTGTCGAGTTTGGGTGCCTCAAAATGAGGTAGAAAGGGGACTTGGAGAAAACTCAAATCAAATAGATATGGACATATCTCATCAAATTTATACTTCTTAAGTTTGTTTCCAGTCTCCAATCATGACACAATATCCTTTATGGAATTCCACTCTTACATGTTTGGTGAATTCGTGGGTGGAACATAATTCTGTTGAGTGGTATGTGCCCCTATTACGTAGATTTGATAAGGATATACACCCTATGATCTATAACTTTGTTTTGATTCGCTCCTTGAGTTGAGTGAGCTGCTTATTCTTGGGTTGATAAATATTCCTTAAAATTTATTGCCTTGAATTATAAATGTTATGTTGATTTTGGGGAGTCTGTGGTCTATTCACCAAAGTACATGTTAGTTGAGATGAACTAGCTAAATTGTTTTACACTATTTCCTCAATATGCACTAAATGTTTTGGTCCTTAATTGTGTGAAGAAATAGAAAGTTCTTGATGATTGAAAAATGTATGCTCCATGTCTAGTGAAGCATGTTGCGAAACCTCTTGAGACTTAGGTTGTTCAATTGAGGCATCTTGATCCATTGTAGGTGTGTTCTCAACTAAAGTGTTTTGTGTTGGTTCAACCACATGCCCTTGTTCCTTGAAAGCATCATTGTGTATTGAGGTATCAACTAAAGAGTCTATCAAGTTCGTGATAATTTGGTTTGCATATCGTTGACTTATCTTCTTGATCTAGGTGACAAGATTATGATTGTTATTTATTGACTCTATAACCACTTCCTTTCCTTTGCTAAAGAAGCAACGTTTGATTTTACAATGTGCATGAGGGATTATTCTCATTGTTGCTCTCCTTATCTAACCAAGGTATGTAATTATTTTATAATAAATTCTGATGGCATCCTTGCACCAGATTCAATCAACCTTAGGAGGGCTTCATCATTTTCCTCTTGGGGTTGATATTCCAAATAGTCTTCCTCAGATCCTACAATCATGGTAATGTCTTAAAACACCATGGAATTACCTTTTCCATCATAAAAGTGCTCCTCCTCATAGTTAGGGCCATAAGAGACCCCACTATGAGTGTACCTTTGTGTCATGTTTAGCAAGTTTTTTCTCTATGTTTGCCTAGGATTTTGAAAATATTTTGCAAATGTTTTAACAAGGTGTGTTTTGATTTTGCTCAAACAAGTGACAAGGAAAAAAAATACTATAATAAAAAGGTGGTATAGTACCACATAATTAGTAAAAATGTTCACAAAATTACTTGACCTTGGGTAGGGTTGAAATCGTATAAATTGGAAGAATGTATGATAATTCAAAAACCTATAACGTAAACTAGTAAATCAAACGTAGGTTTAAAGATACGTCAACATCATAAAAGCTAGTTCAACTTTGACGAGCTACTACTAAGAAATTAAAAGAAAGTCCTTTAGATTAGGAAGGTAACAATGCAAACTAAGAAAATCAAGATGTGAAAACATGAAAGAATTCCTAAGTATAAAACTAAAACCAAACAGGTAGTAGAACATCGTCACATGGCAATAAGAGGTAGAATAAAATGTGTTCTAGAACTTAGAGTGTAAGTGACACACTAGATAACCTAAGTTCACAATGATCAAATGATGATGAGTCTACAAATGACCTTCAACCCAAATGGGAAATTGAACCCAAGTTAACTCAAACCAAGTGCAAAAAAAACCGATTAACACTTTGATTTAGAACTTAGAAATGTGTAATTCTAAATTTGAATTAAAAAGTGAAGGACTTGGATATTTTTGGAAAATGGTTTAGACTCAAATGGATAGCATAACAACATTGTTTAAACAATACAAACAAAATGTTTAAGATGAGGACTTAAACAAGGCAATTTAAACAATACAAACATAATGTTTAAGATGAGGACCTGAACAAAGCAAAAGATGATTTGGATTTGACTAGTGTAATGCCACCTTGTTCAAAAAAAATGGTGGATAACAAATGTGTTTGGTTGACATTTTGATTAACAAACAAGTAAAGAAAAAGACAAATACAACTAAGTAAATCGTCTTAAGCCCTAAATTGACAAAGTTGTTTCATATTGCTGAAATTTATCTATATATGTGCTCTTGGAAGTATTTTAAGTGTTAATCTAAAAATAAAAGTGCATGAAGTAATAAGGTTTTTTACACCCCCTTCTCCCAAGAGATTGTATGGTGACATGGACCTTCAGGGTACTCATCCTGAATCAACAATATGTCTACGGCAATTGAGGTTGTTTTAAAACTTAAATTTTCGATCATCTAGATGGTCCTAAGTGTGATTAACACTAGATATGTTTCATATCAATTGAGTTCATACCAATTAACTCACTATGTAAGGGTTTATTCCTTTGCATAGATATTCACCCATGTATTGCTTAGTGGAATTCCCTAGTTACCCAGATCTAAATTTAGTTTTCATTACGAAAGGAGAGGTTTGTCACTCAACCCCTTGGCTTTCATAGTATACGTGCCCTAATTTATATACCCCACTGTGAAGCAAGATTGAAACAATGCCAGAAGATGAAACATCGGGTCAAATCTCCCCTAAAAAACTCATGAAAAAGCTATGAACTCCCCTTCACAATCCAAGTTTCATAAAATAAAACTAAGTGAAAAGACTTTAGAGGTTAGTTTTAGATCACCCAAACCATATGAGTTTTGAAAAGAGCCTTGACAACATTATTTTCATACCTTGGATAAAGGCATAATTATAAGGAAAATATGTTTTTGGTCATCCAAGTTCCCTAAAGAGGGCAGGGGGGAGAGCATACATGCACTCTTTATTTTGCACAACAAACAAACAAGTGATAAATAATCTAGCATAAAACAACATACTTTTGAAAAAAATATAATTTAAGTGAGTTTTAATTTTAATCACCAAAACTGAAGTGTTTGATGAAGTTTTAGGCCCCTTGACCTTTAGTTGTAAACTTTGAAAAACTTGTACAAAAAAACATAAATTTAAAAAATTTAGGTTCTTTTTAAGCACCAAAGGGAAGGTTCAAGACTTAATCATGCTCAGATTTGTCACTTTACCATGTGTGTGACTTATAAAGGTTAGAGGGTTTATTCTACTTTGAAGAACAATCATTAATGAAACAAGCAAGTTTTGAAAACTTGTTCTTGGGCTCTTTATTTTTGTTACACAGACTGACGTCCATCAAGAATGACCCATACTAGTTTCAACAAGACCAATATCGATCATAAAAGAACCGATACCGGTTAGTTGTGAACCTTTAGGCAAAAAATATTTTAATAATAAACTTTTGTTAGCACAAGTTAGAATAAAATCTCCAGCAAAGCTCTGGATCATGGAATATAATGTTCAGATAGAGACTTAAAAATCCCAAATGACAACTTGTAATTTTGAAAAAAGCTCTAAATTCCAATTTTTCACCAAGATATGCCCTACACCATAACTAATGCCAGTTATCCAGGGTTGATGCCAATTACACATAATCGATATCGGTCACTGTGTAACCTGTGTATCAACAAAAAAACTTAAAACATGGGAAAATAAAAAACAAAATTTTGATTTTTAAGGAGTTTTAGAAAGTTTTTGAAAATATAAGATTGTCAAAGTGTATTACTTGCTTGAATGGGATGTGTAGTCCCGCCGGACGTGCCAAGATGTAGAAATGGAATCCAAAGATAGATTAAGTCATGAAAACTCAAAAAAAATCATTAAAACATAACTAGTTAAGCCAACTACTTCGATGGGGTTCAATAAATGATAATTAAAAGCTATTAAAAGAAAGAACATACACAATACATTCTTAAGAGCATCCCATTACCGACTCAAAATGTGATTTTCTCCTTGATTTGGTATTCAAGTCTTCATCAATAATGTGAGACAAAGCTCCTACATCATCTCTTGCTCACAAATTCAACTAAGCTCATAATATAAAATCAAATGTATGCTTATCTTAAAGCTATCTTATTAAAAATTAAACATAATAAACACCACACACAAATAGCTTGTGGAGAGAATTCTGCATAAGTTTACACAAATGAAGCTTAAAAATGATAGTCTTGGCCCTCTTATTTATAATTTTTTTAATTTGATCAAGATCAACCATGACCAGCCTTCTTGAGATCAAGATGTGTGGCCATAAATTAATCTAATTTTTTATAAGTAATCCATAAATACCTTCATAAATATTTAGAAAGAAGAGGCATTAAATAGATATGAGAGGCCTTAAGCTTGATATTTGTTGTATTTATGGCTTATGGATGCCACCCCATAGATGATGTCATTTGATGATGCAAATAATAATAATCAATTTTTAACTAAAATATATTCAATAACTTCCATGGATTTTCCACCTAAGCTTTTAATTTAGATTAATTTGTCTAAGTAAGAATAATCAAATTTATGTAATTATTTGGAAATTAATTGCATACAATTAATCAAATTGGTCTGAATGTCATTATTGGGTCATAATTTGAGTGGAGAGAAATTATAAGGCGATGTTAGTTGCATATAGGCCAATATCTCATTTAGAATGTTGTCGACATAAAATAACAAATGCATGTGTTGTGTGCTTCCGAATTTAGAGAAAAGAGCGATCTAGAGCACCAAAATACGTTTTCGTCATTTTAACTCGAAATGATTTAAGAAAATTTAATAACCAAATAAAATGCATTTCTCCATTTAGGAATACATTAACCTGAATCAAAACTTGTATACGACAAGTTTGAACCATTTAGCACATTTAGGTGATTTTGACTTAAATTGTTCAATATCATAAATTTTGAATAAGATTATTCAACACAATAGTGTTAGGAATTATATGTCTACAATATAGACTTCTAAATGTGATCTTTTTAAAACCTTTTAAAGCCTTGTAGTTATCTTTACACAAGTGTGTTTTTGTTTAAGTAGCTAAATGAGAAAATTACATAAGCAAGTTGAATGCCTCTATAATCTAAAAATTCTGATTTTTGCATATTGTAACTTGTTATATTTTAAAAAATTATTGCTTAAAAAATTCCATTGTGATGCCCTCTTTTGAGATGCAGGATATTTACCAAAAATCACTTCTCTCAAAACAAAAAGTGAGAGAATTTGTGAAAGATGGATAAGCATGTAATAGCATTTACATATATTGAATTTGTCTTATTTGAGAGAATTTGTGAAAGATGGATAAGCATGCAATAGCATTTACATATATTGAATTTGTCTTAAAATTTTAGATATATGAAATTGAAGCATTTGAAAAATTGTATATTTGCTTTGCATTATAATAATTGAATATAACATTGAAGGAGTATATGCTGCATGTAAATAACTTTCAAGTCTCACATATGTATTTTAGACATAGTATGTTAAAAAAATGAACATTGAAGCACATAATATGTACATGATATGTATCATGACACCATAGATAGATAAATAAATACATACTAGTGCATGATAAGCATCATGAAACCATAGTATCTAAATAAAAAACATGTAATCAAAGTCACAAAATTACCATGCATTAAGGCCTAGAAGCCACATAGAAAGGACATGTAAAGGTCATGAAGAGTTAGAAAACAATGTTTTTATAAATGTCACACATTGAGCCCAAAATCTAAATACAAGGGACATTACTGTTTATAAAAGCATAGAGGGCCAAGGGCCACACATGCAAGGCATGGATGTGCCATACAAGTTGTATGTTGAACATACACGAGGCCAAAGACTACACACAATGAGAAATCAAGTTTGAATCATGTTATGAAACATAAATAGAAATTTTATAATAATATACAACAAATGAAACTAGAATAGGTTAAGCATATGTAGCTATATTTCAATTTAGCAAGTAGCATATTCACCAAGACATATGTGAAGATAGAATGAAATATTAAAGCATGTGTTTTCATTTGTAGCTCAATAGAGAAAATAAGATGTATTCAAATATAAACTTAAAGTGTTCATATGGAATAACATGATGCCCCCAAATAAGTAAATTTTTGAGTGAAAGGCTTGACTAAATTCAAAACCATGTAAAAATATGTTTGGCTTGAAACTTGACTGACATCTGAATGTGAATTTTGTTTGTATGCAAAAAAAATATGTAAGAAGCCCATATGATTGTGTTTCCATTGAAAATAGAGACAAATGATACACAGGGGCCGATGCACAATGTGTCGTCTTCTTGATGTGGCTTCTTATATATTGACTATACAGAAGAATTTATAATCAAAAAAGCTTTTTCTATGTATGGAAACTATTTTACACTACGAAATTTGTCATGTTACACACTCAGATACCTTGTGAGAAGAATTATGTATTTAAAATATGATATGTACTAAAATATAAAGATAAATGACATTATAAGATACATATTCAACAACATGAATAGATGCCCATAGGGAATAGATGTCCACAGGGCCTAATTTTTTATTTTATGTAAATATTCTAATTTTTTGGATATTTTTATCATATATGAATTTTTTTCATATTCTAAAATAGAAGCATGCATAACTGAAAGAAATATAAATAAGCATAGTTGTAAAAGTACAATAGAGGGGAAGATTCAAACAACCCTTAACAAGGTGTTGAAGCAATACATGATGAGAAGGAAGGCATGTGATATATCCCCAATGTAGTCTTGCAAAGATGGAAATCATGGCCATTTAAACCGATGGAAAATTAGGTATATGTGATCATGAAAGTACATATAAGATCTTATAAATGACAAATAGTAAGCAAATGGGTTTATATGATGTGGACATTTGACTTATGTTATTTACCTTATTATATATTTTTATCTTTAGTATTGTTTGGGATGTGAAATTGCAAACTATATGGATATATGAATGTTGCATAAGTATCTACTTTTTTAGTGTTTTTGTTTGCATTATATATTTTATCATGTGTTTGTAATGCATTATGTTTGACTTGTAATTGTGTTGGTTTAGGAACCCATACTTGAATGGGTGCTTTAGTAGTTATATTTTGAGACATTTCTTACATGGAGATATTATTGAAATCAACATTAACGTGGACACTTTTATCTTTGATATAATTTGGAGATTGGAAAAGATGTTTCTGAATGTTTGAATTTTGAAAATAATTTTGAATTGTGTTATGATTTTTTTGAAATGAATGAGTCCTTTATTAACAATTTCATTCATCTTTTCTCTAAGTTCATAACAATCATTATCATGATGTCCATTAATACCATGGAATATACAAAATGGTTTGCCTTTTATTTTATCCAAACAATGTAGAGGATGGTAATAATTAGGTCATAAACTAATAAATTTTTTATCCAATAATGTAGATAACATATCATGTGGACATTCATTAAGAGATAAAATGATAGGTTGTGATTTGCTTACATTTGTATGAGGCTTATAATTAGTTGCTCTAGGAAAATTTTGTTTTCCTTTGTGTAACACTTTAACTTGATTTGTTGTAGATTCAACATTATGCACAAAATGAATGTGGGTCATAATTAAAGGTTTTATTTTATTAAGTGGAATTTAGTGGGTATTATCTTGAAATAATTCAATTTCCTCATCCATATGATTGAAAATGGTAACAAGACCTAATTCCTCTTCTAATGTTAAATCCTCAAAACAAAGAGCTACGAAATGATTCACAATATTTATAAAGTATCTTCTATTTTAATTGATAAATAATACCTTGAAACAATATGTATTATGCTTTTAAATATATGAGTTGGTAAAATAATTAACATAGAGAAGTTTTGAATAGTAAAATGTAATCACAAACTTTCTTATTTTGACCTTGGTGTAAAGAAGGTAGATTTTCATAAGTAACCCTTGGTCCCTTATTATGAATGTATTGAATTAAAAATGCTTCTTTTAAGTCAATATAAGTAAATAAGGATCTACTAGGTAAAGAATAAGAACAAGCAAGTGCACATCCTATTATAGTTTCAGGGAATAATTATAGTAATAACCAACTACCATTATACCCACTCATGGAATAACAAAATGTTTTAAGGTGTTAGTAAGGATCACCATCTCCATAAAATATGGAAAGTGTGGGGGTTTGTAAGTCAGGAGGTAAAGGCGAATATAATATATTACACATGATAGGGTTGTCAACAATGGCATTAAAATCAACACAAGCATGATATGGTTTATTCTCTAAGGATAAATTATGTAACTATTCTTGTAAATCCCCTACGACATGTATTAAGGAAATGATCTCTTGGGAAGTGATATTAATATTTTTAACATGACCATTTAGGGTTTGAACTACATTTTTAATTCTTAGCCATAGGTACATTATTATGAATGGGAGAAGTATGCCTAAGGACTCATTCCATAGAGATGGTTGGTGTTGGAGATTATTTACTTTCTAATATAGAGTTAGTGTTAAGAGGAAAAATAGGAAATGTAATTAGTATCTTCTTTGTCACATGCTTGAGTTTGTAAGGTAGAAAGAGAATGATCGTGACCAAATGTATGCATTTTCTCATCACTATAAAATTGTCACTAGAAAAATAAAGTGGAGAAATCTATAAATTAGGGATAGGAGGGATAATCTCATCATCATTATAGACATATTCATCATCATACCAATCCTCATCATAGTTAATATAGTGATGAGATTGATTATTCATAATGGGAGGGGGGGTATAAATGGCTTTGGTTTTAGATATAGGTGACATTATTTTAATAGGAGATCTAGGACATGTAGGGATACTAGCTATGGTATTTAAAGAAAATATGGTCTGATACTAAAAGGGTTTGATTGATCTTCATGCCAAGGGCATAAAAGATGTTTTTCATGATGAACATCATCCTTTGGAAGACAAAGGTTATTGAAAGGATCTAAGAGCATATCCATAGTGGATAGTGAAGTAGGAGACATAGAGGAAACTATGGGTTTGATCAAGGAAGAGTCCAAAGAGGTAGATAAATAAGGGTCTATAGGAGAACCCAATGAGGAGTCTATAGGTGGAAGCAATGAATAATCCAAAGAGGAATCTAAAAGGTAATATGAATAAGAATCACTGGATGTAGCTAAAGAGGGTTTTATAGGAAAAACCAAGGAGGAATCCATGGGTGAAATCAAGGAAATGTCCATAGGGAGATCAAGAGATGTATCTAAAAAGGATTCTAAATGAGAATCTAAGGAAGAATATATATGTGTGGGAGAAGAAGTATTAAAAGAGAGATCCAAAATACTAAGGGATTTATTAAAGAGGGTTCTATAGGAAAAACCAACAAGAAACCTATGGGTGAACTATATGAAGACTCTGTGGAGGGATCAAGAGATGTATCCAAAGAGGATTCTAAAGGATAATCTGAGGAATCTAGGGATGAAGGAAAAGATTCATCTTTTTCTTATTTGTCAAAATAATTATAAGATATTTCATATTCAAATGGTTTATATGTTCCCATACTATTAAGATCAAAATCATCCATACAATCATCTTCTATTAGTTTTTGTTTATTTCTATTTTCCCATTCAACTTGAGTATAAGAAAAGGGGATGCAAGCGTATTTTTGATCCATAATAAATTCAATGAATATAAATACAAGAAATATGATTTAAAAGTAACAAGTCATCTATCATATCAAGGGAACTAGTGATTAAGCACACAAGACAAGAAAAATTAAGGTATAAGAGGTGCTCTAGAAAAGGGTTTGGAATGATTTTTAGGGTCTCAAAGATACTTTTTTGTCCATTGGAGAGTGTTGGTATAATATTTCAGAGCACTAACTATGGAGGTAGAACTATAGCCATAACCCACTAAACCTAGTTTCGAGGGTAATTTAAGAGTAACTTCTCGAGACTAGATGCTTACTAGTGCAATACAAAATTAAAAAGATGGTATAACTTCCTAGTGGTGTAAACAAGGAGATCCTAGGTGTTTCGTTTATACTATGAAGAATGTGAAAACTGAATTATATGACTAACTCCATATAATGGCTATGAGTATTGGAGTTAAAAACCCTCACACCACAATCTTAGTAAAAAAACACCACATAACTCATAACAATAGTAGCTCGAAGATTATATATTACTAAAACACAGTCTTTAAAATAATAAAAATCACCAAAAGATATATTAAAAATAAAGGTAAAATATTTTTGTACAAAAAATTAGCAACTTTTAAAATCAAAAAATTAACTGAAACCCTAAACCACACAAAAATCAAATAGACAAATAAGGTGTATTCTCTTGTACAACAAATAATTATGAATTATGATACATTTAAAAAGTATTTTAAGAAACCAAGAGTGTCATTTATAGCAAAACAACAACTCAATAGAACCCAAAAATGTATTTTAAAATAGATTTAACAATTTTCAATTATGCTAAAATTTTCTAAAGATAGTAAATTACTATTTCTGGAAAATTTATGTAAAATTTTGCAAATCGGAGAGAGGTTTCTAATTAAATGTATATGAGAAGAAAAAAAACTATGATATTTTTCAATTTTAACTATTGTGAAACAACACAACCCTAGATTTAGCAAGATATAAAATATGAATTTAAAGAACCAATATTGTCTATTTTTGAAAAATTATATAAGTTTTTATAGAAAATTAATAAATAAACTTAACCGTTTCAATTAATTATAGAATAGATTTAATGATTTTTAGTTATGCAAGGATTTACTAAAAATAATAAACTATTATTTTTAGAAACAAATATGCAGTGACTTTTTAAAAAAAAATTACAGATTGGTCTATGAATAGTGAAAACCTATATTAGTTTTTCAAATAAATATGATTTTGATCTAAAAATCATACAATAATTGCTAGTGAAGAGCTAGGGTTTTGACAATGTTTGACAATATGCGGGCTCACCCAAAATGTTTACCCTATTTAATTAAGAAATTTGAATAGAAATAAAATGTAGAAACTAAAATAAAGTAAGATATCCCCCACTAATGGGTCAATAATATGTGTTAACTTGAAAATTAGAGTTTATAATTTGGGTTGGATCTTCCTTTGTGGGTTTCTTGAAGTTGAATATTGATTGTGCTACCTATGGCACCCTAGGACCTTAGGGATTGGGTGTATAATTCAATATTTTACATGTTATTTAAGTTGTGAAGCCTTTATGAAGTTTTGTAATGGCATTAATAATGAGGCAAAGGCACAATGATTGTTCTTAGGTTTGAATTAGCACTTCAGTGTGGAATCAAGAATCTCACTATAGAAGGGACTCTATGGCAATCATCCACACTATTAAATCTCAGTCGTCTAATGCTTAGAATCTCATATGTATCATAGATAAATCTTGGCATATCTTCCCTGATTTGAATTCATGGTGTTCTACTCACTGCTTTAGGTAAGCAAATAAGGAAATTGATTTCTTGGAAAATTACATATAACGCAAAGCATGGACTTCCTCACTGAAATGTGGACTCCTCTTAGGTAAGGATTAGCACTTGTTTTAGACCTTGGAGGGGAGATTTCCCTAGGTAGGGGGTCTTGGGTTGTTGACTTGAATTCCTCGTCGCATGATGGAGGTGGTATTCATTTCACTTGGGTTAGATTATCCCCTCATCATAATCATTTTATTGATTGATGCAACTTTATTGTATCATGATAAGCCTATGTTAATTATCTTGTGTCATATGAGCCTTGGTATTCATGTTTTTCATGCTATGTGATTGAATTTTCAACTCTATGTGATCTCAGCGCTTCATGGAGATGGCTTTGGGGAGAGATTTCAATCAAGCAATAATGGGCCCCCTTTTATGTATCAAAGTAAGGCTAGAGAAATGGTATTTTGTGGCAATGTGTCTGAGAGAAGGTTGAAGGTATTTTTTTAGATACCCATGGGATTGGTTATTCAGGGAATTTTAGGAGAGTTATTTATACATTCTAGGGAGCATTGTAAATTGAATTCAAATGTTTTTACATTGTCTTTAATAGCAAATTGTTGCAAGCTCTTTGATAAGGAAGCCATGAGGTTGGGAGTTTTCAAGTTTGTGAGACTTGAATACATACTTGGTTTGTCACAAGTGATGGAAATGGTAGGACTACAATCCCCTTATAGGCTGAGGTTTTTGGGGTTTGAACATAGGGGCCTCATCCCCTTATGCGTTTTCCATGACCTAGAGGTTTGTTTTGAAATGCTAGTAGATTTTGTGGGTCATTTCCAAGAAGTACAGTGGGACTATCAAAATATTGGTATGGGTCATTTTCCTCCCTTCAACCTAGAACATGTCCTTCCTCCCTTGCCTCTATCTACTTGATCATGTTTTTGAATCCTTCTCTTCGGTGTCAAAGGTGAAAGCAACTAAGTATTTGGTTAATATGTGTGGCACTGCAGTGGATAGTCCCTCATCTCGATGGGTGTTTAGTCAAGAAGGCACTATGTTATTTCCTTTGAATGTAAGTTTCCTCATGATGTGATATTTTCTACTTCCAAGGCCTCAACTAGAAAGTTTGGGTTGGTCCTTGCCTCTTCTAGTCTGAGTGGCTACCTCACCTGTTCAAAAGGAATCTCTTAGTGCTTGGCGCTAGGCATGGGTTCCTCCAAATGTAAGGAGGTGTCCTTTCATTTTGGGTTGAATCATGTGGCTACTTCTAAGAGTGTGCGGGTTGATGGTTCACATAATTTCAAAGGTGGTTCATTGTGTGTTGGGAGATGGACTTTAAAGTTAAGGAAATAATTGGTTTTGATCCATTTGTCTGTCCTTTCAGTTTAGCCTTTAGACGTGGTTTCTGTGTTGGCTGAATTTGGAACTACTAGAAATGGTGTGGGCCCTTTGGGATGTTAAGGTTTTAGTCACTCATGTGTTTTTTTAGACTTGGACATTGTTTTTTAAATATTTTTGTCTTTATTCTTCATAATGTATGTTCAGGGTTTGTCCTGTGTTTTGATAAGCCCCTCTTCCTCTCAGTGAAGAGTTCACATAGGTGTGGATCATTTTCATGTTTCCTATTATTTTGGAAACTTTCTATTTTTGGGGAAATTTTCTACTTTTTGTACAGGAAATGACTCCCTCAACCCTTTCCATCTATCACAAAAATAGTACGATACAATAAAATACAATAAGGTAAAGAATTTAAGTATGATATGAATAGTAAATTGTGAAAAAAAATACATACTTAGCTTGAAACTGGCTGGTTTCTGAGTGTACACACCATGAAATTATCGAAAACTGATAAAATCAAACTCAAGATTGTGTCACCACTGAAATCATAATTTTAAAGGCTACAGGGACAAGAAAATTAGGTAGACCAAGTAGCAGTGTGAATCTATCCTCTAATGTAGAGTTGTCCCTATTCATTATATAAAATCATTTTCACTTACCTCATGTGTGGTTGCCTACAAGTGTTTCATGTCTCTGTACAGAACTTGATTTGATGAGTGGAAGACTTGCAAAAGTAAAACCCTATTTATGCACAAGTACACAAACAAAGATAAAATGCAAAGGGGAAAAAATGGGGAAGTGAAATATGGTCGAGTTATTCTTAAGAAAACCCTTATCGATTGAGTACTACCTACATAGTCCAAGAAGACTTTAGGTCGATATAGTTCTCCCTTTAGGCAATAATGTATGAGTGCAACTAAAAACTTTGATTAGAATGCTTGACAAATAATGCCCTCAACTTACAACAAACTACGTTAACTTGGCTAAAGATTGTAGTAAAGCATTAGAATTGAACTTGGAAGGAAGAATGCTCTTTTTCTTAATGTAGAATGCTTTTAAAATCTGATTGCCAGATGATTTAATTGAGAGGCCTTTGATGTGTTTTTATAAAAATACATATTGAATTATTTCAATTAGCCAACCTTCTAAAAAGTGTGCGAAAACCATTACTTAACATTTTAATTTGAAAAAATGCCCATTGGAGAAAATAACACAAGGGCACACTAAGGGGAAATGTCACACTGCAACCCTGTCCACCTAGTGCAAACTTGTCCCAGGGTGTCATAAACTTTTCAACAGTGATCTATGAGAAGAATAGGGATAAACATATATGAAATAGTGATATATGCATGTTATCTCCTCAGTACTAGTAAGACAATGAAGGCTCTTAGAAGGGTTTTTGCTAACTGAATTTCTAAAAGACCAAGGTAAAGATGTCAAAGACAAGCATTGTCAAGAATTTATTGATGGAATTTCAATGTTTGATTTAGGATGAAGGGCTAGGATTGAGTCAAAATACTCATCTAATGAGGGGAGTTGGCTCATAAATATAGGGGGTTGGAAAGGTATGGGCTTGATTGATTAAAAAATGGGCTTGATTAGATCTTGTCTTGGAATTGGGCATTTGGGTATAGATTGAGTGATGTGATGATAGATTGAATGATTTGATGACTTAATTAATGGTTTGAGCGATGTGATTTTTTTAGATTATATTTATTTTTATATTTTGGATGTGCGTGGATTTTATTATTAGAACTAACCAACTAACTAAATTGCTTACTTCGTTGATTAATCTATATCCTATTTTGGTTGGATTTAGATGGAATGATGGGGTGATAAGACTAATTGATTAGGAGTGGTGGTGTGATGTGGTTAGGCTAGGAATATGTTGACGATGGGGTTAGGGATATGAAATAATGGGATAATTAAGTTTAAGTGATAATTGGTAGATGAATAGGGTTGGGTTAGGAAATATTAGCGATGAATGGTGATGATTGTGAAGTGGTAAAAGTGTCAAAAGTGGGGGAAATAAAGTGTCTACAGTGAAAACTAGTAAACGACACTTCAAATGATAAGTGAAATCATTGATTTTTTAATAACCCTTAACTTAGTGCAGGCAACTCCACTAACTCCAAACTTAGGCACAAGTTGTGAATTTGTCTTGGGACAAGACAACTATGTAAGTATGGGAAAGTACTAGTAATAGATTTTAAAGTGTAAAATTGGAGAATTTTGTGTAAGTGACAAGTGTGCGTGTATAATATTTTGTATGAAATTCAACAAGTGATTAAATACATAAATTGTAGAAGATGGACAAACTCCTTCCGGATGGAAGTGAAAGGTCAAGAATGCAATGTAATAGAGTCTCCTTGTAGCTCTATAAATTCTTGATTTATAAAGAAATAATATTTCCACTTTTGTGTGATATAATGATATGGAGGTCATTTAATGGCTCTATTAAAAACTTTGTGTGTGTTTTTGTGAACATAAGTTTCCCTATTATGCTCGAATCTACATGCTTAATATAATAAAGATGTATAATCTTGGCTACTAAATTGTGTTTAAATAAATATGCATTAATTAAAAATGATTCTAATAAGCCATATTCCCATCTGAATATTCTGAACATGTAACTAAAATCACACAATACAAACATTCACATATTCTAATGGGCATTTTTGGGAAACTTTGCTAACATTAACAATCAATCACTTGGAAACCTCTCACACCCCCTCATACTTGCACATATGTTTATGGAAATCTAGTGCTCATTAAGATTAAAGAAAGAACATGCAAAAAATGTGCCTTCCTTAGAAATATCAATAGGAAGATCTGCAAGAGAACATAAATGATGAAAGTCAAAAAAACCTGAATGCATGGAATTTGAGCATTAAGGTTAGATGGAAATGCAACACCAATAGAACTAAGAGATAGTGCAAGGAACATGGTGATAATTTGAGATTACAAGGACTGAAGTCCTATTAAGATAACTTATTTGTGGCCCTAGAATCCACCTTATGCTCTCTACAAGGCCTTAAAAGTTTGTTATGTGAAACAACATCCCCACAAGAAACATCAATTTAAATCTAAGCAACAAAATTCATTAGTGAATTCTTAGGGATTCATCACAAGATTGGATTCACCCTTATCATCTTCAAAAATAGAAATCACATTAGAGTCAATAGGAACAATAATATATGTGATCTCATGTTCATAGGGATCAACTGAATGATCCACAATAGCAATTAAAATAATTTTACCTAAGGGACCCAACTAAGTGGCACTTAACCAAATGGAACCCCTTTCCACTTGCATAGATCTTAATCATGACGTGGTGATTGTGCTAATTTTGAGGAATAAGGTTTCTTGGAGACAGAGTCAGATAAATCCACACTCTTTAACTTATATGAAGGCTCAAAAAAGTGATTCAAATAACACATTCGATGAATGCTCAAATCTTGACCAAATTAATAAATGAAGAAGAATCAAGTGCAACACAACCGATGATGATGAGTGGAGTGCATGAAGGGCCATGTGCACCCACTTAATCTTCAACAATCACACCACTTTAACTATCTTCATCCCCTTCGGATATGTTCGGAGACTTAGTAACTTATACCTCAATAACTATATGGTCCTCTACATTGAGCACAATAGGAAGCTTAGAATATATCCACTCCCACTAAGATGGAAACATATTTACAATTATTATCATGTTATATGTCTACAGCTTTATCTCCAAGTGTACCCACTAGATGTCTATCATATATGGCTATTGGCAAGGTAGCAACACATGGTTTTCTTTGGTGAATCTTAGTTCAGTATGGTGTCAAAAGATATAAAATTTTACCTATAAATAAAATTGATCCCAAATTTTTTGGTCACATTGGGAACATTGTCTAAATATTTATTAACGACCTCAACCCATGTGTACATCATGTATTGATGTTTTATTGATGTGTGACGTGTAACACATGGGATAAAATAAGTGAAAAAATATCAATGAAGTCACTTTAGTGGCATCACCACTATCTTCTCCACATAAACATCCTAACTATTGAAACACATACAAAATAAGAAGGGATCCTGAATATAAAAACTACCCTAATTATAGTGATAATGTAACTATAGATGACTATAACAAAAAGGCTAGTTTAAATTGAAATAACTATCAAAACAATCTGATAAATATTTAATATTATAAAAAAATGTGTTTATAAATATCTAATACTACTAACATAAATATCTTGAGGTACTATTTTGGAATTGTCACATAATTTTATTTATTTAATAGTTTTACAAGGATTAATGATTATATTGTTTTAAAAATAATTTTTTAATTTATATGTAAATTATCATGATTTTTCAATCACTTTTTTCGAGTAAAAATAACACTTTTGTATAAAAAATTAAAAAAGAATCCACTTCCTAATAAAAAATATATTTACAAATACTTAGAAAAGTTTAACACTATATAACATACATTTTTTTTTTTTTAAAAGAACATAATTTTACACCTAATATTTAAAGGTATTCTATAACTAAATGTAACAATATTCAACAATTGACACCGACTTGTTTATATATTCTTACTATTTTAAAAAGCAAATTAATTTCTAATTATTAAAGGATCTTTATGAACTCATGATATAGGTATAAAAATAATTAAATAGAGCTTAAAAAATTGTTTTAAGAAATTATTGAAACTCAAAGTTTCAGGTTTGTGTTAGGCTTGTTATCATTAAAAGGACATAATTATCTCCCTTTTGATAATAGTTTTATCATAGATCTGAAATGTTTGAGTTTCAATAATCTCCTAATATAATTTTGTGAACTTTATTTGATCTTTGTGAATCCATTCAATCGAATTTTTTTATAGATTTAACAGTAACAATCACTCTTACTCAACATTAATTATCAATTTTCCCAAAATACACTAATCATCTATAACAAGCCCTCCACACCACCCTCTCTTACCCATCACTAACATTCCCTTCACATCAATAACAAGTTAATTTCTTTTCTTCTCTTTGAAAATAAAAATAATTAGAACCGATCTTTTATGAATCCATTCAATCGATTTTTTTTTGGGATTTAAGGGTGACAATCAGTCTTACTCAGCACTACGCACTTACCGATTTTCCCAAATGCGCCAATAATTTGTAGAAGCCCTTCACAACACTCTCTCGCTCACCCATCGCTAACATTCCCCTCACTTCAACGTCAGTCGGCCGCCAATGCAGTTGGTACTCCTCCGCCATGAGACTGGAAGCATGTGTGAAAACACCTACCAATACCCATTTCCCCTCTTTTAGCCAAATGTCTGAGGTGCATGGTTCACCATTTTTAGTCCGCAACTGCAGATCGATGTATCCAGATTTGGAATTTATAACAAAAAACACCATTGCTGCTGCGTTCGAAGAAAGCATCTGCCTACATTTTAACGTCAGGAGCATCTCCTCCATGAATGAATCGACCAGGGTAAGATCACTAAGTAATGCAAAAGAGTTCACAATTGAATCCATATCACGGACTGACCTTGCCCATATCATAGTTTCGGATGGCCATCTCTGTGTCTGCAAACGGTATAAAATTAATAAATAAAGATTTAGATGATGGTAATAATAATTTATTGATGTTTGTAATGACCATTATTACCTCTATACTTTGAAGAGCAGGTTCAATTGCTGATATGTTACATGCTGAAAGCTCTAGTCTTTTCAAGCTCTCTGTGTGCTTCAAACTTTGTATACCTGCCACCTTCCAGGAAGTGCGTGCTTTCAACGTCTCCAATGACCTACAATGATCTAAGCCATGTATCTTCGTACATTCTCTGGCATTTTCTTTGATTTCGAATTCTTTGAGTGAGACTAATTCTGCAAAACTTGGAAGTTCATCTAACTCCCCACACTCCCATATAACCATTTTCTGAAGGTGCACCAGACCCTTAATGCCACTTATGCTCTTCAACATTTTGCAATGCATCAATTCTATGGTCTTGACTGATACTGGCAAGGCTCCGATCTGTATTAATTGGTCGTTGTTGTTAAGAAGTAGAGTTTCAAGACTGGGACAACATTGTTGAGAGATTGATATACTGGATACACAAGTGTGGGATAAATCTATGAATTTGAGGTTGCACATCGAAGAGGAAGAGAACCCCGATAGAAAAGCCAATTCCATGTCCCCGCTAGAAAGTGATTTTGGTAAATACTTTACTCCTGTCTTCCTTATTTTTAGACGCTCTAAGCGATTAAGACATCTTATAGACTCGGGTAAAGATTCTAATTTCCAACACCTAAAAATTTTAAGTTTTGACAAAGAAGACAAATTCCCAATAGAGTCAGGTAAAAGTTCCAACTTGTTACAGCGAGAAATTACAATTTTTTTGAGTAAAACTAATTTTGCAAAACTTGGAAGCTCATCTAACTCCCCACACTCCTCTATAACCAGTTTTTGAAGGTGTACCAGACCGCTAATGCCACTTATACTCTTCAGCATTTTGCAATGCATCAATTCTATGGTTTTGACTGAAACTGGCAAGGCTTCGATCTGTATTAAGTGGTAATTGCAGTAAAGTAGTAGAGTTTCGAGACTGGGACAACATTGTTGAGAGATTGATATTCTGGACACACAAGTGTAGGATAATTCTATGATTTTGAGGTTGCACATTGAAGAAGAAGAAGAAGAAGAAGAAGAAGAAGAGCCCGGTTGAAAAGCCAATTCTCTGTCCCCGAAAGAAAGTGCTTTTGGTAAATACTTTACCCCTGTTTCTTTTATTTTCAAATGTTCTAAGCAATTAAGACTTTTTATAGAGTCGGGCAAAGATTCCAATTTCAGACATCCAAAAATTTCAAGTTTTGTTAAGGAGGACAAATTCCCAAAAGAGTGGGGTAAATATTCCAACTTCTGACAATGAGAAATTTCAAATGTTGTCAATGAAAACAAATTTCCAATAGAATCTGGCAAAGATTCCAACTCCTCGCAACCATAAATTTCAAGAGTAGTTAAAGAGGATAAATTCCCAAAAGAAGTTGGCAGGCTTTTCAAACAGGGACTCCCTATTTCCAGCACTTCCAATTTGTTCAGTTGACCAAAGTTATTTGGTAATTCCCTTAACCCTGTGTTGATCATATAGAGCTTTCTCAGTGACCTCTGATTGGTTCTTTGGGAAGGCAACACTTGTAAAGACGTACAGGATGTAAAATTCAAAATCTCCAATTTTGTCATACTGTCCAGAATGTCTCCGTTCTCTGACGTGATGGCGAGCTTCCCGCAACCTCTTAAAAAAATATATTCCAGATGTATCAGCTGCTTAAAAGAGACTGGTAACATATTCAACTCCGAGCAGAAACTCAGATCCAGATATCGCAGATTTGTCAAATCGCCGAACTTGATAGGCAGCTCTGTTAGGCATCCACATAACTCAAGGTGCTCCACCGATTGTAGAAGACAAAACTCATCTGGTAGCAATGACCCCCCTATTGGCATATAAGGACCCCCGTGCAAGACTATTTTTTTCAAATTCATTAGACGTCCTATTGACCTTGGAAAACTTTGGAATCTCCTGCCTCCTGTAATAATCAGCTCTCTCAATTCCAGAGGAGGCTGCAGCAACGTTTCAGTTCAATTAGATACAAACCTCTACAACAATAATAAAAGATTCAATTTACGCTTCTTTATAAATATTCCTAAAGTAAAATAAGATTATTACATCAGAATTGTCCCTCCACAATTCTTCTAAGTGCCCAGCATCTTGAAGCTCTAAAACCCTTAAATTCTTCAGCGAAAGCCACGACGGAAGAATTTTATGCGGAAAGCTAACCCATCGAAGCCACACGAGGCCTGTTGATAGTGTTGCAAAGTCTTCGGTAAAATAATTGCCTTCAACAATGAGGAATTCTAATGGTCCAGAGAGCCTAAGCTCTCTACTAGAGCTTCTCGCAAGCTCCATATGCTCTTGGAAAGGTGTCTGATGATGGGACGAACAGGCACGGGGAAAATCTTTATCAAACACAGCTATTTCCGCTTTAATCCCCCGAATCAACACTCTTTCCTGAATGGGAAAAGAAAAAACAATTAAATTACTATACCAAATAAGATTTGTATACTAAGATATAGGACAGCCTGTAAAATATAATATTTAGCTGACCTGGTTGCCCTCACTATTTTTATTGGCAAATTCTTTAAAGAGTTCTAATCCAACTGAGGAAGGTCTATAAGAGCTTCTGACAAGCTCCATACACCCTAGGAAAGGTGTCTGATAATGTGACGAACAAGGAGCGTTAGCAACTTCACAAAATTCATATCTTCTCGCTTTAATCCCCCGAATCTGAATGGCCAAAAAACAACAAACGTAAATAATAAATACAAACAACAAGGTTTCCATCCTTAGATATAGGACACAATGTTAAAAAACAAAAGAAAAATTACTCACCCTGCCCTGTTTCTGAATATTGCCAAGTTTTTCTGGTAACCAGAGGCGATATGGTGACTTGCTAATTGCAATTTCTTTTCCTAGGTCCCTCAGCTGATCATGCATTTTTATGCAGTTTTCTTCATCGAGTTCAACCAGACACTTATTTACCAGTGTTTCCCAACTATGCACACCACTCCATCCATATGAATCCCACACTGCAATAGCCAAATCCTTTTTTTCTCCAATGAAGAAACAAGCTACATCTAAGAAAATCTGCTGTTCTTCATTGTCAAGTGCATCATAGCTTATTTTGAGCCTCTCTTTAATGTTCTTGGGCAACAATCTAGAGATTTTACTCAGCTGAGATCCCCAATAATCCTCGGGCTTTTTGTAAAGCTGTCCTCCAAATACCGTTAGAGACAAAGGCAATCCCTTGCAAACTTCAACAAACTTCTGAACCAGCCCTTCAAATCTTTCAGGTGGTGACGGTTGCAAGAAAGCATGCCAACATAAAAGCTTTTTCGCATGCTCAATTCCTAATTCTTTCATTTTGTAGATGGAGGAAATGCCCCATGATGTAAGAACCCCCATGTCCCGACTTGTCACAATAATTATACTCCCTATTGCAAAGCTGTCTATTCCTGGTAAGAGAGCATCTAGTTGGTCTTGATGATCTACGTCATCCAAAATGATAAACAAGGAAAGAGATTTCAAACGAGTAGTTAGCACTCCCTTGCCTTCTTCTACATTATCAAATAATAAATTTTTAAAACCAAGGTCTTGAAGTAGTTTTTTTTGTTTGATAAACAAATCTTTTTTAGCTGCAGCATCTCGCACATCAAAAAGAAAACTGCATTTTTCCATGGAGGAACTTATTCTATTGTATATTTCTTTTGCGAGGGTAGTTTTCCCACATCCACCCATGCCAACAATCCCTACAATTTGTACATTACAGTGACTCTGTGAAGATTCAAGTACACTTCTTTCAAAATCGTAGAAAGCTTCATCAAGACCTACTGGATGTTTGGCTACCTCTAACGGCACTTTTTTCATATACTTCAATACATGATTCACAATACTCTTCAACAACCTTCCTTCATTCCTAGACAGGACAAAACCATAAAATAAACATCATAAGTCAAAATACTCACGATACCAATACATAAATAAACAGCTAATGGTAAGAAAAATAACAACTAAAGGGAACAGCTTGAGAAACTTGCTTAAAGCTAAAACTAAACAAGAATAGCGTGGTGGCAAGTCTAAGCGAGAAAAGTAATTTAAGACTATCAAATGAAAACAAAAATTAAAAAAGGTATAAATTTATAGAAAAGGGAGAATTTGGGTGATAAGCGTTGGTGATTGATCATTATCTTTCATTCTTTTATTTTTATAAATTTAAAATTTTTAAGATTTATAATAATAAAAAATATTTTCAAAAAAATTTATCTAAAATATATATAATTTATTTTTATATTACAATATATAATCCGTCATTATATTATTATCGTGATGGTTAGGAAATGTTCATATTAAATATTAAATCTATTCTCTAAAAGTTTTGTTTTTAATGTATCAAACTTTTCACTATATTAACTCTACTAAGTTGTCGGCTATGAAAATTAGATTAACATCTTAAATTAAAGATTTGGTTAGAACTATATGATCATTGATGATTTTAGTTTTAAATGATTCTTTTAAAATAAAATTTAGAAGATTTTAAGAGAACTTAAGAGCTATGTTGGTCAAAATTAAATATAGGCTTTTTAATCCAAACAGGTTTACATTCAATAAATAGATTCGAATTTTTTTCTCTCCACCCTTTCAAATTTCATGTACATTTTTTTCTCTACTTATGTATTCAATTGTTGGTGTTCCATTGTTTAGCGTAGAGGATATCAGATGAAACCTCTTGCAAGAGTTAAAAACTTTGGTATTAAAGTTTGAAGTAAGCTTAAAACACTAATTATATTTATTTTACCTTTTTAAGTGATTATTATAGTAGATTTAATGAGTTATTATTATTATTATTATTATTATTATTATTATTATTATTATTATTATTATTATTGTTATATAAATATGTATTTTACAATGATAATGGTGGGGTAAAGTGTAATGGAATGAGTTGTTTATTTTTATATTTGAGTTTAAATTTGATGTCTATTTGACTGTTATGTATTTAATCTTAAAATTGACATCCTCCAATTGTCACTAAGAAGTTTTCCTTTTTGTTTGGAGAAATCAATTGAAAAATCATGATATCATAGCTATATGGTGGAATTCACAATATCATAGCTATACAGTGGAATTCAGAGCTCTTATTTTTCATGGAAATAATTTTTCGAGCCCAACACATCGGAGTAACTAAATAGATGTAATAAAGTCCTTTTGAAATAAAAGGAAAAAATAATAAATTTTTAATAAATATGATATGTGAAAAAAACCAAGATAAGAAATCAATATATATCTTGACATATTTTAGATGGATGTATCTAAGAAATTCGTACTAATATATGTAAATGCAAAGAAAATGTGGTTCAGATTTACATCCTTTCTATGTTTTTTTTTCAAATTTTAGGGACAATATCTAATTAATAAATTATTACTAAATAAACAAGATTGATGTGATTTGCTTAACACTAGAATTGTGGAGGCCTAAAATGCAATTGGGCAGCCATATTTTTTTGGGGCCATCTAACTCAACACAAAATCACTCTTTTTAATGCTATGTATTTTATAAATTAGGAAGAAGCCAATTGATCTATAAATCAATATTTTATATAAAAATTAATTTTTAATAATTTAATCAAATTTTATTTAGATAATTCCATGAATTTCTTATTTATTTATTTGATAGGTATTCATTTTTTACTAGGCTCCAACCAATTTGGGATACAACTAGAGGCTTATATTCCCAATTAATCATTTATTATATGTACCAGATATACCAACAACTACTACAATCGACTTGAGAATACTAATGAATAGTCACAATAGATCTAAGAATACTAACGAACGATCACAACTGACCCCAGAATACTAACAACATCCATAGCTGACCCAAGAATATTAATGAACGACTATAATCGGTCCAAGAATATTAACAAATGACCTCAACCGACCTGAGTATACCAACAATAGTCTCAACCAACTCGAGAATACCAATGACAACCATATCCCACCTCAAATATCATAGTGAAATTTGAACTTAAGTGAAACTTAAAACACCCAAACAACTTTATCAACTCACCCACATCTTATTAGTATGTTTTTCTTATTTTTAATAAATAAATTAAATTTTAATTAAATAATTTCATACATTTTATATAATTTTAAAATCATTCCAAATATATTTATAAAATATATAAAATAAATTCAATAAGATTTTTTATAAACTCTTAAAAATCGAAAAAAATTATGATGCTAACATACAAACTAGTTAGTTTTTATCTTTAAAGTAAAGTTGGACAGAAAAACGTGATGTGATTTTATTTCATGGGTTGTCATAATTTAAATGTGCTCTGTCATTTCAACATATTATGTTGAGATGTAAAATGAATCAATGCGTATCCAAAACTTGCTAAAGTTTAGAAGGTTAAGGGATGAAATATTTTTATCGTGTCATCAAAAAAAAAAAAAAAAAATAGAAAATGGGTTTTATCTTAAAAAAAATTGATGAGAAAATAAATTTGTGAATAAATACGAACGACTATGGTAAACAATTTTAGGTTTTATCTTAATTTTAGAAAAAGTTATTGCTTTTTTAGAGTGTTTTCTAAATCCGCTCTATCAGCTGCAATTTCAAGAATTCATCTGTTATTTTTTCACTGAAGTTGCATGACCATTTAAAGAAACTACATTAAACCATTTGGGTTTTTTTTTTTCATTTTTTGGCAGGACATTAATAGTTTGTGGTTTTTCATAATTCACCATACATGCATCGATTGATTTCAAGAGATTTTATGATTTTTTTACTTTTTTTTTTTGGAAATCTTGAAAAAAAAATAGTAAGGGTATGTTCTTTAAAGTTTTGGGTTTGAAGATGACTTCATTTTGAAATTATTCGATCAAAGTTAATTCAATGGAGATATTCAGATGTTTTTACTCTCAAATTTGAGTTATAAAATTGAGATCTATTGAATACTTGTTGTTGTAGTGTTCTTGAAACCCTGATTTTTGTGGATAATGTAGTTAAAATATTGATGTTAAGAGATTGGTGATAAGTCTACAGAATGGTGATTTCAATTTAAGATGAAATATTCTTGGAAAATGAGATGGAGATTTAGAATTACGAGATACTTTACAGGTCAAGCAAAAAATTGGTAAGATCAATTGAGTTTATAAAAACATAATTGTTCTTGGGAAGAAATGGAGCAATGTTTCTTAGAAAAATGGGACACATTAGGATAAGATGATGAGGAAGCAAATGTGAAATCATATGATAAGGATGAAAATGAAACAAAAGAGGAAGAAAATAATGATGATAAACATGAGGCTGAAGATCATGTAGAAGGAGAGGTAGAGGATCATGATGAAGACAAATGAGAAATGGATGATAAAGGTTAAAATAGTGTAGTTTCAAATAAACATACTTCAATATTTTGATTTCATGCATGCATTCAAGGGAAGAAGGTCATTGTATCCATAAAACCTTAGCAGAAAGTATACTACATCAATATGGATGTGGCCCAATATCTATAAATTCAACCAAATAAAATTAAAGAGAATCAAGTAGATGGTAAGAAGATTCAAGTGTTTGAAGATTTGAAGCTCACAATGGAAAAATATGTTTATCGTTGATATTTTAATTCTTTGGATATGGATGGTTTGGATATTGTTCTTGGGTATCCTTGGTTAGAGACTTTGGGAATAACTCATATTAAAATACAGAAGAACTTCATAAAGCTTTGGTACAAGAGAAAGAAGGTCACTTTTTAGGATATTGAATCTAGCAAAGAATAAAGAAATGTCAAGGTAGAGCATGAGGATGAAGTTGACGATGGTGAAGAAGAGCATAAGGAAGATTTAGGTGAACAAAAAATTGAAGAAACAGTAAAAACATAAAAGCATCATTCATCCACTTAAGAGCAAAAGTCACTAACAAGCAAACAGGGGTAAGAGGTAGAAGAAAATGTTGATAATGTCAAATTATCATAAAAGTATGCTAGGGATGAGGAATATAGACATCCACATCATCATGAGAGACAAAAATAATGGAGGCATGCTAGGGAGTGTCATAGAAACAATCATGTTGGTTATATATGGAATCATAGGAACAATCACTATGGCTACACATGAAATCAATGGAGAAAAAACAATGGCTATATGTAGAATCAGTGGAGAAGTCACTATGGCTATGTATGGAAGCCAAAGAAGAACCGTTATGGTCATGCATGGAATCAAAATAGTGTAACAAAATATGGAATATGGAATCAAAGGAGGAATCATTATGCATGGACATGAAAGAAGTACGACTATGATCATGAATAGAATCAAAGTATCATAATGAAATTTAGAACCATGATTAGTGAGCTCTCACCTACTAAAATTAAGTACAATTAGTTGGATTATTAGGCATAAAGACAAGTGTGTAATGATTTGAAGAACACTCGTTACTTGGTTTCTTATCATGTTTCGGGAACAAAACATGTCAATGAGGGATGGTATGTTACATACCTACAGATATGATATGACATGTGGCACACATATCCATTTGTTAGTTATATGGGTTTAATATTTTGGGTCGAATGAGTAACTCGTGAAATTAGTTACATTGGTTAATGAGTCAGCCTACAATGGAATTAGGTTCTTACTTATCCATCATTAGTAATATAGGTCTATATAAAGGAGATGAATATCATTGTAAAGGATATTACGAAGTGGAGAGTTTTCTATTATTTAGAAGTATATTGGAGGTGTCTTCCTCAAAGTAGAATTGTGGAGGTATTCATTCCTTACCTAAAAGGTATTATTCTATTTATGAATATATTTCATATTTGGGCAAGTTGGCCCATTAGTATCTCTCATGTTATGTTGATCTACATTATATTATACATATTTTAATTATTATGTGTGGATAATACCAATAGTATCATGTCTAAGATTGTCAAACAAAGTGATATAGATAACATCAATAAACAATAGATTATTCTCGTAAACTGTCTGAGTAAGATATTAGTTTCACAACCAAGTCCACGACCCTAAGGTGGTTATATCAGTCAACCCAATCCAAATCTAAATGTTTCACAACCTCAACCCATGGCTCACACTAATTCTAGATCTAGGAACTTACTATCGAAGGTGGACATGCATAAGTTCAATATCAAGATTATATTTACTTGTATCAATCAAATGGATAATTTTTTAACGTAAATTAGATCCCATTTAGGTAGGAGGTTAGAATGGATTTATTATATTTGGAACCCAATAAATTATTTTGGTATCAATGGTTGTGTGATCAAAAGAATAAAAAAATTTGTAGTGTCACCTAGTTGGTTTTAATGAAGGAGCTACAGATGCACTGTAAAAAAAAGTGTGATTGTGAATTAATTTAACTAATTGAAAATGACATGACAAACAGGGTCAGTCAAAAATTATATTAATCAATTTTATAACCTATCCTTATGTGTGAAGATAATTGTAGGAGAGAACTTGAACGAAGTATTTATTGGTGTGATCAAGGACCACATTCAACATGAAGTTGTTTATGTTAGGATCAAGAAGGCTCAGGTACCAAAACTAAAGCATAGCTATGATACCAATTGTGAGGTAAACAATCCTACATGTGCAAGTAATAAATATTGTGAAATAACAAGCTACAATAAAACATAACAAGAGAGAACAAACCACACAACACCAAATATACGTGAAAAAACCTTGAAAAACTAGCAAGAGAAAAAACCATGGGGCAAAGACAGCAGCCAGACTTCATATTCTTCATCAACACTCTCTTATAATGGCATCCTCTCAACAACTCTCTCTAGTGCTTACAAACACTCATGTGACCCAAGCATACAACCATGTTTTCCAAGTTCTAACATCCAAGATGGAACATGCATATCAACAATGCTAATCATATAGCATTCAAGGAAGTTCCAATAACATCTACTTCTATCTCCATGGATCCATCATGCATCTAGGTGAGCAAAGCAATCCATCTTTCCATGCTCCAACCTGTAACCTACATATGATGCTTACAACCCAAGCATCTAGGTGAGCTAAGCTAATCCTAAGCCTTACAAGCTATAACCTCTAACCATGGATCCAAAAATGGAGAACCTCTAAAGGCTCCTCAAGGATCCACTAAATGGATAATAAAATGAGAGAACATAACGCTTTATAGCATTTTACAATGAGAAAGAAAGAAGAGAGAGGAAGAGATAACTTCATGACCAAGCAAAGAAACTTGCCAAAATTCATCAAAAATTACTCTCTACTTAGACATGAACATGTGCCACCTTTATGTGGCTCCAAAACTTGCTCCTCACTTCCACACATGAGTCCAAACACTCAATAGTGTTTTTCTTGTCTTCATCTCCAAGGATCAACAAATTGGATGCCCAACTTTAGACAAGATCCAAGCCACCCCATGTGACTCCAAATTATGCCCCGCTCACACATGTGAGGCAATCACCAATAATGATTTATTGTCTTCTTCTTCCATGTGCTCACACAAGTCCAAAAGATGCTTGCAATCACCTTTTGACTCTTTCCATACATGAGAATCATGCGTCCCCTTACAAATTTGACCCATGCATGATCCTTTGTCTTTTGCCATGTGACACGACCTTGACCACACCATACGACCCTCCAAAGAGCCGACCTAGCACTTCACCATCCTTTTGCATCATCAACCACATCACTTGAATGTCATGTCACTTACATGCCACATCATTGCACACCACTTGGGACCCTCCATGAGACCCACATCTTGAGACCCACCACTTCGGACCCATGGGACCTACTGCCATGTCACCATGAATAGTGATTGATGAATAGTTCATGTGGACAATACTTCATGAATAGTGACCTGTGAATAATGGCTTCACATCCAACAATCTTCCACTTAAAATAATATACACAGGGATTTCAAACACGTGTCTTCTACCAACCAACTACCACCCAGCTATTATCCATGCCCACTACTACTCACACACAAGCCTAGAAGAAGTTTTATGCACTACTAAAACTTCTCTATCCTGATAGCTTTGTCAACGTCTGCATGCTCAACGCAGATTTGCAACATGAAGTGGCTCCCACTTCACCACATACCCAATCCTCTATCCAGGACCCTGCCATGAACCGCTCACAACTCTCATTGCTTGGAAGTATATGATTTAGTACATCATGGCTTACATGAGGCTACTCCTACTCTCGATGAATCCGATACACAAGATAACTGTCTTCTCCTCTATAGGACACTCTGGAAGACATCTTTTAAAATATTGCAAATGAAATACTTGACTTTCCTATGTTTCTTGTCCTTGTGCATCTCCATCTTTGGTTTTCTCCTTCATCTCATCCTAGTCACCCGAGCCATCTCACCAGTGATCATGTTGGGCCCTGCAACCAACATGCCATCAAACATAACAACAACCTTTGTTATCTTTTGGCTCTCCATGAAGGTATTCCTATACCACATCAACATCCCTGCTAGAATTCATATAGTCTCCAATTTTGCAAATCAGTAACTCTACCTCATCCACTTAGCCCTACTAGTTATTCTTATCTCGTCATGAGACCACCATGTAAGAATGATGCTAAGAGCATCCTCTTGCTCCAACTCCTAAACAACAATAAGTGCATACCGCACTCACATCCATAGTCATCTACTGGAGAGAAGAATCCAGAGAAGTCAATCACATGACTCCTCCATATGTAACATTCTGCTACCCACCATCACCATGGTACCCGTACAGTTCTTAGGAAGTCATCTCACTACTCATTACATCACTACACCTACCTATTTTTTGAGCCCACAGTCAAACTGCATCTTGCTCTACCACATGTCAAATTAAACTCATGTGCAAAGTTACTCCATGCATTGATCTACCTTGGTTACTCACATCAGCTACACCGCAACTCTCCTGGCTACTCGCTTCTACTACACTGCAACCATCGAGCACTTCACTCTATTCATCTCTAAGCTCTGAAAGATCCAACACCAGCATTCTTCCATGGAACCTCAGGTTATATTTGTTCTCCATCCAACTACTCCAAATACAAAATCAGGTTTCTGGTACCTCCTCTACATAGAATTTCTGCATCATCTCGACCAATATGTGGTCAATAAGATACCACAACATGCACCACTTTTCTAGATAAGAACCACAAGAAGGTAACTTCCTTGTCATATCCCTCCATCTACACCAATGGAAACTAGCTTGCCCCACCACAAGCTATACAGTTATTTCAACAGGAACACTGTGTTGGTGCTAATCTATTTGAAAAATATTTTAAGCTTCTTTCCTCCATTTTTCATTTGCATCTCCTACAGAGAGAAAATAACTTGCCTTGTGAATTTTTTATTTTGCTTCATATCTAGGTCTTTCCACCTATAGCTCCCACTTGCACAAAAGCAGCGAACAACCATGGATTTGATACCACTTGTTATGATCAACAAGGCTTAGGTATCAAAACTAAAGCATAGCTCTGATACCAATTGTTAGGAAAACAATCATACATGTGCAAGTAAATAAACATTATGGAATAACAAGCTTTAATAAAACATAACAGGAGAAAACAAACCACACAACACCGGATATACGTGGAAAACCCTTACAAAATCAACAAGAAAAAAAACCATGGGGTAAAGACAACATCCAAACTTCATATTCCTTATCAACACTCTCTTACAACAGCATCCTCTCAACAACTCTCTCTAGTGCTTACAAGCACTTGGGTAAACCAAGCACACAACCATGCTTTCCAAGTTCTAACCTCCAAGATGCAACATGCATCTCAACAATATTAATCACATAGCATTCAAGGGGGCTCCAACAACATCTACCTCTATCTCCATGGATCCATCATGCATCTAGGTGAGCAAAGTAATCCAACCTTCCATGCTCCAACTTGTAACCTACGTATGATGCTTGCAACCCAAGCATCTAGGTGAGCTAAGCTAATCCTAAGCCTTACAAGCTTTAACCTCTAACCATTAATCCAAAAATGGAGAACCTCCAAGGGCTCCTCCATCATCCACTAAATGGATAATAAAATGAGAGGAGAACATAATGATTTATAGCATTTTACAATGAGAAAGAAAGAAGAGAGAGAGGGAGAGATAACTTCATAGCCAAGCAAAGAAACTCACCACATTTGAGTGGGTGTATAGTAATCCATAGTGGTTGTTATCCACATGTGCCAAAATTCATCAAAAATTACCCTTCATTTAGACAAGAACATGTACCACCTTTATGTGGCTCCAAAACTTTCTCCCCACTTCCACAAGTGAGTCCAAACACTCAATATTATTTTTCTTTTCTTCATCTCCAAGGGTCAACAAAGTGGATGCTCCATTTTAGACAAAATCCAAACCACCCCATGTGACTCTAATAATTATGTCCCACTAACACATGTGAGGCCAATCATCAATAGCTTGTCTTCTTCCATGTGCTCACACAAGTCCAAAAGATGCTTGCAATCACCTTTTGACTCTTTCCACACATGAAAATCAGGGGTCCCCTTACAAATTTGACCCATGCATAACCCTTTGTCTTTTGCATCATGTGACACCACCTTGACCACACTGTAGGACCCTCCAAAACACCCTCAAGCCACTTCACCATCTTGTTGCATCATCTACTACATCATCAGCTACATCCCTTGCATGCCACATCGCTGCACACCACTTAGAACCTTCCATGAGGCCCACATCTTGGAACCCACTACCATGTCACCATGAATAGTGATTGATGAATAGTGCCCATGAATAGTACTTGTGAATAGTGGCTTCAGACCCAACAGTTTAATCCTCTTAATGTATATGATTCTATAATTTTGGTACATAAGAAAGAGAAAAGATTATTATCCAACAAGATGTAGACATTCAATAGAAATAAATATCATAACACCCTTGCACCATCATTCCTCAAACTACTAAGTTGACACCTCAACAAATTGAAGAAAAATGGCCAAAATGGTTATATTTTCCCTGTGACATCAAATACAATTGAGGACATAAACATGTCGAAAGGAAGTTGTTATACATTGATGGAACCAATAAAGAAGACCCATTTGACGTTTTTTATGAGCTAAAGGAGTCGAGAGATCCCCAACCCCAACCATCTCCTACCATGCACCATCAGGTATTAACACCCCAAAAACTCTCAAGGTAGTGTCTTTCATGAAAAAATAGGTGGTATAGACTTATTAACTTTGAAGGTTCTCACAACTTCATCAACCATAATTTGGTGACGCGATTGAACTATTTGGTTTACCCAACTCTAAAATTTAGGTCATGATTATAGATGGGGATACACTCAATTGTTCATGAAAATGTCATAGTATTAAAATCACCATGGGAAACACCCTGTTAGGTTTTCGTATGTTTTCCACTCCCATGGGAAAAGTAGACATTGTTCTAAGAGTTGAATTGCTCACTACCTTAGAAATGATTGAAATGAACTTCCAAGAGATGACCATGTGTTTTCATTTAAAGGGAAAGATGTGAACTACGAAGTTTGTATGCAAAGTCTCCATAAATGATAAGCTCTCATCAAATTCAAAAGATTTTTAGAAATGGTACAAATGGATTTGTGGTACAAATATTTTTATTAGAAGCACAATAGTCAAAGGTATGTACACTCCTAGATTTGTAGAAAAAATAGATATGAATTCAATAGTTTCTAGGGATAAGGAAAAATGATTGCCTCCCAAAATAGATCATGATTATTCCATTCACCTACCATCATGGATTCAACCACCTGGCATCAAAATTTATAGGTACTCATAATTTCACAAAAAGTGAGATTAAGAAGATGGAAGAAGAGATGTTGGAAGAAAATATTATTTGTCATGGTATAGTGCTTATTCCTATCCAGTGGTGATAATACGTAATAAGGATGATACTTAACGCATGTGTCCAAACTATAGATAACTTAATGATTACACCATCAAAGATCAATTCCCAACTGTAGTAATTAGTGACTTTCTAGATGAGTTACATGGTGTTGTTTAATTTACTAAAATTGATATTTGCTCGAGTATCATCCAATCAAAAAAAAAAATGATATTCATAAGACAAGTTTTAGAACCCATAAGGGCCACTATGAAATTTTAGTGATGTCCTTTGGCCTCACAAATGCACCTTCTACATTTCAGAGCTCGATGAACTCTACCTTTAGGTCATTTTGGTATAATTTTGTCTTAGTTTTCTTTGATGATATCTTAATATACATAAAATCATGGGAGGAATATTTGTGTCATGTGCATCAATTTTTGGAAACTCTTAAACAATATCATCTTCATGCCAAGTCTTCCAAGTGAATTTTTGGAGTAAAGCAAGGGAAATACTTATAGGGTTATATTGTATCACAAGAAAGCATCAAAGTGGACCCTCAAAACATTAAGGCCATGGTAGAATAGAAAGTGCCTAGAACCCTTAAGAACCTATAGAGATTCTTAGGGATTATAGGTTATTATCTCTGATTTGTAAATAATTACATCAACATGGAAACACCACTCAAAAATTTATTAAAGAAAGACTCATTCCACTGGAGTGAGGTAACCAATAGGACATTTTAGAAGCTAAAACAGGCTAATATGCACCAAACTTGTTCTCACTACTCTAAATTCTTCCAAAACATTCATTGTTAAATGTGATGCTCCATGGTATGACATGGGTGATGTACTCATGCAAGAAGGAAGACACAATGCATTTTAGATTCACCAAATCAAATGACAAGAATTTTCTAAAACCCATTTATGAGAAGGAAATGATGGCTATCTATCACACGATCAAACAATGGAGATTGTATTTGATCTTAAGATAAATTGAGATAAATACAAATCATCATAGTCTAAAATACATCTTAGAATAATAATTTTCAATAGAGGAACAATAAAAATGGGTTACAAATATGTTTGAATTTGACTTTAAGGTCTTCTACAAGAAATGGAAGGATAATTTCGTGGTTGATGCATAATCCAAGATTGAATATTCCATAGACACATTATTGAGTGACATGTCTATATTATAGGCTAATTGGGAAGATGAGGCATAATCAAAATGGAAGAATAAGTCAAATACATATAATCTCATTCAAAAGCTCCAATAAGATCTGAGCATGTTAGAAACATTTGTATGAACAGGACACTCTCTATGGTACAAGGATAGTTTTCAACAACTCAATCCTCGAGCATAAGGTTCTTGTGGAGCTCCATGCTTCTTTGATAGGTGGGCATTCAAGTTTCTTAAATAATTATCATTGAATTAACTAGGTTTTATTTTTGGAAGGGCTCGAATGGGAACTACATAAATTTGTGGCAAAATGCATTATGTGTTAGCAAAACAAAGGTGAGACAATTAAGACCATATGTCTTTTACAACCTCTATCTATTCCTAAATAGTGGTAGAAGGATATTTCCATGAATTTCATCATAAGATTTCCCAAGTTTAGTGGGAAAAATATCACCATGGTTGTTGTAGATGGACTCATCAAATATGCCCATTTTTGTGCATTGTCACATTTTTTGTAACAAATATAGTCACAGTAATTTTTTGGAGAATTTTCAAAAGCTACATGGGACCCTAAATAAAATAGTAAGTGATCATGATCCTATATTTATTAGTGATTTTAGACTAAGTTTTTTTCATGTTTATGTACTCATCTAGTGCATAGATCAACTTATCAGCTCCAATCTAATAGGCAAAATGAGGTGGTAAACACAATACTAGAGGTTTATCTCCAGTGTTTTACTATCGATAAAAAAAATGTGTTAAATGGCTACCATTATAAGAATGGTAGTATAGCACTTTTTTCCTTACCTCATCCAAAATGTCTCCATTTTTTGGGATTTTTGTTGGCAATATGATTGTCATTGATATCAAATGGGAGATTATCGATATGAGATTGGAGAGAAGAGCATGTTTTACAGTTGCACAATGCAAAGTTGGCATGCTTTATAGAGACCATTTATGGAGGATTAAAGAGCAATTGATTGAAAATCTGTTATGGGTTTTTTGAGTGCATCCTAGATATATGGTCTACAGGTTTAGAGGAAGAGAAATGAGCTCAAAAATAATTTACTTTAACTCTCAAATATTACAGGGTTTCTCAATTAAACCGTAAGGGTTTAAGCCATGGAGTTCACAAGGATGTTCTAATTTTATGTTGACTTAATATAGATGGGAACCAAATTCTTAAGTTACATCTTAAGCCCTTGTCATCATTGTGCAACCAGTCCCTTTGATCTAGCAATTATTGGCTCGAGCAGTGATCAAAGACCTTAATATTTCCTAAGTCTTAGACTTAATATTTGTCCCAACTTGATCAACGGCTAATGCAAAATTGTATGATGAAGATCCAACAATGCGCACCAAAGTCAATAAGTTAAAGAACTTCAGAATAAATGCGTTAAAGACATGTGTCACAATCTTGGAGATTGAGCAGTAGATCTATGGTGCACTTCAAAGTCAAATAGCCAATGATCAATGCGAAGATGCCAAGTGTCACAAGCGTGGGCATTGACAGCAATGTGTAGAAGGCATGTGAGGGTGTCAAGTGTCACATACATAGGAGCTTGTCATAGATAAAGATCGAGCTTCTTCCAAGGATCAACAGTGAGTGGGTGATCATGCAATGAAGATACAATAGAACAAGTGGACTCAATAAAATCAAGTGCTTGATGTTTAACGACATGAAGGCGAGTTAAATACCGAGCTACTTTGACAAGATCAATGGAGCATATATGTTCTAAAGACTCAGGAAGCAACGAGATGAAATTAAGAGCTCGATGTTTAACGACAAGTAGAGATAAAGTTTGTGCTACTTTGAAAATCTAACAGCATGCGAGAGCTGAGATCAAAAGATCCAACAGATGCATTTTAAAGTTAAAACATTAAAACCCAGAAGCATACAAGGATCTAATAGAGTGCGTAAGTCTATCAAAACTTGATCTAATAGATGAATTTTAAAGATGAGTAAATTGAATGAGGATCATCAGATCATGACATGAAACTTATGATCTATAGTCAATATTTAAAGATGTGTTCATCCTAACAGTCAAACGGTGGAACATGTAGGAAAGATGCATTATATGACACAAACAATGATATAGATCATTGTGATCGATCTAAATTATGTAATATGACATGTGCATCAAAACTAGAGACTGATATTTGCTAAATATGATAAGACAAAGAATCATGGTAGTGGAGCATGAATTCAAGAAGTGAAAACCTGTCAATTGAACTGGGTCCAAGGATGGAACCTGATGTGTTACAGACCAAGTGTGAACACAAAGAAAATACTAGACCTAGATACAATACTTGTGTGTGTGTGTGTGTGTGTGTGTGTGTGTGTGTGTGTGTGTGTGTGTGTGTGTGTGTGTCATCTAAGATATAGTAAAGGTTGTTCTTGTTGTTGAACAGATTTGAATTGAGAAAGAGAGGCAGAAAGGAAGAGATTGTTGAAGTGTGTCAAATAGAGAAATATAGAGACAGAGACAGAGGGGTAGAGAGGAAGAGAAGAGAAGAGAGATATGTGCAAAGCATGAGCAGTTACAGCTCAGACCTATAATAGAGAATTAGAATTGGATTCATTTATGAATCAATATTGTAATCTGGAGTTGTAGCTCCATATTTTGAATATAGATCTGATTGGTGGGTGCCATCAAATAAGCTGAGTTGATGCTCAGTTAGGGAGTTGGTGCTTCCTTAAGAGTAAATGTTATTAAATCAGGGGATCGGTGTCTCCTTAGAATCGATGCACTTAAATGTTGTAATCAATAAGATTTTGATTGTGAGACTAGATTAGAACAGTAGATTCTAGTAGTTTTTTACCATGATTTTTCTCATATTGAATTTTTCACGTACATTGGATGTTATGCATATTTGTGTGTGTGATCTCTGCATATATGTTTTAATCTGCATTAAAAAAATTAAAAGGACTAATTTAATCATTCTACTAATTTACCCCCTTCTCAGTAGATAGTTGTGTTCCAACAATTGGTATCAAACCCTAATTCCTTAGAAAAACTTAATCAACTCAGATAGATCTTGGATGGTGAACATAAATGTCTAGTCAAAAAGGTTTTTCCTCAAACAAAGCACCTCTCTTTGATGGATCAAACTTTATATTTTGGAGTATTAAAATGTAAGCATATTTATCGTCATTAGGGTTTGATGTATGGATGTTTTTTATAAATGGATATACAACCTCTACTGCAACCCCCAATGATCAGGTTGCAAAGAAAGCATATGAGAGCAATGCCAAGGCTAAGAATGTTAATCTATGTGGATCATCTAATTCAGAGTTTGTCAAAGTGATGCATTGTCAAAATGCACGAGATATCTAAAACAATTGAAGAGCATCTATGAAGGTGATGATAAAGTAAAGCAAACCAAGCTACAAACATACAAAGGCAAGTTTGAGAGTCTTAAAATGAATGAAGAAGAGAAATTTATAGACTACCTCCTCAAAGTAGATGAAACAGTCAATATAATCATAGGCCTTGGAGAAGAGATGAAATATCTTATCATTATCAATAAGGTCCTAAGATCTCTGCCATCCAAGTATGACTCTAAAATATCTACAATAAAATAAGGACATCTGGATAAACTCATTGTTGATAAATTGCATGGAACCTTCACTGCCTATGAGATGAGAATGGGAGAAGCAAACACTTTCAAGAGAGAAGCTACATTCAAAATAGCCAAACAAATAAAAATAGAAGCACCTACATCTGGATCTGAGGAGACTGATGAAAAAAAAGCCAACTTTGTCAGAAGATTAAGAAAAGGGTCTGCAAAATACAAAAATAAGTTACCGTTGAAATGCTTTAACTGTAGTAAGGTAGGACATTTTGCTGCTAAATTTCTTTATAACAAAAAGGAGAACTCTGAGCAAGAAAAAGATAGTAAAAAGATGAAACCCCACTATTCCAAGAAAAATAAATTCAAAAATAAAAAGGGCCTATACACAAGAGAAGATAGTGATTCATTGGATGACAGTGATAGTTATGATGATGACCATGACTGTGCTTTTGTGGCTGAGGAAAAGGAAGTCATATTCATGACAATAGGATCAACTTCTATGGATCAAGAAGAAGTTGAAGACTCAGATGAAAAAAAAGAAATGGATCTAGAGTGTGAACTCATCCGTGCTCTAAATAAAATTGACAAGCTGAGAAAAGATAACTCAAAATAAAAGAAGCTTGGACAAAAGGAGATTGAAAAAATGTCCAAAAGTCTTGAAAATTTTGATCAAATGGTGGTTAGCCTAAAGACACAAGTTGAAGAGGCCAAAAGAATAGAAGATGTAGTCAAACTTGAACTACAATCTAAATTTGATGAATGCATAAAGTTAGAAGCAAATATAGAGGCTTTGAGAAAAGAACTTGAAGAAGTTAACAAACAAATATACAAAGCTCTGAAGCTGAAAAGAGGATTAAACATTCTTTATGAATTGATCAACTCTCAAAAGCCTTCAAAAGAGAAAGTTGGTCTTGGTTATGAAAAAGGCAAAAGTCGCATAATTAGTACATCTCCAAACTTATATGAAAACTTCAAAGCAAAAGGAGAATTAAGAACAAATAATGAGAAAGCTTTCAAGAATATCTCCAAAGATACAAAGACAAATACAAGCACTGTCGATATGAAGAACACTAAAGGAGAAAATAAAACTGAAGAAAAGAAGAAGACAAAGGTAGCTAATGCAGATGGTTTCATAAGGGTGAAATATTTGAAGAAGCTAGAATTAAGAAGATTTTCTCATTCTACATAAAGAAATGCTATGACCAGGTATTCCTTATTTTTTTATGGTTATTGTTATACATGTAATCAGTTTGGTCATAGGGCTAATGAATGTAAAGTTATACCTAAAAGGACAACAAACTTTGTAAGCAAAAATTCATTTGCACCCTTGTTTGATACAAATGTAATATGTTATAGCTGTAATAATTTTGGTCAAATAGCTAGACAATGTAGAACAAACTTTGTAAGATCAAAATACAAAGTAAAAGAAAGACATGCCTTCCAGTGTGAACAAGGGTTCACAAGTCTCTGAAAAAGAGAAAAAGAAGCTAAATAAGAAACCCAAGGATGTGTGAAAAGTGAAAGATCAATTATGATTTTTCAAACTACACTCCATATCAAGGAGCAAAATTTGTGGGTAATAGACAGTGGTTGCTCAAAACGCATGAATAATGACAAGAATAAGTTCATCAAACTCAGCAAATGTAAAGAAGGATTTGTCAACTTGAGACACAATACTGCAGTAAAGATCTGAGGTTAAGGAACCTTGAACATAAATAGAAAGTTGTCTACATGTGATGTCCTTTATGTTGAAGGATTGAAACATAATCTTTTAAGTGTCAAAAAAATTTGTGATAATGGATATAAGATCACATTTAATGCAAAACGTTGTAAGATAAATAGATCTAAAAGAGTAGTTGGAAAAAAAATTGAAAGCAACATTTATAATCCTAATGAAGTGAATGAAAATAGTTGTCTAATAGGAAAGATTGATGAGAGTGTCAAGATCTTAGAGTATAATTGATTACTTTTGTATAAGCAACTAAACACGGAATTGAAACCAGAAGTAATAAGTAACTAGAAATCAGAAATATCAAATAATAAGAGATACAAGAAACAACCAATCTGTATTAAACTCTTCTAGAAGGAAATACAATAAAAAAATCTCTTTCTCCTCACACCTCTCAGATGTACAATAATTCTCCCTCAAGAGTTCTCTCTCTCTCAATCAATTACAATCAATTCAATTACTGAATTATTCTAAATGCTATGAGGATCTAACCCTACTATATAGTATACTACAACACTAGGGTTCATGAGCCATGCATTCGCCACCCTTAGATCCACCTCTTAAATTAAAGGCTCAAATTTGTTTGCCTAAAAATAGCAATTCTGGAAACGCACAAAAATCAGTGTTGGTCTGAAGATGACCGATGTCAGCCGACCCCTAACCGATGCCGATCGACCCCTAACCAATGTCGATTGGTTCTAACCAATGTCGATTACTGTGTAAGCCCAGCAACCTCCACATTAGCTCATTAGTGAAGCTTTTAGCTCTACAACTCAACAATATCCCACTTGGAGATAAACAGCTACACCTATACCTATACATCAACATCCTCTAAACATCTCTAGCTTGTTTCTCCCTCTTCAAGTTCAATCTCAAAGACCAACAAAAGTTGAATGAAGATTCAACTTCTCCTTTGTTACCAACTTTGTTAACATATCAGCAGGGTTCTTATTCGTATGAATCTTTTCCAGCTTCAATTGTCCATCCTCCAATACTTGTCTAATGAAGTGGTACCTAAGCTGTATATGTTTGGTTCTTGAATGAAAGGCTAAGTTTTTTGCCAAATGAATTGCACTTTGACTATTACTGTATAATCTGTAACTCTTTTGCTCCTTTCCCAACTCTTCCATGAATCGAGTCATCCAAATCATTTCCTTGCTAGCCTCTGTGACTGCAATGTATTCTGCCTCTATAGTAGACAAGGCAACAACCTTCTGCAACTTTGAAATCTAGCTAACCGTCGTTCCACCAATAGTGAACACATATCCTGTGGTGCTTCTCCTACCATCCAAGTCACCTTCCATATCTAAATCTACATACCCATGTAGAGAAGTGTTTGACCCTCCATAGCATAAATGCCTATTGCTTGTCCCTCTTAGATATCTGAGAATCCACTAAACTGCTTTCCAATGTTTCTTTCCTGGATTGGCCATAAACTTACTGACAACTCCCATTGCTTGGGCAATATTTGGTCTAGTACATACCATTTCATACATCAAGCTCCCAACTGCTAAAGCATATGGAACTCTACTCATGTACTCAACCTCATCATGTGATTTAGGACACTGTTCTTTACTCAACTTGAAGTGTCCAGCCATAGGTGTGCCTACCAGTTTTACATCCTGCATATTGAACCTCTCCAACACCTTAATCACATAATCCTCTTGAGACAAAATCAAACTATGATTTTTCCTGTCTCTTTTAATACTCATGCCAAGGATTTTCTTTGCTGCTCCTAAATCCTTCATGGAAAATGTGTGAGCTAATTTTACCTTAAGCTCAGTAATTTCTTGCATGTGCGAACCTACAACAAGCATATCATCTACATACAGTAACAGGATAATATAACTACCGTTATCCAATCTATTAAAATAAATACAATGGTCATATTGACATTTACTAAAGCCATGCTCTGTCATAAACCTGTCAAACCTCAAATACCATTGTCTTGGAGCTTGCTTAAGACCATATAAGCTTTTCTTTAACCTGCACACAAGTTTCTCCTTACCTTTGACCTCAAAACCTTCTGGCTGATCCATGTATATCTCTTCATCTAAATCTCCATGAAGAAATGTTGTCTTAACATCAAGCTACTCAAGATGCAAATCCTCAATAGCAACTAAAGACAATATAGTCCGAATAGAAGTCATCTTTACTACAGGAGAAAAAATTTCACCAAAATCAATACCTAATTTTTGTGCAAATCCCTTTTCTACCAACCTAGCCTTATGTCTCATTTATCCATTCTCTCCTTCCTTTAACCTATATACCCATTTATTTTTCAGTGCTTTCTTTCTGGCTGGCAACTCAACCAAATCCCATGTATGGTTCTCTTCCAAAGAATCAATTTCCTCATTCATGCCATGCTCCCACTGTTTTCTGGATTCTACCTGCATTGCCTCATCAAAACTTTCTGGTTCTCCACCATCAGTGAGCAACAAGTAGTATAAAGAAGGGGAATAATGAATTGGAGGTATACTTACCATTTTAGACCTCCTTATGGTCATTTGAGACTCATTTACAGCTTGCTGTCTGCCCAAATTTTCTTTTGACAGTGACCGATCTTGGTCATCTCTGACCGATGTCAGTCTGCACTCGGCCGATGTCGATTCCTCCTGATCGATGCCAATTTTCATCTGAGCGACATCAGTTTCCACTTGATCGACGTTAATTTCCATGTGATCGATGTCGATTTCCACCTGACCGACGTTGGTCTCATGTTTTTCTGTGAGTGATTATTTTTACCCGCGAGCTCATTTTGGATCATAACCTCTTCCAAATCAAGATTGCCCTACTCAAAATTATTCAGCCTCTTGAGCTGATCACTATACATCACCTTCTCATTGAAAAATACATCACGGCTTCTAATAATTTTGTTAGTTTCTAAATTCCACAACTGAAATCCGAAATCTCCAAAACCATAACCAATGAAAGTGCACCACATAGATTTATCATCTAGCTTCTTTCTATTTTCTTTATCAATATGCACAAAAGCTTCAGAACCAAAAACTCTAAGAAATGAAAGATCTACCTTTTTACTTGTCCAAGCCTCTTCTAGAATTCCACCATCCAGTGCAGTAAAAAGTCCTTTATTAATCAGGTAAACTGTAGTATCTACAGCTTCTGCCCAAAATTGTAAGGGCAAACCAACATGCAACCTCATACTCTGTGCACGCTCCATTATTATTCTATTCATCCTTTTAGTAACTCCATTTTGCTGAGGTGTCCTTGGAACCATCCTTTTCCTGCGTATTCCACTCATAGAACAGTAACTGTTGAATTTATTGCTACAATACTCACCACTATTATCAAATCTAAGGCACTTCAATCTCAAACCTGTTTCATTCTCAACCAAAGCTTTCCATTTTTTAAATGTGTCAAAAACATTAGATTTCCTCTTTATGCAGTAAACCCATACCTTTCTTGTAGCATCATCAATGAAAGAAACATAATACTGTGATCCTCTAATAGAAGCTACCTAAGCTTGTCCCCACACATCTGTGTGAACAAGCTCCAACTTGTGCTTCTTCTTTGTTGACCCAATTTTGAGAAACCTCACTTTCTTTTATTTCCAAAAAATACAATGCTCACAAAAATCTAGATCTATGTTTTTCAAATCTGAAAGCTTACCTTTTGACTTAAGAACATTCCTTCCCTTCTCACTCATGTGACCAAGCCTACAGTGCCACAACTTTGCATCTACATCTGAAGTAGATAAAATAGAAGGAGAATAATCAGTAATACACGTAGATAGATAAAGTGTATCTACTCTCTTACCTTTTGCTAATACAAGTGCACCCTTGGAAACTTTCCAAGATTCAATTGTGAGAGTTACTGTGCAACCCTCAACACCCAACTTTTTTACAAAAATTAGATTTCTCTTCAGGATGGGTACATGCATGACATCTTTCAACACCCATGTGTTGCCATTCTGCAATTTCAACTACATTTTTCCTTTGCCAACAATTTTACAAGGCTCATCATCCCTTAAATAAACTTTTCCAAAATCTCCATGGACATAATCATTAAAAAATTCTCTATTTGGGGTTGCATGGAAAGAGGCACTAGAATCTAAAACTCATGATTCTACTTTATTATCCAAAGAAAATATAAGAGCATCATGTGCAACAATACATGCAACTTTTGCTTCTTTATTACCTTCATGCTGATTTTTTTTGTTATCCTTCAACCAACAATCTTTCTTTGCATGCCCTTTCTTTCCACAATTCCAGTAGGTTATTCTTTCATTTCTAGATTTGGATCTACTTCCCATCTTTGACCTTGATTTCCCTTGCTTGCCCTTCTCTTTTTTCCTTCCCCTACTTTCAACACTTAAAGCATTCCCTGATGTTTTCCCTATGCTTTTCCTACGAATTTCTTCATTCAAGATTACACTAACAACATCATCAACTTTCAAGATATTTGAAGCAGATGCAGTATTACTAACTACCATTACCAAACTATTCCAACTTTTAGGTAAAGAGTATAAGATTAAGAGAGCCTTAATTTCATCATCAAAAACTATTTTCACTGAATTTAACTGATTTACTATTGTATGAAAATCATTAAGATGACTAGATACAGATCCACCTTCTTGCATTTGAAAATTAAATAATTGCTTCATAAGATATACCTTATTCGAAGCTGAAGGTTTTTCATATAAATTTGCCAAAGTATCCATTAACTCTACCATTGTCTTTACCTATGATAAGTTAGAAAACATAGAAGTTGTCAGGCTCAACCTTATAGATCCAAGAGTCTTTCTATCAAGAACATTCCATTCTTCATCTTCCATATCTGTGGGCTTCCTTGAAACCCCACCCAACAGTAAATACAGATCTTTCTGATATAGATAATTTTCAGTCTACATCCTCCATAATTGATAATTCTTGCCATTGAATTTCTCCATTTTTAGTTTACTTTTTTCTGCCATTGCTTTGCCCCCACTCAATCAGAAACCCCTGTGAGTGAATTATGTAATCAACAAACACTAACACGCTCTGATACTAGTTGTCAGGATCTTAGAGTATAATTGATTACTTTTGTATAAGCAACTAAACACGAAATTTAAACTAGAAGTAATAAGTAACTAGAAATTAGAAACAACAAATAATAGGAGATACAAGAAACAACCAATCTGTATTAAACTCTTCCAAAAGGAATACAATGAAGAAATCTCTTTCTCCTCACACCTCTCAAATGTACAGTAATTCTCCCTCAAGAGTTGTCTCTTTCTCTCTCAATCAATTCAATTACTGAATTGTTCTACATGCTATGAGGATCTAACCCTACTATATAGTATACATACTACAACACTAGGGTTCATGAGCCATGCATTCACCACCCTTAGATCCACCTCTTAAATCAAAGGTTCAAATCTATTTGCCTAAAAATAGCAATTTTGGAAATGCACAGAAATTGGTGTCGGTTTGAAGATGACCGATGCCAACTGACCCCTAACTGATGCCGATTGACTCCTAACTGATGTCGGTTGGTTCTGACCGATGTCGGGTACTGTGTAAGTCCAGCAACCTCCACATTAGCTCATTAGTGAAGCTTTTAGCTCCACAACTCAACAATTGGTTATAACATAGAAGAATGGGGCATGTTAATTTTGATACCTTGATAAAGGTGAGATCAAATGAATGTGTTGAACACATGCCTAAGATAGCCAACCCTACAGACACTACTTGCAAAGAATGTCAACAAGACAAGCAGATAAGGGTCAAATTTCAAACAAAAGAGTATGCAACTACAAAGCCTTTAGAATTAGTTCATACTGATCTTTGTAGTCCTATTAAGACAAGAGTGTCTAAAAGAGAAAGATACTTCATATTATTTGTAGATGATTACTCAAGAATGACATGTATAACCTTTTTGAAGGACAAGTCTCAAGGATTTGAGAGATTCAAAATCTTTAGGGCCATGATGGAAAATGAGATTAGATGAAAAATCAAATGCTTAAGATCTAATAAAGGAGAAAAATTCACTTCAAATGAGTTCATATAGTACCGTGAAAAGCATGCAATCAAAAAGCATTACTCTACAGCAAGGGTTCCATAGTAGACTAGAGTTATAGAAAAAAAGAAAAGATAGTCACGAAAATGGCCAAAATAATGTTAAAGAGGCCAAATTACTTAATGAATACTGGAGAGTAGTACAAATAGGAGTATATATCTTAGACAAAGTTTAACTAAGAGTAAACAGTGACAAAAACTCTCTATGAACTATGGTATGAAAACCCTGCCTCTATTAAATACTTGAGAGTGTTTGGTAGCAAATGCTACATCAAGAGAAAAGAAGATAAGTTGGGAAGCTTTGAATCAAGATGTGATGAAAGAATATTTATTGGTTATTCCACCCAAAGTAAAACTTGCATATGTTACAACATAAGGCTACACAATATTGTAGATATCATCAATGTTAAGGTTGAAGAAGGCTTGAAACATGTTAACCCTGACAGAGAAATTTGTAATGAAGAATCAGATTATGAAAAAGATGCAACTAATGAAGAGCATGAGGAAGTAAATGAAAAGGCACTTGCAAGATTTGTTCAAAAGGATCATCATATAGAGTAGATCATTGGCAATAAAAATGGAGTTAAGACAAAGAGAAGAGTTGCAATAAACAAAGAGCAAGTAAGTTTTGTTTTAATCCCTGAAATTGAGCCTAAGAGCTATGTTGAAGCTAGAAAGGATGAGAATTGGCTAAAAACCATAGAAGAAGAATTGAGCCAAATTGAAAATAATAAAACTCGAGAATTAGTTATGAGGCTTTCAAACAAAAATGTAATAGATACAAAATGGGTCTTTAGAAACAAGCTCAATGAGGATGGAACTGTTATAAGAAATAAAGCAAGATTGGTGTGCAAAAGATATGCACAAGTTGAAGGAATAGATTTTGAAGAAACATTTTTTCCAATTGCTAGATTGTAAGCCATAAGAATGTTTCTAGCATTCTCTATTTATAAGAAATTCAAAGTTTATCAAATGGATTTAAATTTGCTTTCTAGAATGGGAACCTAGAAGAGGAAGTCTACATAGAACAACCTGAAAGTTTGCAGTTGTCAGAAGAAGATTATGTGTGTAGACTGAATAAAGCTCTATGTGGCTTAAAGCAAGCACCTAAAGCATGATATTCAAGATTAGACTAGACCCTGCAACAAGGATGCAATAAAGTATGTACAGATAGCAATATGTACTTCAAATCAGAAGGTGAGTATATGTTAATTATTGTATATGTAGATATCATTTTTTATGGTAGCAACAATAGAATATGCAAAGAATTTGCTATGAAAATGAAAAATGAGTTTGAGATGTTTATGCTTGGAGAAATTTCCTTCTTTGGTCTATAGATAGTACAAACTGATGAAGGGATATTTATATCTCAAACCAAATATGCTAAGGAAATGCTCAAGAAGTTTAGAATGAAAGATAACAAGTCAATAGGTACTCCCATGATAATTAGATGCAAGTTGAGCAAAGAGGATGAGTCCCTTGATGCAAATCAGATTTTGTATAGATCAATGATAGATAACTTGTTATACCTAACTACATCAAACCCTGATATCATCCAAGCAATATGCATAGTTGCAAGATTTCAAGCTGCTCCTAAAGAATCACATGTCAATACAGTGAAAAGAATCTTTATATATATCAAGATCACAATTGAATATGGCCTATGGTATCCTAAAAGTGAATATTTCACTTTGACAGCATATACAAATGTTGATTGGGCCGAAAGTGTGGCTGATAGAAGAAGCACTAGTGGTGGTGCATTTTTCCTTAAAAACAGATTTGTTTCATGGCTAAGCAAAAAACAAGAGTCAGTTACTCTTTCTACAGCAGAAGTAGAGTATGTTGTAGTAGTGGCATGTTACACTCAAGTCTTGTGGATAAAGCAAACACTCAAAGACATCAAAGTAGAATACAAAACATCTATATCTATTCTTTATGATAATTCAAGTGCTCTTAACATATCAAAGAATCCAGTAATGCACTCCAAAACTAAGCACATATCAATCAAGTATCACTTCTTAAGAGAAAAGGTTGTCGATCAAAAGGTCACAATGGAATATGTGCAAACTCAAGATCAAGTTGCAGACATATTCACCAAACCTCTTCCCAAAGAACAATTTAAGTAAATGAGACAAAAATTGGGAGTGGTGGCTCTTACATCACATCACTAGATCCTAGTTATAAGGCATGAGTCCAGGGGAAGTATCACAAAAGTCTTGTTAATTCTTGGAAGAAGAGAGAAAAGGCAACTCAAGTATGCATATTGCAAATTTCTAATGAGTTGATGGTCACAGATTCTTGGACAAACTCCTTTATCTGATAAAGGGGGAGAAAATTTTGGACAAACTGTGAAAAGTTGGAGTCTCTTTACCATTGATGTCAAAGAGGGAGAAAAAGTGCACATGTTCTCTATAAAAGTTTGAAAGAGCAAAGCATGTGTCCAAGTTGAGTTTAGGCAAATGTTTCATTGCCTAAGGGGGAGCGAATTTGGTATGAACAATTTCAGCTCAAGTTCATCAGAAGCCAATGCAAGCAACGCCAAAGAAGGGGTAGAGTATTACAAGATCATAGCAGTTTGTCATCAATGCCAAAGGGGGAGATTGTTGGCAATATGATTGTCATTGATGTCAAAAGGGAGATTGTTAGCACGAAATTGAAGCGAAGAACATGTTTTATAGTTGCACAATGCAAAGTTGTCATGCTTTTATAGAGACCATTTCTAGAAGATTGAAGAGCAATTGATTGAAGATTTGTTATGGGTTTTTCGAGTGCATCCTAGATATATGGTCTGCAGGTTTAGATGAAGAAAAATGAGCTCAAAAGTAATTTACTTTAGCTCTCAAACATTATAGGGTTTCTCAATTAAACCCTAAAGGTTTAAGCCATGGCGTTCACAAGGATGTTCTATTTTTATGTTGACTAGACATAGATGAGAACTAGTTAATTAAGTTACATCTTAAGCCCTTGTCATTGTGTGACCAGCCCCTTCAACCTAGAAATTACTAGCTCAAGCAATGATCAAAGAATGTAATATTTCCTAAGTCTTAGACTTAATATTTGTCCCAGCTTGATCAACAGCTAACACAAAATTGTATGATGAAGATCCAATGATGCACAGCAAAATCAATAAGTCAAAGACCATGAGAATGAATGTGTTGAAGACATGTGTCACGATCTCAGAGCTGGAGCAGTAGATCTATGGTGCGCTTCAAAGTCAAATAGTCAATGATCAACACGAAGATGCCAAGTGTCACATGCATGGGCACTAACAGTAATGTGAAAAAGGCACATGAGGGTGCCAAGTGTCACATGCATAGGAGCTTGTCAGAGATAAAGATCAAGCTTCTTCCAAGGATGAACGGTGAGAAAGTGATCGTGCAATGAAGATCTAATAGAGCAAGTGGACCCAATGATGTCAAGTACTCGATGTTTAAAGACACAGAGGCGAGTAAAGAATTGAGTTATTTTGATGAGATCAATGGAGCATATATGTTCCAAAGACTCAGGGAGCTACGAGATGAGATTAAGAGCTCAATGTTTGATGATAAGTAGAGATAAATTTTACGCTACTTTGAAGATATAATGACACATGGAAGCTCAGATCAAAAGACAAATACATTTTAAAGTTAAAACATTAAATACTGGAAGCGTACAAGGATCCAATGGAGCCTATGAGCCTATCAAAATTTGATCTAAAGGACACATTTTAAAGTTGAGATAAATGTTTAATGACAAGCAGAGACAAAGTTTATGCTACTTTGAAGATCTAACAACACACAGAAGCTCGAATCAAAAGATCCAATGGATATATTTTAAAGTTAAAACATTAAAGCTCGAAAGCGTACAAGGATCCAATGGAGGACGTGAGCCTATCAAAACTTGGTCTAATAGATGCATTTTAAAGTTAAACAAATTGAATGAGGATCATTAGATCATGGTATGAAACTTAAGATCTACAGTCAATATTTAAATGCATGTTCATCCCAATGGTCAAGCGATGAAACATGTAGGAAACATGCATTATACAACATAGATAATGATATAGATCATTATGATTGATCTAAATTGTATGGCATGTGCATCAAAACTAGAGCCTAATATTTGCTAAATTTAGTAATAAGATAGATAATCATGATGGTGGAGCAGAAATTCAAAAAGTGGGAAACCTGTCGATTCAACTGAGTCCAATGATGAAGTGTGATGTGTTATAGACCAAATGTGAACACAGAGAAGATACGAGACCTAAATACAATGTTTATGTGTGTGTGTGTGTGTGTGTGTGTGTGTGTGTGTGTGTGTGTGTGTGTGTGTGTGTGTGTGTGTGTGTGATCTAGGATACAGTAAAGACTATATTTGTTGCTAAACAGAGTCGAATTGAGAGAGAGGCAAAAAGAAAGAGATTGTTGAAGTGTGTCAAATAGAGAAATATAAAAACAAAGACAAAAGTGTAGAGAGGAAGAGAAGAGAAGAGAGAGATGTGCAGAGCATGAGCAGTTACAGACCAGACCTGTAAAAGAAAATTGGAATTGGATTCATTTATGAATCAATATTGGTAATATGGAGTTGTAGCTCCATATTTTGAATATAGATCTGATTGGTGGGTGCCATCAGATAAGCTAAGTTGGTGCTCAGTTAAGGAGTTGGTGCTTCCCTAGAGTAGGTGCTCTTAAATCAGGGGATTGGTGTCTCCTTAGAGCCGATACCTTAAATGTTGTAACTAGTGAGGTTTTGATTGTGAAGCTGAATTAGAATAGTAGATTCTAATAGTTGTTTATCATCATGGTTTTTCCCATATTGGGTTTTCCACGTGCATTGGATGTTATGCATATTTGTGTGTGTGATATCTGTTTATATGTTTTAATCTGCATTAAAAAGATTAAAAGGACTATTTTAATCAATCTACTAATTCACCCCGCCACCCCTCTCAATGGATAGTTGTGTTTCAACATTTTTATGGGTACCATCCAACATCCATCACCTCATCTTTGAAGGTATAAACAAAGCTTTAAGCAATCAAAGAACACATATAACACTTGCAAGAGGTTCTCTCTAGTCTCATAGAGAACTCATAAATGATGCAAAATTGAATCAAACAACAACCTAACCAACACTGTAGTGAATGCCATTTTGACATTAAAGATCATTTTTTTGTGTGATTGTAGCCTTATAAGTAAATATCCTTGAAACAACAAAAGATAGATAATTCTTTTTTCAGTTAAGTATTATGGCCCTTATCAAAACTTTTAAAAGTTTGGAAGTTGTCATACATATTGGAGTAACTTCTATCAGTGAAAATAAATTATGCCTTCCATGTTTCCTACATTAATAAATTCATTGGATAATGAATTTCATCCCAAACAGAGTTACTAGAGCTTGATGAGGAGGACCAAATCATTTTGGAAACTAAGTAAATCCTCCAAGCATGCACTAGGACACTAAGCTAGAGGATGATTACAAAGTATTTGACCAAGTGGAAGAGCATGCCTAGTGAGGATGCAACATGGGAGGGTGAAGCATTTCCATAGAAGTATCCAAGGATAGTCAATGTTAAGGAAATATTGGTTTGAAATGGAGGGGCATGTTATGCCCTTAACCTATAACGTGTATCAGGATATGTGTGGGTCATCTTATGACACATTGAACACTTTATATTTTTATTCATGACTTAGTTATTTCTTTAGGACAAACTAATTAGGTAGAGAGGTGCGATACCATGTAGTTATATGTATAAATAAGGATAAGAAAAGCTCTCCCATATAATCACATTACTAATTCTATTATTTTTATAAGGTTGTAGAGATTTCCCTCTCAAAGTTACTTGGTTATATACTCAATATTTTGATATATTTTCTATAATATTATGTTTTGTTGTTGTGATTCTACTTCAGTGGCATAATAATTTCATTACACATATTAGAATGAGTAAACCATGCCATCAAATTATTTATAGCTCCCGTCGACTACACCTCCATGGTTACATGAAAACAAAACAAGAGTAATAGCAATGCATTATGTAGTCTCTAGATTATTGACACACAAGGTCAATTGTCTTTTTTTATTATTTTGATGCTAGAAATATGTAGTCTCTAGATTATTGACACACAAGGTCAGTTTTCAAGGTTGACATAAAAATTTAGGCATTTCTAAGTATTTTCAAAGCTATGTCGTCTAATAGAAAACCCATTTATATTGGGCTTTTAGTGGCTCGCTACTACTATGCATAAATTTGAACACCCTTAGTGACTCTTACTCTTTATTTAATGCCATTTTCTTTTTAGTGGGTAGAGGCATAATGTGGTAAGAATTCGCAAGCAACAAATTTTGTAGGCAAGTGAAAGTGAGAGGGGGATTCGATATGTGGGCACCAAGACACTTTAAACAGGCCAAGAAGATGAAATAATAAACTTATTTAGCTGAACACATGCTGGTTGCACTTGGTTTCCTTTTGTAAAGTGAAATTAGATCCTATGATGGGACCGAAACACCCCAAAGCCCTGACACAACTTGTCAGATTTAAGAGCACACATGATTAACAATGTATAAGCAACTAAACATGCGGAATCCAGAAGAACAAATAACTATCAATGAGAAAACACACAGAATATGAGAGGCAACACATAATTGTATTCAACTCATTACAAAGGAAATTACAATAAAGAGATCACACTCTTCTTCCACCTCTACAAGGCCTTCTACCTCAAGGGCTCCCAGTAATCTTCCCACCTGAGTAATCTTCTCTCATAGGTCTCAACTAACAACTTACACAAGCTGTTGTTCACCTCCTTGAGTACGAATCGGTACTCCAAGTAGATCTCACCATGATCCTGCTGATGTACTGCTGTCACCTTGGATCTAGCTCCCCCGCTGATCTCCTTTCTGACCCTCGCATCCATACACCTCCCTGCAGACCAACCTGATCTTACTTATCACATGTAGATCTCCACCATGACCCTGCAATAACCTGCATATCAAACCTGATCTTACATACATGGGGAATCCTACTTGATTCCACCATGGGAAGAACTTTCCAAGCTCCACACTTGGATTCTCCAAGTTCTACGAGTTCTACAACTTAACAATACAGCCCATGAGTCCATATATAGATCTCATGCATACACAAATTAGACACGCCGCTCAAGACTTCGAACAAGTCCTTAACATGCAAACTAGCAGTCTAAAATTAGACTCTCGGATTCATCATGCGAACTGCCTGTTCTCACACAGGCTGCCGACGTCGGTCCCTGCCCTCCTGGAGGTGACCGACGTCGGCCGATCTTCTGCCGATGTCGGTTTCCCTTCTGCGTCCCCTGACTGACGTCGGTGTGACCTGCCGACGCCAGAGACTGCTTACTATCAGAAACCTCCTCCTTCTTCTGTTTGCAACAAGGTGAAGCTTTTAGCTCCACACCCTAACAATCTCCCACTTGGAGATAAAGAGCTACACCTGTACCCATACCAGTACTCTGTCTAATCTGCATCTTGGCTTGTATTCCTCCTCAAGCTCCCACTTGAAGACAACCCACCACACTCCTTGTGGTGCTAACCCTGTGCCTGAATTTCTTCATTCTCATCGTACCATCTTCTGCCTTGCTATACTCCCACTCAATCAGCAACCCCTGTGAGTAACCTGTAATCAACAACACTTAACAGATCTGGCCCATCTGTTAGTCAAGCTCGCTCTGAGAACGTCCAACCTCGCTCTGATACCAATTGATAGTATCAGCTCTTGAACCTACAACCAGGCTCTGATACCAATTGATGGGACCGAAACACCCCAAAGCCCTGACACAACTTGTCAGATTTAAGAGCACACATGATTACCAATGTATAAGCAACTAAACATGCGGAATCCAGAAGAACAAATAACTATCAATGAGAAAACACACAGAATATGAGAGGCAACACATAATTGTATTCAACTCATTACAAAGGAAATTACAATAAAGAGATCACACTCTTCTTCCACCTCTACAAGGCCTTCCACCTCAAGGGCTCCCAGTAATCTTCCCACTTGAGTAATCTTCTCTCATAGGTCTCAACTAACAACTTACACAAGCTGTTGTTCACCTCCTTGAGTACGAATCGGTACTCCAAGTAGATCTCACCATGATCCTGCTGATGTACTGCTGTCACCTTGGATCTATGTGATATCCCCTTCAAATAGGGAATATAGAAACTCATAAAACTCTGATCACAGATACAAACTTGCAGAATAGATTCAAATAAGCTTAAGCAAATCACAGTATAATCTGTCCATAGCAATTCAACATCTTATTACTTATTCTTCTGGATGATTACAAAAGATGAGTCTCTGTTATACAAAATAAAGAATATTAAAATCCTGGTCTTAAAACCCTGAATTCATGCAACCTGGGAATAAACTTGCAATTCTGGAAGTCTCGGCCTTTCTGTGTCGACACACAGGTGCCATCGTCGGTCGATATATCACCGACGTCGGTCTCTGTCGGTCGACTTTCTGTCGACGTCGGTCTTCAGTCGACCGATGTCGGTCACTGGAAACCCTCTGTCTGTCGAGGTCGGTTCCTGAGCTGACCTGTACGGACCTGTACGGACTCTGTACGGCCGCCAACTAAGCACAACTTCCCTGTTTCACCCCTGATCTGGAAATATACTTTTCTAGCACAGAAGATCTCTAGCTGTATAACTTATTTGATCAAAAAACTAAATAAAGAAAATACCTGGAAAGCTCTGTGATAACTTCTGAGTGAAGTTATCTCTCAACCCTGACCTCTGTGATAACTTCTGGATGAAGCTATCTCTCATATCTTTATCTCTGTGATAACTTCTGGATGAAGCTATCTCTCAATTTGGCAATAAATCAGCTAATATCTCATAGCCTCTAAATCACACACAATGAAGAGGGAACGTTCTCCACTGCAATGGAATCCTGGAACCCTTGGCTCAGTCTTCACAGAAGAATTTCTTCAAAATCAATATCAATAATCTATGCATAATGAACAATGGCCTCCATGAGAAACCCTTATACTCTTCAAAAAGATGTGCTTGCCCTAATTAGGGTTTCTTAAATTAGAATTAGGGTTTCTAATTAAAAATTGGCTAAATAATTAATATTTGATTAAATCAATCAAATATTAATATCTCCCTCAATACATGTCGGATCGACGAACCGATCGAAGCTAGTGAATCAGGGAGCGATTTCGCACATGACCATACCAAAATAAAGGCGCTCCTCTGCATATCAAATATCCCTAAAAAGTAGGAGCTCATGCCAATTGTGTCTGAAAGAGCCCGAATGAAAACCAAATGTAGAAATCCTGTGAATCAAAGTCAATCCAAGCTCCATTATGACCCTCTATCCATCCTATTAGCCTACGAAGGTCGCATAATAGGCTAATCATGAAATCTGTCAATGTCCACAAAAAAGGGGACATGACAATCCGCCCCTCCGAAAATTGCTTGTCCCCAAGCAATCTCGGAACAATGAACTACTCACTCCACCTGGATCCCAAATGTAGTTATGCTCCGCACTGCTGTGTATCAATGTAAGTACCTGCAACATCAGTAGAAGTAGAACCAAGAAAGACTCATAATCAAACTGGCGCATGAAACTCCAACCTCCAAGATTACAAATACCATATACAAGAGCATATGAGAAACAAACTCTCAAAACATCATAATCCAAGTGGAATGGACAAATCCAACTGCCAATTCCATCTGCAAGAGATGGTGCCAATCCATCCCATAACTGATCTCTCTGTAAATGCAGCACAACCAATTGTACCGCACTGTCATATGTATGAGAATAATCAATAGGGAGATTCAACTCCACTGGTATCCCAAACTCCTCAGAATCAGGTACTCCCAAGTCCTGAATATGTGTGTGAGCCTCAACCACATGGTCCTCATCAGCAGCTACAAAAACATACTCATCAGCAATACTCAATATACTATCCTCTGAGTATACCTCCATACTCTGAATGCAAGCATCAGGCTCATCCTCACTGTCTAACTCCTATGCTGGACTCACCTGAAGACAAAGATCATCCACAACATCCTCAACTACCCCTACCTGTGAAGGTACTGCAGATAAATCATTACCTGAAGATGTGTTAATATCTCGCTGTACTGGATCAACATGACTGTCAAACTCATCATGCAAGTGGCTGCATGTCATAGGAAAAGCACTACGATCCTTGGGCCTATTAATTAAATTCTTTAACCACATACAAGCTCTAGGTGAGACATTTCTCCCTTTTGTCCAGACATACCATAAATCTTCTGCCAAAAGTTTGGAAATTTTATCCTCCTCCTCAAACAAGATTGTGAACATAATAGAGTGCATTGATGCCAATATATTGCTAGAATGAAACTCATCTAAAATATTCCAAAATATTTTAAACATCATGCGAATTTCACCAATACAACCTACTAACATCATAATGTTTTCAAATCCATACCTTGTAAATGTTTCAAGTAATCTTGCCCTCCTTGAGAAATGAGGGTCTCTAATGTTATCCAACTTTTCAAAGCTTTTTACCATGGCATAAAGTACCTCTCTCATAATCTGATCATCATGAAAATCAAAGCCAGCTATGATCCTCATCATTTCACTAATGCAAGAGAGAGCTGCAAGTCTTACCACCTCATCATGATGTCTCAATAATCGGGGCTTCACCAACGAATCAAACGCTGGAAATAATGTTGTTTGCATCTCATAAGTATTTGAATGCTCGACCTTGCCTAAATAAGTGTCCAACTCCTCCAGAGTTTGTAGAATGTCATCTGCTTGCTGTAATGGATGTTCTAACTTCTTCTTTGCATTGTGCACTCTTTCTACCAAATCTTTAACCCCTGGTAGTGCCATGCTGATACCCAAACTACCCAACAGGATGGCAAGACATTAGCTCTGATACCACTGTGATATCCCCTTCAAATAGGGAATATAGAAACTCATAAAACTCTGATCACAGATACAAACTTGCAGAATAGATTCAAATAAGCTTAAGCAAATCACAGTATAATCTGTCCATAGCAATTCAACATCTTATTACTTATTCTTTTGGATGATTACAAAAGATGAGTCTCTGTTATACAAAATAAAGAATATTAAAATCCTGGTCTTAAAACCCTGAATTCATGCAACCTGGGAATAAACTTGCAATTCTGGAAGTCTCGACCTTTCTGTGTCGACACACAGGCGCTGTCGTCGGTCGATATATCGCCGACGTCGGTCTCTGTCGGTCGACTTTCTACCGACGTCGGTCTTCAGTCGACCGATGTCGGTCACTGGAAACCCTCTATCTGCCGAGGTCGGTTCCTGAGCTGACCTGTACGGACCTGTACGGACTCTGTACGGCCGCCAATTAAGCACAACTTCCCTGTTTCACCCCTGATCTGGAAATATACTTTTCTAGCACAGAAGATCTCTAGCTGTATAACTTATTTGATCAAAAAACTAAATAAATAAAATACCTGGAAAGCTCTGTGATAACTTCTGAGTGAAGTTATCTCTCAACCCTGACCTCTGTGATAACTTCTGGATGAAGCTATCTCTCATATCTTTATCTCTGTGATAACTTCTGGATGAAGCTATCTCTCAATTTGGCAATAAATCAACTAATATCTCATAGCCTCTAAATCACACACAATGAAGAGGGAACGTTCTCCACTGCAATGGAATCCTGGAACCCTTGGCTCAGTCTTCACAGAAGAATTTCTTCAAAATCAATATCAATAATCTATGCATAATGAACAATGGCCTCCATGAGAAACCCTTATACTCTTCAAAAAGATGTGCTTGCCCTAATTAGGGTTTCTTAAATTAGAATTAGGGTTTCTAATTAAAAATTGGCTAAATAATTAATATTTGATTAAATCAATCAAATATTAATATCTCCCTCAATACATGTCGGATCGACGAACCGATCGAAGCTAGTGAATCAGGGAGTGATTTCGCACATGACCATACCAAAATAAAGGCGCTCCTCTGCATATCAAATATCCCTAAAAAGTAGGAGCTCATGCCAATTGTGTCTGAAAGAGCCCGAATGAAAACCAAATGGAGAAATCCTGTGAATCAAAGTCAATCCAAGCTCCATTATGACCCTCTATCCATCCTATTAGCCTACGAAGGTCGCATAATAGGCTAATCATGAAATCTGTCAATGTCCACAAAAAAGGGGACATGACAATCTAGCTCCCCCGCTGATCTCCTTTCTGACCCTCGCATCCATACACCTCCCTGCAGACCAACCTGATCTTACTTATCACATGTAGATCTCCACCATGACCCTGCAATAACCTGCATATCAAACCTGATCTTACATACATGGGGAATCCTACTTGATTCCACCATGGGAAGAACTTTCCAAGCTCCACACTTGGATTCTCCAAGTTCTACGAGTTCTACAACTTAACAATACAGCCCATGAGTCCATATATAGATCTCATGCATACACAAATTAGACACGCCGCTCAAGACTTCGAACAAGTCCTTAACATGCAAACTAGCAGTCTAAAATTAGACTCTCGGATTCATCATGCGAACTGCCTGTTCTCACACAGGCTGCCGACGTCGGTCCCTGCCCTCCTGGAGGTGACCGACATCGGCCGATCTTCTGCCGATGTCGGTTTCCCTTCTGCGTCCCCTGACCGACGTCGGTGTGGCCTGCCGACGCCGGAGACTGCTTACTATCAGAAACCTCCTCCTTCTTCTGTTTGCAACAAGGTGAAGCTTTTAGCTCCACACCCTAACATCCTATTCGATGCTGTGAGCGCCATCGCTTTCACAGATTCAATTAAAAACATAGTGAGATGGGGTTTTATTGGCACAAGCTTATAATTTTTGAATCATAAGGACATTAAAATTCTCTATCAAACTTTACAAATGGGATTGCAAGGTTACTCAAAGGAATTTTGCTTTTAATGTTTATGTTTTTAATTTAATTGTAAGTAAAATTCAAACATTAATTATTAATTAAAATTTATAAAAAATAGAGATAATTTACTCATAATGTTGTGTTGACTTGATCGAGCCAATAACTTCATTCAATATGAGGCATTTGACATTTTTAACTCCAGCTAAAAGCTGATGGATTTGCACAAGGAATTGTAGTACTTTGATTGGAAGTACCTTTTAAATAAAGGCCCTTCCCTAACAACTTGATTTTGACATCCAATTGTGTTATCACACTACAATTGAATAAAATTAATTACACACACACACACATATACACTAAAAAGTGAACCTTTATTAAAATAACTAAATATAATACACCACTAGTCATAAAAAAACTGGATGGAAAAGTCACACCCCAAAATCTGAGCTACACTGAGCTTAACAAGCCTCAGGAAGAGAGAAAGATTACAAAAGGGCCAACACAAGGCCACACAAACCACAAGTTAAAAAAATAAAATCGTATAGACATACTTCAAAAAACCAAACTCATAATCAACAAGATTTAGCATCCTTTTTTGCACTTGTTCTTTTCAACCTTTATCTAGAGCTCTGGAAGAGGCTTTGAAGGAAGAACATTAGTAACTATCTATAACTAAGGTTCAACTAGGGATTAATCCTTATTCGACTCAAAAGTTTTAAATTCATGCAATCACTTGATTCCTCTACTTGTAACATTATCTCCAACATGTCTCTTCCATAGCCTCTGTTCTAGAATTCTTTGTTGGTCCATCTGTATATTTTTCCTTGACCTCAGAGGTATTTATATCAGCTAGTACTTCCTATTCTTCATTTTTTGAAATAGGATGCTCATACGGCTACCAGTGTTTAGATTTAACAGGTTGGTCTTTTTTTTTTATTTACTTGTTTGAAGGCATGCTCCCTAAAAATGGCCAAATTGATGGAAAAAATAGCATCTAAAAGTAGTGTTTTTATAATTCAAGGTTTGGATCCAATGGATATTGTCATGATTCAACTATGTTTTATCTAGGAGACTTTTGCTAAGATCCACCTCCACATAAATACGCGCAAAGGTGAAAATTATTTGTTTAACCCTCTCACAATCCATTTTGATGAATCTTCCTAGCGTATTTCTAATAACACCACACACTGAAGGGTGCCAAAGGGCAAGAGGAAGATTTGGGAGCCGAAACCAAACCAGCATTTTGGACACTACCATAATTATGTGATTAAAATCTAAAAACTAAAAGGCAATAAAAATCCCAACCCTACCCCAAAACCAAGGTCCCTCCTTTAAACTCTTATAAAAGGAAAATTAGTTTGTGTAATTTTAAATTTTTATGGTACCAAGGATGTATCTATCAAAAAAGAATATTGGAAAATCCTAAAAAAAATTAAGAATTAAAAAATATATATTTGTTGCTAGGTGAGGATTTGAATGCAACCTTTAAAGTCTCTAAAATAAAGTTGTTCACTGCATTTCAATTTAGTTTGTGTAATCTTAAATGTTTATGGTACCAAGGATGTATCTATCAAAAAATAGTATGGGAAAATCTTAAGAATAAAATAAGAATAAAAAATTAGATTTATAAAATTTTGTTACAAGATATTATTTGGTTGATAGGTTTCTAAAATGCTCGAGTGTATACTTAGGAAGAATTGAAAAAAAAATGAAAACCTAAACACATTCTTCCTTCGCAAGATCTAAACACTATCCAATTAGCTTCCTAATCGAGGAAGATGGTCAGCGAAAGATATCGCTTAAATTATAAATTTATTTGAATCCAAACCCATTATTTGAAAATAAACTTGAAGAACAATAGAGTTTATTTGTGAAAGAATCAAGTATTTATGGTTATCAAACTAGTTCAAATATGTGAAGTAGAAAAGCTAAACTAAAGAAAAGAAACTTTGGAAATGTCTCACTTGAAAGAGAAAGATTTTAATTTATTAAAAGTAGTACAAGAATCTTTTGAAATAGAAGGGATGGATCAAGAGTCAATTGAAAACAAAGAATCTCAAACATGATATAATTCCAAGAGTCCCTTAGAACTGAAGAGATTATTTGGAAACAAAAATCAAGACCAAACTAACAAAAGAAAGGGTTATCATACAAAATACTTGAATACGAGTATAGTAGCCCAAATATGAGTCTTGAGGGGCATAACCAACTCCCATTGCCCACCCCCAAGTTGTGATAATTCCACATTTATATTGTTTTCAGAAAAACACCTTTACATAGTATAAATTATTATCTCCCCTTTTGGGTATGGCACTATATAAAGTGATGTAATAAGAACATAAGTAGTTTAGTTTTACCATATCCTACCAAGAAAAAACAACTTGGCAAAGAGGAAACATAATTTGACCTTCTCGATACTATTTCTCTAATTTTATCCTTAAAAGCCAATATTGACTAATGAAACTTGTCGAGAAGAAAGAAGTAAAGAATATCATTTTCAACTTGGGTGGAGAAAAGGCCCTTGGGCATAATGAATTTAAAAAATGAATCTTCCTAAAAAAATTAGTTAGTAGGAAAATATGTTGTAGATGCAATAAAATAATGCAACCAAATTAAAGACAATTTTAACAAAATAAAAATTTACCTTTCTAGCTTTAATCTCGTAAATTGTAGATATAAATTATTTTGATTCTTCTAGGCCCGCTTCAATATGTAATGAATTCTATAAACTCATTACGAAGGTATTGGCTAATAGGATCAAAAGGTTCCTTGAAATATTATATTGGAAGAATTCAAGGGTTGCTTTTGGATGCTAAATTGTGAATGGCACCCCAATAGTGCATAGATCTCTCCCATTCCTTCACTGTCGAATGAGAGATGACATGCTAATCAAATTAGGAACAAAGATTATAGAATTAAATAAAAATTCTTAGTTAAGGTGCTAGAGAAATTAGGTTTCTCTACAATTTGGAGACTATGGACCTAGAGTTACATCTCAACCCTGTTCCCTTTGGTGCTTATATTCAATGAAATTCTCATGGGTTTTTTCAAGACCTACAGATGCATAAGTCGAAGAGAGTCAATATTTCCTTTACCCATTCATTATGGCCAAGGTGGTGTTAATAAGGGAAATGAAAGGAAATTGTGTTACTTTAAATTTGAAAGGTATGATTCAATTTACAATTTTTAGATGAGATGCTCCTTGTAGGTGAGATTAGTGATACACGAAGTTTCAAGAATATTCCAGATATTTATGAATTGGTTGTAGGTTAAAAAACCATTTTCAAAAAATATAATATCATATTGTATAAATGTGAATGAGAATCATAGTCAAGTATATTAAGGATACTTTTATGTTTTAGGCTAGGGAGTGCCTAAACACCTACCTTGGGATGCACCTATTTGATGGAAAAATATAATCTTCAATTGTGTGGAAGTTCATAATTAATATGATCCAAGTCGAATAATCTTCCTCGAACTTGTGCAAAAAGTGTTAATAGTTCAAGATTCTTTAAAAGTTGTTTACACTTGCATATAAATATGAATACTAAACACTACATGAATTCAAAGGAAACTCAATGCTTAAGTGCATTGGGTTGGAGTATCACCTAAATACAATGAGTTCTAATTAGATCACTTATAAGATATGCATTGTTGTAAACAACTCACAAAAATATATTATGAAGATTGACACTAAATTATATAAATTAATACTGAAAAATAGTATTATATAATAATATTGACGTAAAAACATCAATTGCAAACCCAACAATGATAGCCTTGTGGTGAGTGAACTAAGTGTTAGAAGTGGGAGGTCTCAGGGTCCATTCCCTGGGATGAACACTCTTTAGCATCATTCCCACACTAAGCTATGATGCGTTATTCATGAAAAGTATCATAATGCAATAGGCTACCGACTTGATGTTTAATACGACGAAGGTTGGCATGTGGCTTGAAACTTGTGTTCAATGCAATGAGGCAAGTCCACAGTCCATGGCTAGAGATACTATTCATCGTTGGTTTGGGCATTCCAATTACAAAAATGTCTATAACCAACATTTTTAAACAAGTGTAAATATGCTTGTTGTGAAAATGCAAGGTCCTCCTACTGCGACGATGAAGAAATCGCATTCCCTTGTGATTAGGGTTTAGTTTGATCTAGAAGGTAAAGTTTTGACTGCACCGGGCAAGATTGATGGAAGTCGCTCTTTGATGAGCCAGCGGTAGAGGCAGGAAAGAGTGTTGGAGGGTGGTAGAAGTAGGGATTTGCCTTCTCACCTAGAAGGCAAGTATAAGCTGAGCAGTTTTATTCAATTTGGTTCAATGGTAGGCTCAAGGGAGGGGAAGGAGAGCACAGGGGTTGCAAAGAATATGGGGCAGTTGACCACCCTGGTCAAGAGTGACAACCAAGCAACTAGGGCCTCCTTTAGTCCATTGATTCCTCAAACTGAGTAGTCTAAGGCTTTGAGCGTTGTAAAATAATTTCCAATTGTCAATTTTGAATATGAGGCTTTTTGAAGAGGTGCTTCAAAGTGAAGATTGATATGCAAAAAGGGGTTTAGTGTGCCAATTTGACAGGTTTTCGCCTTCCCTACCTGTTCTACAGCAGTGGCTTTTGGATTCTTGGCAACCTATGTTGGAGGGCATTATATAAATTTATTCTTGTTCCAGAGGTTTTTTATTGTGATTTTTGATAATTTGGTTGATCGTAATAATATCATACATGCAAAATCCTAGAGCTATGATCACCACCTTCTCCTTTTGAAACTCTGGTTTCCTGATTTTAATCCTCTGATAGAAATCTCTCTCAGACCCATCTAGGTGAGGTTATCGTATCTTCCTCTCCAATTCTAGTCAGAATCTACGCTGTCAACTATTGGGGATACATTGGATGATTTGCTGGAAATTGATGCTTCTTTGTTGAATTTATCCAAAAAAAAATTTGTCAGGTTTATTGTTTGTTTAAATATTTCTCAAGATCTTCCTAAAATGATCACGTTGAGTGTTAAAGATAGATGTTGGTCTCAAACCATTGATTATGAGGGGATTCCTTTCAGGGGTCATAAATGCTTAAAAATTGGTCATGTCTTTCTAATTGTCAAAAATCCAAGCATAAATTAGTCTCTTCATGGTGGAAGGCAAGTGAGGCGCTTCTGACAATGTTTGTAGAAAGCGACCCTATTTTGCCTTCAAGCGCTGCTTCAGAAGTTCACCAAGTAAACAATTCAAAAACATGTTTAGTTCATATGGTGTCCCCACCTCAGAATTTTGAGATAGTTGGGTCAGTTGGAAAAAGTTATGCAGATTTGGTTAGCAAGAATAAGACTTGAGAGGCACACCCGAGGATAGGTGTTGTTTTTCAAGTTTCGATTCAAGTAAATTGGGTAATCAAGAAGAATGGATGGTTGTTAGAAGTAAGAAAAAAAGACGTCTCATTCCTAGTTCCCCTTCCAGAATACTTCGTTCTCATAGCATTGAGAAGGGTGAGATTTAGTAATTTTTGGATTTTTAATTATGTAAATTTTGATTTTTATGTAAAGCTGAAATATTTTTAAATATTTTCAGTTTGTTTGTTTAGTTTGGAGTACGCTGGTTAGATGCCTTGATGGTTCAACAGTTGAGCCCAGCGTAATTAATTTTGTGAATTTTATTTTTAACAGGAAGGGGCCCATAAACCGTGATAACTATCTAAAAAAACATCAATTGTAAAAGTCTTTTTTTTATAAATTAGAATTGCATAAATAAATATATAAATAATTAATTTAAATATAAATTTATAAGATTATAAAAAATAAAAAATATTTATACATAATAAATTTTTACTAACAATTATAAACAAAATTTCAATAAATAAGAATTATAATATATTATGAATAAAATTTTATAATATTCTATAACGTAATTTAAAATTGTTAAAAGCTTCCAAACGATCCTCTAACCGGCTTTGTGTCGCATGCACTATACCAATTAATATTAAAAATTACAAAATTTATAAAAATTAATGACATTTAGTATCATCGATATGCTCTTGGAGAAAGTAAAGAAGTTACATTTAAACAATCAATTTTTTTAAATAATTAATAATATTTTTATTAAAATAGAAATAATTATCCCCACTTTATCATCATTGTCTTTTTTTTTTTCTTTATTAAAAAGAAATTAAAAGGTCTGATTCAATTGGTGGAGTTGATTATTAGTCCCGGAGGGACGGACTATTATCATTCATTTAGCTTTAACCTTCAATTAATCACTATTTCGTTGGCCAGTGACAATGCAGTGTTTTTTGTGCTGAGAAAGATATGAATAATTAACGAATGTGACATGCAAGGCATTTAACTAAGATATAAAATAATATTATTTAATTAAATTTGATTGGACCTAAAAATGGTAAAAATGGTATGTTATGGGCAACTTCAGCACAATCGAGATAATGGCAGCAGTTAAAACGAGATGTCTTTAATGCTAGTGCGCCATCCTTGACAACTGTGACATGCATTTGCAAGATTCAAGTTTGTGAACTATGCATATAATTCTATTTTGAAGATAGAAAATCTTTCATTTCCTTGTTCTGTTCTGCATCTCTATTATTATGATTCTTGTTCTTTTCTTCAATTTCATTATGCTTTGCATCTCTATTATTACATCTTGCTCTGCAACTCTAATATTATGATTCTAACTTTGTTTCTATTGATCATCTTCACCAACCAGATCTATAGGTTCAACAATATGAAAAATTCCGTCAGTATTTGGTATTCCACAATTAAAGAAATTTCTTTGCCCCGACAATGTCCTTCAAAATGATTTTTTATTTCAACATCATCCAATCCTTTGTCATCTAGGGGATGTTATGGCTGACACTGTAGCTATTGAAATGTGTGTAATTTTATAATTCAATGCCAAGGGTTCTGCTAAAGCTACTGTAGCACATGAACACAGACGTGAGAGTAGGCGGCAATTACAAGTCGGTTTTATTGCAAGTAATAAATATTGTTTTGACGCTTGCAAGCGACAAGCTGTGGCCGAATCAGGGTTTATACTTAAAGGTCTCTAACTCCTCTTCCACCTTTGCTCCCTGTGTTTGTCCCTGCCCTGTGAGCTTATATAATATTTTGTATTTATGGACATGTATTTATTTATTCTTTCTTTGCCATTGGTAAGTTTGTCTACAAATACATGTTTGAAATATCCAATGCCATTTGGTGGATTTTAAATCTATGGAGAGGCATGTTTTTAGGCTATAACAGTAATTGTTGATAAAGGGCATTTTTAGGCACCAATTTATAACATTGCCTCAAAGCTCTAAGCTGGTTTAGGTCACACTCTCATTGTATCTTGTACTATTTTTAATTCATCACAATATGTTTCTCTCTATCATATATGTGTGTTTGTGCACAAATGAGTGTGTTAATTTGTATGCTTACATATATAAACACCTACACTCACATTTTGTATATTTTTTTTGGCCATACGCACAATTTAGTTTCTTTAAAGTGCAACATTGTATAGTAGTCATCCGACTAAAAGAAAAAAAATTGTCTGACTGTTTCAGAGCCATCTTTAGGGGAGTGAGATCCGAAACATCTGAACAGAGAGTTTTTAAGCAGATATATTCAAAAGATTATTATTCAATGTAATTTTAATTTCAAATTTTTAGAGTGAACTAAAACTTAGAATTACCGATTAACTAGTAAATAAATTAGATTTTCAAAAATCCCCATTTGGGCATTTTTTATTTTTTGAAAACCCTAGTACTAAAAAAGAATGACAACCTTTCCAAAAAATGTAAAATATCTAGAAAGAATAATGATCCAAAACTCAAAAGCTTTGGTTGAAAGATAATTCAATAAACAACAATAACATAATTGTAATAATGTTATCTCTGAGAAGAGATATTTTGTTGATCAAATTTGCAGACCCAAACATATGCCTATATCTGAGAAGAGATGTCTTATTTCGATTTCGAATTACATCTTCATTTATACACATTTTGAAGGTAGGAGGATGTGGAAGGTCACCAATCCGGAGAGGGATTAAGTGGTTCGACTTTCGTGATTTACAACAATACAGAATTCGAGGAATTACTATTTTTAAAAACTTACTATTTTTAGACTGCACTACTAAAATTAAAATTTGAAGCACTTCCATTTAGTTTTTGGGGGTCAAAACCCATCGAGCAGAGCTCGGTGCCATCTCACGGTGTTCCCCTCATTCTTAGCTTTCCAACGGTTCAAATGGGGAGTCAAACAGAGCTATGGTGCAAAAGTTATAGCTCTCGAAAGTTCTACCACCAATTGGGGTAGAACCGTCACCTGAATTGTCACCTAAATTACTGCTCGGATTAGTCCTCCTCCTTGAGAAACAATGGTCCCCATTGCATCAAGATTTGTCATCAAGTGTGGCAATTGTATTTTGATTTGATTCCCAATGCATACTTGGAATGGATTATGCTTTGTCAAACTGTGCTTTGTGACGCTGTGCAGGGCCCGATTGTTCACCATTTCTCTCTAACCATCAATCTGTGGATGGAAAACCATGAACTTCTTCAACTTGATATCTATTTATTTTTGTTGTGTTGTTTGTGTAATCAAGGCTACAACATTGGCCCTTTTGGATCCCTGTGGCTTGACCACCATGAGAACGAATTTTTTGACACTAATTAGGGAGACAGATGTAGAAGGTGGTACCTCTGGTATCTTTTAATGCCGTGTTCTAAGAGTGAAGGTGATCCTTCGAGTTCTTGATTCATAAATGCCATGTCGATCATACATGAATCGTTGATCAAAAAGTACATCACAAACATCCAGATTGATCACATCATATAAAACCTCATATTGGAAAGGTTTTATTGCATATGAGAGAAGACATTAATGGGTGACACGAAAGTTTCTCCCTAGACTCAACCATCCAATACTGTGTGGCTTTAAGTGAGGTTTCATAAACAAATTTAGGCTTTTCACAACATTAACAGAGATTAAATTCTTGACTCCCACTATCAAGAATGAAATGCAGAGCCTTGCCTTTCACCCATAACTTAGAGTGAAACAACATTTCCTTGTCGTCTAGCCTCTCCTCATGGGCCCGTGATGAAGCAACGATGGCATCAAGTTCAGCATCTACAATCTCTTCTTCATCCTCTTCGATTGTAGGGTGTGTATGAGGCAAAGCAGTAGTTGTTGAGGATTGTGACTCAAAAAGTAGGGACTTAATGGCTCGACATTCTTCTTCGGAGTGCGTTCCATATTTGTGTTAATCACACAATTTCTCAGTCTTCTCTTCTTTTTCTTTCTAATTTTGACCTCATGTTTGACCTTCTTTGTCACTTTTCCATTTGGTAGGCTGACTTTTTGTATTCATTCTTTCATGCTTCTGCTCAATCTTCACAGCGAACTTGTACGCTTCACCGAAGATTTTTAGATTGAAGAGTTCCATCTCCCCCCATATATACCATTGTAGTCTATCATGATATTTGAGAACCTTGTGTTTTTCACTTTCTTAAATGCCCAATCTCGTAAATAGAGAATAAAAAATATCAGTGTAATCTTGAACAGAGTATTCCTTATCTTGACAAAGTTGTTGCCACTCAATATACAGATCATCATATGCTCCAATAGGGTAGTATTCTTCCTTTACAGCTTCTATGAAATCGTCCCAAGTCGGTTCCACCTCAAGGCCAATATCATCCATACTGAATCTCTTTTTGTACAATTCCCACCAAATTTTTGGTAGGCAATAATGCTTTCAAAAAAGCAAAAGTGATCTTCTCTTTATCAGTGAATTTATTTACAGAAAAATAGGAAGACAATTGATCCAACCAATTTTCTATTGCATCAACGTTGATTTTGCCTTCAAATGTAAGGATATCAAAATTCCCCTGAACCTTGAAGGATGTTGGAGCACTGAAAGGATGTGAGGGTGCAGATGAGAAGCCAAAATTTTCCATCAAAATTTGTTGAAGTATTTGAACGAATTGTTGTAGCATCTACACTTGTTGCTGTTGTAGAGCTTCATTCACCATTTCCTTGAAAGGATCGGATGTCTTGGTGTTGTTCACCATTTGAGGTCATTTGGAGCGAATAGGTGGATAGTTTGAAATCTCTGTTGTTTTCCACCCAAGATTTTGTAGCCTGACCTCGTCCTCAAAATCATACACTCTCAAGACAAATCGCTCTGATACCACTAATCCAAAACTCAAAAAATTTGGTTGAAAGATAATTCAAGAAAAAATAACAACACAATTGTAATAATTTTATCTTTGAGAAGAGATGTTTTATTGATCAAATTTGTAGACCCAAACATATGCCTATCTATGAAAAGAGATGTCTTATTTTCATTTCAGGTTACATCTTCATTTATACACATTTTGAAGGTAGGAGGATGTGGAAGATCACCAATCTCGAGGGAGATTAAGTGGGTTTGACTTCCAAGATTTACAACAATACAAAATTTGCAGAATTACTATTTTTAGAAACTTATTATTTTTAGATTGCACTACTAAAATTGAAATTTTGGGCACTTTCATTTGGTTTTCAAGGATCAAAACCCACTGAATGGAGCTCAGTGCCATCTCACAGTGTTCCCTTCATTCTTAGCTTTCCAACGGTTCAAACAGGGAGTCAAACAGAGCTATGGTGCAAAAGTTATGGCTCTCAGAAGTTTTGCCACCAATTGGGATAGAACCTTCATCTGAATTGTCCCCTGAAATATTTCTCGGATCAAATAAATATTCAATCATAAAATATTGGAACTTCTTTAACTCATCGAAATCCAACCCAAGTCGATATTTTTATCTAATTCTGACATTGTTAACTGTTTGAGTTTAGGAATAGTATCTTGGTTTATTATGGTTAATTTTATGGGCTTCATAAACCCAATTTTGTAAATGATCTGATCATGATGGTACATAGTAATGACACCTATATGTACACTCCTAGTTGTTATATTAAACAAGCTGACAGTTGGCCATAGTTTGCCTCAAGATTATCATATTTATAATGGTTTGTCTATTATCATAGAAAATATTCTTTTTTATTTTTATTTTAAAAATATTAGTTGTGAATATAGCATTTATGTATCATGTGACCATTTGATTGGTGAGTGCCATCAATTGTAGAAAAGACAAGGATTGGGAAGAAATATTTAGCCATCTAAGAATGGAACTCCTTAATTTGATCCAAACTCAATCTGAGTTTTTGTCTAATTTCGATATTCTTCTGAAGATGGCATAAATGCATGAACTAACCTCTTAAAATTGGTGTAGTGGCACTTATGGTAGACAAGATAACCATCTAATAAATGCAAGAACCATGGGTTTTACTAACCCCATTGCTTGAGATCTTTAAACACATCAATTTTTTGGAAGTGATTTTCAGTACCAACCAAATCCTTATCTAGAATCATTTTTGGTCTGACTAGATTAGTATGGGAAATGCATAATCATGGCAAGGGAAAAGGTTGTCCTTATTTGGATTTTTTTTAGAACAGTTTGCTTGATGATCTTGCCCCCCTTGTGCCAGCCTTCATTACAAGGGATCAGGGTGCAAAAAATAAGAGGTCTTAAGACATTAATATCGTTATTCCAAGAACTCTCAAATAGATTGATTTTTTGCATTTTTGGCCTGGGATTGCTTTTAGTTTTTAACATTTGGGTATGCATTTGAATCCACATTTATTTAGCAGATGCTCGTTATATTACTGCTATTGCGCCTTTAGCAAATTGTGCTAGACTTTTGGTTTATGGGCTCTCATATGCTACCAATGAAGGGTTAGTGAAGTTTGTTAGTCGAGAGGGCAAGCCTAAGTAAGAGCCTCACTACCATCAAACTCATGTGTATTGTTATAAATTATATTTGGATTATTCGATAATTTTAAACCTGATCCTCACCAGTGCCAAATAAAAAATCATCTATTGTTTTAATCAGATGATTTGTTGTATTGGTTAAACTGAATTTGTTTAAACTCAATCTACAAATATTAATGACTTGCACGGAACTATTAAGAGGACCTATATATCATGTCATGGTCCTAATTTTTTGCATCACTGTGTTTTGGCAACAGTCGCCCATAGGAATGGTTTCTTTGTAAATGATGTGAGGAGGGGATGGCATTGTTCTTAACCTACTGAAGATTGCTGAATTTTATTTATAGAAGTTGTGATAGGGTGGATAGAAGATGCAACACTCCCAAAGAGAAATGGATATTATTGCATGCCGAATAATATATCTGTTCTATATGAAGCTTTTTGTATTTACAATATGTGTACTCAGATCCATGTATCTTTGCATTGTATTGGCAATGTATCTTACTTGTATATTGTAATTATGGGATATTGCATTTGCACTTGTAAGACTTTTTTGTTTTATTATACATCTATTTTCACATGTGCTATATGTCTAAAAACCTTGGCATCTTTTTGCCAAGCATGCATGCTTACAGCTCTAGATTAATGAAAGGGGATTACTTTCCAAATACTTTGGTTTGGCCTTTTGGTTGGGGACCCATGTACGTGCACATTGAAAAGGTTGAAATCTGGCAAGATTAAGCTTTGCCTTGAGTTGGAATTTGAGAAAACACATAAGTAAAATAATATATAGATAAGGTGAAAAAGTTGCCCTGTTCATGCAAGCGGAATCTCATACACCATACTTGGTGTGTTGGCTAGGCCAGCACCCAGAAATATCCTTTACCTTTCTATATTTATAAGAAGTCTTGTATTCTGCTACTACTTTTGTCATTGGAATATTATTAAAGCCCATTACTAAGATTTTTCTACTGATCTAGGGCTCAGACCTCCTACTGGAAATCTCTGAACTTCAATCTAGCAAAACGTAATTTCTCAAATGTTGGCAGGTATAGATGATATTATGGGAAGAAGGTTTGGAGGACTTAAGCTTCCTTATAATCATGAAAAGAGCTAGGCTGGAAGTATATCTATGTTTGTGTTCGGATTCCTGATTTCCCTTGGGTAAGTTGTAGACTAGTTGCTCATTTATGGACCTCTAGAATTTTCATTATTGATCTACTAAACTAATTAGCTGATAAAGGGGATGAGAATATATCTCGATTATCTATGCATGTGCAAATGGTTGCAATGTTTTGATTTCCACACCTTATGAATTTATACATGTTATCACACGCTTTCTCTGGTACTTAGACTAGGAGTGGCATATGAATTACAATTGTTAACATGATGGATTAATTTATAGGGTTCTAAGCTATTTTTTTGCATTTGGATTCATTCAGCTGAACTGAAAGACTTCAGTCCAAAATGTTGCAATGATATCAATGGCAGCAACAATTGTTGAATCTCTACCTGTAACACAGTTCTTGGATGATAATATCTCAGTTCCTATAACGACCATCCTGGTAGGGCTCTGGCTATTTCCAATTTAATGCTTATTGAAGATCCTGCTGATAGTGGGGTAACTTTGATTTGATGAAAGACTAAGAATTACATCAAAAGGAATTGATTCCATTTCTACAGAGGCTTATCATTTGCCTGAAGTTTACCCATGTCCATACAAAGGGATTCGAACTTATTAGGGATCATACTTTTAAGACTACTGTAAATGTTGTTCATTATAACTATTTCCAAACCTTAATGTTGTTCATTCACTATTTGCCCCACAGGGACTTGGCACTTCATGCCCCTTGTTTTAATATAGGGTGAACCTTTAATAACAATTGGGCAATCCAAAATGGGCCCTAACCTCATAGTGAAAGATACATTAAAACTCAACTCACAATCAAAATTACTTCTACAAACTATCAAAACCAGATAAATTATTGTTAATTTCTATAACCCAGCAACAGATTAATTCCACAATAAATTCACAGACATAAATCTGATTTATAACGATTAATACAATTGGGTTAATTAACAACTAATGACAGCAGAAGCAAAAATAACAATAAGCCAATACAAAAAAAGACAATAACACAGATATACCCAGAAAACCCCAATGTAGGGAAAAACCTGTAAATGTTGGATCTTCTATTCAGCGTAACAGCAAACTTTTATTTTGAAAAAAATACAATATATAAGTTTGCTACAACAATCTTACTTTTATAGAGAGCCTAGCTACTTTACTTAGCATGCAAGAAAAAGAAGCTTTCTTTAGCATGCAAGAAAAAGAAGCTTTCCTTAGCGTGCAAGAAAAAGAAGCTTTCCTTAGCGTGCAAGCAAAAGAAGCTTTCCTTGCTTTCTTTGGCTTTTTTTTTTTACACATAAAATCACTCTAGGATTTATCTTATCCTTACAAACTCAGAAACATTCTAGAAACTACTGTTGCTGAAAATCCAACTCGAATTGTTTTAAAGCATATCTAATCTTGAGTTGCTTTAAAAACAATTCCACATTCCACCTTTTGAGCTACAAAAATCAATACTCCCTCTTAGCGAGGAAGGTGTTCTACACCACACCCAACTTGTCCCTAAATAATTCAAACTTGCTCTTCATCAAGGCTTTCGTCAGGATATCTGCAATTTGTTCATCCATAGGAATGTAATTGAGCTTCACTATCCCCTTCTCCACACAATCTCTGATGAAGTGATACTTGATCTCAATGTGCTTTGACTTGTCATGAAACACTAGATTCTCAGAGAGTTTGATACAACTCTAATTATCACAATAAATGACTATAGGATCCAACTCCTAATTAAAGAACCCACCTAGAATTTTTTGAATCCAGATAGCCTCACATGTAGCCATACTGGTTGCCATATACTCAGCGTCTGCAGAACTCAATGCAACTGACTTCTATTTTCTGCTGTACCAAGAGACTGCTCCTTATCCCAAACTGAAACTACACCCTGAAGTGCTCTTTCGATCAACTGTACTACCTGCCCAATCTACATCAGTAAACCCCTTGAGCTTCACTCTATCCTGTTGAACATACTTCAACCCATAATCAACTGTGCCTTGGAGATATCTCAAAACATGCTTCGCAGCTATCTAGTGAACACATTTAGGTTCCACCATAAACTGACTGAGTGAGTTCACTACAAAATAAATGTCTAGCCTAGTGTTGACCAGATACATAAGAGAGCCTATCAGCTGTCTGTATAAATTAGGGTCCACTGCCTCTGATCTAGAAGCATCAATCTTCTTCCAGTTGGTCACAAGTGGCATTGACATAGGCTTACAGTTTTCCATCCTGAATCACTTCAAGATATCAATTAAGTACTTCCCTTGTCCAAGGAAGATTTCTCCCTCTTTCTGCCACAACTCCAATCCCAAAAAGTAGTGCATCAACCCCAAGTCCTTCATCTCAAACTCTTATGCAAGATCCCGCTTGCAGTGTGCTATGAGCTCCTCTGACCCTGTGAGAAATAGGTCGTCAACATATAACAACAATATGAGAAGTTTACCCTTCACCTGAACATAGTACAGGTTCGAATCTGCCTCACTTTTGATGAAGCCCAAACTCAAAAAGTAACTATCAATACGTGAATACCACACCCTAGGAGCCTGCTTGAGTCCATATAGTGCTCTTTTCAACCTGCATACATGAGAATCCCTCTCATGTGCTTCAAACCCTTCTGGTTGCTCTATGTAAATCTCTTCCTCAATCACCCCATTGAGGAAGGCCATCTTTACATCCATATGATGAATCCTCCAACCCATCTGTGCTGCTATAGAAATGATAGCTCTTATGGATGAGTACCTGGCTATTGGAGTGAAAGTCTCAGCATAGTCAATTCCTTCCTTCTATGAAAACCCCTTAGCCACAAATCGAGCTTTGAACTTTTTCACACTACCATCTGTAGCACGCTTAATCTTATACAGCCATCTCGAGCCCACCACAGACTTATCTTCTGGTCTTGGTACTACCTCCCACACACTGTTCTTCATGATGGAAGAATACTCTTCCACCATGGCATCTCTCCATACTTGGTGCTTGGATGCCTCCTGAAAGCTGGAAGGCTCTACTTCAATTAATTCACTCATAAGTGCCACATAATCTGAATAACATTTGGGAGCCCTTCTTTGTCTAACTGAATCTTGAGGATCACCTACATATTCTTGAGCCTCTCTTAATGTTTGCTCAGCTGCCCTGTTTCTCCTCTTCTCACTAATAGAAATATGAGGCTGAGGAATTATTTGTTCCTCTATCTGATCATCCTACTTATTTTGCTCTCCAGCTTGTGTGACTGAAGTTTGACGAATTTGTGCTACCTCAACTGTGGATGTTTGTTCCTCCTCATTCATCAAGTTACTTGACTTCTGAAGAGCCTTCTCTTCCTCAAACTTCACATCTCTGCGAACCACTATTTTCCTGAGAGCAAGAATATAAACCCGATAAGCCTTAGAAGTTTCACTATACCCAACAAGGATACCCTTCTCTACAGTAGGTTCCAACTTGGTTCTCTTCTCATCAGGAATGTGACAATACACAAGACATCCAAAGATGCGAATGTGCCTCAAATCTGATTTCTTACCAGTGAACGCCTCTTCTGGAGTCAATTTGCCCAACACTTTGTGAGGGCTCCTATTCTGCAAATACACAGCTGTGTTGCAAGCTTCTACCCATAATAACCAAGGTAGATCCTGATCATGAAGCATGGCCTTGGCTGCTCCAATGATAGCTCTATTCTTTCGTTCAGCAACCCTATTCTGTTGAGGGTTGTACGGAACTATCAACTCTTTCTTGATACCTTCCGGAGCACAAAAAATTTTGAAGGCATTCGAGGTATACTCGCCTCCATTATTAGACCTTAGTATATTGATCTTCTTCTGATTTGGTTCTCCACGAGAGCCTTAAACTCTTTGAACCTACTGAAGACCTCATCTTTATTCTTCATGAAATATATCCACATCTTCCTGGAGAAATCATCAATGAAGGTAACATAATACTCATATCTATTTAAGGATGTTGTTGACATAGGTCCACACACATCTGAGTATACGAGATCCAAAATCCCTTTGGATCTAGTGTCGCTGCTTGAAAAATTGGTTTTAGCATATTTCCCAAGAGCACAACCCTTGCACACCTCATGCTATTTTGTCTTTATCTCAGGTAGCCCCGTCACTATTTCCTTAAGAATATTAAGTGTTCCATGGTGAAGGTGAGCCATCCTCCTGTGCCAAAATTCTCCTATCCCTTTACAGCTACTAACCAATGCATGTGTTGGCTCAAACTATAATCGAAACAGGCTGCCATACCTGACACCAATCACTTTTGCAATCTTGGAATCTTTGGGATGAATATAGACTTTTCTCCTCTCAAAGGTCATGATGTAACCCTTGTCTTCCAAGGCACAAACTGAGATTAAATTCTTTGTCATGCCAGGGACATACAACACATCCTCCACCAACAAAGGTTTTCCAGACTCCCTCTGAAACTTGACGGTGCCAATACCAGTTGCATGGTACTTGGCATTGTCTCCGAGCTCAATATAGAAATCCAGCTTCTTCTCCTCCAACTTGGTGAAACATTCTTTGACTCCCGTCATGTGGCGAGAAGCCCCACTGTCAATATACCATACTCTGTTGGCACTTGAACTTGAGAGACAGGCAATGAGTGAAAACTCATTCTCAAATTTTGAAGCAAACTCGTCCACCTCTGTTGTAGCAGCAAATTGCTTCTTTTGCTTGTCCTTATTTTTCTTATTCGGACATTGACTGGCATAGTGACCCATCTAATGGCAGCAAAAACATTTAATCTTGCTCAGATCTTTCTTCTTCCCACTCTTGAAAGAAGAACCTTCCGATTGCTCTTTATTGGACTTCTTCTTACCCTTTCTTGCAAGAGCAAGATTTTCTTCATCTTGACCCTTATTTGTCTGATCTCCCCGATGAGCACCTTCATGGATCTCCCCCTGAACAAAATCATCCCAAAGTCTTGCCCAATCAGGTAGCCGATCTCTGCCAACAACACACTTGACAAACACTTTCCAGTGCTTTGAAAAACCATTCAAGGCTATACGCACCAACTCATCTTCTGTAATTGTCTCTCCAACAGCAGCAAGCTCATCCCTGACCTGTGTTAGCTTGGACAAGTAAGAGGTCACACTCTCGCCTTTGGACATCTTGATATTATGCAATTTGTCCTTGAGCATCATCTTACGACTCTGATAGTCGCTCTGATAAAGTTTTGTGAGCGAATCCCACATCTCCTTGGCGGTGTCTTTCCCTGATAAATGAGGAATTAAATGATCTCTTACTCCATCCAGGATAATCCTTTGAGCCTTGGCCTCTTTAACTTCATGTGAATCTAAGGCAATAGGATCATTTATTGGTGGAGTCACTTCTGTGCTAGCATAGATCCATAGCTTGTTCTCCTTGAGAACAGATGTAATCCGAACCTTTCACTGCAAGAAGTTAGACACACCCTCGAGCCTGTCCTCGTAGCGAATGCTGGTTTCCATAGACACAAAAAGAACTGAGGATGAAAGAATTGATTTTTTTTCTTGAAATCTACGTTACAAATCTTGGCTTCGTATTCAGAGTTTAGAGCTCTGATACCATGTTAATTTCTATAACCCAACAACAAATTAATTCCACAATAAATTCACAGACATAAATCTAATTTATAACGATTAATACAACTGGGTTAATTAACAACTAATGACATCGGAAGCAAAAATAACAATAAGCCAATACAAAAAAGACAATAACACAGACATACCTAGGAAACCCCAATGCGGGGAAAAACCTGCAAATGTTGGATCTTTTATTCAGCCTAATAGCAAACTTTTCTTTCAAAAAAAATACAATATATAAGTTTGCTACAGCAATTTTACTTTTATAGAGAGCCTAGCCTTTACTTAACGTGCAAGAAAAAGAAGCTTTCCTTAGCGTGCAAGAAAAAAGAAGCTTTCCTTAGCGTGCAAGCAAAAGAAGCTTTCCTTGCTTTCTTTGGCTTTTTTTTTTTACACATAAAATCACTCTAAGATTTATCTTATCCTTACAAACTCAGAAACATTCTAGAAACTACTGTTACTGAAAATCCAACTTGAATTGTTTTAAAACATATCTAATCTTGAGTTGCTTTAAAAACAATTCCACATTCCACTTTTCGAACTACAAAAATCAACAATTATACCCAAAGTTACGTCTTTTTCTCCTTATAAATTAAAAAATATACTGATATAACAACTATGATGCAATTCTAATATAGTGGGTGCATGACATAATATTTCATGAGAATTGAGAGGAACAAGCATTTGATACATACTTCTCATTCTCAAGAATTAGGCCATCATGATATGAAACCCTCTGGAGCGCCATTTTCCAATTTTGAAGCATTTCTGAACTGTATCTGCCCTTAGCTTCAAGCGCGGAAAGTGCAGCAGCGTAGATTCCTTTTCCTTCAGCAACCCATCGAAGAACACCGGGCTCAACATTATAGAAGACGGGAATAATTCTGTTGCCAGTTTTAAGCATAAAAGAGAGCTCGGCCAAACACCAAGCCGATTGGGCATAATTAGGGGAAAATATGGCAATATGAAGAAAAGAACTACTCATGGCATCTTGTAGTAGAGCTGGTATGAAATCACCCAGTTCAAGCTCTTCTTTATCCAGAAAAACTCGGAGCCCCAGGCGATCAAGGGCATCGTAGATATCAGAGGCCAGGGTGTGTTTGACGTCACTACCACGATGGTTGATAAATACATCCCAAGGCGCCTTCTTTGTTTGTGTTGAAGATAATATAGATGCAGGTACAACTTCCTCAAAAGCATTTGCCATAGATTTGTATTGAAGAGAAACAGTGAAAAAAGAATGGAGGTGGGGGCTTGGTTACAGGCAGATAAGGAGATTCAACACCAAAGGCTAAAGACGATAAAAATCTGTAACCAGAGTCGGAGGAAAGGTAAGACAGAGTGAAGCCCGGGGGGCGGGGACGGGGTCGCCGGCTGTGTAGAAACTAAGGAATGGATGAGGTTGAAGTGGGAAACAGCGGGGAAGGCGTGGCATAACGCGTGTATGAAAACGCGTTAAAAGCACGCTGCAGTGACAAATACCGCGTTAGAGAGCCCGATCGGCGGTGCCGTACTGGGGTTAAATTTGACGGTCACTCTTACTCGTCAAGAATTTTTTTTTGTGACGGTTTTTAAGATAATGTTATTTTTCTCACTATATTCATTTCTCATTTTTTATTTTCATATAAATACAAATTTAATTATTTTTATATAATAAAATGATATAAAAATAAAGAAGTCATTAATATAAATGAAATTATATTCTATTAAGTGTGTAAATATATTTATAAAATCTCATACCTCATCATAATATTTTTCATGTATTTATATTATAGTTGAGTAGACTATAAGATATCTGAATGTATGGGAAGAGCGCCCTGTTTTGACTGATGTAGATTATTTAAGAAATATTTTCACATGCAAATATTTTCGAATTGGGTAAAGTGTTCAATTTTACACCAAACAATGGTCAAGACGCATCCAGAACAACAATACCTTCAACCATTAACACAAAGCCTTATTCATGTTTATTCCTTAAATTATCCATGTTTGGGGGTAAAGGAAAGCCAAGACGCCACTTTTAAATGGTTAGGAGGCTTTGTTGAAAACACCATAGCGAGCCAGAAAATAAATAGGCAATCGTTCAACTATGAAACACGCTGTAACATGACAATCAATATAATAATAATAATAAAATGTTATAAATTCAACCTGTAAGTTTATAGTTTTTGTGAGAAGATGTTTTGAAATGAAATAGCAAACACACACAGTTCATCACATTACATGTTGTAACCTTTAAAAAAAGGGCATCTATCGGGGGTGTACCCATAAAAGAAGCGGAAACAAATCCATGGTATGTAACCCAAAAAAATTTGGATCACAAATGTTTTAGTAAGCAATCACAAACCCTATTTTAATCATCTCAACACAAGATTTGAGTTCAAATGTTTCAGTACGCCTTATTCATAAAGGTAAAAGTTAGTTGTTATCATTTTTGAAACTCAAATTTGTGACTATGATAAGATAATGCAAGAGATTCACACAAATATTTACGGTACAGGAAAGCGTTGTTCTAAAAATAAACCTGTTGTGGTACAGGTAAACGTTGTTCTCAAAATAAACCCTTATTTGGACTAAGCAAAAAACACCGAAGAATGACAAACAGTTGAAAACAAAGGTAAAATCACTGACCCGAGTTGTTGTTGGATGATTGACCAAAGTAAGATCAAAATCTCACAAAATGCAAAATAGAAAGTGTCGCCCCTCTTCTCCATCTTCGAGTGGGAAGCAAAAACATTAGGTAAGCAGTGCAAAGGAAAATGATTCATCTTTACTTGTAGCGCTGAGATCCAGTGCCTCCATTGGTTTATAAACTCAGAGAGTCACCCTTTCCGGCACATTTTTGAGCAAAAAATTAACCAAAAACAATTCAATAACTTTGAACTTTGCACCCACGTAACATGGAGATTTGGTGAAATGGGGCGACTGCGGAATCTTGTCACATTTCACCTTTCTTCCAAAAATTTTAATTTCATTAAGTCATGGAAAATAGGGCCATTAATTATTCTCACTACTGTCAACGACTCAGCGATCCTCAATTAATTTTTAAGAGATTTTTTGTAGTGTAAATGTTGGGTGGCAGCCAAGTTGCTAGGAAATGGGAATGTTTGAATTTTATTTTTTTTTCAGTTTCTTGCAATTCTATGTTTCGATGGTAATTCCCCTTCTCTGCGTCACGTGTCGTGGGTTTGAAATCATATGATAATTTTGTCTTCAAGCTTCAGGGAGCAGGGTTCACGTGGTCTGGGCTCCAATTTTATTTTATTTTATTGTGCCTTTGAATCCGGAGTCTAGACACCATCATATTTTATTTATGCATTTGGTCATGTCACATGTGACACTGTGACTGAGTCATGACATGTCCACTTCCCACCCCCAGACTCTAGTGCAAGACTCTGACTAGTCCTCGACTCCCAAGTCCCGACTCTTTTTAATAATTTTAAAATGGTCATTTTTTAATTGTGAACGTCAATTTGTCAAGGCATATAATTTTTCGCCCATTGTTTGATACGATTAAAAATATAATGTAACTATATTTTACGGGTAAAAACTTCAAAAATGTTTAAACTCCCACCAAATTTAACCCCTGGGAGGTGGTGCCGGACAACAATAGTAGATAAATGAGTGAAGGCGTGCCATTACGCGTGTATGAAAATGCATCAAAGACACCAGTGGCATTTCACGTCAAACGCTGAACAATTATAATCGTAGAAGTCCACACATAATTTTCTTTATATGGTTTCCACTTTGCAACGATAATTTATATTAATATAAACTGTAAACTATGGTGAGATATGAAGATAGGTATCGCTGATAAACTTTTTTTTTTAAATCACTTCCCTTCTTTTCGAATATTTAGTGTAGAAGTAATAGTTCGATATTGATGATGTTATTAATTCTAGAGGGATGCTCAATTCTTCAATATAATTTAATTTTAGATTAAACTTTGCTTTCTAAACCAATCAAAAATCATTGTTTTTTGTGTATGAAAAAATTTGCAATTTTACAAAAATCAAGTTGTACATTTTTTAACAAAAATTATGAAAAACAAATTTATCTATATTGTGATTGGTCCAAATTGTTTACATGTTAATTAAAGGAGTGATGACATCATCAATGTAACTGTCAGATTTGCTGGCAATCAAAATAAATATTCTTGACTCGCGTCTCAGAAAAAGTGGGGTTCTTTAATGTAGTTAAGGGAATCATTCATTTGTGTGGTGAAAAAGAGGGAGCCGTGTTCCAATCCACCCCAGACAGGGCGAGAATAGTCTCCGAGAGCTGAGGAATTTCAGGTTGGGGTCGTCGCTAGTCTCGCTGACAGGGACATCCACCATGGCGCCGACGAATATAATATTGACTTCTGAAAAAAAAATTGTAATATATTATATCTCTGGCTATGCTGGTTTATGTATTTTCAGTTTTCATGGCTAATTCTAGAAGTCTATTCAGTTTGATTCTTGCAGCACTTTAAATCTTTTTGTTGTTTGTGCAACCTTGTTATGGTCGTAGTGAGTGCCTGTGAGAAAATTGTCAAGAAAATTACAGAGATCGTTAGCTGAAAATCTTGACACCCCAGATTATAGCACGATGCTTCTTGTTGTTGTTTCTCAACAGGGAGGTGAAGGGGATGTCACCAAGGTGCAAGATGTCATTGATGTTGTTCCTGTTAATAATCAACAGCGGGTCTTTATTCGTGTCAAATGATGTGTCCTGCTTTTGAGCAGTTACAGTAAAATTCAAAAAATTATTGATTTGTTTGAGGAGCAAGCATATCACTTCATACAGGGTATTAGAAATTTATGTCTTTCAACCAGTTAAAAGATGTATTGAAGTTTCTTAAAGGTAATTCTGTGTGAGCATTTTCTTGAATATGTGAATGTTCTCTTCTGGTTTTACTATGATTTGAGTTTGCTATTTCAGGGCCTTAAAACTGTTAATGATGTGCTGTTAAAAATTGATTTTACATGACATTTTTAATTTGAGGTGGAAGATCATTCTTACATCTAAGGTGTTATGAAAGTTCAGATGCATTTCATTCCACTGGAACTTTGTCAAATCTCTTTTTATTTTTTATAATGGGACAAGAGGCCAACAGTCAGTCTGCAGCTTTGAAGGGATCCCTTTCAAGTGCAGTTGTTCCTTGCCAGTATCCTTCTCATAATTTTGAGTAAATAATATTGACTGATTGTGCATTTTCTAAATGATGTTACGCTGTGTTGTTGTCCCTGTTCTGTTGGGATAAAATTGTATTGAGATACTAATTTTTCATAACTGCATTTAGAAATGTAGAGATCTTGTATACAAGGGAGTTCCTTTTATCCTTTGCTGAGCTGGAGAATTGCAAAATACAACCTAGTGGGCTTGATCCTCAGGTGCTCAGGGATATTCTTGATTTAATTGAGGGGTGATGTGACCATGACTGTTTAGAGTATTGAAAGTATAACTCAATAAATGTCTGAAATTTACTGTGTGGGGGAAAGCTAGTGTGAACTTCTGTTATGATAAGCTAGAGAAATTTCACACAAGTTTTTTTGGTGCAGAAATCCACCTCTTGGTCATGTTGTGGAAGGACTAAATGATTCATCATCATTTTCATCAAGAGGTTTAATTCACAGAGACAAGGATGGGTAGGTTTTTGCTTTAGGATCATGGATGTACAGTGATTAACCTGTTTTTGGAAAGTTGATGGCTTCCAGCCCTTGAATACCAAGTCAATTTAATGTTGGCTTTGCTTGTTCCCGTGTTTTCTTTTGGCTGAATTAATCTTTTTAATGTCAAACCTGTACAGGGATAGAAGTCTAGAAGTTTGTGAATGGCAAAGACCTCCAGGTAATCTAAGTGGTTTGCTCTCACAAGGTACCAAACGTAGTGAGCATGGTGGATCCTCATCTACCAACAACAACACTTCAAGATCAGGTCCAAGCTGGGTGGAAACTAGCCATTCACGAAGCATCCATGACAGGTCCGGATGGCAGGGTCCTGGATCAGTAAAATTTGGGCCTTACTTATAATGTTTATTATTTTTCTCATGGTCACCAGAATACACCAAGTCTTTGCCGAATAGAATCATCTTAGACCCTTTTTCCATATGGTTTATTAAAAAAAATTGTCATTCATATTTCTTCCCTCCCTTGCTGTTTTATCAACTGTCCAAAGAAACCATTGAATCATTAAATCATATTTAGCAAGAAAGTTGCATTGTGCATTGGTGAATACAAGATGAAGAAATGCTAGCGCAAAACACACAAATTGTTGTAAACATAAATCAAAGATTGTGCTATTTGTGCGTGAGGTAAAGTATGTTGATTTTTGTAGCTCGAAAGATGGAATGTGGAATTGTTTTAAAGCAACTCAAGATTAGATATGCTTTAACACAATTCGAGTTGGATTTTCAGCAACAGTAGTTTCTAGAATATTTCTGAGTTTGTAAAGATGAAATAAATTCTAGTGTGATTTTATGTGTAAAAATAGAAAAGCCAAAGAAAGCAAGGAAAGCTTTTTTTTCTTGCACACTAAGGAAAGCTTCTTTTTCTTGCACGCTAAGTAAAGCAACTAGGCTCTCTATAAAAGTAAGATTGTTGTAGCAAACTCATACATTGTATTTTTCGAAAGAAAAGTTTGCTGTTAGGCTGAATAGAAGATCCAACATTTGCAGGTTTTTTCCCGCATTGGGGTTTCCTAAGTATATTTGTGTTATTGTCTTTTTGTATTGGCTTATTGTTATTTTTGCTTCCGCTGTTATTAGTTGTTAATTAACCCAGTTGTATTAATCGTTATAAATCAGATTTATGTCTGTGAATTTATTGTGGTATTAATCTGTTGCTGGGTTATAGAAATTTAACATGGTATGAGAGCTCTAAACTCTGAATACGAAGCCAAGATTTGTATCGCAGATATCAAGAAAAAAAAAATCAAGTTCTTTTCATCCTCAGTTCTTTTTGTGGCTATGGCAACCAGCGTTCGATACGAGGACATGCTCGAGGGTGTGTCTAACTTCTTGCAGTGGAAGGTTCGGATTACATCTATTCTCAAGGAGAACAGGCTGTGGATCTATGCTAGCACAGAAGTGACTCCACCAATAAATGATCCTGTTGCCTTAGATTCACATGAAGTTAAAGAGGCCAAGGCTCAGAGGATTATCCTGGATGGAGTAAAAGATCATTTAATTCCTCATTTATCGGGGAAAGACACCGCCAAGGAGATGTGGGATTCGCTCACAAAACTTTATCAGAGCGACTATCAGAGTCGTAAGATGATGCTCAAGGACAAATTGCATAATACCAAGATGTCCAAAGGTGAGAGTGTGACCTCTTATTTGTCCAAGCTGACACAGGTCAGGGATGAACTTGATGCTGTTGGAGAGATGGTTACAGAAGATGAGTTGGTGCGTATAGCCTTGAATGGTTTTTCAAAGCATTGGGAAGTGTTTGTCAAGTGTGTTGTTGGCAGAGATCGGCTACCTGATTGGGCAAGACTTTGGGATGATTTTATTAAGGAAGAGTTTAAGGCTCTCATAGAGAACCAAACTGGGAAGAAGATCAAGATACTAAGGTCTGATAATGGAGGCGAGTATACCTCGAACGCCTTCAAAGATTTTTGTGCTCAGGAAGGTATCAAGAAAGAGTTGATAGTTCCATACAACCCTCAACAAAATGGGGTTGCTGAACGAAAGAATAGAGCTATCATTGGAGCAGTTAAGGCCATGATTCATGATCATGATCTACCTTGGTTCTTATGGGCAGAAGCTTGCAACACAGCTGTGTATTTGCAGAATAGGAGCCCTCACAAAGTGTTGGGCAAATTGACTCTAGAAGAGGCGTTCACTGGTAAGAAACCAGATTTGGGGCACATTCACATCTTTGGATGTCTTGTGTATTGTCACATTCCTAATGAGAAGAGAACCAAGTTGGAACCTATTGCAGAGAAGGGTATCCTTGTTGGGTATAGTGAAACTTCTAAGGCTTATCGGATTTATATTCCTGCTCTCAGAAAAATAGTGGTTCATAGAGATGTGAAGTTTGAGGAAGAGAGGGCTCTTCAAAAGTCAAGTAACTTGATGAATGAGGAGGAACAAACATCCACAGTTGAGGTACACAAATTCCTCAAACTTCAGTCACACAAGTTGGAGAGCAGAACAAGTAGGATGATCAGATAGAGGAACAAATAATTCCTCAGCCTTAGATTTCTATTAGTGAGAAGAGGAGAAACAGGGAAACTGAGCAAACATTAAGAGAGGCTCAAGAATATGTAGGTGATCCTCAAGATTCAGTCAGACAAAGAAGGGCTCCCAGACGTTATTCAGATTATGTGGCACTTATGAGTGAATTAATTGAAGTAGAGCCTTCCAACTTTCAGGAGGCATCCAAGCACCAAGTATGGAGAGATGCCATGGTGTAAGAGTATTCTTCCATCATGAAGAACAATGTGTGGGAGGTAGTACCAAGACCAAAAGATAAGTCTGTGGTGGGCTCGAGATGGCTGTATAAGATTAAGCATGCTGCAGATGATAGTGTGGAAAAGTTCAAAGCTCGATTTGTGGCTAAGGGGTTTTCACAGAAGGAAGGAGTCGACTATGATGAGACTTTCACTCCAGTAGCCAGGTACTCATCCATAAGAGCTATCATTTCTATAGCAGCACAGATGGGTTGGAGGATTCATCATATGGATGTAAAGACGGCCTTCCTCAACGGGGTGATTGAGGAAGAGATTTACATAGAGCAACCAGAAGGGTTTGAAGCACATGAGAGGGATTCTCATGTATGCAGGTTGAAAAGAGCACTGTATGGACTCAAGCAGGCTCCTAGGGCGTGGTATTGACGTATTGATAGTTACTTGCAGAGTGTGGGCTTCCTCAAGAGTGAGGCAGATTCGAACCTGTACTATGTTCAGGTGAAGGGTAAACTTCTCATATTGTTGTTATATGTTGACGACCTATTTCTCACAGGGTCAGAGGAGCTCATAGCACACTGCAAGCGAGATCTTGCAAGAGAGTTTGAGATGAAGGACATGGGGTTGATGCACTACTTTCTGGGATTGGAGTTGTGGCAAAAAGAGGGAGAAATCTTCCTTGGACAAGGGAAGTACTTAATTGATATCTTGAAGCGATTCATGATGGAAAACTATAAGCCTATGTCAATGCCACTTGTGACCAACTAGAAGAAGATTGATGCTTCTAGATCAGAGGCAGTGAACCCTACTTTATACAGACAGTTGATCAACACCAGGCCAAACATTTGTTTTGCAATGAACTCACTCAGTCAGTTTATGGTGGAACCTAAACGTGTTCACTGGATAGCTACGAAGCATGTTTTGAGATATCTCCAAGGCACAGTTGATTATGGGCTGAAGTATGTTCAGCAAGATGGAGTAAAGCTCAAGGGGTTTACTGATGCAGATTGGGCAGGCAGTATAGTTGATCAAAAGAGCACTTCAGGTGTAGTTTCAGTTTGGGATCAGGAGCAGTCTCTTGGTATAGCAAGAAACAGAAGTCAGTTGCACTGAGTTCTGCAGAGGCTAAGTATATGGCAGCCAGTATGGCTACATGTGAGGCTATATGGCTTCATAAACTTCTAGCTGGGCTCTTTAATCAGGAGTTGTATCTTACAGTCATTTATTGTGATAATCAGAGTTGTATCAAACTCTCTGAGAATCTAGTGTTTCATGACAAGTCAAAGCACATTGAGATCAAGTATCATTTCATCAGAGATTGTGTGGAGAAGGGCATAGTGAAGCTCAATTACATTCCTACGGATGAACAAATTGCAGATATCCTGACGAAGGCCTTGATGAAGAGCAAGTTTGAATTCTTCAGGGATAAGTTGGGTGTGGTGCAGAACCCCTTCCTCGCTAAGAGGGAGTGTTGATTTTTGTAGCTCGAAAGGTGGAATGTGGAATTGTTTTAAAGCAACTCGAGATTAGATATGCTTTAAAACAATTCGAGTTGGATTTTCAGCAACAGTAGTTTCTAGAATGTTTCTAAGTTTGTAAGGATGAGATAAATCTTAGTGTGATTTTATGTGTAAAAATAGAAAAACCAAAGAAAGCAAGGAAAGCTTTCTTTTCTTGCACGCTAAGGAAAGCTTCTTTTTCTTGCACGCTAAGGAAAACTTCTTTTTCTGGCATGCTAAGTAAAGCAGCTAGGCTCTCTATAAAAGTAAGATTGTTGTAGCAAACTCATACATTGTATTTTTTGAAAGAAAAGTTTGCTGTTACGCTGAATAGAAGATCCAACATTTGTAGGTTTTTCCCCACATTGGGGTTTCCTGGGTATATCTGTCTTATTGTCTTTTTGTATTGACTTATTGTTATTTTTGACTCCGCTGTTATTAGTTGTTAATTAACCCAGTTGTATTAATCGTTATAAATCAGATTTATGTCTGTGAATTTATTGTGGTATTAATCTGTTGCTGGGTTATAGAAATTTAACAAAGTAGAGTAAAATCTGTGCAAGCCCCAGCAGTTAATAACCAGTTGTAGGATTGAAAGTGGTTGTTAAATGGAACAGTTCTAGTAAGTTCTGGAAAATAGAAAAGAAAGTAGGTTAAATAATCACAACATGCTTAGCTGCAGTTTGGCAGTTCTAGTTTTGTTGAAACTTTTTCTTCCCTTTTAGTTTTGGAGCATTCCATTCTTCAAGAGTTGTAACGAGATTTTATTTCTTACGTCTAATTTTATTTGAAATCTTGAGAAATGGAAAACTTGGTTTGGTGCTCTTAGATTTTCACTTATCTTATGTTGCATACTTAGCATTTTTTATCCCGTTCTTCCCACGATTTTTTCCTGCCTTCCAGGGGTTGGTTGGAGCTGGTCAAATATTGTTATAAACTTTGCCTTGATTGTTTTTTCTTCAAGGGATGTTAGCTTTGAAGTATTCAAGTGACCTAGAGAGGCTGTTGGTTGCACCTGCTCTAATTTTACATAAAGGTTTTATGTGGACACATTGATATATGTCCTCATGTTATTAATCATGTGCCTACCCGTGATATGTGCATTTGACATGTATCATTGCTTGTGCGATACAAATTCATTACCAAAGGATCAATTTAGCAAGTAAGCTAATTACATTATTGTGTGAACCTTGGACCTATATTTTCACATCATTGGTGACCAATGTGGCCTGAAATACAAGCTTGTCTCCAAAAGGAACAAGTCTAGTGAGTGAGTAGATATGTGAAAGAAGTGTTTGCATGTATAGGTTCTCAATTATCCTTATAGCCGTTAGCCCCCCCCCTCATCCCCTTTCCAATTGAAATATCCTTCTATTCAGGGGAATGGGATGGCAAATGCCCCTGGGTGCATAATGGCAAAATAAATGGTCGCTTAATTTTAACTTTTAATGCTTCTTGAGCAACTTTAAAAAAATGTGTGTGATAACATGATAAAGTATGATTATACAAGAGATTGGTATATAGAAAATGATTATACACATTGGTATATAGAAAATGATTATACACAATGTGGAATTGGATTTGATTTCATTGATCTAATTAAATAATTAGAGAAGATACATATTTTTAAAATTTTGTGGATGTAACTAATTTGGTTATAGACAACCAAATAATTTTTTAGATGTTTACCAAAACAAAAAAATTATATGAGATTGTGCATAGTAATATTCCAATTAGTAAAATAAACTAACAATCAATCTACGTAGATTATTCTATCTATTATGATATAGATAAGATAAGATAAGATAAATATATTAATATCTGACAAATGACCACAAAAGTAGGTCAAAGACACTGTAGGGTACAAAGGTGCCAATACAAAGCAAGAGAACCAAAAGGTTTCCTAAAGCACAAAGTAGAAATAAAAACAAAGCAATACAAAGTAGACCTAACCCATGACCCGAATACATAGTAATTTTAATCTATAACATTTCTATAACTTGCCCCCCTAATACATCATAGTCTTAAGAGTGCAATACATCATAGTCTTAAGAGTGCAAGAGAGAGAATTTCAAAATGCCTCAAACTTTACATGTGCAAGTGATTTGGTGAAAATATGTGCACATTGATCTTGAATGGTGCAAAATTGTAGTTTAATATCATGTTGTTGAACATGATTACATATGAAGTGGCATTGAACCTCATTGTGTTGCGTGCAATCACAAAACACTAGATTATGAACAAGTTGCAAAACACCTTGATTGTCATAGTACAAGAAACATGGTTGGTTTTGTGGTGCTCATATTCTCACTAGTGTATGAGGTAACCATATCACTTCATAGACATCTCCACTTGTTTCATGATATTTCGATTCGATGTAATATTGGGAAACTATACTTTTCTTCTTATTTCCTTATGAAATTGGACTGGATCTTAGAAAGAAAGCATATTTAGACTTGGATTTCTTGTCATCCATGGATCATGCATGGTCTGCATCCATGTAGCCAGGCAAGAAGAGCTGATCATTTTTCTTGTACTCAAGACCATGCTCCGTAGTACCACAAACATACGTCAATACTTGGTTTGGAGCCTTCTAGTGGCATGGCTTTAGCTCTTGCATGAACCGTGAAAGATAATTGATAGCATAAATAATATGTGCCCTAGTGCAGACAAGTTAAACGAGACTCTCAATCAATGACAATAGAGAGTGACATTCATCTGAGGAGATGGATCATATCGAGACAACTTTAGTCTTGTATCCATGTCGACATGGGCGTATAATCCATCATCTGAAACTTTTCTAGCAAATTCTTGGTATAATTCATTTGAGATACATACATCCAAGGTCTTGTTTACCATACCTCTAAACCAAGATAATAGTGCAAAGGCCAAAGATTGGTCCTCTTGAATGATTTCTTGAGGCCATTCTTTGTTTATCAATCATCTTCTTTGAATTGTTTGTAATGACTAGATTGTCGACAATGGACATACACAAAGAATCATGACCTTGCCACTTGCTCTTGGGTTAAGGTTTGTATCTATGTTGCAAGAAATGAAGAACAGAAAAATGTGATGGCAACGGAAATATGATAAAAAAAAAAATTGCGTGTAAGAAGTGGATTTTATATTTCACATATAATTTTATTTTTGTTTTTAAAATATTTACATTTTAAACATATTTTAGCTTTTAATCTATTAATTTTATCTTTTTTATTATTAATACTCTAATTTTAATATTCATTCTTAATATTTGTATATTTATAATATATAAAAATCTATTAAATAGAATAGAAGTACAAGTCAAAAACAAAATGAATCTACAATCAAATAAAATAAACTGCGAAGGAAAAGGCCAAAGTAATGGAATGGTTGCATGCATTTAATCTTTAAAAGCCCTGCTGGCTCCGTGGGGAAGCAATTCCTATATACATCAATACTACTGTGAAATGCAAAGGGTGCTACGAGGCTGTCCTATTTCACCCATATAAAATTAAAACTTAAGAAGTTTTGGAAACATGGAAAAAAATTATGCACGAAAAATAATGCATTTTGATTGGTCCAAAATGTAAAATTTAATCGAAGATTAAAATATACATATCTCTCACATAAATAAAATTGAAAATGTATATGACTTCAACTTGAATATTTTTTATTAAAATTGAAAATACCTCTCAAATAAATAAAATTAAATTTATTTGATCTTTATATTTAATAAAAGTTCTTAGATATTTATTAAAGTCTCTTTATATATATATATATATATTCACTTTTAAATTATAGAAAATATAAACTACTATATGTTCATCTTAAAGTTGATAAGGCCAAATTTGAAATTGAGCTTAAAAGATCCTTAAGAGGGTGGCAACAACTTTTTCATCTATTAAATCTATACTTAAGGAAAATATAAATAAAATTATAAACAATGAAAAAAATTAAATTTTAATTATGTAACATTAAAAATAAAATTCATTAATTTTTTTACAAATAATTTTATTAATTTTAAAAATAAAATTTATTAATTTTTTTACAAATATTTCTATTAATTTCTTGTTAATTGTGTTAGAAGAACCTATAATATTTTTGAAATATATAAATACAATTTCACATTATAGTGTAGCATTAAGCCCACCCTCTGTAATTTTTTAAAATTTTTATAATAAAATTTGTATTAAAAAGAGAATGACTACTAAGTCTCATTTAATAAGTGATTTACAATTGGAAAATATAATAATTTTTTCAAATATTGAGTCATTTTTGTTGATGAAATAAAATTTATATTATTAATTAATTAATTTCTTTACAAATATTTTTATTAATTTTAAAAATAAAATTCATTAATTTTTTTTACAAATATTTTGATTAATTTTAGAAATAAAATTCATCAATTTCTTTTCAAATATTTCTATTAATTTGTTAATTGCTTTGAGGAACCTATAATATTTTTGAAATATATAAATATGTAAATACAATTTCACACTATAGTGTAACATTAAGCCCACTCTCATGATTATTTTTTTTTAAGTTTATATGGTAAAATTTGTATTAAAAAGAATGATTAATAAGTTTCATTTAATAAGTGATTTAAAATTAGAAAATATAATAATTAAATGTTAAGTCAATTTTTTTGATAAAACAGAGTTTATATCAATGTATAAGACTATTCACAAAAAAAGTTATGTTAGGTTGTGGAGCTAAAAGCTTCACTGATGCAGACATGGAGGAGGGTGCAGAAGGGTTGCTGAGTGTCACAAACACCAGCGTTGATCAGGCCAACCGACGTCGGCAGAATAGGGCAGGAGAGCAACCGACGTCAGTCAGAGATCGGTCGGCGTTGGCAACCCCCAAGCGGACAGGGACCGGCGTCGGTCGCCTGTGTGGTTCGACTGCGAGTATATTACGGGCAGTCAGTTGACGAACCAAGTGTTTGCATGCTTAGTGTTAATTATAGACTGAGAGCTGCGGATCTAATTATTGTACTAGGTGTCTAATTATTGTTTGGATGAGATCTATATAATAGACTCATGGTTGTATTGTAAAAGTGTGCTAGGGAGTAAGAGAGCAAATAGCTCCTTCAGAGAGAGGTAGAGCAATGGTGCGTTCCTCCTAGTGCCGCAGTACCAGGTGTGTTGGTGCTGGATTGGAGAGTCAGCTGGATTCTTCAGGTATGTATGATCTTGGTCATCAGGTGAGCATGGCTACGATAGGAGATCTACATGGTAAGTAAGATCGTTGATCTGCAGGTGTGTGTGTGTGCAAGGTCAAGGTTCACAGGTGTGCAGAACCAAGTATTGATATGTAGGTTGGAGATCAGATAGGACAGCAACACAACAGGGAGCAGGATCAGGCAGGATCTACTTGGAGTACGATGTGTACTCATTGGTATGTACGTGGAGTACATGGAGAGCTAAGAGGAAGGCATGGCAGTTCCTTCCATAAGTATGGTCTGTTGAATTGCAGGTTGTTGCAGGTTCATGGGAGATCTACTTGAAGTACCTTGAGTACTTGTGGAGTGCGTGGAGCACTTGTGGTGTGAGTGGAGCACTGGAGGTGAACACCAACTCTGTGTTTGAGTTGGGTGTTGGGACCTAGGAGAGAGAGCTTTGAGGAGAGAATTACTGTTCACTTGAGGTGTGGGAAACCTCTGAAGAGGTGGTGGAGAAGAGGTGGCATCTTCTTTATTGTATTCTTTTCTGTAAGAGTTATTAATACAAGTTGTGTATTATCTCTCATATTCTGTGTTATTCTGAATTCTAGTTACTTGTTGATTCTGGTTATTTTCGCATATTAAGTTGCTTGGTTTGGTAATCAATTGTGTGCTTCCGGTGTTTCGCATCCTGACAAGTGGTATCAGAGCTAAGGTTGCAGGAAGCAAGTTTTGTGTTTGGTTACAGGTCACTCTCAGGGGTTTCTGATTGAGTGGGAGTAGAGCAATGGCAGAACAAAGTAAGCTAAGGATGGAGGAGTTGAAAAGCACAAATGGTCACTTAAGGTCCCATGGAAAGAAAGAGCAGGTAAAAAAAATTGTTGGTTTGTGGAAGATCAGCAAGAAGGAACTGAAGAAGCATATGTTGCAGGGGATGTGGCACAGGATGCTCTGGGAGGTTTCTTGGATAAAGTTGAATCTTGGTTAAAAGATTCGGTTGCCTCTTTCCATGCAGCCCCAGGTAGATGAGCTGGTGAGCCTTGCCAAAGAATTGGCAAAGGGGAAGTGAAGCTGAAATTGCAGGCGGCCAACACACAGGTGTTGATGAAGGTCATGCAGGTCCCAGGTTTGGAGATATGGCTAATTTCTTAAGAAAAATTGGGTGATGAGAGATGCACAAGAACTCTCACAGCGGATGCACTTGAATTAGCTGGTGGTAAGAAAACAAGTACTCTTTATCTACTTGTTTATATTACTGATTCTTCTTCTGTTGCGGAGACGTGGCTTCGTAGGCTTGGTCACATGAGCAGGAAGGAGATGCATGTTCTTAAGCAGAAGACGAATATATTTGACAGGCTTAAGAACTGGAAAGCCTTGGTGTTTATGGAGGAGATGGCAGACTGAAACCAGTGGATGGTGCTGGATACTTCTGAGCAGAGCAGTTTGGACATGGAGATTGATTCAAAGGAGGTCGCGGGTAAAAAGTCATCACTCATAGGAGAACACAGATACCGGCGTCGGTCATGAGGAACCGACGTCGAACAAACAGGTGCCGATGTTGGTCATGTGCAGACCGAAGCCGGTGATGTCGAGCAGGGTAAGACCAACGTCGGTTAGGAGGACCGACGTTGGCAGCAGGACACCGACGACGGCAGGTTGGTAGTCAAGACAGGCGTAGGAACCGATGTCGGTCGAATGCAGACTATGGGGTGGCTGAGATCGGTCACTATAACGGATTTTGGGTGGACAGCGAGCTGTCAAGGAGTCTCAAACACCCATACGGAGGACTGAAAATGTAAGTAAGCCTCAAATTCATTGTTCCTCTTCTTTATACTAGTTGTTGACTGCAGAGCAGGAAGGATCCAGGAAACAGTGGGAGCGTGGCATGGAGAGATTGCAGAACCAGACAGGAGATTTGGTAGGGTTGCCAGCCGGTATGTTAGCACTGCAAGATGAATGGATTCCTTAGTTGAAGAATAGAGAGAACGGACACGTGAGACGAAAGGCTAGGTATATGGTCTTGAGGAGCTGCAGGACAGTGGGATAAGACTGACAGGTGGTACCAGGAGGTTGATAAAGCAGGGCTTTAGTCAATGTCAGTATAACCATTGTGTTTGACTTACCAGGTGGATGATGGTCGCAACATCATTCTGTTGCTGTATGTGGAGGATGAGCTTGGTATAGGTTCAGACATACAGGGTTTTGCTGAGCTAAGGGTAAGATTAGTTCAGTGGTTTGCTATGAAGAATTTGGAGCAGTGGAATTCTTTGGCATGGGAGACATGGAGACTACAGGTTGATTTTGTCTCCAGTGGGAGCTGATGTGAATCAGGCGTTGGCGAGATGCAGGATGCAGAATCAGAGCGCACCAAGGGCTGGATAGTTCAGTGTCCAAAATCACATGAGGTCTAGTATAGACCTGAGTTTTCCCAAGCAATGGGAGCTGTCAGAGAGTTAGGAGCCAATTCGGAGAAGTGGATTCTCAGGTATTTGAGAGAGACCAGCAGCAGGGATTCATGCTATTCAGGGTCAAGACTTCACTACATGAGATTGTAGGATTGGATGCGACAGGGTACTCAGATGACAGGAGGTACATCACAGGTTGTGTGGTGGGTGGTCTTCAGGGTTGAGCTTGAAGAGGGATACAAACCAGGAAATAGATTAGACAGGATACAGGTACAGGTACAGTGCAGCTGTTTATCTCCAAGTGGGAGATTGTTAGGTTGTGGAGCTAAAAGCTTCACTGATGCAGACATGGAGGAGGGTGCAGAAGGGTTGCTGAGTGTCACAGACACCGGCGTCGGTCAGGCCAACCAACGTCGACAGAATAGGGTAGGAGAGCAACCGACGTCGATCAGAGATCGACCGGCGTCAGTGACCCCCAGGCGGACAGGGACCGGCGTCGGTCGCCTATGTGGTTCGACTGCGAGTATATTACGGGCAGTCAGTTGACGAACCAAGTGTTTGCATGCTTAGTGCTAATTATAGACTGAGATCTGTGGATCTAATTATTGTACTAGGTGTCTAATTATTGTTTGGATGAGATCTATATAATAGACTCATGGTTGTATTGTAAAAGTGTGCTAGGGAGTAAGAGAGAAAATAGCTCCTTCAGAGAGAGGTAGAGCAATGGTGCGTTCCTCCTACTGCCGCAGTACCAGGTGTGTTGGTGCTGGATTGGAGAGTCAGCTGGATTCTTCAGGTATGTATGATCTTGATCATCAGGTGAGCATGGCTACGATAGGAGATCTACATGGTAAGTAAGATCGTTGATCTGCAGGTGTGTGTGTGTGCAGGGTCAAGGTTCACAGGTGTGCAGAACCAAGTATTGATTTGTAGGTTGGAGATCAGATAAGACAGTAACACAACAGGGAGCAAGATCAGGCAAGATCTACTTGGAGTACGGTGTGTACTCATTGGTATGTACGTGGAGTACATGGAGAGCTAAGAGGAAGGCATGGCAGTTCCTTCCATAAGTATGGTCTGTTGAATTGCAGGTTGTTGCAGGTTCATGGGAGATCTACTTGAAGTACCTTGAGTACTTGTGGAGTGCGTGGAGCACTTGTGGTGTGCGTGGAGCACTGGAGGTGAACACCAACTCTGTGTTTGAGTTGGGTGTTGGGACCTAGGAGAGAGAGCTTTGAGGAGAGAATTACTGTTCACTTGAGGTGTGGGAAACCTCTGAAGAGGTGGTGGAGAAGAGGTGGCATCTTCTTTATTGTATTCTTTTCTGTAAGAGTTATTAATACAAGTTGTGTATTGTCTCTCATATTCTGTGTTATTCTGAATTCTAGTTACTTGTTGATTCTGGTTATTTTCGCATATTAAGTTGCTTGGTTTGGTAATCAATTGTGTGCTTTCGGTGTTTCGCATCCTGACAAGTTAGACACTAAAAGGCATGTCCCAACTAAAAATAAAAGGTACAAGACCATACACGCAACAACTCAACTAGGCCTAGCCTAGAGGAAGCCTAACAAATAAGAAACAATATTCAATTTTGAAAAAATATTGGGTTATCAAACTCCACATCCAGGGCACAACCTTTTTTACCCTTTTTCTTATGCACCTTTGTCTAGTGTGGATGATCATCAGCAATAAAAATCGCTAGAGCCAACAAAATCTTAGAGGCCCATGCGGACGATGATAGACAATGAGGGGTTACTCCTCATCAAACTTGTAAGAGTCAAACTTGCGAGATCTCTTAATACCACCACTTATATCCTTACTCACAACCACCTTCAGAACTACACAAAACCCTCCTATAAGCGCTATATAGTTTGTATTATCTTCATGGTCCTTGTAAGTGTAAATTTCATAAAATTTTGTCAAAATTTTGCATATACGCTTCTACTAATATGTACAAATATGATACCATTTGAACTAAAATGGAAAAGGTTTATGTGCTTCGAAGTTCTCCATTTTACCTTATAATTGTTATCATAGTGGGGGTATTTTGACCTGGGCCATGCTATACAAAGTGTCTTCATTATCGTAACACAACTCTTTGGACAATTTCAAAATGTATGTTTTTATGCTTTAAATCAACGTATTGATATAACACTTTTATTTATATCATGCAAAGTTAGCATTAAAAATGTAGCTCATTGTCAAATTTTTGCATCTAGGCTTCTACCGACATGTAGGAATTTGACACTACTTGAACCAAAATGGAGAAGGTTTATTTGCTTAAAATTATTCTCTACAAAAATAATATGATAACCACCAATTTTCAAATATAAGACAATAGCTACTACTTTGTGCTTTAAGTTTTAGATTATATTGGTTAGGTGTTGATATTTGTCTATTTGTCGACAGTGCAACTGTGATGAGATGGAGAATAATAGAAACTTTGCTATGAGCGACAATTCTTTTCAATTGATTTGTTAAGGTAAAGGTTCAAATTTCAAAACATTTTAGCTTTGGATCTTATTTTAGACTTGATAAGACCAATATCCCGTAACAAACTTCAGAATTGGATCAGACTCTGCACCAGGGCTTAGAAAATTGAAACTTCTTGAAATAGAGGGAACGGTATGAAATATCATTTTTTTAGTTCTACAATAATTTAAGTTTAAATTTAAACATCTATGTTATATATAAAGCAATCACCTACTACAGCGTTGACCTGTCATAGTGAATTAGCTCAAAAGAGTTTTGATCGAGTTGTAAGCTATTTTTTGTTTGATGGTAGTGGAGTCTATTCAAGTGTAGTTGAGTCGTACTGATTCAACCTATTTTGACTAGTTTTGATGTCACTTGAGACTCATAACAAATTTGTGTGGCCCTCTCAGGGCACTTGGGAGTTGGCACCCAGATTTGTGCATTTCTTGTAGACTTAGTCAGTCCTATTGTTGTGTAAAACTAAAATTCTCAACTTATAAGGTGCCCATGTTCAAACATGGCTTGGAATTGCATACCAACATAAAAGGTCCTACAATTGATATTACATAGAGTAGATGAGCATAAGAATTTTCCAAATTATCGTAAATGGTAGAGTATATCAAGATACAAGAAACAAGGAACATTATTTGTCGTATAACATTTAACATATTTTCTCTTTTTCTTATGGTGTACTTATTGCGATAGAAGATAATGAGAAACATAATTTTATTGTTGGGATATAAAATAACAAATTTCTTTATTGCTTTGATTTCAAATGAATACATTGTCAGTCCATTTGCATTTATTTTGAAAAGCACCAAAAGATTTTAAACAAGTTTTCTGTAATTATTTTTCAGATTATTTTTTAATGTATTAAAATTGTACTATTCCTATTACCAGTTTTCCTTTAGTAAACATGACATGCTTTTTTTTAATATTAAATTTAACTCTAATCTAAATACCGCAAGGACTTGGTGCATGGCACCCTTGTTACGTTTAAAAATTGTTTGTCGGCAATTAAACATGGAATCTTTCATGCATTATGATAGGTCTCAATTTCTAGAGACAACGAAGACCTATTAAAGTGAGTAAAGGGTCGTATAGTCAAAAGCTTGAGGAATTAGTGGGACCAAACAAAGAACCTTATCTTGACCGTACATGCTATTGAATGTTATTGTCTACTTGGTTATGTAGTGGCACTCTTATATTTTACCTTCGTGCATTTTCGTAACACGATTATTTCCCCTTCATGTTTTTAACTTGCCCTTACATCTTTCATGGTTGTTCATTTTGCTTTAAAGCATTTCACAAAACCAATTGAAGAAGACACTTTTGGAGTATATTTTACAACCTAGTTACGTTGACAGGTATAAATTTAGTGGATTTAGCCTTTGCATTTTGTATTTAATTGACACTCCATGATGGATGTTGGAGGATCAATACGACTACATTTGCGTACTTCCAAGATGTGTGTTGGAGCTGCCATGTTGTAAGCACCAAGGGGCTTCGATAGGGATGTATTAATTTGTCGATGACTAGGGGTAGATACAAAAGTCGATGGTTAATAAATTAAGTCAATCGCATGGGTACATTTTTTCATGCTAGTAATTCTGTTCTATACGTATTTATTCTATTGCATTAGACGTCATTAATATTTTTTGTGCTAGATTTTACTGTGTATGTAAGGATATAAAATTTATCTTGATGTCTTGTTAACCCAATATATGGGTGACATTAACAACATATTGAAAAATTCAATTTAAATATGAGCTCATCGTTTAGGAGAGTAAGTTTGGTACTCTATTAATAGAAAGTTTGATTGAAGATTTTGAACTAAAGAAATTTGTAAATCTATTTTATGATTTTAGAGAAGACATTTTGTGGGAAATTATGTGGAAAAGTTTTGGTCAAATTGGCATCAATTGTCAATAACATAAAGAATTGGTTGTGTTTGCATTATTTTTTTATAGAGCTATGTTGTTTTGTGGCATGAAATCATTAGCTTCTTGTAAACAAAGTTATGTTAATGATCTTTTTTTCAATGGTAAGTTTTCTATGCAAATGTTATTAATTATTTTTATTTTCGTAAAACAAAACACTTTTTTTGTGTATCCAATGGGACAACAAAGCCATGGTCTTTTCACAGCTTGCCACGTGTATCGACTAGAGATTGGGCATGCAACCATTATCGGGGAAGTTAAGCTTGAATCTGTATCTCTATGTGAATGGTTTTTTGTGAAAAATATTTGTGGATAATTGGACATATTAGGATCATGCTCTTTACAACTTTAGAGTTTATAAGTTTAACAAAATAATTGAATATATTAGGATTTTATTTATTGAATGACTATATGGGTTGTCCGCAGTTCTTTGTACCTACTCAATACATTTCTTCTCAAAAAAAAATGTTTGTGTTTGCAGAATCATGATTTCATTTTTTCCAAATCCATGTTTTATTATTAAAAGGAGTTTCATAGACAAGTGGTAGACTTGAGTTATGGTCAAGGTCAACATTAGATGAAGGTGGTATATATCAACTAAATAACATAAAGAATTGGTTGTGTTTTCATTTCTTTATACAGTAATGCTATTTAACATCATGAAACTATTAACTTCTTGTAAATAAAGTTATGTTAACTGAAATTAACGACTTTAGATCTAGATACGATATGTTAGGATCATGTTCTTTATAATTATCTAGCTTGTAACTTTAACAAAGTAATAGGACCTATGGGTATTGGTGGTTCTTTGTGCTACCCAATATGTTTTTTCTTCCCAAAAACTTTAGTACATGTCTAGAGGGTCATGATTTTTTTTTAGCCAAAGCCTTATTTTATCCATCTCATGCACAATGTCATTGGGTTTTTCTCAGCATGGGAAGGCTTATCGGTTTAATTTTAAGCATTAAAGGGAACAAAATTTATACATTGGCATTCTCATTCTGGTGAAGTCCTTTTTAAAAATATATATAATCATATGAACAGGACATGGATTGGAGCTCTGTTAGGGTTTTTCATGTCCAGTTTGATTTTATTTGATACTCACTTATTTGGCATTCATACCACCTCTATGGGAAACTCTAAGTTTTTTAAACATTTATTACACTCGATGCACCACCCTTTGGGTAGGCTAGCCTAATTTAATGGCCTCCACACTCTTAGCTAAAACTGGTGTTGTAGGTAGAAAGAAGAATGGCACCCAAGCAAGCCAAGAAGTTTGTACTGAAGGTGTACAACATGGTAACCCTTATAACCTTCCCTCTTAGTATGTTTGCAACTTGATGCAGTTGATAGCATCTATAAATGGTATGATAATTACTCTCTTATTGCATATTTTGTTGGTTGTATCCCCTCAAAAGATTCCCTTAATGCCTCCTTTCACCACCTATGGAAGCCTTTGAGTGTCCATGTTATTGGGTCTGAAACCTTACCAAAGGGTTTTTATTTTTATCATTTAAAGAGTCATCTAAAGTCTAAGCACTCTTAGCCAAATCATGTTATTGGTTTCTCAGAAACAAATTCTTGATTTTATCCAACTAGACTTGGAATTTCAAAGTCGCTGACTAGGATTCCCTTTGGGTGTTGATCTAGATTGAACTCCCTGACTTACCAACTCCTTTGTGGTCCTTTCTAGACCAAATTTTCCAACCCATAGAGCAAATTTTATGCCATGAACAACCCGAGTTCTATCCTACATGACCTAACAAGCAAGTTTGCATCGAGGTCAATTTATCCAAGGAGTTAAAAGAGTTTAGAGATATCCAAGATGATAATGATTGTTCAACACAGAAGGTTGTGTATTTTAACTTGCCCAATACTTGTTTTTGATGTCAAACTCTTGATCATCACATCAAATATTATCCCCTTATGGGTTGATTGAAACCTTCCTTAGATCCTTCATAAACTAACAAGCCCAAGGTGGTGGATAAAAGCAATGGTTGGACTATGGTAACAAAAAAATCATCATCAAGCTTGAAATCCTCCCCCTTAATCACTTTTCCCTCCATAACCACAATGTCCTTGGAAGTTACCACCTTTGCTCCCCATCTTGTTACAACCCCAAAAGGCCAAGAAAATTTTGTTTCTCAACTTTTTCATCCTCAAATGAGATCATCTCTTGCTAAGATATCCCCACAAAGTAGTTCCTTCTCTAGGCGATCATGTAGCCCACCCCATGGTGGTCACAACTCTCCTTAAGAAGACAATGGGGCTAAATGTCACTCCATTTCACTTGGGTATTTCATTCTTCCAAACCAACGTAATAGTTCTTAAACCCTTGAAGATATAGTGGATGGTTGGGGAGAGATCCATAAGAATAGCATTTCCTAATGAATGTTCTCTCATGGATTGTTTGAGGTATCACAAAGTCCTCTCATAATTTCTCTGTGCGAGCTACTTGCCAACAAATGGGTTCTTTAGATATTGTCTATCTGCATGAAATTAAAAATTATGGGTTCTTTTTGTAGACTTCCCTAAAATGTCTTCATCTTGATGCCACCCAATTCTCCACTCTACATAAGGAGGGATGCGATGGTGCCAACATCTTGGTTTTATCTAAGGTTTCTTCATTAATTGTTGCCATGGAGAAGACCTATCACACTGAGCTATTTGTCTACTTCTAGATATTAATGGGAATTTATTAGGTGTTCTTAACATTTACACACCAAATAATGGTCCTGACAGACCTTTTTGATGGTGATATGTGGCTGATAATTTATCCCTTATCATGTGGCTCATGTGTGGGGATTTCAATATGGTTAAAAAAATTAAAGATAAATTTGGTGCTTTGCCCATGAGAGGGTACATGGGAGAACATGAAGCATGGTATTATTTTAATAATAGATGGGGTCTTATCGACCCTCTCCTCTGATAGAACTCATTAAATACCATGCCTTGGTTTATGTGGTCTAACTATCATACCTATTATCAATCGAGTCCTCAAAAGGTTGGACCATTACATGTTGTCAAAGAAAAATATAATTTATTTTGCAAGCATAATTGGTTAGCCTGTCAATTTTCATTATAAATCATTCCTTCAAACCATGCCTTCATTTATTGGGCCCCTAAATTTTGTTTGATGGAGTTTTTATGCCAACCTGATATCCACCTTGACGCATCTTGATATTTTAGCAAGCCCTAACGGTTTTGATAGCCAGCTAGAGGATGTAGCACAAAACATGCACCAGTTGGTTGATGGCTAACCAAATCCTAAATAATCAGGGAATCAATGAAGATCTGAAGAAGATCGTAAATGGAGCATTGGAATCATAAGATCATGGAGCCAGTGGTTATGATGGCAAAACTCTAGCTCAGCATTCGCATGCAGCCTCCACCCTGGAAAAGATGTTCCTAAAGGCCTATATAAAGAACTTGAGCTAGAAATAAAAAACATGGAAAATTATAGCAAAGCTCTGGCAGAATGGTTTTGGAAACATGCCCTATAGAGTTTGCTCTAGCATCCATTAACATCACCTAGATCTTTAGCTAGGCCTAGATATAGAATAGAAGCCACCCTAGCTCTAATTGTCTGTGCCCAAATTTGCCTGTGAACTTCTAGGATGTGGATAGTATGGTGTTTAGATTTAAAATATTATTCTAGACTTTGAATAATGAGTAATAGTGTTGCTTTGAAATGCATCTGGGTTTGTCTTGATTCACACGTTAGTAGTATAATTATAGGGTGCAAGTGGGTTTGTGTTATGTCACATTTTGGTTAAGTTATTTTGATATGAAGTTCATGTGTTTTAATAGTTTCACATTTTAATGGAGTCTCTATATTTTCTTGATGTCAACATCTTTCTACATGCAAAATGGGTAGAGATATGTGCCCATAAACCCAACCTTTATTTAAACTGCATCTATTAAGTATGGAGGATAACTTGACTTAAATTAATCTTGTGACCTATTAGAGCCTATATGACCTCAAACTTACCCTAAAATCGGCTTGTGTCTATGGGTTTACCCCTCAGCTAAGTTAATATTGCATTACTTGAGCCCCCTTTAAATATTCGCACTATGGCACAACTAACCCAATGCGGGCCCTGATTCCTTCTTAGTTGTGATTTGGGTGGGCACATAGAGCTTGTACCTTATGTGAATTGATGTCAGCATAGCTAAGTGTTTAAATGTTGAGTGCAAAAGAAGTTATTTTAAGCTTATGTTTGGTTGCAAAAACTCCCTACTATACTAGTACAACATTTTGGTTTCATTGTTGGGACCCATGTTGAATTTTTTTGTTGTGATGGTGAGATAGGATGATGTACCAAATTTCTCTCAAGAACATTGAATGCTGGATGCACTAGGTGGAAAATAGTTTTGCATAGAAGTATCCAACTTGTAAAGGACAAAAGCTAATAAAATGGATTCATGACAACTTATATGATGCTTTATACGAGGTATTTTTTTGTGATTTACCTAAGCATGTAGACAAGTGGTTGATTGCATATTCAACCTAGATAAGAAGAAGCTATGGATGACACTACAAGTGGATAAATGAGTGCTTGGAGAAGTTTGGGACCCTGAATGCTCCTTGGATTAGACCGATGGATAAATGGTGGCAAAGAACTCTGAATAGTTACGTGCTTGAGTTTATAGTATCAACTTATTCATGCCCTAAAAAAGTAGAGTACCAATTCTTACAAAACCCTAGAGGCACATTCATGGAGGAGTTTGGCACAGAGCTCAAGAAGCTAACAGTTGATTACAATTTTGAGACTTTAGCAATGGAAGGCTAAAATCCTTTCACATATGAGTTATGCAAAGGAGAAGAGGGGAATGTATAGGTGAGGCATGATGGGAGGGGACAAGCCATTTGACCCCTAAGAGCTCAAAAGACAAGCCTATAATAAGAGATGCATTGATTGATGGAGGATCTAGAACCTGGAAGTCCCAAAAGGACCCATAATGAATAGGAAGGGCAGGGAGAAGGATATATTAAAAAATAATAGTGGGAAGATGAGAGATTTAATGAAGTGATGGACCTAGATCAACACTTGACAGGTGTGGAATTCATTGAGTTCCTATAGAATTCAGTGAGTGTAGATATGCTTGACATGCCTACCCCCTTTGAACCTATAATAAATGCTCAAGTAATAGATCCCCTAATTAAATATAATACAGAAGTGATTGTTGACCCTACCAATGCCTTAGATCTTAGACATTTTTCAAATTTATATTGTAACTTTGTTATTGAACAGATTATTCCATACAAGGAGTTGAGTGAAAGTATATCTAGTCCATTGAGCTTAAGCTCACCACAACAAAACTTGATCGTGAGCATACCAACACAATCAATATTAGCAACACAAGATGGGAAACATCCCATAGGAGGTGGTTCAGTGCCATAAACAAGTAGCACAACACCAGCATCATCGACTGCACCAATAAGAATGACATGACCAGTGCCTACCCCCAAGGCCAGAGGTGTTGAAGGAAACCCATTGGGAGAAGGAAGTAACATCCCTGGTGGAATAAGACCACTATTAGGAGGGAAGGCACTAGGAGGACAAGTGACAGAAGTACTAGTTGTACTCCATATCATATCTACTACAAAATGGCTATACACCTCCCAAATTATCACGATATGGAAAATGTTGTAGAACATGTGTTGAAGTGTGAATTATAGTGGCATGCATGAGGCATAACCCAGTCAGAGTGCAAGGCTACTTAGTTTGTAACCACTTTACTTGATCGTGCCCACACCTAGTACAAAACATTTGATCCCAACTAGCGATGATTGATTATGATACCCTAAAGGATGCATTCCTAAAGGAATTTGACATCCTAGAGTTTAAACAATAGAGCATCATTATGTTGAAATAAATTACCCAAGGATTCACAAAGAATGTGTGCTTGTATGATGCATGGTTCAAACTCTCTTGTCAAGGCTATTGTATGATATTCACCCTTCTCAACATGCATAGTGGTTCATTGGGGGGTTGTTAATGTCATTTCAAAGGGTGCTTTTTATGAAGACTTTTACAGACCTTTGAAAAGCACTTGAAGCCACGTTCAGATTCGAGGCAATTAGAAGTGTAGATACTAGAATTATCATATTTATGGAGGCATAAATTGCATCTATGGCATTCTATATACAAAAGCTTACTACCAAGTCTATGCATGACACTTGAAATGGACTATGGTGCACTGACTGTAAAGTATAAGGCCATAATAAAACTAACTTCCCATAGCATATTGTGTGCACTCTGATTCTAAACTACGAAGTCTATTAAGAAGTGTATGATGTGCAAAACTATCCTTTATTGCATCATGCTATCCAAGTCCACATAATAATCTATTGTTGGTTATGAGATGCCGACATCCATACCAATTTTGACTATCAGGTGATTGATGATATGCATAAAAATATGAAAAGGGGTGCATAATAGGTTATAGTATTTGTTGGAGGGCAAGCAAACCAAGGGAATAATGGCTATGACTAAAAGAATGTAGACTTCAAGATGCAATGAGGTTCTAGAGGGTGAGGTGGAAGACATGGTGGCAGAAGGTTCCCATCGCATTCACATTATTGGTATGGCTTAATAGAACATTATCAACATGATTATCGTACACATCCCACTTATGGGTATTATTGAGGGCCCCATAAGGTCAAAAACTACTTTGACCTTTACAAAAAGTTGACCTAAGGAAGGCTTGGTGAAAACAAGGGTGTAGGGATGATCAAATGGGAGTAGAAGATAAAAAATAGACCCCAAAGGTGTAGTATACACACACAATGAAAGTTAAGGTACATGATACTACTCAAAGTGGGATCAACACTCAACCACCAGCTGCACCAGTACCTAAGTTATGCCTCGAGTAATATGGCCTGAATCAGAAGATGCACCTTATCCAAACCCAATATACCAGAAGGGAATACTATAGTAGGCTATAAGTGTAATCCAAAACTTACAAGGGAAGTTCCAATTAGCCTGGGACCTAGAAGCACAGATTGTCATGGATCAAAAGAAGTAGGATAGTCGAGAGGTTGAAGTACAAGAATTAATTGATATCTTATATGTACTACAGACTTAGGGTATGTTTCCCCTACTAAAGAACTTACTCATAGAACATGTAGGCCAAAATCTAGTTGAGGTCTTTGTGCCATGCATGGACAGGGCATGAGAAGTCTGACACACTCAAAATACTAAATATGACCAAGAACTTCTAGTGGATGCCACTATTGATGGCTGGTCTATTTGCAAGGTTCTTATAGACATGGGCATCGAGGTAAACATCTTGATGGAGACTGCTTGGGTTAAAATGGGTAGCCCAGCTTTGAGACCTTTCACTCATGTGCTCTTTATGGCCAATAAAAAATTGGTACAGCCTATTAGGATATTAAAAAGTGCAATTGTAAATATCATGGGTACCAAATTCTAGGCTGACTTTGAAGTCATAGAGACTACTTAGCACTTCTGAGAAAGCCATGGTGTTATGAAAATATGCACTTCAAAATGTGCTACATGACCTTTGATAATAGAAAGTAGAGAGTAGTCATACATATTTCAAATGACCAAGGACCCACCTATGTTGAGACTATGGATATTGAAGATGAAATCAACCATATTTATAACATCATAGTGGAAGGCGTCGATACCCTAGAACAAAAAAATAAAGTAATCCTCTCTTAAGAGGATGGACAAACAAACTCAAACACCATAAAATGTTACTTGTAATAGATGGGTCAAGGAAGTATATGAGATAACTAGTCGACGGTACCGCTTAGTGCAAGTAAAGGTGCCAAAATTGGTAAAGTCAAGCTAGATATAGATTGATTACACTCCTAAAATATGGATCCCTTACACCAAGTAAAGGGGGAAAAGACTTTTTTGCATCAGTAAGGTCAAGCTTTCTACACTCTTAAAGTATGAAGGAAGTATTATTGTAGAAGACTATGTCCACGAAATTGAATCATGCATACCAAAGGACATGGATAGAATGGGCGCACTGGTGTACACACTAAAAATTACTACCACTCATTGGTGGGTGATGTATAAGTCTAACTTGCCAACTTGGTAGGATATAAATGTAGCCATTTGCACCATATTTGGAAAAAGCAATGAGGATCTAGAAATTTCAACCTAATTTAGTGAATCTAGCCCCATAGCACATGTATGACTTTGCAAATAAACATGGACTATTTGTGGTGAAGATGCCCAAAGAATATATGGATGCATGCCTTCTTCATAATTTTAAAGACTTGGGCACATGTGTGGTACGTAGTAAATGAGATGCACCATGAAACAAAAAATTGGGATGAATTTAAGAAGTAGTTTGTTCATACCTTCTCCTTTTCTTTGTAAAATATGTAACTAATTGAACCTTTATAAATAGTTTGAAGGTCAGTGTTTGAGGACAGTACTATACTGGAATAGTTCCTAAGGGACATATTGGGATAAAAAGGGTTATCATTCCAACCTTCTATGAATAAACAAATTTGAATAATGACTCTAATAATGAAGATGATGTGATCCAAAACTTATAAGTTCTAGTTGATAAATATTTCAAGAACAAAGAAATAACACAGTAACAATGAATTCCTAGAGAAGAGATGTATTATTACTTAAGATCGCAATACAACTATATGTTTATCTCTAGGAAAAGATGTCTCATTTTCCATTTTGGGTTACATATTTATTTATACCTATTTTGAAAGCAAGGGGAGGATTTGTAAGGTCACCAATCTCGAGGGAGATTAAGTGGTTCGACTTCCACGCTTTAAAACAATACAAAATTTGAGGAATTACTATTTTTAGAAACTTACTATTTTTAAACTGCACTACTAAAATTGAAATTTGGGGAAATTTCATTGGGTTTTTGGGGATAAAACTTCATTTATCAAAGCTCATTCCATCTCACGATGTTCTCCTCATTCTTATCTTTCCAACAGTTAAAACAGTGAGTCAATGGGAGCTACGGTGCAAAAGTTATGGCTCCCAGAATTTCTGTCATCAATTGGGGTGGAACTGTAACCTGAATTGTCACCTAAATTACTTCCCAGATCATTCCTCCCTCCTTTAAAATCAATGGTCTCCATTGCGTCAATGTTCCTCATCAAGTGTGGTAGTTGTGTCTTGATTTGACTCTCTGTGAGCTACTCACCTTGGTGGCTAAATTGGCCCCTTTTGAGCACTCGATAAAGTGGAATAGAGCGTCCTCTTGTTGTCTTCATCCATGTGTCTACAATTTTATCCTCCTCCACTAGAGTGAAAATATATGGATCAAGCTCATCAATGTCGAGTTGTTCTACTACAACTGAAATGTCTAATAAGGTGGATGATATGGTTTGAGGAGCTCCACATTGAATATTAGATGTAAACCAAGGTAGGCTGGTAGGTTTAACTCAAAAGCATTTTCTCTAAATTTTTTGGTGATGGTGTAGGGACCATATTGTAGAGGCCAAATTTTTCTATGTGGGCTTGCAAGTCATTCCTTTTGAAGTTGCAACCAAACCTTATAACCCATAACAAAATGGTGTGTAATCTTATGTTTGTCATGGTGTTGCTTATACTTCTGATTCATCTTCTCCAGGATGTCATGAATTTGCTGTTGGATGTGTTGCATTTGTTCAATAAACTTTGTTGCTTTTTCTACCTCAGATCTTCCATGAGGTGTGTATTCCATGGTGGAGAATGGAACAACTATATCAATTGGTGTCATGGGTTAGAACCTGAAGCATACTTGGAATGGACTATGCTTGGTCGAGCTGTGCAGGGCCCGATTTTATCCATGTTGTATGAAAAAAATCCCCTCATCCCATGTATGTGGATGTTTGGAGTGATACATCCAAATCATGTGAACAATCAAGTGGTTCACCACATCTGTCTGACCATCAATCTATGGATGGAAGGCTGTGGACTTCATCAGCTTGGTATCCATCATCTTCCATAGAGTGGCCCAAAAGATGCTCATGAACCTGCTATATCGATCTGAGATAATGGACTTGGGGAGACCAAAATGGAGCCATACATGACTAAAATAGAGTTGAGTAGTTTCTTCAACAGATATATTTTTCTTACAAGCAATCATGATAGCCATTTTTGAAAAATGATCAACTACCATAAAAATACGTCCTTACCATGTTTTGAAGTGGGCAAACCTTAGAGAAAATCCATTGAGATAGATTCTCAAGGCTTGGTTGGTTCTGACAATGGCATGTACAATCCTTGCTTCTTATTTGTTGGCTTGGCTATCACACATGGGGTGCAAGATTTGAGATATATTTTCACATCTTTTCACATATGGGGCTAGTAAAAGTGTTTTTGAAGAACTACCAATGTCTTCTCTATACCAAAGTGTCCAGTTGTCCTACTAAAATGTGCTTCTTATATCATCTTTTATTGCTCTACAGCTGGAACATAGATGTGCTCCATATGACAGAAGACATTATCTTGAAAATAGAAATCAGAAACATGTTTAACTTTTTGAAGCACCTGATATGTATCGGAAAAGGTAGGATCTGCTTCATACAGAGCACCCCAAATGGCAGTCTCATGTCCACACAAGTCAAGAATTGTTATGAGTGCAATAATTGGTGGATGACTCAGACAATCTACAGATGTATTTGAGCTCCCCTTTTTGTGTTTGATTATTAGATGGAATTGCTAAAGATATGTGGCCCACTTTTGGTGCCTCTCATTTCATAGTTTGCTTTGTGTTTGGATAAATTCCAATGGTCTATGGTCAGTGTGGATGACCATCTCTTTTCCCAAGATGTAGTGTTTCCATTGTTTCCAGGCTTGCACAATGGCATAGAGCTCCTTATTATACATTAGATATTTCCTGACTGTATCAGTGAAAGTTTCACTGTGATATGCAATAGGATGTCCATGTTGCATGATGACAACTCCCATGGCATATTCAGATGCATCTGTCATCAACTCAAAAGGTTGATGTAAATCTGGCAAGGCAATAATAGGGGTTGAGTAAAGTCTATTCTTTAAATTCTCAAATGCCCTTTGTTGTATTTCACCCCACTGAAATGTAGCTTTAGCTCCTCCTTTAGTCACTTGAGTTAGTGACCAAGCAACATGTGAAAATCCAAGAACAAACTTTTGATAGAAATTTTCAAGACCCAAGAAGCTGCAAAGTTTTGTGAGGGTCTTTGGTGTGGGCCATTCTCGAATAACCCAAAATTGTTTGGATCAACATGGACCCCTTCCTCATTCACAATGTACTTGAGGTACTGAATTATTGTCATCTCGAATGTGCATTTGTCTATATTTGCATACAACTTATGCTCTCGAAGAGTTTGAAGCACCTTAAAAACATGTTACAAATGTTCCTCCCATGTTCTATTTTAGATGAGTATGTAATCCAGGTAGACAACCACAAATGAGTTGGTGAAGGGTCATAGGATGTCATTTATCATCCTCATAAAGGTTGTAGGTGCATTAGTTAAGCCAAAAGGCATAACCAACCATTCAAAGAGCCCCTCCTTTGATTTGAATCCAGTCTTCCATACATTGGTGGGATTGACGGGAATTTAGTGATAGGTAGATTTGAGAGCAATTTTGGTGAAGAACTTTACACCATAGAGTTGGTCTAGTAGGTCATCAATCCTAGTGAGAGGGTAGCAATTCTTCATAGTGATTTTATTCAGGGCTCGATAGTCAATGCAAAGCCTCCATGTTCCATCTTTCTTTGGTACCAAGACAATTGGGCTGCCACAGGGTGAAGTGCTTGGCCTGATGTGACCCTTTTAGATCAATTTTTGACTCTATCTTTTAATCTCATCATTCTCCAAAATCGATTTGTGATACACAGGACTGTTAGGCAAAGGTGATCCTAGGATCAAATTGATAGAATGTTTTACCTGGTAATGTAGTGGAACTCCTATGGGTGACTTGAATAAGTCATCATATTCTCCTGTGATTCATCCTATCTACTTTTGTTGTTGTGTTGATTGTGTATTCAAGACTGCAACATCAACCTTCTTGGACTTCTGTGGTTTGGCCACCATGAGAACAAATTGCTTTGTCTTCTCCACCAATTTCTTACATTGCTTAACACTGATCAAGGAGATAAATGTGGGAGGTGGTACCTGTAGTACCTTGTAGTGTCGTGTTCCAAGAGTGAGGGTGATTCTTTGGGTTCATGATTCATAGATACCATGTCGCTCATACATGAATGGTTGACCAAGGAGTACATCACAAACATCTAGATTGACCACATCACACAAGACTTCATCTTGGAAAAGTTTAATTACATATGAAAGAAGACACTGATGAGTGACACGGAGGTCTCTCCATGGACTTAACCATCCAATACTGTATGGCTTTGGATGAGGCTTCATGGATAGATTTAGACTTTTCACAACTTTAGCAGAGATTAAATTCTTTTGACTCCCACTATCAAGAAGGAAATGCAGAGGCTTACCTTTTACACATAATTTAGAGTGAAACAATATTTCCTTGTCATCTAGCCTTTCCTCACGAGTATGTGATGAAGCAATGATGGTGTCAGGCTCAACCTCTATAATTTATTCTTCATCCTCTTCGATTATGGGTTATGTATGAGACAGAGTAGTAGATGTCAAGTATTGTGACTCAGAAAGTAGTGACTTGATGGCTCGACATTCTTCTTTAGAGTGAGTTCCAATTTTGTCATAATCACACCATTTTCTAGCCTTCCCCTTCTAGGATTTCTTATCTTGAAACTCCTTTTGCTTCCAATTTTGGCCTCGTGTTTGACCTTCCTTATCACTTTTCCATTTTGAGGGCTAATTCTTCGTATTCTTTCTACCATGCTTCTGCTCAATCTTCATTGCAAATTTGTATGCCTCATCAAGGGTTTCCAAATTTAAGAGTTCCATTTCTCCCCGTATGTACTATTGTAGTCCATCACGATATTTGAGAGTCTTATGTTTCTCATTTTCTTGGATGCCCAATCTTGCAGACAAAGAATGAAAAATATCTGTGTAATCTTGAACAGATTGGTCCTTACCTTGGCAAAGTTTTTGCCACTGTATGTACAGATCATCATATGCTCCAATGGGATAGTATTCTTGTTTAACCTCTTCCACAAAATCATCCTAGGTAGGTTCCACCTCAAGGCCAATGTCATCTGTACTGAACCTCTTTTTGTACACTTCCCACCAGTTTTTCATGGGCAATGATACTTTTAAAATAGCAAAAGTGATCTTTTCTCCATCGATGAATTTGTTTACAGAGAAGTAGGAAGATAATTGATCTAACTAATTTTCTACTCCATTATCATTGATTTTTCCTTCAAATTTTGAAATATCAAAATTCACCTAAACCTTGAAGGGTTTTGGGGCACTGAAAGGATGTTCCATGGATGAGGAGCCAAGAAGTGCAACTAAGGAGCCAAAATTTCTCATCGAGAGTTATTGAAGAATTTGGGCAAATTTTTGTAGCATCTATGCTTATTGCCATTGGAGAGCTTCATTCACCATTTGCTTGAAAGGATCAGATGTCTCAGTGTTGTCTGCCATTTGAAGTCGTTTGGAGCGAACAAATGGATAGTTTGGAAGCTCTATTGTTTTCCACCCAAGTTTCTTGTAGCCTGACCTCGTCTTCAGGATCATACACTCTCAAGACAAACCACTCTGATACCACTGATCTAAAACCCAAAATTTTTGGTTGATATATATTTCAAGAACAAAGAAATAACACATTAATGATGAATTCTGTGAGAAGAGATGTATTATTACTCAAGATTGCAATACAACTATATGCTTATCTCTAGGAAGAGATGTCTAATTTTACATTTTGGGTTACATCTTTATTTATACCTATTTTGAAAGTAGGGGGAGGATGTGGAAGGTCACCAATCTCAAGAGAGATTAAGTGGTTTGACTTCCACGCTTTAAAACAATACAAAATTTGAGAAATTACTATTTTTAAAAACTTCCTATTTTTAGACTACACTACTAAAATTGAAATTTGGGGAACTTATATTGGGTTTTTAGGGGTCAAACATCATTGAGCAAAAATTCATGACATCTCATGATGTTATCCTCATTCTTAGCTTTCCAACAGTTCAAATGGCGAGTCAATTGGAGCTACGGTGTAAAAGTTATGGCTCCCAGAAGTTTTGTCATCAATTGGGGTGGAACTGTCACCCGAATTGTCACCTAAATTGCTGCCCGAATCATGATGCCACTTGCAAAGTGCATAATTGGAAGAATTTATTCTGTTGAATGAATATTTTATCATCAACTAACTGAATGCAAAATGGCTATATCGGCCACAGTGTAACGAGATAAATCTCTCCTCTCAGTAAGGGGAAGTTCCCTATAAACTATCACAAATTAATTTCAACTAAATATTAATTCAGGGGTGAGATCATATCATCCATTTCTCTTTTTTTATAAATGATTTTTACAAAATAAAATAACACTTTCTTGATATTAATTGAAAAATTTAGAACCCACGAGAGCACAAAGTCTATCAATGCTTTTTTTGCTAATTTATAACTTAGAACATAGTAGAATGAGGTGCAGCCCAAAGTCTTCACCAAAAACAAAAACAAATTATATGATCACAAAAGATAAAAGTAATTAAAAGCCTTTCCAATATCCTTTATTTTAGAACACTAAAACACAAACTAAAGATAATTCTTGTAGCACGAAGTCTCCACAATCAACTTTAGTACATCTCCCAGATTATTTTCACTCACACTACTTATTTAATCAAATAGATAAGATTGCATTAGGAAAAGGACATAAGAAAAATTTCCAATACAACACAAGTTATTTCAACACAAAGTTTGAAATATCACTTGTCTTTTCATTCACTTGATAACATTTGATTTACAATTTGAGCTCAAAGTCTCAAAATGCTTTTCAATTTTGGCAGAGTTTCACTTCAATAACTAAAAGATGATCCTTTACAAAAGAGGCCCTCTTTATTTATAGGGAGAGGCCTTGAGAAAATTTAGAAAAAACCTAACTACTTTGACCTATTAAAAAATAAGAGTCCTTATTGACTTGGGACTTCCTATTTTTTACATGTAATTACATATGAAAAAAGTACATGTAAAAATGTCTGAAGTTGATTCAAAAGTACATCTGAAAAATGAAAAATAAACTAAGGGAAAAATATATTGCTTCAATTCGTATCACCATCCTTTTTCATGTGTCCATCATATATTGTGAATCCTGCTTGCATCCTGATACTGCTTGGACTAACAATGTTCCTGAAACTCATTTTGGCTCTAACTATGGCATCTCTCACTGTGGTGACTAATTTTGCATGACTAGTTAACTTGGTTTTTAGATTATCCAAAGTTAACTAATTGTCCAAAATATTTTCTACATAGGCTATTGAAAATGTCTTATCTTTGAATTCTTTCTGGAACATATCTTCAAATTCTTAAATCATTTCTTCTGCTGAAAAGAATTAGTTATCTTGAGATGTAAGCTTGCAAGGTAGCTCCTCCAACTTATGCAAAAGGCTGACATCACTTTATTCACTAAGTTTCCTTGTATATTCAAGGTCATTGATCAAATATTTAAGCACACGACTTCTATATGTCAATGCCTCTTTAGTTTCAGTATAAAAATCCCTATCAATAATGATGCCAATTGATATTAGAGTGCTTATTTTTAGTTTTCTCATCTCCACCCATTTATCATGTTTCTTTTATATACTCTCAATATCTTGAGAAACAACTTCAATGAGATCATCAAGTTTTGATCTTATTTTTCTCATTTTATTTGTTTTCTCAGATAGTTATGTGAGAAGGGAAATTCCTTATGCACACATCTTGTCCAGGTACTCTTCAAGTACTTTTCCTTTGAGATATATCTTTTTTACTTTCTAAATAATGGGGTCTTCTACAAAAATGGCCTTAGGAGTTACTGCTTCTGTACTCAAAGTGATTTTCCTTACCACTGCAGTCAACTGTTCCACCATTACTTTGTAGTGATCCTTCATCTCTTTCTCCTTGTCAAATTTTTGAATCGAGATGTCCATGGCTGACTACATATCACTCTTGGCACTTTCTTGAGTTATCTTGCCTAATTCAACTCTAGATATAGAGTAATCATTTATATCAAATTTATCAATGGTTGCATCCTGTGGAGTTCTTGTAATCTCTAAAAATTTGTGTTCCTTATCTCCAAGAATTTTTGAAAGAATCTTTGGCTTCTTCAGGGCCTTGGCTTTTACTTGCACCAGTTTATTAAAATCAAAGTCATCTAGAGAGATGGCTTATTTCTTCCTTTTTGGTGTATAAGATGATAACTATGGTGGGAGCATATAAGTACTCACATTAGGATCTATATCCATTGTTGGCATCACCAGAGCTGCTCTTGCATAGGTAGTGGAAACAATAAGTGGAGTGTCAGTAAAAACTATACCTTTTATTAGGTAATCAAAAGTAGAAGTATCTCCAATATCAAAAGATGGGGAGGACAAACTAGGAATAGACCCTGGGGAATGGAGAATATATTCAAAAGTGCTTTGAGGGTTGTCAAAAATTATTTTGGAAGGAGAGGGTGATCTAGAAGAGGGAACATTAATCAGAGAAATAGATGAAAGAGCTGCAACAAACATGTTAGGCGGGGAAGAAGGGATTCCCATTTCTTGTTGAACATTCTCTTGTGGGGACAACATTTCCTCCTCTTGTTTATTTGTAGGCCTATCTTCAATTTCCATCTCTTTCATCATTGGTTTGTTAGTGCTCTGTTTCTCAACTTCTATATCTTCTATTTCAAATTCTTTTTCTATGGCTTTTGACTTCTTCATCACAAATATGATCTTACGCTTATGTGGCTTGGAGGAAGAAGGAACATCAATTTTGTTCTTCATCTTATTATCTACCTTTCTTCTTGTTTCCTTTTGAGTCTCAGCTTCTGATCTAGTGAAGAATTATTTCAAAGCAATTCCCTTGTTTTCTAGCCAATTATTGGTGTTTGACAATATTGGTTCAAATCTTTTCCTTAAGGAGGTTAGATATTTTTATGACCATTGGATTGGAGGGAGAGGGGCATTAGCAATCTGTTCAGTATTGTATCTTTCATTAATCAACTCTCCATCATCCACTAGATTCTTAGGAATATCAACAAGTCCTAGATATTCAACCTGCTCAAGAGATAACCTATTGTAGTCCATTTTCTAGACATCTTCTTCTATTCTCAAATAAATCCAAACATCTTCAATCATAGGTTCATAGAATTGTGTTTTCCTCTTGATTATGTCTTTCATGCCCCTGTAATCAAAATTTGGTCTTCTTTTGAATTTCTTCAAGGTTACAAGCTACATTTTAGTTTTTATGACTCTAGCTTTCCCAACGGTTAACACTGAAAACCTGCCAATTTCAACTAGGAATCTGAAACTAGGCTTCTTGAATTCTATATGTTTATTATGCATGATGATCATTTATCTGCAGAGCTCCATTAAGACCAATTTATCTGAGAGAAATCTTGGAAGCATATAAAGATGACCTTGGAAAAAGCCAACCCTCAGGTATGAGAAGGAAGGAAACCGTAAGAATTTGCATCCAAAATCATTTATCACTGTCCAAGCCTCATTTGACACTCTTATTTATTCTAGTTGAAGATAAAAAAGACATAATAATACTGCAAAGAAAGCATTATTTACTCTCCTAAAATGATGAATATAACCCTTCAATGTTAATTGAGAGTAGTATTGATACACTGGGATTACTCTCCTATCTCCTTCTGATGTTAGACCTAGAAAGATTCTCATTGAAGCTATAATATACACTAGATAAGAAGTCATGTAGAATTTGAAGGTAGTGGATACCTTCGTCAATTGCTCGTGAAAATTATTATTGATTTGTTCTCCCTAGAAGATTATTTGTTTGCCTTGGAGTATTACCTTGATGAAGGGATACATCCATTCATAAAACTGTGAGGAAGAGGGAAAACCTCTTACCCTACTGAGAAGAGTTATTAGATCACCAACTTCTTTTATAAAGTTACTTCTCAGAAAACTCCATGGCCACCTTGACAAAGTTGCCCTTGACGTCTTGAGCCATTTATTTTTTATTACCTTCTTTTCTTTTTCAAGATTTTTGTCATATTCTTTTTGTGTATCAACAAAATCAAGTTTTATCACTTCTGTAGCAGGAGGGCACATAAACACTTTATCAATGAATTTAGGATCCAATCTAATTACCACATTGCCACTAGCATCCAACACAACCCTAGTTTCTTTATTATAAAACTGAGCACATTGAAGAATGAATTCCATGTTGTGAGCTGCTACTAGGAAATAAGATACCAAATGAATATTGTTGTCAATTATTTTCTTCATTTTAGAGCTGAGTTTGCTTGACTTAGTTCTCTCCACAAACTCAATCATGTCTACATTACCAATCTCTATATCTCTAATGTCATCAACATTATAAGTAATTGAGGTGATTGGAAAAATACCTTAATATTTATGCTTCATCACTTTCAAATTATTCAGAGAAAACTCAGTCATCTGAAAGAGCTTTTACCAAAAGGATGTTGATAAGAAAAGAAGATCCATAGAAAAAACTACAATAAAAATCATGATCATAAAATTAGGGAAAATATTGGTAGTCTAGGATAATTTCATGTTGATGATCATGACTATGGAGATGCGCTTGAAAGGGCTAAAGTGCGAACAGGCCAAAAAACTAGAGGAAAGCAAGCTCGAAAAAGTAAAATTGGAAATATCTCAGAGTTAGAAAATTCAAGAGGATGTTTACATGGGTGGAAAAGTTTGCTACCTTTGCATATGAGGGATATTTTCATTTGCATTGACGGTGAATTTCACCACCCTTGCAGTTAGGAGAAAATTTGTGTTTATGCATAAGCATCAAAATTCACTGTCGTTGCATATCTTTGCGTGTGGGAGCAGTGAAAAATGCCGATAAGGCATACTGCAAGAAAATCAAAGTTTTGATGTCCAAGTGGCAAAATTAGTCACTACTACTAGAAATGGAAAATTTTTTAGCAGTATTTTTTGCTGACATTACATGTGGTATCGTTTGCTAAGTTTTCACTAGGATAAGATGGCAAAATTCTCCGCTCTTACGCTATCATTTAGAACATTTTCATATGACTTTCAAGTGGCAAAAAATTTCTTCAATGCATTTGTTTGATATGGGAAGTATGAGATGGTTTTCAAAAATATTTGGTGAGGGTAAAATCTTAGGTCAAAAAATTGACTTGACATGCACCACGAAAACCTAGGGCATAAAAAATAAGTCAATAGCTTTTGCTCACTAGGGTAAAACATAAACAAAAATAAAACAAGGATTGAACCACCTAAAGGCAAAACAAAATAAAAGAAAATTCAAACTTTAACAGGAAAAACTCAAAAAATGAAAACTTAGAAGTAGAAAAAATAAAATAACTTACTTGGCAAACTCGAAATCCCAAGCTCAGTGGTGGTAAATTCGAGATCTCCCTTTTTCATGCAGTCGAGCAGTTGCAGAGAGGAGTCTAGGAAACTTTAAATAAAAGAAATGACAATAAAAAAACATTTAAAAAGCCCCAAAATAAGCTTTAGTAACTCAGTGCATGCGGCCATAAATGCCACATGAAATACAATATTTTGAAAATCTCTGCTTGGGCAACATAATTTGCCGCCCTAACATGTGCCAAGGGATAGATCATGCATTGGCGGCAAATTTTTTTGCCTATGCATGCAAAGAAGGAAAAAAGTAAGGGTGGAAAAAAAGGCTGCCCGTGTATAAAGAAAAATAAAATTCACTAACACCCTAAAAAGATCAAAATTGACATTTTGATAAGATAAAGATTACAACGGGTTTTACAATTTTTGAGAAATCATGGCGAGAGAATGTTGTAAACAGGATGTCAGACAACTTCACTTGAGATAAAGAGAATCTTGTCTCAAATGACAAACTTAGAGTATAGGTTACGAAATAGACAAGTTTTGTATGGGTTATCCACAAAATGAGCGTAGTTAATTTTGAAAATAATAGCTGGCTCTAACTGGGGAACTTCCATTGATTGAAATTTGAAACGATTGAAGGGAGTAGAATCCAGTCTCTAAGTGCCTTCATCCATGCCATTGGGTTGTGGAGTCAAGTTACCAAAAAATAAAAAGACACAAATAACTAAACAAAAATATAAAAATGAAAGCATAAAAACTATACAAATATATAAATAAACTTATCTGATACTTCAAGGATTGAAGTGTTTCAAATGTTGCCCACTGTGAAGTATCAAGAATGGTGTTTCATCTTGATATTCTAGCAAGAAGCTATTTCCACCAAAAAATTTATGAATGGTGAATGGACCTCTCCACAAGGAATCAAATTTTCCATGCATTCCTTTTGGTTCTCTCCTCTTGTCCCATAATAAAACTTGATCTCTAATCTAAAATTCACAAATATTTACTTTCTTGTCAAAGAGTTTCTTTACCTGACTTTGATGCTCAGCTATACAATCCACTACCATAGTTTATTGCTCCTCTAATTTAGTTAAATACATGATCCTTTTATCAATAGAATTTTTTAAAAGTTTAATCTTTCACCACCTTTGCCAACTTCAATGCTGGTAGTTCCAAAGTAATCGGTATCTCTGCATTTAAACCATATAGACACTAAAATAGTGACATACATATTTCCCTCTTAGGGGTAATCTTGTCTGCCCATAAAGTATCAAACACCATTTTATGCCAAGTTCTCTGATTGTCATCTATAGATTTCCTAATAATAGTAACCAAATTCTTGTTACTTGATTCCACCTGACCATTTCCTTATGGATAATAGTCTGAGGAGTGAGAAAGAATGATCCCATGTTTGTAGCAAAAGTTAGTAATTTCATGGGAAGAGAAAAAAGTGTCATTGTCTGCTATAATTTTGTTTGGAACTCCAAATTGAGAAATAATATTTTCCTTAAGGAAATTACATACCACTTCTGAAGTAGCATGCTTAACTAGGATGGGTTCCACCTACTTAGTAAAATATTCTATCACAGTGAGGACATAGTCATGTATGGCATTTGAGGATGGGTTCACGGTGCCAATGAAGTCGACACCCCATTGTTGAAAAAGTTATTCAATCACCACCAGCTTAAGAGGTAATGCGACCAACTTAGGTTTTCTAACGAACTGTTGACACAACTCACACCTACATACCCAATTATATGCATCTTGAAATAGTGTAGGCCAATAGTATTTGGCTTTTAGAATCTTATGAGCCATCATGGATGCATAAAAATGTCCTCCACAAGCTAAATTATGGAAAGAATCTAAAAGTTTACTTTGTTGCACTTTATCCATGCAATGAAAAATACTCCATCAAGGCTTCTTTTGTACAAACCATTGTCCCATAGGACGTAGTTAGCAACCTTCAACTTAACAGCTCTTTTCTCCTCATAAGTCAGATGAGTAGGACACTCACCATAGATAAGAAAATGAGCAATATTGAAATACCACTCATCAGTAGTAGTAATAAAAAGAACTGTTGACATGTCCTCAACTTCTACTTCTTCATCCCTTGTTTCTTTTCGTACATTATTAGCAATCAATTGACACAAACCTCTTCTACTCACAAGCTTAGTAGATTTGATATCAAGATCAAACTCTTAGACCTTAGCAATCCAATTGCCCCTTTTAGTGTTGAACTCCTGTTGAATTAGAATAGACTTTACTATTGTGTCAGGCACTAGAACAATAGTATGGGAATTCAGGATATAGAATCTAAAATGCTTTACTACCTTAACTATGTCATAAGCATGCTTCTCCATGTTTTAATATTTCAATTCATGAGATTTGAGAGGAGAAATCATAAATTATATGGGAGATTCCACACCTTCTTCGTCTTGCTAAATCAAAATAGTTGAAAGCGTATGTTCAGAAGTGTAGCTATATAATATGAAATCTTTGGTATAATTTAGACAAACTAGGATTGGAGCATGAGCAATAGCCTTCTTGATATCTTCAAATGCTACTTTGCCTTCTGTAGTCCAACAGAAAGTAGCTTTACCCTTCATCATGATGACAATGTGACAGGTTTTCTCTACAAATTTAGGAATGAACATTTGTATAAAATTCATCTTTTCAAAGAAAGAATGAACCACAGTCTTAATAGCAGGCAGAGTAAGACTTTGAATATATTTGACTATTTCTAAGTCAATTTTAGTGCCTTTACGAGATACAATGTGACCAAGAATTTTACCTTCTATAACCCCAAAAATTGACTTCTTAAGATTGAGAGAAATACCATTTTGCTGACAACATTCCAACACTTGTTGTAAATGATACACATGATCAAGATGATGTTTAGAAAAAATAATCAAGTTATTAAGATACATCACAATGAACTTCCCTATTTCATCTCTGAAAGCAAGGTCCATTACTCTCTAGAATGTGGCACCAGCATTGATCAGACCAAAAGGCATTCTACGATATGCAAATGTGCCCCAAGGTGTAGTGAAAGTAGTTTTATACTGATCTGATTCATTAACTTCCACTTGATTATACCTAGAAAAACCATCTAACATAGACAAATTTTTTGAAATAGTTACTATTTGTAATACTTGGTTCATGATGGGTAGGGGGTAATTATCCTTTAGAGAATATTGGTTGAGATTCCAGAAAATTAACACAAATATGAATTTCTCCATTCTTTTTTCTTACAAGAACTATGTTCGTGATCCAGGTGGAATGATGAATTAAAAAAATTATCCTTGCATTCAACACTTCTAAATCTTAGAAAGGATAGTACCTGATATTTTAAGGTTGTATTACCTTTGTTTCTGCTTGTGAGGTAATGACCTAGCTTTAAGAGGAATTTCATGCTGAATTTCTTTAAGCCCAAAAAATTTCAGATCATCATAAGAATATGCCAAAACATCAATGTAATGATGAAGGAGAGTAATGAATTTGAACTTTTCATTATCAGTGCAACATTTCTCAATGTTGACCATTTTGGGATCTGCCTTCGAACTCAAATTTACTTGCTCAAATTCCATAGAAGAACTTGAATCTATTTGTTGTTACTACTCAATATATATATCGTGCTTATCAAATAGCTTTTCAAGAGAAATCAAACCTTTTGAAATTTTATTCACTTTTAGTTGAAGAAACTCCTCACCAGTTTGTGAATCTATTTTAGAAACTAATTGTCATGGTGGAGATTTATTACCTTCAAAATAGAGCTCATCATAGCTATCCATCTTTTTTAGAAAAGCAATAATTTGATTATCATCATTAAACACTTGCCAATGGTCAGCATTATTAGGTACATTTAGTTGAAAGACCAACTTAATAGTGTACTTGTTCCCTTTGAAATCTTTATAAGGAACCATGAGAGTTACAGAGATAGCCAATGAATCTGTATGATCATTAAACTCTCTTGGCATTGTAGAGATATTGAAAGCATCAAAACTTTCAATGTAATCCCATACACGATTGTGATAATGTCACAATCTTTTATTTTTAGTTTGATACAGATTTTTCACTTGATAAACTATCAATTCAACATCTCCTCGATCATAAAAAATCTTAACATCTCTAGCATGATCAGTTTTTAATCTGAGCAACAATGATTCATATTCGGTGGTGTTGTTTGTATTGTTGAATTGCAACTTATATGAGTAATGGAAAATATCTCTTTGTGGGGATATCAAAACAATTATAGCTCTATAACATGTAGAGGAATAGCTACCATCAAATTCTAAAACCCAAACCTCATCAGAATTTTGTTGATCTAAAGATTCCTCTTCATCAGTGAGGGAAGATCCCTTTTCACCTAAACTTTTCTCTAAAAATTCTTCTGATTTTCTGTCTAAATTATTTGAATTGCCACTTAATGAACTTTTATCTGATAAATTAAAAACATATTTAGTGGATAGAAAATATTTACCCATTCCCGAAGACTCAAACAAAATTTGAGCTTCGAGGTTTGCCATTTGGGTAACAATATATTTTGACTCTTTCTCAGGAAGCAACTTTTGCATGATGCCTTTAATAGGTATCTTTGCTTTAGATAGATCCATGTTCAACTCTCCACCTACATCTTTTTAAAAACTACATCTGAGTAGAATACCATAAGAAGCTAGAACATCAGCCACTAAGACTGTCATCTTAATCCTCTTGTTTGGAAAAGTCGTGAATGTAAATTGGGCATCTTTGATTTGACCTAAAAGTGGTACTTGCTTATTTTTTATGGAGAAACATCTCCCAAAAGTCTTAGTTAAGGTAAGACCGAGAGAGTCTGCTACCTTTGTGGGCATAACATTATCAGAGGCTCCAAAATCTATTATACAATTGCTCAACTTATGACCATTTATCAATAGAGAAACATAGAAAGGTTCTATTTTTTCAGAGGTGACAAGGGGAGTAGTGACAAGATTATTTTGGGTGGATTTTTTTTAAAAAAATCATGGGTAATTTTTGAAAACTCTTGTCCTATAGGGACAGTTTTGTTTTTGACGTATTCAGCTAACCTATCAAACTATTCAGGATTAGCTTGTAAATACTCAACTTCAGACATTTGGATCTTGGTCTTCCTAGCATGATCTATTATGTCGAATAACTAGACTGAACTAGAAATAGAGGAAGAAAATCCATCATTCTAATTTTTATTCGATGTGGTACTGGTCTGAGAGATAGAAACATAAGATATAGTATTGCTAGATGTACTTGCTTGCTTATTAGCTACCGGGTCCTTTGATTGGAAAGGTAGTGAACTTCCCCATTTAGCAATTGAGATCACTGGCTAAGGTTCTTCTCTTACTTTTTCTTTATCAACTTGCTGAGTTGACTAGTTTTAGGATCTAGTAAAAATAGCATATGCTCCATCATACACTTATCCTTCTTTTTTAGCTTTATCTTGGTAATTTAGAAAACTAATAGTGGAGTCACCAGTTAATTCTTCTTCTCCTTCTGTAAAGATATTAGCATCATTTTCTTGGTCCAACTTAGATTAGAAGGAATGATAATGTTTGGCTTCATAATAACCAATTGCTGAGTTGACTGGTGTTACTTCAATGGCAAGCTTCCCCTATGTGGGAGGAAGATGATTGGGTTGCTCTTGATTTTTGGCAGTGTTGCCTTGATATGAATTGTTGGAAAACATCTTCTTTGATATATCCTGATAAGAAGGAGGATCAGACATATCTTGGGACATTTGCCTTTTCAGAGCTAGCAATCTATTTGCTAACTTTTGCACCATAGGGTTGGTAGTGCTTATGGAGGAATTTTCAGTAAAAGAGGAAACTTTGCTTCTATTAGAATCTCTTCTTGTCTTACTTGCAAGGATAAAATCATCTTCGACTTTGATAGCCAAAATATGAGCAGTAGAAAGATCTGTAGGGCTAGCCCACCTTAACAGAAAACTCACTTTGAGAAGTTGAGAATTGATAAGGAAGCACTTAATATTCTCTGGTGTTGGCTAAGTGATTGTAGGAATTCTATTCCTCAGCTTGTTGAATTTAGTAATGAAGTCTCACATAGGCTCATGAGGCTCTTTCTTCATTTGTGTAAGCTGGGCTAATAAGGCGTGTGCATCTTCTACAAGTTTGAACCTAGCCTCGAACTTCGTCTTGAGAGTGTTCTAATTGGTTATAGTCTGATCTTGAAGATGATAAAACCAATCTGTGGTACCACTTTATAGTCTTTCTACAAAAAGCCTTACTACTACATCTTCATGTTCAACACCTATCACACTACAGGCTATGCAGAAAGCTGCAATGTGTTCATCAGGGTGAACTTTTCCATCACCATAGAACTTCAATTTTTTTTCTAGAACTACGAGGTAGTTCATGCAAAGGTGGGGTTAAATTTAGAGGGCCAAAAATGTTACTCCAATGGCCTTGGGTTGACATGATATGATGATTAAAAGGAGGGATAACAAACCTTTGAGGAGTATGATTGGACAAAATTATGCTAGCACTAGAACTAGAAGCTTCACCTGGTATTGGAGACCTGATGTTGGTAAGAAAAAAACTTTTGGTTCACTAGAGGCGAGATCGTAGAGGCAAAAGATCAAAATTATTTTATTGCATCAACTCAAATACATTATCAATAATACCTTGAGCACTCTAACTTCGTATATACAATGGATCTACCCGAATGTAGTATGGAAAAGAACTGAAAATGCTTCAACTCGAAGCAAGAGGCTTCAAATTACACGTTCTTCCCTAGCAGAGTCACCAAAAAATGTTGGGTGAATATTTTGTCATCAACTAACTAAAGGCAAAATGGTTATATCAGCCACAGTGTAACAAGATAAATCTCTCCTCTTAGCAAGGGGTGGTTCCCTATAAACTATCAGAAATTAATCTCAACTAAATATTAATTCAGGGGTGAGATCATATCATCCATTTCTCTTTTTTCAAAAATGATGTTTACAAAATAGAAGAACACTTTCTTGATATTATTTGAAAAATCTAGAAACCCACGAGAGCACAAAGTCTATTGTTGCTTATTTTGCTAATTTATAACTTAGAACACAGTAGAATGAGTGCAGCCCAAAGTCTTCACCAAAAACTAAAACAAATTATATGATCACGAAAGATAAAAGCAGTTCAAATCCTTTCAATATCCTTTATTTTAGAACACTAAAACATAAACTAAAGATAATTATTGTAGCACAAAGTTTCTACATTCAACTTTAGTACATCTCCCAGATTATTTTCACTCACACTACTTATTTAATCAAATAGATAAGATTGCATTAGGAAAAGGACATAAGAACAATTTACAATACACCACAAGTTATTTTAACACAAAGTTTGAAAGGTCACTTGTCTTCTCATTCACTTGATAAAATTTGATTTACAATTTGAGCTCAAAGTCTCAAAATGCCTTTCAATTTTGGTAGAGTTTCACTTCAATAACTAAAAGATGATCCTTTAAAAAAGAGGCCCTCTTTATTTATAAGGAGAGGCCTTGAGAAAATTTATGAAAAACTTAACTGCTTTGACCTATTAAAAAATAAGAGTCCTTATTGACTTGGGACTTCCTATTTTTTACATGTAATTACATATGAAAAAAGTACATGTAAAAATGTTCAAAGTTGATTCAAAAGTACATCTAAAAAATAGAAAATAAACTAAGGGAAAAATATATTGCTTCAATTCGTATCACCATCCTTATTCATGTGTCCATCATACATTGTGAAAGTTGCTTGCATCCCAATACTGTCTGGTCTAACAGTGTTCCTGAAAATTATCTTGGCTCTAACTATGGCATCTCTCACTGTGGTGACTGATTTTTTCATGACTAGTTAACTTGGTTTTTAGATTATCCAAAGTTAACTAATTGTAGATAATATTGTCCACAAAGACTTTAAAATGTCTTATCTTCAAATTCTTTTTGGAACATACCTTTAAATTCTCGAATATTTTTTTCTGTTGAAAGGAATTGGTTATCTTGAGATGTAAGTTTGCAAGGTAGCTCCTCCAACTTATGCAAAAGGCTGACATCATTTTATTCACTGAATTCTCTTATAGATTAAAGGTCATTGATCAAATCTTTAAGCACATGACTTCTATATGTCAATGCCTCTTTAGTTTCAATCTAAGAATCCCTATCAGTAATGACACCAATTGATATTAGAGTGCTTATTTTCAGTTTTCTCATCTCCACCCATTTATCATGATTCTTTTCTATGCTCTCAATATCTTGAGAAACAACTTCAATGAGATCATCAAGTTTTGATCTTATTTTTTTTTCATTTTATCGATTTTTTCAGATAGCTATGTGAGAACGGAAATTCCTTGTGCACGTATCTTGTCCAAGTAGTCTTTAAGTACTTTTCTTTTGAAATATGTCTTTTCTACTTTCTGAATAATGGGGTCTTCTACCAAAATAGCCTCAGGAGTTACTAATTCTGTACTCAAAGTGATTTTATTTACCACTGCAGTAACCTATTCCACCATTGCTTTGTAGTGATCCTTCATCTCTTTCTCCCTGTCAAATTTCTGAATCAAGATGTCCATGGCTGACTACATATCACTCTGGGCACTTTCATGAGTTATCTTTCCTAATTCAACTCTATAGATTGAGTAATCATTTATATCAAAATTTTCAATGGTTGAATCTTGTGGAGGTCTTGCAATCTCCATAAATTTGTGTCCCTTATCTCCAAGCATTTTTGAAAGAATCTTTGGCTTCTTCAGGGCCTTGTCTTTTACTGGGACTAGCTTATTAAAATCAAAGTCATCTAGAGAGATGGCTTGTTTCTTAATATTTGGTGTATAAACTGATAGCCATGGTGGGAGCACATAAGTACTCACATTAGGATCTATCTCCATAGTTGGCATCGTTGGAGCTGCTCTTGCATAGGTAGTGGACATAATAGGTGGAGTGTCAGTAAAAACTGCAGCTTTTACTAAGTGATCAAAAATAGAAGTATCTCCAATATCAAAAGATGGGGAGGAAAAACTAGGAATAGACCTTGAGGAATGGATAATATCTTCAAAAGTGCTTTGAGGGTTGTCAAAAATTATTTTGGAAGGAGAGGGTGATCCAGAAGAGGGAACATTAATAGGAGAAATAGACGAAGGAGCTGCAACAGGCATATTAGGTGGGGAAGAAGAGACTCCCATTTCTTGTTGAACATTCTCTTATGGGGACAAGGTTTCCTCCTATTGTTGATTTTTAGGCCTATCTTTAATTTCTATCTCTTCCATCACTGGTTGTTCAGTGCTCTATTTCTCAACTTCCATATCTTCTATTTCAGATTCTTTTTCCATGGCTTTTGACCTCTTCATCACAAATATGATCTTAGGCTTATGTGACTTGGAGGAAGAAGCAACATCACTTTTGTTCTTCATCCTATTATCTATCTTTATTCTTGTTTCCTTTTGAGTCTTAGCTTTTGATCTTTTGAAGAATTCTTTCAAAACAATTCCCTTGTTTGCTAGCCAATTATTGGTGTTTGCCAATATAGATTCAAATCTTTTCCTCAAGGAGGTCAGCTCTTTTTGTGACCATTAGATTGGAGGGAGAGGGGAATTATCAATCTATTTAGTATTATATCTATCATTAATCAACTCTCCATCATCCACTAGATTCTTAGGAATATCAGTAAGTCCTAGATATTCAACCTGCTCAAGAGATAACCTGTTGTAGTCTATTTTCTAGATATCTTCTTCTATTCTCAAATCAACCCAAACATCTTCAATCATAGGTTCATGAAATTAAGTTTCCTTCTTGATTATGCATTTCATGCCCCTGTAATCAAAATTTGGTCTTCTTTTGAATTGATTCAAGGTTAGAAGCTACATTTTAGTTTCTATGACTCTAGCTTTCCCAACGGTTAACACTGAAAACCTACCAATTTCAACTAAGAAATTGAAACTGGGCTTCTTGAGTTCTATCTATTTATTATGCACAATGATCATTTATCTACATAGCTCCATTAAAACTAATTTATCTGAGAGAAATTTTGGAAGCATATAAGGATGACTTTGGAAAAAGCCAACCCTTAGATATGAGAAAGAAAGAAACTGTAAGAATATGCATCCAAAATCATTTATCATTGTCCAAGCCTCATTTGACACTCTTATTTATTCTAGTTGAAGATCAAAAATACATAAGAATACTGCAAAGAAAGCATTATTTACTCTCTTGAAATGATGAATATAACCCTTCAATGTTAATTGAGAGTAGTATTGATACATTGGGATTACTCTCCTATCTCCTTCTGATGCTAGACCTGGAAAGATTCTCATTGAAGATATAATATACACTAGATAAGAAGTCATGTAGAATTTGAAGGTAGTGGATACCTTCATTAATTGTTCATGTAAAGCATTACTGATTTGTTCTCCCCAGAAGATGATTTATTTGCCTTGGAGTATTACCTTGATGAAGGGATACATCCATTCATGAAACTGTGAGAAAGAGGGCAAACCTCTTACCCTACTGAGAAGAGTTATTAGATCACCAACTTCTTCGATGAAGTCACTTCTCAGAAAAATCCATGGCCACCTTGACAAGTTTGCCCTTGACATCTTGAGCAATTTATTTTTGATTACCTTCTTTATTTTTTTAGGATTTTTGTCATATTCTTTTTATGTATCAACAAAATCAAGTTTTATCACTTCTATAGTAGGAAGGCACATAAACACTTTAATAATGAATTTGAGATCTAATCTAATTACCACATTGCCACTAGCATCCAACACAACCCTAGTATCTTTATTATAAAACTGAGCACATTGAAGAACGAATTCCATGTTGTGAGTTGTAACAAGGAAAGAAGATACCAAATGAATACTGCTGTCAATTATCTTCTTCATTTCAGAGCTGGGATTGCTTGACTTAGTTCTCTCCACAAACTCAGTCATGTCCACATGACCAATCTCTGTATCTCTAATGTCATCAACATTAGAAGTAATCGAGGTGATTGGAAAAACATCATGATATTTATACTTCATCGCTTTCAACTTCTTCAGAGAAAACTCAGTCATCTGAAAGAGATTTTACCAAAAACATGTTGATAAGGAAAGAAGATCCACAGAAGAAACTACAACAAAATTCATGATAATGCAATTAAGGAAAATACTAGCAATCTATGATAACTACATGTTGATGATCATGACTATGAAGATGTGTTTGAAAGGGCTAAAGTGCGAGTAGGCAAAAAAACCAAAGGAAAGTGGGCTTGGAAAAGCAAAATTGAAAATATCCCAAAGTTAGAAAATTTAAGAGGATATTTTCATGGGTTGAAAATTTCTCCGCCTTTGCATATGATGGATATTTTCATTGGCAGCAAATTTTGTTGCCCTTGCAGGTAGGATAAAAATTGTGTTTATGCATAGGCAGTGAAATTCACTACTGTTGCATATATTTGCATGTGGGAGTGGCAAAAAATGCCGATAAGGCATATTATAAGAAAATCAAAATTTTGATGTCCAAGTGGTAAAATTAGCTGCTATTGCTAGAAATGGAAAATGTTTGAGTGACAGTTTTAACCGACATTACAAGTGGTATCATTTGCTAAGTTTTCACTAGGATAAGATGGAAAAATTCACCGCTCTTACACTATCGTTTAGAACATTTTCATATGACTTTCAAGTGGTGAAAAATGCCATCAATGCAAATGGTTTATTTGTGATAGGAAGTGTGAGATGGTTTGCAACAAGAATTAGCGAGGGTAAAATCTTAGTCAGGTCAAAAAATTGACTTGACATGCACCAAAAAACCTAAGGCATAAAAAAGAAGTCGGTGGCTTTTGTTCACTAGGGTTAAAAAAAACAAAAATAAAACAAGGATCGAACCACTGAAAGGCAAAACAAAATAAAAAGAAAATTCAATCTTTAACAAGAAAAAATCAAAAAATGAAAACCAAGAAGTAGAAAAAAGAGAACAACTTACCCAACAAACTTGAAATCCTAAGCTCGGTGGCTATGAATTCAAGATTTCCCTTGTTCATGCAGTTGAGCGGTTGCAGAGAAGATTCTAGGAAACTTGAAATAAAAGAAATGACAATCAAAAATTATTTAAAAAGCCCCAAAACAAGCTTTAAAAACTCAACATCATGTCCATAAATGCCATGCAAAATTCAAGATTTTGAAAATCTCTGCTCAGGTGGCATAATTTGCCACCCTAACATGTGCCAGTGGATAGATCATGCATTGGCAACAAATATTTCTGCCTATCCATGCAAAGAAGGAAAAAAGTAAGGGTAGAAAAAAAGGCTACCCATGCATAAAAATAAAATAAAATTCACTAACACCTTAAAAAGATCAAAACTGACTTTTTGATCAAATAAAGATTACAACAGGTTTTATTATTTTCAAGAAATTAGGCGAGAGAATGTTGTAAACTTTCTCAAGATGTCAGACAACTTCACTTGAGATCAAGAGAATCTTGTCTCGAATGAAGAACTTAGAGTGTAGGTTACAAAACAAACAATTTTCATATGAATTGTTCATAAAATGAGCGTAGATAATTTTGGGATCAACATGTTCAGAGATAAGAAGTTAGTGTGCTAAGTTAAAGATGGCACCCCAAAAGAAGAAGACCTTACCCATCTTCAGGTAGAGACAAATGATGGTAGTAAACAGGGTACAGATTCACACCAGGATAAACAGGAACATTATCTATTTCCATTAGAAACTATCTAGGTAGATATCAACTTGGAGGGGAAACCCAAAATTGCCACTCTAGGAACCTATTAGTTTGATGCAGAACTTGCATGTATTGTTAATTTATTGAAAGAATTCTAAGACCTATTATCACAAAACTATAATGATATGAAAGGCATGTTAGGAAAAGAGAACACAGAGTGATAATAATGAAATAAAGACATAATTAAAATTTAGAAAACACAAAAGAATAGAGATAGATTTAATAGGGTTCACCCAATATGGGATAGGTACACACAAAAATTGCCACTCATTATTTAGTCTAATAAATGAAGGGAAAAACTTGCAATACATCCACTATAATATCCTCTTCACTCTCTCTCTCTAATTTTCTGCCTGATTTCAATGCCCTCATATCAAAGGAGGGTTATGAATTAGGGAAAAAATGCACTAACTTAATTTCTACCGATAGATCTAAAACCTAATAGTAAATAGTCTAGATTAACTACAAAATTACAATATTTAATAATGCATTTTTCACAAAACTTTTCTTCGAGGGCGCTTCCCTCGAACCCCCATAAGGGGGGATCTAAAATAGGTCATCGCCCCCTAGACCCTCATGGTGACCCTAGTAGGGGGATTCCCCCCTCCCCCCCCCCCCCCCACCACACCCCCTGCCAGGAACTAGGCATTAAAATAAAATTAGGTTCCACCATCCAACAAGGCATCCACCCATCCCTTAGGAAGATGAGCATCAAACTAGTTGATGACACTAGACTAGTCAAGAAGCAACCTTACAAAATGAACCCAAATATTTACCTAGTGTAGGAGTTCAAATGGGTCATCCCCATGGTCATCAACATCAAAAAATATGGGTGCATTCAAAATATATTTTACTATAGGATGTTAAATGCCACTTGTGTGACTAACCCCTTCCCAACTCTATTCACCGATGAAGTACTAGAAGGTATCGTAGGCTGAAAAATATGTATGTTTACTAATATATTTTTAGGTTACCTTCAAGTCTAGATCAATGAGGAAGATAAGCCAAAAACCACCTTTGCGATTGAGTGGGGATGTTTTCATATAACGTGATGCCCTTTGGGTTGAAGAATGTGCCAATAACTTTCTCCTCAGTGGTGATCATCACATTTAAAGACTTTATTCACAAGTTCCTCCAAGTGTGTTTAGATGATTAGACAATGTATGGGTTGGTAAAAGATCACTATGATAATTTGTGCCTAATGTTTGAAAGGTGTCGACTGTAATGAAATTACTTAGATGTTCGCATAGAATAATTATATACCACATAGATTAACCAAAGATAGGATATCACATAGCAATGTTTGACAACACAGTAGTATAATGGATAATATAGTAGAGCCATTTTGAGGGGGAAACCTCCACAACATGCAATAAGATCAGAATACTTAATATGGTGATCAAATACTAACCACTACCTACTATATATAGTCTATTTATCCATGGTTATTCCATATGCTGACCAAACTAAGAACAAAGAAAAATGTAACAAGAATATAAAAGAGGTATGTAAGCCATAAGTCAGCCACACATATCCCTAGACACGACAAAGGTTAAGGGTGTAGTGCCCCTCCCCTTCAAAATAACATTATTCTCAACGTCGAATCAACTCTGGATATTTTTGTACAAAGGATTCATCCTCCCAGGTGGCATCTTCACATGGTAGATTCTTCCATTTGATCTGGTATTCCTTAATTGCTCTAGACTGTGGCTATTGAGTGCACATTTGAAGGATCACCTCAAGATTAAGAATAATTATTTCTTACTCATCTAATTTTGGTAACTCATTTTGAGTAGCAACTTTGTGTCCAATGATTTTCTTTATGCATGATACATGAAATACTATATGTATGCGAGTGGATGAAGGAAACTCTAACTTGTAGGCCATATCAGAAATTTTTTTGCAAGATTTAATAAGACCCATAATACTTAAGGGAAAACTTGTTATCCTTTTTCTATTGTTTCAAGGACACCTGCTTATATGGCTACAAGCAAACAAAGACCCAATCACCAATGTCAAAATGCCTCTCACTCATGTTTTGATCTGCCTACTACTTCATGCAATTCTAGGCCATGGCTAAATTTTCATGCAAACTTACAAGGACCTCCTATGATGGTGAATATGTTTCTCAATTACACAAAACTTAAGATGGACCTTCAAGGTTGAAGTGATGGATGGAGGGCGGTATCCATACAAGGCCACAAAGGGAGACATTTTGGAAGAACTATGAACAAAAGTATTATACCACCAATCAACAAGTTAAAACCAATGAACCTATTTATCCTATTTATTAGAAAAAAAACAACAAAGATATTTTTCCAGACATTTATTGACTACTTCAGTTGTCCATCTGATTGAGGATGAGAGGATGAACGATGAGCCAACTTGGTGCCCAAACATGCAAATAATTTAGTCCAAAAATTACTAGTGAAAATGGGATCTATATCACTAATAATGATCTTAGGAGTACCATTTAGTTTATGAACTATATTGAGAAAAGTAGAAGCTACGGTATTAGCAATAAATGGTTGTGATAAAGAACAAAAATGAGCATACTTACTAAGATGATCCATAACAACCATGATAACATTTTGACCATCAGTTTTTGATAACCATGTAATGAAATCTATTGATATTATTTTTGTCCCAAAAACATCAAAATATCTAACACCTTAAAGGAGATGCCATTCATTTTCAAGGAAATCCCTTAAGTTGATGGAAAAACTCATTTTCCCTTTGCATTTTAGAATCCAAAACTTTGGATGTAATTTGAAATTTTGTAAATTGCTTCATAGACTCTAGATCTTGTAATGCATTAGATTTCCAAACTTGCAAAATTTGTAAATTGACATGCAATTTACAAATTGTAAATTGCATCCCAAGCTGTAGATCCCATGAAGCATAAAATTGATAGAATCTAGAACTCATCATGAAAATTTCAAATTGCAAAATTACAAATTACATCTTGAGCTCTAGATCCCGTGAAACTAAACATCCCCCTACAAGAACCGAAATTCAAAACATGATTTGCGATTTGTAAATTGCATCTCAGGTTCTGCTTCCGGCCAACTAACTAAGTTATGGAATCTAGAACTCCAGGGGTAATTTATAATTTTAAAAAATTACAAATTTCTTGAGGATTTCTGCCTTTTGCATATCAAAGCAATTCAAACCCCCCAACTCAATGGACATTGGACTTTTTCCAAGCACCCCAAGGTTCCACCACCAATCGTCATTAGAGCATTAATTATAGGGAATCTTTATATAAACCATGTGATTTGAGGATTTTTTTATTATTCTTTAAATTTCTAAGTGTCTTTTTGAGCCTTAATAATTTCTCTCACACCATTTATCTCTAACCATATACCAAGAAAGTACTTGCAAGCTTCATTCATGTCTGTAAATCTCAAAGCCATGTCATTATCTTCTATAAATGGTATTGCCCTTGTGATTTTCATAATTATTCCCATAATTTGAAACTTTTTGGAAGATTATTTCCATTCTTATGAAAAGTTTTCAAGTTATTTTATAGGGTTAGAGTTGCTTGTCTTGGTGTCATATTTTAGGGTTTCTTTGTTGCTTAAGTGTTGGTAAAGATCATTGTCATTGTGTAGTCACTTTCCCCAAAGTTGCAGTTAGTAAATCTAGGGGTTTCTAGGGTTTGATTCTAAAAGTGTTCATTGAGTAAACCTATTTTTTCCCCAAAGAGATTCACAATCGAATCTAAGGACTTTGTTAAAAGCAAGTGAAGATTCCTAATATATTCCTAAGTAAACCAACAAATATTCCTTACAATATCCTTCAAGGCCCTACAAACATTGGACTTGTTCCAAACACCTTCCATTTCCATGGGAAGTTATACCTATTCCAAGCACCTAAGACCCCCATAAGGTTCCAAGTCCCCATGGATAGTGGACTCACTTCAAACACTTCCCATCCCTACAAGATTCCACATTGCTTCGAACACTTCCCCTTTCCATCATAGAACTAACTTATTCAAAACACTTCCTAACTCCATGGAGTTGTCACCTACTTTAACCATATTCTAGTTCCATTGAACATTTTATTTGCATAGAAAACCTCCCATCTCTTTCAAAGATCAAACTTTCTTAAAACACCTGCAAACCCTACCAGTTATTATAGTTGCTCTTTCACAAGCTTCCTAGCCAGTCTCAATGTCTCTGAAAGAAATGAAGTTCAAATAAAAATTTCTTGGAATGACTCTTAGCTTAGACTCCAACACATCATAGATAATAGATATAGATTTATTTCACATTGACCTAGGGGACTTCTAGACCCAAAAAAGTGTAGAGTTTAAAAATGATTGGATCTAGAGTATTTATGGCTCTGGCTTGCCAGAAGCTATAGATTTTCCATTTTAAGTTCAGATCCTTGAGTTGGTGCTGACACTATCCCAACATTATGATTCTAACAAAAGAGAAGTCATGAATGACAAAGGGGAAAGGATTTTGAATCTAGGCCCTGACTTTATTGATCCAATATTTGTAATTTTAGAACTCGATAGTTATCTTGACATAACTCCACAAATATCCACACAAATATTTGAAGACAATAGAGATGGATGTCAGAATATGATAAACAAATAATGGCTCAAGTCCCCCAAGGCTACCTCCACTAGATTACCAAAAACCTTGTATAAGGTTGATTTCATTGATGAGGTGGGAGACATTATCATATTGTTACATAGGATCACTGACAGTCCTAATGCCAAGAGCTTCCAGAAGTGGATGTACCAGTATATCTAGGTCACCTAATAAAATTTTCAATACATTCGCTGGGCTCAACTCATAATTGATTCCTTCCACAAGCAATTGATGGAGGTACAAACCATTGGTAAGTTTTTCATGACCTATAACCTTGTATACATTTTGGAAAAAGGGATATCTTTCCCAAGCCTTAACACAATACGTAGAGAGATAAGCAGAGTGCAAAACTACTATCTTGACCTCACATTGGAGGCCAATAGATAACATTTCAAAAGATTCGATGATGCTTTTATCTATTGCATCATTATCATGTTTGATAAAGAACTAAGAAGAACAATATTCTCACCATTAGAAGTTACAAATATCACCAATTGAAGGTCTTACTTCATTAAGTTTACCACCTATTCTTATATCAGGCTAGTTAGATTCAATGGCTACCCATATACACTTCACAGATATGTTAGTGATAAGTGGGCATTGAATGATTTGGTCAAGTAGCTTGTGGAGACCCATAAAATCCTTTACAATAAGCACAAGGTAAAAATTTACTTCCCAATCAATATCGATAGATATATGTGCCCTTCCCTCATTAAGGATAGATGTGATGAAACATGAATTTGCAAATTATCCTAAGGACTTTAGAGTCTAGGCCATTCTTCGATGTTCATGGAAAGATCACCAACACATTAGCAGTTTCTAAATACACCAATGTTCCATATTTTGAATATTATTGGGAGGAATTGGATGATGAAGAGAAGGTCAGAATGAGGGATCATTCTAGAATGACCCTACAAGAGATCAAATATTATGATCCAGGCAACAATTCAGGTGACGGGTCTACCCCAATTGATGACAGAACTTCTGGGAGCCATAACTTTTGCACCATAGCTCCAATTGACTCACCGTTTCAACCATTGGAAAGCTAAGAAAAAAGAGAATGTGGTGAGATGGCATGGAGATTATCTCAATGAATTTTGACCCTCGAAAACCCAATGGAAGTGACCTAAATTTCAATTTTAGTGTGCAGTTTAAAAATAATAAGTTTATAAAAATAGTAATTCCTCAAATTATGTATTGTTATAAATCATGGAAGTCAAACCACTTAATTTCCCTCAATATTGGTGACATTCCACATCTTACTCATACCTTAAAAACATGTATAAATGAAGATGTAACCCAAAATGGAATTAGACATCTCTTCTTAGAGATAGGCATATGTTTGGGTCTGTAAATTTGGTCAATAAAACATCTCTTCTCAGAGATAAAATTATTTGAATTGTGTTTTTTTCTTATTTATTTAATTATCTTTCGACCCAAAGATTTTGAGATTTGGATTAGTGGTATCAAAGTGGTTTGTCTTTAGAGTGTATGATCCCGAGGATGAGGTCAGACTATAAGAAGCTTGGGTGGAAAATAGAACCAATAGACTATCCACCTATTCACTCCAAATGACTTCAAATGGTAGACAACACTAAGACATCTGATACTTTCAAGGAAATGGTGAATGAAGCCCTCCAATAGCGTCAAGTGTAGATGCTACAACAATTCACTCAAATTCTCCAACAAATCTCAATGGAAAATTTTGGCTCCTCATCTGTACCCCACATCCTTTCAGTGCCCCAACACCCTTCAAGGTTTAGGTGAATTTTGATATCCCTACATTTGAAGGCAAAATCAACCCTGATGTAGTATAAAATTGGTTGGATCAATTATCTTCTTATTTTTCTATAAACAAATTCACCGATAAAGAGAAGATCACTTTTGCTCTTTTGAAAGCATCATTACTTGTCAAAAATTGGTGGTACAAAAAGAGATTCAGTACAGATGATATTGGCCTTGAGATAAAACCTACCTAGGATGATTTCATAGAAGCTATGAAGGAAGAATACTACCCCATTGGAGCATATGACGATCTGTATATAGAGTGGAAACAACTTCACCAAGGTAAGGAACAATCTGTTCAAGATTATACTGATATTTTTCTTTCTCTATCTATGAGATTAGGCATCCAAGAAAGTGATAAACACAAGTTTCTCAAATATCATGGTGGACTACAATGGTACATATGGGGAGAAATAGAACTCTTCAATTTGGAAACCCTTGATGAGGCGTACAAGTTCATAGTGAAGATTGAGTAGAAGCATGGAAGAATGAATAGGAAGAGTCAGCCTTCAAAATGGAGAAGTGACAAAGAAGGTCAAGCACGAGGCCAAAATTGGAAGCAAAAGGAAGGAGAGACTAGGAAGTGGTGTGATTATCACAAATCTATAACTCACTCCAAAGAAGAATGTCAAGCTATCAAGTCCCTGCTTTTTGAGTCACAATCCTCAACATCTACTGCTCTACCTCATACAGACCCTACAGTTGAAGAGGTTGAAGAAAAGATTATAGATGTTGAGCCTAAATCCATTTTTGCTTCATCATAGACCCACGAGGAGAGGCTAGATGATAAGGAAAGGTTGTTTCACTCTAAGTTATGGGTGAAAGATAACCCTCTACATTTCATTCTTGATAGTGGAAGTCAAAAGAATTTAATCTCTGCTAATGTTGTGAAAATCCTAAATATATCCATGAAGCCTCACCCAAAGCCATATAGTATTGGATGGTTGAGTCTAGGTAGAAACCTCTGTGTCACCCACCAATGTCTTCTCTCATATGTATTAAAACCCTTCCAAGATGAGGTCTTATGTGATGTGGTCAATCTAGATGTTTGTGATGTACTCTTTCATCAGCCATTCATGTATGATCGACATGGAATATATGAATCAAGAACTCAAAGGATCACTCTTACTCTTGGAACACGGCGTTACAGGGTACCAGAGGTACCACCTGCATTTATCTCTCTGATTAGTGCCAATAAATTTGTTCTCATGGTGGTCAAGCCACAAGAATCCAAAAGGGCCAATGTTGTAGCCCTAACTACACAAACAATACAACAACAAAATAAAATATATACCAAGTTGAAGAATTTCATAGCCTTCCATCCACAGACTGATGGTTAGTCAAAAATGGTGAATAATCAAACCCTACACAGTTCCATTAGTCACAATCCATTCCAAGTTTGCATCAGGATTCAGATTAAATTAAAAATACCACACTTGATGAAAAATCTTGATGTAATAGGGACCATTGCTTCTCAAGGAGGGAGGAATGATCTGGGCAACAATTCAGGTGATGGGTCTACCCCAATTGATGATGAAACTTCTGGGAGCCATAACTTTTGCATTGTAGCTCCAATTGACTCACCGTTTGAACCGTTGGAAAGCTAAGAACAAGGAAAACACTGTCAGATGTATGTATCTATAATAAATGAAATTTTACCCCCAAAAACCCAATAGAAGTGGCCTAAATTTCAATTTTAGTAGTGCAGTCTAAAAATAGTAAGTTTCTAAAAATAGTAATTCCTCAAATTTTGTATTGTTTTAAATCATGGAAGTTGAACCACTTAATCTCCCTCGTGATTGGTGACCTTCCACATCCTCCTCATACCTTAAAAACATGTATAAATGAAGATGTAACCCAAAATGGAAATTAGACATCTCTTCTTAGAGATAGGCATATGTGTGGGTCTGTAAATTTGATCAATAAAACATCTCTTCTCAGAGATAACATTATTTGAATTGTGTTTTTTTCTTATTTCTTGAATTATATTTCAACCAAAAGCTTTTGAGATTTGGATCGGATTATGATTTGGCATTAGTCCTAGATAACTTGGTGGATGATGAGTCCCCAATAGACCCAAATTATTATAGACAAATAATCACTCAACCCCTACCATCAGTTAAGTGGTTAGCTCTGAAATCCTTTTCTCTATTAGATAAGACAACTATGTATCAAGGGCTTCCATAGCTTTAGTCCCCATATTTGTCATAGTGACAACCCCAATTTCTACTATTCACCCTCCTCATGTATACATTGTTTCAGAGGCTCCAACACCTCCACCTCAGGTTTCCATTTCCCCTACACCTCAGGTCTCCACCACCCTCTTGTTCCTTCCACCTTACCTACCATAATAAGTCCATTACAACCTATGAAATCAATCCAAGAGGACACTCAAGGTCCCCCATTAGTGGATTCTCAAGTTTCCACTCTAGTTTTACTTCCCCCAATTTCACCCTTTCCTTCCTTTTCACTTCCTCTCTCCATTACACTCATAATATCTTTCGTTCCATCCCCATTGATTTCTAACACCACTCAATAGTACATTATTGCAGACTCAGTCATCCTAAGTTTGGTTCTACAAGCCACCCCAACTCTATGGTAAGTATTTTTTCACCTTCATCCCAATTAACTTTCCTTACATCACCAACCCTAAGTGGTCTAACACATTTGATTGATTCATTTAATGTCTTATTTCTACCCCCTGCCTATTCCCAAATTTAAAATCCCTGTGTTTATTCCATATTCCACACCCCCCATAGACACAGTTATTCCCATTACCCCCACCTCTTCCACTTTGATATTTCACATAGAACCTTTAGTTGATATTGTAAAAACATAGTTTTTTGGTGTGAATGTAGATTTGAAAACCACTGATGGAAATGAAATCTCATAGACATATGTCGAGTGATCAATGGCAACATCTACTCAGGATTATACAATTGTCAAAGTGTCTACCAATGCATCAATATTAGCTATTGATTCTTAGGTGATGGTATCCACACAACCAAATTATACCCCTAGTTGGCTAGCATGATCAGTGGGAAAGAAGCAGAAGCAAATGATTTCCCCTAACACACTAGACTTTGGCCTATCAGAGGTAAAGAAGAAGTCCAAGTCTACTTTCCAGACCTTTTATATAATATTCAGTGATGACAACGGGGAAAGATATGTTGAAATTATAGTACCCCCACCAAATAAATCAAAAAAAAAATCTTGTGGTGTGAGATTATCAAATTTCAAAGATCCAGCTTGGATGACCAACAAGAGAAGGGTTAAAACATGATGTGTAATTTGGCATCAACTTACTCTTTGAAAGAATTACTCATGATATGTCTACCAAGTATGAATTGAAGAACAAATTGTATCAAATTAAATTTGAATTGAACAAGTTCATATAGCCCAGTGGATCATCAAAACAACTAGAGTTAGTATAGCCAGTCAGCAAAATTCCAAATCAAATAATAATTGATGCAACAATTGAAATTGCTAGTATGGGAAGGGAAACCAAAGAATGGTTGAAAGAACTTATTTATAAGGGAAATAAGGTTATTACTATAATAATGGACCATTATGAATTTATCAGAGAGAGAAATAATGTGCTAAGAAAATAAATTAATGAATATGAGGGAGAGATACAAACATTGAATCTATATTATCCCAAGTTGCTAGCTGTAGATTCTATCAACATGGATATCCTCCTTACTGAGAGGATACTGAAGAATGATGTAGAGTAAGAGGAGTTGCATAGAGAAACTCAATTTTGGATAAAGATACTCATAAAAGTTGCTCACCAAGCTAAGGTGACACATGACAAAGTTATTGATATGTTGTATGACATTGAAGGAATGATGAATATGATGTCTTGCCAGCCACCAGATGATGCAGATAAAATCTTTTAGGTAGAGTAAGTTTAGATTAAGTTCAAGGAAGTGGTTGAATAAGAATCTTCAAAGACTACAGTCTTCACCCTAAGTTCCATCCACCACTATATCAGGTATGAAAATGCACCAGATAAGATGAAAATAGAAATGCAGGGAATCAAGATTTTCAAGAAGGAATTATTTGAAATAGTAGCAGATTATGCAACCTCTAACCTTTACTCCTTCCAACTAGATTAAGGAAGAATGCATAAAATTTTCAAGGCCTTTGATGCATATGTTGAAAAGTTACAATATGAGAATGACAAGAAGATTGAAGAAGTTTTAGATATTGATTAATTTCTTTCTATTGAAATATTTCCATATGTTGTAATTTCATTATTACAAAAACATTGTAAAGTTGTAACTATATTTTTAAATCTTTTTGAGAAAGTGACACATGTATTTTACACCTTATATTTTGATAGGGTGAAAGTTATAAAAAGCATAATTGCAAATTACACTTTCTATTTTAACAAGTTATAATTGTTAAAAGTGTAAAAGCATGTATTAAAAATTACAGATTCCATTTTGACAAGGTGATTTAACTTGCAAGTTGTAAAGGTCTCACTTGTAAATTGCAAGTTAGGGTTTTGCAAAAGTAACTTTTCAAAGTTATCTTTTGATCAAATGTTGAGATCCATTTTGGGTGTCGTCTATTTGCATGAAGAGCTATCTCCAATGGCATGAAAAAAGAGAAGCATTGCATGAAGATCTTCCAATTCCATCCATGCCATTCTAAGCTAAATATCACACCCATATCTTTCATGCTACTTTCCAAACCATTTTACAAAGTCAAGGATGCCAAAAATAGAAGATCACACCTCTTTTTCATGGAGTTCTAGATCTATATGGTTTCTTCTATTGGGCATTGAAGTTTTGATAACTCTATCTCATCTATGGGATATTTTTGTATAAATATGGGTAGATGTCATGCCCCAATCTATATTTTTATTGTTAGGAATATTATTTTTCATTTTTAATGTATTTTTTACAAGTTTTAACCTGGAGAATGAAATAAATTGAAGATTTACCTTTCTTATCTGAGAGATCCTTGCATATGCAAGTTATTTGAGTATATGTGGATAATAAAATTATTATTTTAGTCACAATAATTCATTTGTGGTATTCTCTACCCTTTTGGATGATTGTTTGATAAAATAAATCAATATTGTCCCTTCTAAGAAAAATAACAAATATTGCCTTTGATTTCTCATTTGCATGATTATGTGCTCAAACAAATATCAATTGATTTTCTGTTCTCTTGTGTTTACTTAAGTAAGCACTAAGACCCAATAAAATATTTACTACAATCACCATTTCAATTTTGAAAATTTCATCCTTAACTCTTTTCCCAGTCAAAATTTAGTTTAGGAGAAAGAACATTAAAAATGAGTAGAATTTCTATAGAATTGATATCTTATCAGTTATATTAGATTTAGTCAAAGGAAGTTGGCCTTCTCTAAATATTAACCTCAATTTTCCAATGTCCCACATCTTGGAGGTTTTCCCATTATATCATTAGGTATTATACAGTGAGATATTTTACATCAAGGAACGAGTGAAAAACTTATGTGATAACAATTTTTGGCATGCCCAGTTGCACCCAAAAATTACAAAGAGATTGGTTCTATTCTCAATGAATGTTTTACAAGCTCCAAACACATTCCAAAGGCACCTATCGACTCCAATGGTTTATGGTTTCAGGATATCAAGGGTTACATATGCCACGTAGACAAACAAGGTCCACTACAAAAGGTAAGAAAGCTAATTTTTTAGAATTATCATTTCCATCTAAAAAGAGATCAAAATAAATTATACCTCACGATAAAGTATACCCTATAAATTTATTTACATCTTCTATAAGTAATCCTACTCGTATTAGTTTCATTCCTCCTACAATGGCCATAAATTTTAATTTCATAGCTTTCAATAGGGCCAGCCCTCTCCAATTGGCTCAATATGATGACATACCCACCTAAGATTTAAAAAACCTCCCATATTTCATTGGAAAAACTTCCACTACTCTTATAAAACATATGCAAGATATTACCAATCTATGTGTAGTCCACAACATGGTACAGGACAATGTTGCAATCAAATTCCTAGTTTCTTCTTTCAAGGGAAAAGCGTTACAATGGTATAGAAGTCTTGATCCAAACTCTATTCAAGTTTGGGATGAGCTAGGTTCTACACTATGTGATCAATTTGAAGACAAGAGTGATCATATTTCCTTAGTTTAACAATTAACTTCCATTCAATGAGATCCTCATGAACTCATGACTGATTTCAATTTATGGTTTCAAAAAACCTAAAATATAATTCTAGTATTGGTCAAGCCAACTCTAAATAATACCTTTTTATATTACCTAAGATCCTTAAATAATGATATTGTTGTTATGATCTAGTCTATGGCCGGCACCACACTTCCTGCCACTTATGAGATTGCGATAAGGGCATAAAATTATTTAATCCAATCTTGAAAAATTGCCTTAAGGCCACCAATGTCCCTATTTCCTAAAATACCTCCTATCCCACCACCTAAAATTGCTTTGATTCCCACCATAAGTAAATCACCAACTTTGACCCCTCCAATGGATGAACTATATGAGTCCAAATCACTACTCAAGAGTTTGGTAACGAGTTAGTAGAAATGAATAGGTATAAATCCCAGAACTACATGCCTTATCAGCAGGCTAATCCATCATACCAACCCAATAATCAACCACATCAATGAGGTTCACAACCAAACCAGGGTAATTCATAACCACAAGTTTAGAGTATACAAATTAAAATTCTAAATACTCATGCTCTACCTGCACCAGGTGCTTCTAAGGCTATTGTACCTATTTTGCAGGTGCTTCTAAGGCTATTGTACCTATTCAAAATAATTTGGCTCAAGAGTACGAGTGGTGTTATCCTTATTCATAGCAACATAATAAAAATACATATCCTAATGGTGTTATTAGTCAAGCCTTTATGGTGCAAGGCATATCAAACAAACAAGGACAATAGGAGGGATCCACCTCCCAACAAGAAAATACACAAGAACCTGCTCAAGGCGAGGCAACTTTTCTAAATTGGAAAGAAGATAATTTGTGTGGTGTAAATTAGGAAGAAGCATTTTTCAATGGTGGAAGTCCAGTGACAACCAACATGCATGCAAAGAAAAGAGTGATAAAAATTGATCATCCCCCCAAAGTGGAACAAGCTATGACATCCAAAGTTGTACCATATCCTACAAAGAATAACACAGTATAAAGGCCATCTATTGTACCCACTAGCCAACCCAAAGCAAAAGTGTCAACTCTAAATTCACTGAAAGAAGATATAGCACCCACAAAGATGCTAATAAAGGTTGGTAATATCCCTTTTAGTATAGTGGAGCAAATGAAGAAGACCGACTTGAATGTTACTAAGTGGGAGGAACTCTCTATACCAACACAAAGAGATTTTCTACAAGAGGATTTAAAGAATTTATAGATAGCATATAAGGTTCCAACTAAGGGGCCTAATACTGTAATTAATTTTTGTCAACCATAAATTGAATCTAAGGTAAGTAAAAGTGGTAAGCCTCCCCCTTTCTATCTCTCACTTATAGTAGGGAATCATCTAGTTCATAATTGCATGGTAGATTCAAGGGCTAGTAGTTTTGTTATGCCCAAAAAAATTGTTGATGTTATTGGCATAAAATACATACCTATAAATAAAGGAGTGGTTTAAATGGATAGGACTATTGTTCAAACAGTAGGAATAATAAAATATTTAAATCTCACTATCCATACTTGTCTAAGTTTTTCAATTTCTCAAGATATCTCAATGATCGATCTTCCCCATTATTTCTACATTTACCTTTCATGATATTTTACCACAAAAATGGGAGGAGATCTGTCTGTGGATTGATCTCACATGTTGCTTAGGATGAGGTATGGGACAAGAATAACATTAAGCGTTGAGAAAATAACTAAGGACCATATTGAACCATACACTCCTCTCGTAGACATGAATTGCATATTATAGGACCAAGAAGAGGAAAATGATCATGAAGATGTAACAACCACACAAGATATTCTAGACATTCACTTGGATGAATGGGGATCATATCTACAATTTGATCCTTATGACTATATATAATAAACTAGTATGGGTACATATTGTATACATGAGAATGATGCAATCATTCCAAATATTTTAAAACCAGCTGAAAATCTTCAAGGAATATGGCAAATATTCTTCCATGGTTTGAGAAGTAGAAATGGTGTAGGTGCAGGTTTCATCTTGATCTTTCCCCAAATAGAGAGCTATTTCTATTCTTTCAGACTTCAGTTTAGTTGCACTAATAATGTAGCTGAATATGAAGGTTTGATTCAAGGACTACAATTTGACAAAGAGAGAGGGATAAAATCCCTACAGATATTTGGTGACAATGAATTGATTGTTCACCAAGTTAGATCTAGAAGCGTAACTAAGAATTATTTATTGATATATTATAAACATAAGGTTTGGGACATGTGTGAATATTTCATCACTTCGAATATTCAAGTAGTGCCAAGATCACAAAAAAAGGATGCAGATCGTATGGCCTCAGTGGGCTCCCTATATAACTTACTTGAATAAATAAAGAGAAAAAATAACCATAATTTAAAACTGGTAGTAATACTATTTGTTCATGATAATGTAACTAATTGGCAAATCTTTGATGATGATCAGTAGATTGTCAACTTCATGAGAGAAGAAGATAAATTCCTAGATAAGAACCAACCAAAACTCCAGGATCAATATGGAGATCAGATCATTCAGTTGAAGACAAATAAAACACCTATGGGATCTGTTACACTAGAGAACATCTTCAATTTTGATGACCAACTGAAGGGCAAAAAGAAGAACATTACAATAAATGAAGAAGATTATGAGCCTGTGGTTATTTCATAAGGCAAAACCCTAAAGCTAGGAAAGGTATGTAATGACTCTGGGAAGCAAGATTTTATTGAATTGTGTCAAGAATTTGATGATAACTTCACTTGGAGTTATCATGATCTAAGGGGATTTGACCCTAGTTTAGCCCAACATACAATAAAACTTAATCTGAATACCAAGCCTATCAAATAAAAGTAGAGACAAATTAATCTAAAGATAAAACCCATGTTAAAAAGTGAGCTATCCAAACTTATATAGGCTAATATCATTTTTTCCTATCAAACACTCATCTTGGGTTGAAAATTTATTCCCTATAATAAAGATGAATGCAGAGATTATACTTTGTGTGGATTTTAGGGACCTGAATAAAGCATCTTTATAGGTTAATTATCCTCTCCCACCTATGGAGAAAATTTTACAAATTGTAGCAGGATCTGAAAGGTTTACCCTTTTAGATGGCTATTATGGCTATAACCAAATCCTGGTGTAAGAATCAGACCAGTATAAAACTACCTTCACCACATAATGGGGCATGTATGCATACAAAAAGATGCCTTTTGGTTTGATTAATGTTGGGGTAATAATCCAGAGAGCCATGGATATGACATTCAGAGGTCTGATAAATGAAATGATCTTAGTATATCTAGATGATATCACTATCTACTCAAAGCATGCTGAAGCACACCTATACCACCTTATAATTTTTTTTGAAAGATGCAGAGAATTTGGGGTTTCTTAAAACGCAAAGAAGTGCATTTTTGCAGTCTATTAAGGAAATTTATTGGGACATATAGTGTCAAAAGAAGGTCTTACAATAGACCTAGAAATAATTAATGTAATATCTACATTAGCACTACCAAGCCATAAGAAAAGATTATAGAGTTTACTTGGAAAGATTAATTTTATTAGAAGATTTGTCCTAGATTTTTATTTTTTAGCAAAATCCCTCACCACAATGCTTAAGAAGGGTTCCATTTTCAACTAGACATAGGAAGGAAGAAATAGCTTTGAAGCCATCAAATAAGATATCTCTCAGACTCCTACCCTAATTAACCCCAATTATGATAAAGATTTTATTCTTTATTATTTTGGAGGGGAAGGAAACATCTCAGCTATTCTAACACAACAAAATGAAGAATAATTAGAGCAACCAATATCTTTATTTAGTCAATCCTTGAAAGGATATGAGGAAAATTACAATTTTGTAAAGAAGTAGGTATATGTCATAGTTAAGGCTCTCAAGAAATTTAATCATATGTTCTCCAATAATAAGATTTATTTGATGGTGAGTCACCAAAGTGTTAAATAATATATGCTCAATAGGGAGATAAACGAAAAAAGAGCAAGATGGATCACCAAGGTCATGGATTATGACATAGACATCAAAGTTACCAAACTAGTGAGAAGAAAGGTTTTATGTGAATAACTAGATTCCAATGTTAGAACTACTAAAACAACATTTGAAATAGTATATGCTCAAAATGCACCTCAACCAACCAATCCACCTATTTTCAACAACTGGATCCACGACATGAGAAACTTCCTATAGATTGGTAAGTACTTATATGATCTTCAACAGTCTAAACAAAGGTATTATACACTCCAATACATTCCTTATGTCCTTATCAATGAAGTACTATTTATAAAGGATATGAACGGAGTCATGTTAAGATGTATTGAACACAATCATGTCCCCAAGGTGTTCAAGGAATATCACAATGGTTCATTAGGAGGAAATTTCTCTAAAAGAACCATAGACATCAAGATAATAAGAAGAGGATATTATTGGCCTAATTTATTCAAAGATACCCATTAGTGGGTAATAAACTACAAAAAATGTGCCTACTTCATCAATAAAGAGAGATTAGCAGCACTCCCCCTAGACCCATTCAAGCAGATCAACTGTTCGCTTAATGGGGATTGCATTTCATTGGTATGATCAATCCACCATCGAGTGCAAGTCACAAATGGGTCCTCACAATAATAGATTATTTGACATGATGGACTGAGGTAGTTGTACTAAAAGATGTCGTAGAGGCATCCATTATAGACTTCATAGATAACATAGTATCAAGATTTGGTATACCTCACACCATTATCTCTAATAATGCTAAAGCTTTCATGGGCACTCAAGTGAGTGAATGGGATGTAAAGCATAATGTGTACCTGATTACTTCTTCCAATTATTACCCTCTAAGTAATGGCTTGGTTGAGTCTACCAACAAGAATCTTATCAAAATTATCAAAAGAACAATAGAACATAACCAAAGAACTTGGCACATGAAGTTGAAATCAACACTATAGGCTGATAGGATCCCTCCTAAGAGAGCCATTGGTAATTCCCTTTTCATGTTGGTATATGGAAGAGAAACATGAGTCCCACTATCAATTGAGTTACCATCTCTAAAGCTCAATCACCAATTGAATTTAATCAACAATGATACAATGATGATAAGATTAATCGAACTCATGGAACTTGAAGAAATCAAGAACCAATCAATGAAAGTCTTGGAAGCAAATTAGGCTAAAAAAAAGAAGTCTTTCGACAAGAGGGAATATAAAAAGATTTTCAATGAAGGAGACATGGTTCTCAAATGGGATGCAGACAAGGTTAGACTAGGCAGACACACCAAGTTTGATGCAATATGGATCAATCCATATATTATAACTCAGTACAAAGGAGCTAATGCATTCCAAATCTCCAATATTGATAGATCATAACTATATTTTCCTAGTCAATGCGATATACCTCAAATCTTAATTTTGAGGTAGGAATTCATTCCAAAAAGTTAAAATTTTGTATATAATAGGGTTAGTTGTGTTTTCAAATAAGTTCTTCTACACAAGTTAACTCATTAGGATTTTTTGTTTCCTGAGTTGTGTTATTTTCCCTTGTTTTATTTGTCTATTTTATCCTTTTTTTTAGGTGAACCCCATTTTTTCTTCACTAGTTTAGAGTTTTTAAAGCTAAATTGACTCCATGCCCAATGAACTTAAAGGCTATTAGATGAAAATTGATTAGCAAATAATCACCCCATAGAGGTCACCAAAAATGTTGATATTTTTGTCCCAAAAATATCAAAATATCTAACACCCTAAAGGAGACCCCATTCATTTTTGAGGAAATCCTTTAATTTGACCAAAAAACCCATGTTCCCTTTGCATTACAAAATCTAGAACGCTGGATACAATTTGTAATTCTTTAAATTGCTTCATGGACTCTAGATCCCGTAATGCACTAACCTTTCAAACTAATAGAATCTAAAACTTAGCACGTAATCTATAATTTTCAAAATTGCAAATTGCATCTCGAGCTCTAGACCCCATGAAATAAAAAATTGGCAAAATCCAAAACTCGACGTGCATTTTGAAATTTGTAAAATTATAAATTGCATACTGAGTTTTGGATCTGCAGAACCAAACATCTTCCCGCCACAAGATCTAGAACTTGAAGCATGATTTATGATTTACAAATTACGTCCTAGGTTACTCTTACCAATAACTACCCAAGCCGTGGAATTTGAAACTCTAGAAGCAATTTGCAATTTTACAAAATTGTAAATTACTTGAGGATTTCTACCTTCTACATATAAAAGCAATTCAAACCCCCCAACTCAGTAGACATTGGGATTTCTCCAAGAACCTTGAGGTTCCACCACCAACTACCATTAGATTATTAATTATAAAGATATTCTATATTTACCATGCGATTTGGGGATTTTTTATTGTTGTTTAAATTGCTAAGTGTGTTTTTGAGCCCTGATAATGACTCTCATGCCATCTATCTTGAGACACATACCAAGAAAGTATCTATAAGCTTCAATCACATCTATAAATATTAAATCCATGTCATTATCTTCTATGCATGGTATTCCCCTTGTGATTTTCACAATTATTCTCTTAATTTAAAAGTTTTACAAAGATTATTTCCATTATTGTGAAAAGTTTTCAAGTTCTTTTTATAGGGTTAGAGTTACTTATCTGGCCATCACATTTTAGTGTTCATCTATTATGTAGGCATTGGTAAATATCATTGTCATTATGTAGTCACTTTTACCCAAAGTTTTAGTCATTAAATCTAGGGTTTGATTCAAAAAGTGTTTATCAAATAAACCTAGTTTTTCCCCAAAGAGATTCACAATCAAATCTAAGGGATTCATCAAAACTAGGAAAATATTCCCAGCATATTCCTAATTAAACTAGTGAATATTACTTACGAGATCCTCCAAGGTCCCTACAAATGTTGGACTTATCCCAAACACCTTTTATTTCTGTGGGAAGTTATACCTATTCTAAGAACCTAAGACCCCTGCAAGGTTCCAAGTCCCTACATATAGTGGACATGTTTCAAACATTTCCCATCCCTATAGGATTATACATTGATTCAAACACCTCCCCTTTCTATTAGAGAACCAACCTGTTCAGAATACTTCCTAACTCCATAGATTTGTCACATGCTTTAAACATCTTCTAGTTTCATTAGAAATTCTATATACACAAAGCACCTCCCATCTCTATTGGAGATTACACTTGCCTAAAACTCTTGAAAACCCTACTAGCTATTGTATTTGCTCTTTCAAAATCTTCCTAGCCAGTTTTAATTTCTCTAAAAGAAACAAAGTTTAAATCAAAAGGCCTTGGAGTGACTCTTAGCTTAGAGTCCAACACATTAGAGATAACAAATACAAATTTAGTTCACATTAACCTAGGGGATTTATGGACTCGAATAGGTGTAGATATTTATAATGATTAGATATATAGTATTTGTGACTCTGGTTTGCCATAACCTTTAGCCTTTCCATTATCAGTTCAAAATCTTGAGTTGGTGTTGACACTAGCCCAACATTATGATCCTAATAGAAGAGAAGTCAGGAATGACAAAGGGGAAAGAATTTTGAATCTAGACCCTGACTTTATTGATTCAGTATTTGCAATTCTTGAATTTGAGAGTTATCTTGACATAACTCCATAGACATCCACATAATTCTTTGATGACAATAAAGATGGATGTAAGAAGATGATAAACAAATAGTGGCTCAAGTCCCCTAAGGCTACCTCCACCAGATTACCAAAGAACTCATATAAGGTTGATTTTATTGATGAGGTGGGAGACATTATCATATTATTACACAAGATCACTGGTAGTCCTAATGCCAAGAGCTTCCAAGAGTGGATGCACCATTATATCTAGGTAATCTGACAAAACTTTCAATACATTCACTGGGCTCAACTCATAAGTGATTCCCTCCAAAAGTAATTGGTGGAGGTACAAACCTTTGGAAAAAATTTCATGACTTCTTACCTTGTATAAATTTTGGCCAAAGAGAGACCTTTCCCAGACCTTAACACAATACCTAGAGAGACAATCAAAGTGTACAAATACAATCCTAACCTCACATTAGAGGCCACTAGATAACATTTTAAAAGATTTAATGATGCTTTCATCTATTACATCATTATCATGTTTGATAAATAACTAGGGAGAATAAGATTCCCACCACTAGTAATTGTATAGATTACCAAATGGGGATCCTACTTCATTTAGTACACCACTTATTTTTATATCAGGGCATCCAAATTCAATGGATACCCCTATACACTTCCTAGATATGTTAGTGATAATTGGGCATTAATAGAGTTGGTCAAGAAACTTGTGGAGACCCATAAGCTCCTTTCCAATAGGTACAAGGCAAGAATTCACTTCCCAATCAGTATTGGTAGATACACATGCCCTTCCCTCCTCAAGGCTAAATGTGTTGAAGTAAATATAAGCAAAACAACCCTAAGGACTTTGGAGTCTAGGAAATTCTTTGATGTTCATGGAAAGATCACTAGCACACTAGTAGTTTCTACATATGCCCATGTTCCATATTTTGAATATTATTAGGAGTACTTGGATGATGAAGAGAAGGTTAGAATGAGGGATCATTCTAGAATGACCCTACAAGAGATCAAAGATTATGATTTGGCACTAGTCCCATATGACATGGTGGATGATGAGTCCCCATTGGACCCAAATTATTATATAAAAATCATCACTCAACCCTTACCATCAATTAGGTGGTCATCTCTAGAATCCTTTTCTCTGTTAGATAGGACAGTAAGTGTGATCAATAGAACAATCAAATGGATAAGGAGAAATGGAATACAAGTAACAAAGGAAATAATAGGTATCAAAGAAAAGATTTTGAAACTTTAGGAAGAAGGAATTCATTTATTCATAGAGGGTCCCATTAGAATAGCTGGTGAGCAATTAGAAGAGCCAAGAACCTCCAAAAAGAAGAAAAAAACTAAGGTTAAAAAAGGGAAATCTAGTAAAGAGGGGTTAGTTATAAAGTAACCAATTATCATCTCTTATGAAGACACAATTGTATTAGGGGCTTCCATAGCTTTAGACCCCATATCTATCATAGTGACAACCCCAATTTCTTTTATTTACCCTCCTCATGTGTACATTTTTCTAGGGTCTCTAACACCTCCACCTTAGGTTTCTATTTCCCCCACACCCTAGGTTTCCACCCCCCTCTCATTCCTACCACCTCACCTACCATAATAAGTCCATTACAACCTATTCAATCAATCTAAGTGGACACTCAAGGTTCCCCATCAGTGGATTCTCAAGTTTCCACTCTACTTTCCCTTCCCCCAATTTCACCCCTTCCTTCCTTTTCACTTCCCCTCTACATTCCACTCATAATCCCTTCCATTCCATCCCCAGTGATTTCCAACACCACTCAATAGTACATTGTCATGAACTCAATCATCCTGACTTCAGTTCCACATGCCACCTCAACTCATGGGATAAGTATTATTTCACCTTCATCCCCTTTCACTTTCCTTACATCACCAACCCTGTATGGATAACACATTTGATTGATTCATTAAATGCCTTGGCTTCTACCCTCCCACCTTTTCCCAAATTCAAAATCCATGTGTCTAATCCATCTTACACACCCCAATAGACATAGTTATTCCCATTATCCCCACCTCTTCCACTTACACAATTCCCATAGAACCTTTAGTTGAGATTGGAGAAACACAAGTTCATAGTGTCAATGTAGATTTACAAATAATTGATGGAGATGAAATCTCATAAGCATCTCTTCAGTGATCAATGATAACATCTACTTAGGATTATACAATTTTCATAGTGTCTACTAGTGCAATAACATCAGCTATTGATTCTCAGGTGACAATATTCACATAACTAAGTGCTACCCCCAGTTAGATAGCATGATAAGTGGGAAAGAAGTGGAAGCAAATGATTTCCCTTAGCATACTGGACTTTGGCCTATCAAAGGTAAAGAAGTCCAAGTATAATCTCCAGATCTTTTCCATAATACTCAGTAATGACAAAGGGGAAAAAATATGTTGAAATTGAAGTACCCCCACCAGATAATCAAAAGAAAATATTGTGGTGGGAGATTATCAGATTTCAAAGATCCACCTTGGATGGCTAATAAGAGAAGGGTTAAAACATGATGTCCAATATGACATCAACTCCCTCTTAGAAATAATTGATCATGATAAGGTCACTAAGGATGAATTGAATAACAAAGTGGATCAACTTACAACTGTATTGAACAAGTTTTTAGAGCCCAGTGGATCATTGTAAAAACTAGATTTAGTATAGCCAGTCAGCCAAATTCTAAATAAAGCAATAATTGATACGGTAACTAAGATTGCTAGTATGGTAAGGGCAACCAAATAATGGTTGGAATAACTTATTTCTAAGGGCAATAAGTTTGTTTCTATAATAATGGACAATTATGATGTTATCAGAGAGAGAAAGAATGTCCTAAGAAAACAAATCAATGAATATGAGGGAGAGATACAAACATTAAATCTATATTATCCTAGGTTGATAGCTATGAATTTTATTGACATGGATATCCTCCTTGCTGAGAAGATACTGAATAATGATGTATAGCAAGAGGAATTGCATAGAGAAACTCAATTTTGGATAAGGATACTCATGGAAGCTACTCACAAAGCTGAGGTAGCACATGACAAAGCTATTGATATGTTGTATGGCATTTAAGGAATGTTGAATATGATGGCTTGCCAACCAAAAAATGATGCAGATAACCTCTTTAAGGTAGAGGAAGTTTAGAGTAATTTTAAGGAACTTTTTAAATAGGAATCTTCAAAGACTATAATCTTCACCCTAAGTTTCGTGCACCACTATATTAGGTATGAAAATGCACTGGGTAAGAAGAAAATAGAAATGCAGGGAATTAAGACTTTTAGGAAGGAATTATTTGAAATAGTAATATATTGTGTAGCATCTAACCTTTAATCCTTTGAACCAGATGAAGGAAGAATATAATAATTTTTTAAGGCCTTTGATGCATATGTTGAAAATCTACAAGCCAAGAATGACAAGAAGGCTGAAGAAGTTTTAGATATTGATTAATTTCTGTGTTGAAATAGTTCCATATGTTGTAGTTTCATTTTTTCAAAAACATTGTAGAGTTATAACTATATTTTTAACTCTTTTTGAGAAAGAGACATATGTATTTTACACTTTATATTTTTGATAGGGTGAAAGTTATATAATACACAATTGTAAATTACACTTTTTATTTTGACAATTTATAATTATTAAAAGTGTAAAAGCATGTACTGAAAATTGTAAATTCCATTTTGACAAGGTGATGCAACTTGAAAGTTGTAAAGGTCTGACTTGTAAATTGAAAATTAGGGTTTTGAAAAAGTAACTTTTTAAAGTTATCTTTTGATGAAACATTGAGTTCCATTTTGGGCACCATCCATTTGCATAAAGAGCTACCTCCAACTGCATAAAGAAGGAGAAGCATTGCATGAAGATATTCCAATTCCATCCTTTTCATTCCAAGCTAAATATCATGTCAAGCTCTTGTATGCTACTTTCCAAACCATTCTACAAAGTTAAAGATGCCAAAAATAGAAGATCATGCCTCTTTTTCATAGAGTTCCAGATATGCATGGTTTATTCTACTAGGCATTGAAGTTTTTATAACTACATCTCATCTATGGTATGTTTTTTGTATAAATATGTGTATACCCCATGGCCCAATCTATCTTTTTATTGTTAGGAATATTATTCTACATTTTGAATGTATCTTCAACAATCTGTAACCTGGAGAAGGAAATAATTTGAAGATTTGCCTTTTTTGTCTGAGAGATCCTTATGTATGCAAGCTATTTGAGTATCTATGGATATTACAGTTCTTATTTTAGTCACAAGAATTCATTTGTGGTATTCTCTACCCTTTTGGATGACTGTTTGATAAAATAAATAAATATGATCCCTTTTAAGAAAAAAAAATTATAGCCTTTGATTTCTCATTTGCATGAGTCTATGATCAAACAAATTTCAATTGATTTTCTATTCTCTTGTGTTTATTTAAGCAAGCACTAAAACCCACTAAAATATTTGGTGAAATTGCCATTTTAGTTTTACAAATTTCAACCTTAACTCTTTTCCCAATCAAATTTTAGTTTAGGAGAAAGAACACTAAACATGAGCAGAATTTATATAGAACTGATATCTTACCAGTTGTTTTAGATTTAATGAAAGGAAGTTGGCCTTCTTTAGAGGTTAACCTCAATTTACCAAAGTCCCACAACTTGGAGGTTTCCCCAATGTATCATTAGTTATTGCATAGTGAGATATTTTACATCAAGGAACGAGTGCAAAATCTATGTGATAATAGTTTTTAGCATGCCCAATGGGACACAAAAATTACAAAGATATTTGTGTTATTCTCAGTGAATATTGCATGAGTTTTTAACACATTCCAAAGGCAACTGGTAGCTCCACTAGTTTATGGTTTTAGGATTTCAACGGTTACATATGCCAAGTAGATAAACAAACCTACTTTTTTAGAATTATCATTTACATCTAAAAAGAGATTGAAATTAGTTGTACCTCACCATAAAGTATACCCTAAAAATTTATTTTCATCTCCTGTAAGTAATCCTACTCCTATCAATTTCATTCCTCCTATAATGGCCATAAATTTAAATTTCATAGATTTCAATGGGGTCATCCCTCTCCAGTTAGCTCAATATGATGACATACCCACCTCAACTTAAAAAACCCTTCCATATTTCACTAGTGAAACTTCCATTACTCCTATGGAACACATATAAGATATTGCCAATCTATGTGTAGTCCACAACATGGTATAAGATAATGTTGTAATCAGACTCCTAGTTTCCGCTTTCAAGGGTAAAGCCCTGCAATGGTACAAAAGTCTTGTTCCTAACTCTATTAAAGTTTGGGATGAGCTAGGTTATACATTATGTGCTCAATTTGAAGATAATATTGATGATCTTTCCTTGGTTGAACACCTAACTACCATTCAACGGGATCCTCATGAACTCATAATTGATTTCAATTTCTGATTTCAAAAGACCTAGAATAGAATTATGGTATTAGTCAAGCCAACTCCAAATAATGCCTTCTTATATTACCTAAGAACCCTGCATAGTGATACTATTGTTATGATTTAGTCTATGGATGACACCACACTTCCCATTGCCTATGAGATTGTGATAAGGGTATAAAATTATTTAATCCAAGATGGAAAAATCACCCCAAGGCCACCAATGCCCCTATTTCCTAAAATACATCATGTCCCACCACTTATAATTCCTCTAATTCCAACCACAAGTAAAACACCAGATTTGACCCCTAGTCTAACTGATGAACTATATGAGGTCAAGTCACTACTCACGAGTTGTGGTAACGAGTTAGTAGTAATGAAGAGGTAGTAATCCCAAAACTATGAGCCTTATCAATAGGTCAATCTAGAGTACCAACATAATAATCAACTACATCAAGGTGATTCACAGTGAAACTAGGGCATTCACAGCCACAAGGTAAGAATATGCAAGCAAAAACTCCAAATACCCATGCTCTACTTGCAACAAGTACTTCTAAGGCTATTATACATGTTTAGAACAACCTAGCTTAAGAGTACGAGTGGTGTTATCCTTGTTCACAACCACATAATCAGAATAGTTGTCCTAATGGTGTTATTAGTCAATCCTTGATGGTGCAAGGCAATAAAGCACACAAGGACAACATGATGGATCCACCTCTCAATAAGTAGATACAAAAGAACCTACTTAAGGTAAGGAACCTTTTCTAAATTGGCAAGAGGATAATTTTTGTGGTGTAAATCAGGAAGAAACATTTTTCAATATTGGAGGTCTAGTGGTAGGCAACACACATGTAAATAAAAGAACTATAGAAAGTGATCATCCCCCAAGGTGGAATAAGCTATTACTTATAAAGTTGTACCAGATCTTACAAAGAGTAACATAGTATAAAGGCCACAATTTGTACCCACTAACCAACCTAATGCGACAGTGTCAACTTCAAATCTTGTGAAATAAAATATAACACCTAAAAATACATTGATAAAGGTTGGTAATATACCTTTTAGTATAGTGGAAAAATGAAGAAGACCAACTTGGATGTTACTATTTGGAAGGCACTCTCTATACCAACACAAAGAGATTTGCTACAAGAGGCTTTGAAGAATTTCTAAATAGCAGATAAGGTTCCAACCAAGGGGCCTAATACTACAATTAATTTATGTCAACCACAAACTAAAGCTAAGGCAAGCAAAAGTGGTAAGCCTCCCCCTTTCTATCTCTCACTTATAGAACAAAAGCATCTAGTTCATAATTGCATGGTAGATTCAGGGGCTAGTAGTTCTGTTATGTCCAAAAAGATAACTAATGTTCATGTCATAAAATATACACCAATAAATAAGGGAGTGGTTTAGATGGATGGGATTATTGTTCAAATAGTAGGGTTAATAAAATATTTAAATCTCACTATCCATGCTTTTCCAAGTTTGTCAATTTCTCAAGATATCTTAGTGATCGATCTCCCCCCTTATTTCACCATTTGCCTTTCATGATATTTTTCCACAAAATTTTGAGGATATATGTCTATGGATTGGTCTCACATGTTACTTAGGATGAGGTATGGGATAAGAGTAATAATAAGAGTTGATCTAATAGCTAAGGACCATATTAAACCATACACTCCACCTGTAGACATGAATTATATATTATAGGACCAAGAAGAGGAAATTGATCAAGAATATACAACAACCACATAAGATATTCCAGACATTCACTTGGATGAATGGGGATCAACTCGATAATTCTATCCTTATGACTATGTAAAAGAAACTAGATGGGTACACATTACATACATGAGATTGATGCAATCATTCTTAATATTCTAAAACTATCTAAAAATATTAAAGGAATATGGAAACTATTATTTGATAGTTTGAGAACCAAAAATGGTGTAAGTGCAGGTGTTGTCTTGATCTCTCCCTAAATTAAGAGTTATTTCTATTCCTTTAGATTAGTTTAGCTGTACTAATAATGTAGTTGAATATAAAGCTTTGATTTGAGGACCACTATTGGCCAAAAAGAGAGGGATAAAATCCCTATAGATAATTGGTGATAGTGAAATGATTGTTTACCAAGTTAAATCTAGAACCATAACTAAGAACAATTTATTGAGATCTTATAAACATAGGGTTTAGGACCTATTTGAAGATTTGACCACTGTGAATATTCAAGCAGTGCCAAGACCATGAAATAAAGATGCAGATCATATGGCCTCGATGGGATCCAAATATAACTTAATAGAGGAAATAATGAGATACAATAGCAAGCATGTAAAATTGGTAGTAAGATCATCTATTCATGATAATGTAACTAATTGGTAAGTCTTCGCTAATGATCAGCAGATTGTCAACTTCTTTAGAGAAGAAGCTAAATTTTTAATTAGGAACTAGCCAAAACTCTAGGATCAATATATAAATCATATCATCCAATTGAAGACAAACAAAATACCTATGGGTCTTGTTACATTGGAAAACATATTCAATTTTGATGACTAGATGAAGGATGAAAATAAGAAAATTATGATCAATGAAGAAGATTACGAGCCTATAGTTATTTCAGAAGGCAAAACCCTGAAGCTAAGATAGGTATGTAATGACTCTAAGAATCATGATTTTATTGAATTGTGTCAATAATTTGATGATAACTTCAATTGGAGTTATCATGATCCAAATGGATTTGACCCTAGTTTAGCCCATCATACAGTAGAACTTGATATGAATACCAAGCCTGTTAAACAAATGCAGAGTCCAATTAATCTGAAGATAGAACCCCTAATGAAAAGCAAGCTATCCAAACTTATAGAGGATAATATAGTTTTTCCTATCAAGCACTTATCTTGGGTTGTAAATTTGGTCCCTATAAGAAAGAAGAAAGGCAAGATCAAACTTTATGTGGATTTTAGGGACTTGAGTAAATCATCTCTAAAGGATCATTATCCTTTCCCGCATATGGAGAAAATTTTACAAACCATAGTAGGATCTAAAAGGTTTTCCCTTTTAGATGGTTATTCTGGATATAACCAAATCCTGGTGCAAGAATTAGACCAGTACAAAACTACCTTCACCATAAAATGGGGCATGTATACATAAAAAAAGTTTCCTTTTGGTTTGACTAATGCTGGGGAAACATTTTAGAGAGCCATGGATATGGCGTTTAGAGGTCTAATAAATGAAATGATCCTAGTATATCTGGATGATATCATTGTCTACTCGAAGCATCTTGAATCACACCTATACCACATTAGAATGTTTTTTGAAAGATGTAGAGAATTTAGTGTTTCTTTAAACCTTGAAAAGTGTGTTTTTTTCATCCATGAAGGAAAGCTATTGGGACATATAGTGTCAAAATAAGGTCTTGTAATAGACCCAAAAAGAGTTAGTGATATATATATATATATATATTATCACTACCAAGACATAAGAAAGGATTACAGAGTTTCCTTGGAAATATTAATTTTGAGAGAATATTTGTCCCAAATTTTGCCTTTTTAGCAAAACCCCTCATTGTAATGCTTAAAAAGGGTATTGTTTTTAGCTAAACACAAGAAGGAAGAAACAAATTTAAATCCATCAAACAAGCTATCTCTTAGGATCCTACCCTAGTCAACCCCAATTATGATAAAGATTTTATTATTTATGCTTTTAGAGGGGAGAGTAGCATCTCAGTTATTCTAACCTAGTGAAATGAAGAATAATTAGAGCAACCAATATCTTTTTTTAGTCAATCCTTGAAAGGATATAGGGAAATTTATAGTTTTTTAGAGAAGTAGGTATATGCTATAATTAAGGATCTCAAGAAATTTAGGCATATGCTCTCCAATAATAAGATTAATCTGATGGTGAGTCACCAAAGTGTTAAAGAGTTTATACTCAGCCAGGAGATTAAAAAAAAGACCATGATGGATCACCAAAGTCATGGAGTATGACATAGACATCAAAGTTACCAAGCTGGTGAGAGAAAAGGGTTTATGTGAAAAACTGGCTTCTGATGTTAGAATTGCTAAAACAACATTTGAAATAGTATATGCTCAAAATGCACCTCAACCAACCAATCCACCTATTTTCAATAGCTGAATCCAAGATATGACCAACTTTTTGTAGACTGGAGAGTACTTGTATGATCTTCAACAGTCTAAGAAAAGGTATTACAGACTTCAGTCCATTCCTTATGTCCTCATCAATGGAGTACTATTTATAAAGGATATGAATGGAGTCATATTAAGATGTATTGAACATGATCAAGTCCCCAAGGTGATCAAGGAATTTTATGATGGTCTGTTAGTAGGATATTTCTTTGCAAGAACCATGCCCATGAAGATAATGAGAGGAGGCTATTATTAGCATGAGTTATTCAAATATGCCCATCAATTGATAAAAAACTATGAAAAATGTGCTTACTTCATCATTAAATAGAGATTAACAACACTCCCCCTCAAACAAATTCAAGCAGATCCACCATTCACTCAATGGGGATTGGATTTCATTGGTATGATCAATCTACCATCGAGTGTAAGCCACAAATGGGTCCTCACAGTAACAGATTATTTCACATGATGGACTGAGGTAATTGCACTAAAATATGCCACAGAGGCATCCATTCTGGACTTCATGGATGACATAGTATCAAGATTTGGTGTACCTCACACCCTTATCTCTGATAATGCTAAAGCATTGATGGGTGCTCAAGTGATTGAATGGGTTGTAAATCATAATGTGTACCTGAGTACTTATTCTAATTATTACCTCAAGGCAATGGCTTGGTTGAGTCTACCAACAAGAATATTATCAAAATGATCAAAATAACAATGAAAGATAACCAAAAAGCTTGGCACACAAAGTTGAAATCAAAACTGTGGGCTTATAAGACACTCCTAAGAGAGCCATTAGTAATTCCCCTTTCATGTTGGTATATGGAAGAGAATCACGAGTCCCACTATCGATTAAGTTACCATCTATAGAGCTCAATCACCAATTGGATTTGATCGACAATGATAGTAAGATTGGCTGAACTCATGTAACTCAAATAAATCAGAAACCAATCAATGAAAGTCTTAGAAGCAAATTAGTCTCAAATGAAGAAGACTTTTGACAAAAGGGCATCTAAAAGGAGTTTCAATAAAGGGTATATGGTTCTTAAATGGGATACATATAAGGATAAATTAGGCAAGCACACCAAGTTTGATGCAATATGGAGTAGTCTATATATTATAACTCAGAGCAAAGGAGCTAATGCATTCCATCTCTCCAACTCAATGGATCAAAACTGCCTATCCCAATCAATGGGATATACCTCAAATATTTATTTTGAGGTAGGAATTAATTCCAAAAAGTTAAATTTTTATATATAATAGGGTTAGTTGTGTTTTCAAATAAGTGCTTCTACATAGGTTAACTCATTAAGAGTTTTTGTTTCCTTAGTTATGTTGTTTTCCCCTATTTTGTTTATCTATTTTCCCCTATTTTTTTAGGTGAACCCCATTTTTCTTCACTAGGTTAGAGTTTGTTAATCCAAATTGACTCCATGCCCAATGAATTGAAAGGCTATCAGATGAAAACTGATTAACAACCAATGACCTTGTAGAGGTCACCAAAAATGTTGATATTTTTATCCCAAAAATATCAAAATATCTAACACCCTAAAGGATACCCCATTCATTTTTTATAAAATCCCTTAAGTTGACCAAAAACCCCATTTTCCCTTTGCATTGTGGAATCCAGAATTATGGATGCAATTTGCAATTTTGCCAATTGCTTCACAAAATCCAAATCTCATAATGCACAAGTACCTTCGAAACCAATAGAATCTAAAACTCATAATGCAATCTATAATTTTAAAAATTACAAATCACATCTCGAGCTCTAGATCCCATGAAACACAAAACTAGTAGAATTTAAAAATTGATATACAATTTGTAATTTGTAAAATTGTAAATTACATCTAGAGCTCTGGATCCCATGAAACCAAACATCTACCTCCCCCCATGAGATCCAAAACTTGAAGCATGATTTTTGATTTGCAAATTGCATCCTAGGTTTTGCTTCGCACCAACTATCCAAGCCACAAAATCTAGAACTCCATGAGCAATTTATAATTTTGTAAAATTGTAAATTATTTGGGGATTTCCACCTTCTGTATATCAAAGCTATTCAAAGCCCCCAACTCAATGAAAATTGGACTTTCTCTAAGTACTTAGAGGTTCCACCACCAACCACCATTAGAGCATTAATTGCAAGGATTTTCTATATAAACCATGTGATTTGGGGATTTTTATTATTGTTTAAATTGCTAAGTGTGTTTTTGATCCCTAATAATGACTCACACCATCTATCTCGAGCCATATACCAAGCAAGTACCTACAAGCTTTAGCCACATCTAAAAATCTCAAAGCCACACTATTATCTTCTATACACGATATTAAGCTTTTGATTTTCATAATTATTCTCGTAATTTGATACTTTTTCAAAGATTATTTCCATTCCTACAAAAAGTTTTCAAGTTATTTTTATAGGGTTAGAGTTGCTTGTCTTGACATCATATTTTAGGGTTTCTCTATTATTTAGGCATTGGTAAAGTATCATTCTCATTGTGTAGTCACCTTTCCCCAAAGTTGCAATCAATAAATCTAGTGTTTTCTAAGGTTTGATTCTAAAAGTGTTCATCGAGTAAACCTAATTTTTTCCCAAAGAGATTCTCAATCAACTTTAAGGGCTTCGTCAAAACTAGGTGAATATTCCTAACATATTCCTAAGTAAACCAATGAATATTCCTTATGATATCTTCCAAGGTCCCTACAGACATTGGACTTGTCCTGAACACCTTCCATTTCCATGAGAATTTATACCTGTTCCAAGTACCTAAGACCCTCGCAAGGTTTCAAGTCCCTGCAAATAATGGACCTACTTCAAAAACTTCTCATCCCCATAGGATTCCACATTGTTTTGAACAACTCCCATTTATACTAGAGAAACAACCTGGTCAAAACACTTCCTAAATCCATGGATTTGTCACTTAATTTAACCACCTTCTAGTTATATCAAACATTCTATCTACACATAGCACTTCCCATCTCCACAAAAGATTACACTTACTTAAAATGCCTACAAAACCTGCCAGCTATTATAGTTGTTCTTTCACAAGCTTCTTAGCTAGTCTTAATGTCTCTAAAAGAAATGAAGTTCAAATCAAAAGGCCTTAGAGTGAATATTAGCTTAGAATCCAACACATCAATGATAACATATATAGATTTAGGTCATATTGACTTAGGGGACTTATGGACCCAAATAAGTGCAAAGTTTAAAAATGATTGAATCCAAAATATTTATGACTTTGGCCTGCCACAAGCTACAACCTTTCCATTATCAGTTCAAATCCCTGAGTTGGTGCTAACACTAGCCCAACATTGTGAACCTAACAAAAGAGAAGTCATGAATGAAAAATGGGAAAGAATTTTGAATCTAGACCTTGACTTTACTGAATCAGTATTTACAATTCTAGATTTTGAGAGTTATCTTGACATAACTCCATAGACATCCACACAACTCTTTGAAGATAATAGAGATGAATGTTAGAATATGATAAATAAATAGTTGCTTAAGTCCCCCAAGGCTACCTCCACCAGATTATCAAAGACCTTGTACAAGGTTTATTTCATTGATGAGGTGGGAGACTTTATCATATCATTGCACAGGAACACTGGCAATTTTGATGCCAAGAGATTATAAGAGTAGATGTACCAGTATATTTGGGTCATCCAAAAAAATGTTTGATACATTCACTAGGCTCAACTCATAAGTAAATCCCTTCACAAACAATTGATGGAGGTACAAACCACTAGCAATTTTTTCATGACTTCTTACCTTGTATACATTTTAGCTAAAAGGAGATCTTTCTTAGGCCTTAGCACAATACCTAGAGAGATAATCAAAGTTTACAACTACTACCCTGACCTCATATTGGAGGCCAGTAGACAACATTTCAAAAGACTCAATGATACTTTCATCTATTACATCATTATCATGTTTGATAAATAACTAAGGAGAGCTAGATTCTCACCAGTAGCAGTTGCAGAGGTTACCAAAGGGGGCTCCTACTTCATTCAGTTCCCCACCCATTCTTAGATCAGGGCAATCAAATTTAGTGGCTACCCCTACACACTTCTGATATATGTTAGTGATAATTGGGCATTGATGAAGTTGGTCAGGCAACTTGTAGAGACCCATAATCTCCTTTATAATATGTACAAGGTAAGAATTCACTTCCCAATTAGTATTGGTAAATACATGTGCCCTTCCCTCCTCAAGGCTAAATGTGCTAAAGCAAAATTGTGCCAAATGACCCTAAGTAATTTTGAGTCTAGGCCATTCTTTAATGTTTATGGAAATATCACCAATACACTAGTAGTTTATACATACGCCCATGTTCCATATTTTGAATATTATTGGGAGGACTTAGATGATGAAGAGAAGGTCAGAATGAGGGATCATTCTAGAATGGCCCTGCAAGAGATAAAAGATGATGATTTGGCACCAATCCCAAATGACTTGGTGGATAATGAGTCCTTAGTGGACCCAAATTATTATATATAAATCATCACTTAAACCCTACCATTAGTCAGGTGGTGATATCCAAAATCCTTCTCTCTATTAGATAGGATAACATGTGTGATCAATAAAATAACCAATTAGCTGAGGAGCAAGGGAGTACAAGTAAGAAAGGAAATAATAGGTATCAAAGAAAATATTTTGAAGCTTAAGGAAGAAGGAATTCCTTTGTCTGTAGAGGCTCCCATTGGAACAACTGATAAGCAATCAGAAGAGCCAAGAACCTTCAAGAAGAAGAAGAAAAAGACTAAGGCTAAAAAGGGCAATCTAGTAAATAGGGGTTGGCTATAGAGCAACCAATTATCATCTCTTATAAATACACAGTTGTAATAGGGGATTCCATAACTTTAGTCCCCATATCTGTCATAGTGACAACCCCAATTTCTAATGTTCACCCTCTTCATGTGTACATTGTTCCAGATAATCTAACACCTCCACCTGAGGATTTTATTTCCCTTACCCCTCAGGTCTCCACCCCTCCTCTCGTTCCTACCACCTCACATACCAGAATAAGTTTTTTATAACATGTGTAATTAATCCAAGTGGAGACTAAGGGTCCCCCATCAATGGATTCTCAAGTTTCTACTCCACTTTACCTTCCCCCAATTTCACCCTTTCCTTCTTTTTCACTTCCCCTCTCCATTCCACTCATAATCCCTTCCATTCCATCCCCATTGATTTACAACACCAATCAACAGTCATTGCCAATGACTTAGTCATCCTGACTTTGGTTCTGTAGGCCACCCCAAATCTTGGGGTAAGTACTATTTCACCTTCATCCCCATTTACTTTCCTTACATCACCAACTCTGAGTGGTCTAACATATTTGATTGATTCATTCAATGCCTTGGCTTCCACCATCCTGCTTGTTCCCAAATTCAGAATCCATGTCTCTATTCCATCTTCCACACACCTAATAGACATAGTTGTTCCCATTTCCCCCACCTCTTCCACTTCCACTTCCACAATTCCCACATAACCTTCAATTGATATTGGAGAAACATAGGTTCTTAGTGTGAATTTACATTTGCAAATAATTGATGGAGATGAAATATCAATGGTAACATCTACTCAGGATTCTACAATTGTCATAGTGTTTTCCATTGTAGTAACATCAATTATTAATTCTCAGGTGATGGTATCCACACAACCAGATGCTAACCCCATTTGGATAACATGACCAGTGGGAAAGAAGCAAAACTCAATGATTCCCCCCAACATACTAGACTTTGGCCTATCAAAGGTAAATAAGTCTGACTCTACTCCCCAGACCTTTTCCAGAATACTAAGTGATGAAAAAGGGGAAAGATATGTTGAAATTGCAATACCCCCATTGAATAAATCAAAAGAAAATCTTGTGGTGGGAAATTATCAGATTTCAAAGATCCACCTTGGATGGCCAATAAGAGAAGGGTTAAAACACGATGTCCAATATGGAATCAACTCCCTCTTTGAAATAATTGATCATGATAAGGCCATGAAGGATGAATTGAAGAATAAGTTGGATCAACTTACAACTACATTGAACAAGTTCATAGATCCCAGTGGATCATTGAAACAACCAGACTCAACATAACTAGTCAACCAAAGTCTAGATCAAGTAACAATTGATGTGACAACTAAGATTACTAGTATGGGAAGGGCAACCAAAGAAAGGTTAGAAGAACTTATTTCTAATGGAAATAAGGTTATTTCCATAGTAATGGACCATTATGAAGTTATCAGAGAGAGAAAGAATGTCCTAAGAAAATAAATCAATGAATATGACAGAGATATACAAATGTTAAATCTATATTATCCCAAGTAGAAATTTGAGGATTTTATTAACATGGATATCCTCCTTGCTGAGAAGATACTAAAGAATGATATAGAGCAAGAGGAGTTGTATAGAGCAACTTAGTTTTAGATAGGATACTCACATAAGTTACTCACAAATCTAAGGTGTCACATGATAAATCTATTGATATGTTGTATGACATTGAAGGAATGATAAATATGATGTCTTTCCAGCAAGTAGATGATGAAGATAACCTATTTTAGGTAGAGGAAGTTTAGAGTAAGTTTAAGTAAGTGGTTGAATAGAATCTGCAAAGACTACAATCTTCACCCTAAGTTCCATTCACCACTATATCAAGTATGAAAATGCACTGGATAAGATGAAAACAAAAATGTAGGGAATCAAGAATTTTAGGAAGGAGTTGTTTGAAATAGTAGCAGACTATGTAGCCTCTAACCTTTACTCCTTTGGACTAGATGAAGGAAGAATATAAGAAATTTTCATGGCCTTTGATGCATATGTTGAAAAGTTACAAGTCGGGAACAACAAGAAGGCTGAACCAATTTTAGATATTGAATAATTTATTTCTATTGAAATATTTTCATACGTTGTAGTTTCATTATTACAAAAAAAATTGTAAAGTTGTATATATATTTTTAACTCTTTTTGATATAGAGACACATGTATTTTACACTTTATATTTTTGATAGGGTGAAAGTTGTAAAAAGCACAATTGTGAATTACACTTTCTATTTTGACAAGTTATAATTGTTAAAAGTGTTTTGACAAGGTGATGCAACTTGTAAGTTGCAAAGGTCTCACATGTAAATTGTAAGTTAGGGTTTTTCACAAGTAACTTTTCAAAGTTATCTTTTGATGAAATGTTGAGTTCCATTTTGGGCACCATCCATTTGAATGAAGAGCTACCTCCAGCTACATGAAGAAGGAGAAACATTGCATGAAGATCTTCCACTTTCATCAACACCATTTCAATCTAAATATCACATCCAACTCCTGCATGCTACTTTCCAAACCATTTTACAAGGTCAAGGATGCTCGAAATAGAAGATCACATCTATTTTTCATGGACTTCCAAATCTGCATGGTTTCTTCTACTTGGCATTGAAGTTTTGATAACTACATCTCATCTCTGGGATATTTTTGTATATATATGGATAGACCCCTGTGGCTTAATCTATCTTTTTTTTGTTAAGAATATTATTTTGTATTTTGAATATATTTTCTACAAGCTATAACCTGAAGAATGAAATAAATTGAATATTTGGCTTTCTTGTCTGAGAGATCCTTGTGTATGTAAGTTATTTTAGTATCGGTGGATATTACAGTTCTTATTTTAGTCATAAGAATTCATTTATGATACTATCTACCCTTTTGGAGAACTGTTTGATAAAATAAATCAATATTGTCCCTTCTACAAAAAATAGCAAATATTGCCTTTGATTTCTCATTTGCATGATTTTGTGCTCAAACAAATTTCAATTGATTTTATATTCTCTTGTGTTTATTTAATAAAACACTAAGACCCACTAAAATATTTTGTGCAATCACCATTTTAGTTTTACAAATTTCATCCTTAACTCTTTTCCTAGTCAAAATCTAGTTTAGGAGAAATAACACTAAAAATGAGCAAAATTTCTATAGAACTGATATCTTATCAGTTGTATAAAATTTAGTGAAAGGAAGTCAACCTTATTCAAAGGTTAACCTCAATTTTCCAAAGTCCCATAGCTTGGAGGTTTTCCCATTATATCATTAGGTATTGCACAACAAGTTATTTTACATCAAAAACAAGTGCAAAACCTATGTGATAACAAAATCCATAGACACCTCTTCCCAACTTTGGCTAGGGATGGATAAAGGTTGAAAAATATCTAGGATTTTTATGGTTTCTATACATATTTATAGACATCCCCCTTGAGTCCTTCCCAAAAAAAATCTTGCTTGATTCTATGATAGGTTTTCAAAAATCCTAGATGACCCCCAAGTGGAATTGCATAAAGTTCCTGAAGGATTTTTTGTTTGAGAAGAGAATTATTATATAGGTATAATTTGTCTTTATACCATAATGCATTACCCTTCCATGTGAATTTTTCAAATCCACCAAAACCTTGCTGAAGATTCTGAACCAAATCATGGGTAGCAGTATCATTTTACCATTCTGATATTTTTTCCTTTAGCCAATTTGCTTGCCAAATGGTCATGGCACACATTAATGTCTCAATTGATTCATCCCTCATAGATAATGCATCTACCACCACATTTTACTTGCCTTTCTTCTAGACTATTTCAAAATCATATCTTAACATCTTAGTTACCCATTTCTATTATTCTTCTGATGATAACCATAGTTCCAAAAAATATTTGAGACTATCATGATCAATATTTACCTGAAAGTAATGACCCATCAAATAAGGTCTCCATTGTTTCACTGCATGTAGAATGGCCATCATTTCCTTCTCATAGATAGGCTTGAGCTGATTTTTACCCTTCAGTTGGAAAATTTTAAATGCAAGTGGTCTACCTTATTGCATGAGAACAACACCCATACCATATCCAGATGCATCACATTCAACCATAAAAGTCACATAAAAATTAGGAGTGGCCAATATTGGAGTGGTACACATAACCAATTTCAATTGTTCAAATGCCCTAGTAGCTGTATCAATCCATTGGAAGGAGTCTTTATCCAACAAAGAGGTGAGAGGGGCTATAATGCTACCATAATTTTTGACAAACTTGTGATAATAACTAGTTATCCCTAGAAATCCCCTTAGTTGTTTGAGTTCCTTAGGAACCGACCAGTCCACCACTGCTTGGATTTTTGTAGGATCTACTTTCATTCCTTCATGTGAAACCATATGACCTAAATAATCAACCTCATGAGCTCCAAAATTACATTTAGAAGATTTGGCATGCAACTGATGTAGTTCCAAAATTGAGAGTATATGTTTCACATGTTACAAATGGTCTTTCTAATTTTTACTATAAATGAGGATATCATCGAAAAACACTAGAATAAAACTCCTCAAAATGGCCTAAAAATAGTATTCATCAAAATCTGAAAGGTGGATGGTGCATTTGTTAGATAAAAAATCATAGCCATAAAATCATAATGGACCTCATGAATTTTGAAAGCTATTTTGGTTATGTCTTCATCACAAATCCAGATTTGATGATACCCAAAATGTAGATCTAACTTGGTAAAATAAAGAGCACCATTCAATTCATCTAGTAAATCATTAATGATAAGAATAGGAAAATTATATCTGATAATGTACTTGTTGAGCTCTCTATAGTTAGGGCACATCCTCCAAGTTTTCATCTTTCTTTCTCACCATGACAACTGGAGAGGAATATTTGCTTTAGATATGGTGAATGATTCCTACATCCAACATTTCATGTACCATATTTTTAATATCACTTTTTTGGGCATAGGGATACTTGTATGGCCTGATGTTGGGTGGTGCACTACTAAGAATAAGTTTGATGGCATGATCATATGTGTGACTGGGTGCAAATCCTTTTAGAATGTCATAAAAAATAACATAATGCGTGTCAATCACTTGTTGTAGATCAGGAGGTATAGATGGTTGAGTTAGCTGGACTTGAATGGTAAACAAGTGAGCCACAAATCCTTCATCACCCTTTCAAATAATCTTGGTCATTTGATGGGATCTAACAAGTTGTGGAGATTTAGACCTTAATCCCCTTAGCTCAAATGTCCTTCCCTCAGATTGAAATTACATGAATAATTCTTAGAAATTCACCTCAATAGTTCCCAACGTGGTGAGCCACTGTACTCCCAGAATAATGTCAGATCCACCCATGGGAGTAATAAACATAGGAGAATCTAATAGGTAGTCTTGCATGGCCATCTTAATACTATGGCATTTTCTTGAACAACTGACAGTACCACCATCTACAATCATGACCTAAAACTATGGAGCAGGATAAATGAAATAGTTTGAATGAGCAGCCGACTTACTATTGATGAAGATGTGTGTGCTCCCAAAATTAATCAATATAGTGACCTTATGTTTCTTAAATAAATCCACCACCTTAATATTTTAGGGAGTAATAATACCTGAGATGTCATGATAGGAAATAGTAGGCTGAGAGTCTTTTGATTCCTATTTAGGTCCTTGTACATCCAGACCAATTTCTTCTTCATCATCTGCATCCTCACTAGCTCTTTTGATGTAAAACAACATCTTTTCAGCATAGTGATTTCCTTTACTCCATTTGTTGTTGCACCCATAACACGACCCTTTGGTTCTCTTCTCCTCAATATGTTGAGGTGTCAATCTGGTGGGTTGAGGAAATGATGGTGCTAAAAAGGTGTGATCGTGACCAATAGTGATAGTTTTCTATTTGACCATCTCTTTTTTGTCTGCCATGCATGCCCTAGTGATAGATTCTGATACAAATAATGGATTAAACATCTGAACCACCAAGTGGATGCTATATTTGAGTCCACCTAGAAAAACATTAGGCAAATTTACCTCAATGATGTCTTTCACCCATAAGGATAGATTCTAAAATTGATAAGTATAATCCTGCACAGTTCTTATTTGATGTAGTTTGGCTAATTGGTTGAAGTAGTTCTCAGATACATTATTTTGATAATGATCCAACAACTCATTAGTGAAAATTGGCCATATAACAGGAGAACCATCTCTTTTGTTTTGAGCACACAACTACTGATACCAAATGAACTACTCAAGTTCCAAATATAGAGATGCCACTATCACTTTTTGAGAACTAGGAGCTTAGTGCAGATTAAATAAATTCTCAATTTGGGTAATCTAGGTGAGAGGATCCTTACCATCAAACTTATGTATGTCCACTTTTGGCAACATCGATTTCATACCAAGATTGGAGTTGTTAGTGTTGAGATGAGGAGGACCTAAATGATGAAGTGGAGGGTTGTTTGTCTATAACTAAGATGAAATGGTAGATAATTGCATAGTGATCTGATGTAATTGAGTGTGCACCCCACTAAGCTCTCTATGCATCCCTGCAACATCATTTCAAAGTACAAAAAGTCATCCTATTATACCAAGCCCTTTATGTCAACCTAAAGTTGAGAAATCATTAGATATGAAGTTTTAGATTCCATGTCATCCCTAGAAGGAGCCTTATTAGTTTCTTGCTCCTTTTTTCCCTTTAAGTAGTAGGATCCACCATGCACAAACCCTAGGAGGGTTTTTACCCCAAAATAGTGTACCAAGAGATGGTACCATTAGAATCACCTCACTGAGATGAATCTAATGACAACTTTTACAAACTAGGGTGAAAAATTTTGGCACCAAAAAAGTGTACTGACATAACATATTGTTGCGATCATCTCACCAAGATGAATCCAACAACTGCAAATGTGCAAAGGGATTTTTTTTTAGACTTTTTTTTTTTTTAAATATATTTTTTAAAAAGTGTTTTGAATAATACTATGCTGATAGAAAAAATTAGTTCTTCTTGGATTACAAGTTATGTTTTTTAATTCCTTCCACTCACAGAATTCATGCCTTGCCAGATCCAAAAAAAAGTTGTAAGAAACATGCCCAAATCAAAGATATGATACAACTTATAATGAAATTACTTATATGTTTGCACAAAATAATTATATATTGCACATAATAATTATGTATCACATAGAATAATAAAATATAAGAGATCACACAATAATAATGATAGCAAAGCAGAATACTTTATAATATAGCAGAGCCACTTCAAGGGGGAAACCTCCACAACAATGTAATAAGAGCAGCATACTTAATATGATGATTAAAGACTAACCACTACCTCCTATATATAGTTTATATAGCCATGGTTATTTTATAGGCTGATCTAACTAAGAACATAGAGAAATGTAGCAAGAATATAGAAGAGGTATATAAGGCACAAGTTGGCCACGCATATCCCTAGACACACCAAAGGTTAAGGGCGTAACATTGACAATTATAAATCTCTTTGAATCGTAAGAAGTGTATTTTTGCAATGTCATTTGGCACATTGCTTGGGTACATCATCTATAATGATGGTATTCTCATTGATTCAACCAAAATTGTAATTATCTTTTAGATTAAAACACCATCAATGCAAAAAGATGTCTGCACGTTTCTTGGACATTAAAGGTATTACAATTTTTTTATAATGAATTATGCCAAGATTGTGGTGCCACTAGAGGATCTATTATGGAATTATGGCCCATTCTATTAGGGCATGATGCAAGATGATGCTTTCAAAACCTTGAAGATAAAATTGGAAAGTACACTGATACTATAATTTTTTGACTAGGTGACTCCCATGTCCATGTTGATGCCTTTGGTATTGCAATCAGTACCATTCTAGCACAACCAATATAAGGTAAAATATATCATCGTATTTATTTTGTAACCAAGAAAATGACCAAATCAAAATAAAATTACACTATGACTGAGCATGAAGCACTTGCCATGATCCGTACCCTATAGAAGTTTAGATAGTATTTGTTGGTGACCTTTTTTCTTCTTTATTGATCATAAGGTGCTCAATTACCTGGTTACCAAGCCCATTTTACATCAGTGCATTTGTCTATGGATCATATTATTCTAAGAATTCCAAATTTTTATTGTAGTCAAGCCTGAAAAGCAAAAATCAAGCCTAGACCATCTGTCCCACATCAACTTTAGAGATGTAGTAGTGTCAATTGAAGATGATATGCCTAACACATAATTCTATAGGATCTAATGCATCTTAGAAGAATTAGTAGAGATCATAGCATTTTTGACCTCCATATTTGTGCCTCAAGCCATGATAACTAAAGAAAAGAAACAACTCATGGTTTGTAGCGATCCATTTCAACTCATTGGTAGGGAACTATACAAATAGTGTCATAGTGAGATCATGCATTGATGTGTCCTAGAGAATAAATGGGATAAGATACTGCAAGAAGCATATGATGCGATTACTCAGAGGCCATTATGTTAGGACACCATAACATGAAAAGTTCTACAATAGGGTTTATGTGGCAGAATATGTTTAATGATGCAAAAGAGTACGTGAAAAAGTTTGATATTTGTTAGTGGATAGGAAAACTAAACCATCAAGATGAGATGCCCCTCATCCCCATCCTTGCATAGGCACCATTCAAAAAATGGGCCATTGATTTTATTGGGCCTATTACTCCCATTGTGAGGTGAATAGGCATAAGGTACATTCTAGCTACTACAGATTATTTTACGAAGTAGGTAGAAGTGATGCTAACAAAAGATTGTAAAACTACAATGGTAGTAAAATTCATTTGGGAAAACATATCAGTAGGTATGGGTGCCCGTTCAACTTGACTAGTGATCATGACACACATTTCATCAATGATATAATTTAGATCTTGTTGATCGAGTATATGGTAGCCCACCATAAAATGACACCCTATCACCCCCAAGATAATGGCATCAGGAAAGCATTTAATAAAATACTAAGGATATGCCTAACAAAAATCTATGATGTAGCTCATAAAGATTGGGATGATCATGTGTCAGAAGTGTTATGGGCCTATCATATGACATATAAGCATCTGAATAAGGCTACACCATTCTAACTAGTGTTTGGCACAGAGTTTGTTTTACCTATGGAGTTCTTAGTGCCCTCATTATGTATCATGTGTATTGGTCGATTGGATGACCAAGAGTCATTAACCATATTCCTAAAATATTTAGAGAGACTGGATGATACTCGAGCCTAGGTACGATGGAGCCAATAGATAAACAAGGACCACCAAAATACATGGCATGATAAGCACATCAAGTACAAGGTGTTTACAGAAGGTGCATTAGTCCTCTTGTATGATTCTAAGTACCTAAGTCACCTATGCAAACTACAGATTGGGTGGATGGGACCTTATGTAATCCACAACATCTTGGATACTGGAGCTGGAAAGCTACACATGTTGACTGGTGAAATACTCCCTGGGTATTTCAATAGTAAGAAATTGAAATTATACCATCAATAGAATGGTGCTTGCACCCTTTAATGCCATCTTTTTGGTCAAACATCAAGCACTTTGTATTAAGACCATAAAAAATTTGGTGCAAGCCAAATATTTGCATGTGTTTTTTTTTTGTTTGAATAAACATGGCTCTTTTAGGCGTATAGTAGAACATTCATGTCACTTACACTCACATAAATATATTCAGCTGAGTCGAGTTCAGTCATTTTTCAAGCACTTGTGGCTAGACACCTAAGTTTCTAGGTGTTTGGTAAGTCTTCCAAGTTAATTGAATTATAAGTATAGTTTGATGTGTAAAGTGCATATGAAGGTGTTCATCAATAATAAACCAAAGAAAAGGAGACAATGAGGTGTTGGAGGACCAACTTAAATATTTGTAAGGGGTAGGGGAGGTCGAAGCAAGAGATGATAAAGTGCAAAACAATCAATCAAGACAATGAGGTGTACTTGAAAAGAAGTTCAACAACAGAGAAGAGATGGAACTTGAGAGCCTGAATTATGTGCATGTGAAACGTCATGCCAAGGTAACTAGAAGGAAGGCCAGGATTGTGCCAAGATAAATAAAGCATAAGGAAGTGACCAGTTTGATAGTTAGCACCCACCCAATAGTTGGTGAGAAGTGACTGTTTGAATTGCCTATCACTTCCTTGAAGAAACCATTAGCATAATTAATACTATGGAATGATGGTGAAAAAATAAAGATCTACATTAGTGAGAAAATGATGATAGAGTTTAACAGATTTCACATATTTTAGTGGATTTTATGGATCTAAATGATACCAACCTTTAATTTGGTAGATGAGAGTAGAGTAGAAGACCAAATTTGGCAGAGGTAGGCATTTTAATTGTTACTTTCAAGATATCAAAGAAGGATATAAAGCTACCGTAAAGAGAAAACAAGTTCCCCACAACCTTTTTAAGTGTGAGCAAAAGAGAAAACAGAAGATTGCATCTCTCCCTAAGGTGAAGAGGAAGCAAATAGACCAAATTTGAAGGGGAAATAAGAAAGTAAAGGTTTCATCAAGATAACCAATCCACCATTGCAGGGGTTGGAAGCTCAAAATTAGAACACACAGTCACATTTATCATGGTTATGAATCAGACCAAACACCATTTTGGGCTTCGACAAGGTCAATTAGTCACAATTTAATAGTAGTAGATTTAGGATGGGGAAGAAAAGATTAAGCACAAAAGTACAAGAAGTGGACACAAATGCAAAGATAGAAAAATTAATGAGAAAAGAAACCACCAAAAAATCTGAGGTGCAAATGGTAGAGGGAGTTAAAATCGCATAGATTGATCCAATCACGAGTGCAAAACTCACGTACCAAGAAATGGAGTACCCACTAGAAGTCATAGTTGGGGAAAAATGGGTATCCTTCTCCCATGTGTGTAAGTTAAAAGACTACAACCACAGAATGGACAATAATGTATAGGAGCTGAATAAATATTGGATGGTGGATACAGGTAAAAAGCCAAAGGTAGGTGCCACACTCTTTAATGTCTTTGTTAGGGACAAGTTGAAAACCATAGACATAACACAAATCTTTGAGCTACCAAACTTTAGCAAGCGATAATAGCTAGTGCATTTCTTTCTATTGTGGGTACATGACGACTGGTTCTAATCTGGGTGACAATTCGGGTGGTATAACGAGCACCAAGATGTAGTGATAAAATGGACCACAACTACTGAAGTAGTTGTTGTAAGGCCCTAGAGTGAGTGGTTGGTAAACTGGTTAGGGCTGTATGTAGCTCTATATTGTTTTAAATCTTGGACACTGAATTGTCGGCTGACAGTTAATTCCTTGAATTCTGTATTGTTCTAAAATCTTCACTTGTTATTTCCTCAAGCTCTGTATTGTTTTAAATCTTGGAAGTCAAACCAATCAATCTCCCTCAATATTGGTGATCTTCCACATCCTCCCCATGCTTTCAATAATGTGTATAAATGAAGAAGTAACCCAAAATGTGAAGGGGACATCTCTTCTCAGAGATAAGCATATATTTGTATCTACAATTTTTGATTCAACAAAACATCTCTTTTCAGAGATAGCATTATTTGAATTGGATTGTTCTTATTTTTGAATTATCTTTCGACCAAAGCTTTCAAGTTTTGGATCAGTGGTATTAGAGCAGTTTGTCTTGAGAGTGTATGATCCTGAGGACGAGGTCAGGATACAAGAAACTTGGGTGGGAAGCAACAGAGCTTCCAAACTTTCCACCTGTTCACTCTAAATGACTTCAAATGGCAGATGAAACTGAGACATCTGATCCTTTAAAGGAAATGGTGAATGAATCCATCCAATGGCAACAAGCACAGATGCTGCAATAATTTGCTCAAATTCTTCAAACACTTTTGTTGGGAAATTTTGGCTCTGCGGCTACACGTCCTGGCTCCTCATTGAGGGAAATTCCTTTCAGTGCCCCAACACCCTTCAAAGTTTAGGTAAATTTTGATATTCCCACATTTGAAGGAAAAATCAATGCTAATGCAGTAGAAAATTGGTTGGATCAAATGTCTTCCTACTTCTCTGTAAATAAGTTCACCGACGGAGAAAAGATCACTTTTGCTCTTTTAAAATCATTATTGCTTGTGAAAAACTAGTGGGAAGTGTAAAAAAAGAGGTTTAGTACATATATCATTGGCCTTGGGGTGGATCCTACTTGGGATGATTTTATGGAAGCAGTGAAAGAAGAATACTATCCCATCGGAGCATATGATGATCTGTACATAGAGTGGCAGCAACTTCGCCAAGGTAAGGAACAATCTGTTCAAGATTACACTGACATTTTTCATTCTCTATTTGCGAGACTGGGCATCCAAGAAAGTGAGAAACACAAGGTTCTCAAATATCGTGGCTGACTACAATGGTACATACGGGGAGAAATGGAACTCTTCAATTTGGAAACCATCGGTGAGGCATACAAGTTCGTAGTAAAGATTGAGCAGAAACATGGAAGAATGGATATAAAGAATCAATCTTTAAAATGGAAAAGTGATAAAGAAGGTCAAAAATGAGGCCAAAATTGGAAGCAAAAGGAAGGAAAGACTGGGAAGTGGTGTGGTTATCACAAATCTAGAACTCACTCCAAAGAAGAATGTCGAGCTATCAAATCACTGCTTTCTGAGTCACCATCCTCAACATCTACTGCTCTACCTCATACAAACCCTGCAATCAAAGAGGTTGAAGAATAAATTATAGATGTTGATCCTGAAGCCATTATAGCTTCATCACAAACACACAACGAGATGTTAGATGACAAGGAAAGGTTGTTTCACTCTAAGTTATGGGTGAAAGTTAAACCTCTACATTTCATTCTTGATAGTGGAAGTCAAGAATTTAATCTCTATTAATGTTATGAAAAGCCTAAATTTGTCCATGAAGCCTCACCTAAAACCATACAGTATTAGATGGTTGAGTCCAAGGAGAAACCTCCGTGTCACCCACTAATGTCTTCTCTCATATGCAATACAACCTTTCCAAGATGAGGTCTTATGTGATGTGGTCAATCTAGATGTTTGTGATGTACTCTTTGGTCAGCCATTCATGTATGATCGACATGGTATATATGAATCAAGAACTAGAAGGATCACTCTCTCTTGGAACATGGCGCTACAGGGTACCAGAAGTACTACCTTCTACATCTATCTCTCTGATTAGTGCCAAGAAATTTGTTCTCATGGTGGTCAAGCCATAGGAATCCAAAAGGGTCGATGTTATAGCCCTGACTACACAAACAACACAACAATAGAAGCAAATAGATACTAGGCTGAAGAAGTTCATGGCCTTCCATCCACAGACTGATGGTTAGACAGAAATGGTGAATAATTGGGCCCTACATAGTTCCATAAACCGCAGTCCCTTCCAAGTGTGCATCGGGAATCAAATCAAGACACAACTACCACACTTGATGGGGAACATTGACATAATGGGGACCATTGATTTTCAAAGAGGGAGGAATGATTTGGGTGAAAATTTGGGTGGTATAATGAGCACCAGGATGTGGTGCTACAATGGACCATGGCTGCCAAAGCAGTTATTATAAGGCCCTAGAGCAGGCGGCTAGTAGACCGGTTAGGGCTGCACGTAGCTCTGTATTATTTTAAATCTTAGACGCTAAATTGTCGGGTGACAGTTAATTCCTCAAATTCTATATTGTTCTAAAATCTTCACCTGTTATTTCCTTGAGCTCTATATTATTTTAAATCTTGAAAGTTGAACCACTCAATCTCCCTCGATATTGGTGACCTTCCATATCCTCCCCATGCTTTCAAAAATGTGTATAAATGAAGAGGTAACCAAAAATGTGAAGGGGACATCTCTTCTTAGAGATAAGCATATATTTGTATCTACAATTTTTGATTCAACAAAACATCTCTTTTTAGAGATAGCATTATTTGAATTGGATTGTTCTTATTTCTAAATTATCTTTTGACCAAAGCTTTCGAGTTTTGGATCAGTGGTATACCAATAGAGGACTGGTCGTCACACCAAAAGTCCTAGGGTGATTTGGGTCCTCTTCTGGACCCCTATGGCCAGCCACTGAGGGACATCAAGGCAATCCCAGCTGGATCATGTGGTAGCTGGTTATCTCTAAGGAGAGATGTATCAGGCCCACCAGCTTCTACAGGTCTCGACCTCGAGACCTAGCTCTAATACCAATAGAGGACTAGCCGTCACACCAAAATTCTCAAGGTGATTTGGGTCATCTTTCAGACCCCTATGGCCAGTCGCTGAGGGACATCAAGGTGATCCCAATTGGAACATGTGGCAGTTGGTTAGCTTTGAGGAGAGATGTATCAGGCCCACTAGCTTCCGTAGGTATCGACCTTGAGACCTAGCTCTAATACCACTGATCCAAAACTTGAAAGCTTTGGTCGAAAGATAATTTAGAAATAAGAACAATCCAATTCAAATAACGCTATCTCTGAAAAGAGATGTTTTGTTGAATCAAAAATTATAGATACAAATATATGCTTATCTCTGAGAAGAGATGTCCCCTTCACATTTCAAGTTAACTCTTCATTTATACACATTTTTGAAAGCATGGGGAGGATGTGGAAGGTCACCAATATCGAGGGAGATTGAGTGGTTCGACTTCCAAGATTTAAAACAATACAGAGCTCGAGAAAATAACAGGTGAAGATTTTAGAAGAATATAGAATTTGAGGAATTAACTGTCACTTGACAATTCAGTATCCAAGATTTAAAATAATACAGAGCTACACGTAGCCCTAACCGGTCTACTAGCCACCCGCTCTAGGGCCTTACAACAACTGCTTTGGCAGTCGCGGTCCATTGTACCGCCGCATCTTGGCGCTCATTATACCACCCGAATTGTCGCTTGGATCAGGTTCTATTTTAATGGATGGTGCATGATAATTTTTGAGAGCCACATAAGAAAAATACATGGCTAAATTTTGTAGTTACAAATATAAGGGAGATGATGGATGATGATGTAAAAGTGGAGAGGGTTACAAAGCTCCTAGGCTGTTATAAGTCACATTTTGCATTCCTCATATATGACATTTAAGACCCAGGCATAAGGGTGATAGTGCACCTGGTAAGCACCAAAATTTTCTCTAGTGGTCAATGGTCAGACATCAACAAAACCTTCCTTTGCATTACCCACCACATAATATAGAGAGAACTTTTCAACATCTCCAAATTTGTCATAGAAGAGATCATAAAGAATGTAAAAGAATGCCATCGGGCACGTGAGACTTTCCATTGGGGGTACATGCTTATCCTGATGGTAATAGAGGAGATAAGTTTGTTGGATGGTGATGATGACCACTTATGGGTATTTCCACCAAATCATGAATCCCTAGTGGTGAAGTACCAAGACTGCATCTTCTCCCCCAATTTTTTACGTAAGTACAAAACCAAGTGTAGGTATGGTTCGACAAGTATGTCAAGGCCTTTGGAAAAGAGTGGTGCATCCCACAAGAAATCCTTCAATAAATTATGGGAACAATGACTTTCACCATGATGCAACACTTCTGTGTGGTACACCTAATGTTCATAAATGGAAATCTTTCAGGTTGGCTCCAATTGCCTTTTGCATTTTCAACCAAATAATTCATGGTGGTGATTAAGAGGATCCCAAATGCACAAAAAAATGATATCTAGGCCAAGGTCATGGATTGCGATAGGAAGATGATGAGGTGCCAATTTATGCACCTCATAACCAAGGCAATCAATAATGAGGAGGATGATAATGACAAACCTGACATCCATCCCCTTCAAAGGGTTATAATCAACATGAAAATGTTCAACTTGTAGTATGAAATTAAGCCACATAAGAAGGGTGGAGATCCTAGAAAATATGATGATCACCCGCTCCTAGATGGTGATGAAGGAAAGGATGTGCCAAAAGTCTAGGCAAAGTCACTCTAGAGGAAATAGAGTGAAAAACTAGAGGAAATTATGGAGTGCATAAAGTTAAAGATAGCCTTCAAGGAACTAATCATGCTATCTGTATCAAAGAAACACATAATATTAAAGTAAAGGGGCACTTATTCCAGTAAGAATCCAAGAAATAATAAAGGACCTATGGCATTCCCTACCAACACCCTTGCGAACTTGGAGATAGAGGTAGCCCTAACACCTATAATAGAATAAGAGACTGAAAAAGGTAGGGTAGGGATTTATATCCTACAAATAGAGGAAGGTGAAGAGGAGCTCATTGCTGAAAACATCTAGGAGGCTTTAAAAAGTGGTATGGCCATAATGCTAAAGGAATATGATGAAATGGTAAGCCTTACCTCCAGTACAACCTTGCTAAAGAGCCCACCAAAGAAGACAACACTGATGTCCAAAGATAAGTCATCCATAATAGCCCCTAAATTTATCAAAGAAAAAAGAGCAGCCTACCAAAAAATTGGACTCAACGAGGAACATATAAACATGGCTTTGGTGCTTGAAGAAAAGAAAAAACTTAACCATGAACAACATAAGTCCAAGTTGGAGAAGAGGGCCCTAAAAGTACCCTCAAGCACAAAAACAAAAGTATAGGTGATCAAACAAGCACTAAGTGGCTCTACCAGATAAGTAGAGGAAGTTGCTAAGGCACACCTAAGTAGTGAAGGGGTGTCTATCCCAAATGAAGGCAATGTTGGTGCCTCATAGCAATAAAAAGAAACAGCTAAGGAGCACCAGTAGTAATAAGGCAACCCTGGCACTGAAGGTATAAACCTTGAAATAAACATTGAGAGGCTATAGGATGAATAAATAGACAAGGGGATAATTCTGATGAAGAACCCCCCAAGGACCAAACAATTGACTCCTCGAAGGAGCACGTCGGATAGAGCAGTGGCACCAATGAAGGGGAAGAAGTGCACATTGAGGAGAAGGCCATCATTAGAAAGGGTGAAAAAGAGATCAACATCAGATAAATGGAATAGAAGGTTTGAGAGGATAGGATTTATACTTATATGAATTTATGCCCCCAAAATCCACCATGACAAGGATGCATAAATAATTTTCATTTACACTAAACTATTACTTGGATGGGCCTTAATTCGAGGCACCAAAAGTTGTAGCTTCAAACCTAGAGGATACTGAAGAAGGGAATGAATATCTCCTTATTATCCCTTGGGACATGAACCCAATCCAATCTAGAAATGTGTTAATAAGAATGGTTACAAAAGTAACACACTAAAATGTCATAAATAACGGTAAGGTGCTAAAATTGAAGAAACTCCTCAAGGAAGTAAACGAGGAAGTGTAGGCCAACAAGTTCAAAGTACATCTTTATGAGTTCATGGAGGTAGCCAAACCATCTATTTTAATCAGTGTCGATACCTCAAACCTGTAAGAGGTTAATAAAATTTGTGTTTTGGTGGATCAGATACTCCCAAGACTCCAGCCTGAGCCTATGTAAGAAGAAGAAGAGGAAGACCCCATCATCACACTAAATAAGGAGTTATCAGACAAGCTCCAAGAAGTGGAGGATATTTTCTCCAAGTTTAAGGAAAGAACATATTAGTAGCTGCAATTTTTTTTAAATTTTCAAACCAAACATTGATGATAGATATGTGTTTGAAGTAATCAATTGATGAGAAGGAGCAGATGATGACAAGGGTATACTTTGCAAGCAAATTGGAAAGGTCACAGATCATGAGAAGCATAAATGAGTTGAGCATATCGATCAAGGCTCAAGAGAGAACCCTGGAAGAACTCTTTCATGCCCTATAAACTAAGGGCTATGAACAAGGGGAGATTTTGTATGGAAGTGTGGCAAATGTGTGGTCCAACCTAGAAGCCTTCCAAAAGGAGTTGGATAAAATAGATACACTTGCACTTAGTTTTGCCTCAAGAAAAATTGATAGCATCATAAATGAGATCAGGCTAGCCATAAAGGGCTTTGAGGACTTCAACACAGGTCTCCAAGAGAATGCACTTGAGTTTTGCACTTCTAAAAGTTTGATGACATAGTCTGAGGATGAACTAGGGTTTTTGTATGGGGTAATGTTGGCCCTAGAACTTTGGTTTGATGGAATTTTTGTTCCAACTTGATATCCACCTTGACACATCTTGATATTTTGGTAAGAAATTAGCCTAACAATTTTGATATCCAGTTGGAGGATGTCATGAAAATGTGTGCCAGCTAGCCAATGACTAACCAAATCCAAAATAATTGGGGCATCAATGAAGATCTGAAAAGATGGTAAGTGGAGCATAGGAATCATGGGATCATGGAACTGGCAATTATGATGGCAGAACTCCAGATCAGTGCTCACATGCAGCCTCCACCCTAGTAAAGATGCTCTTATAGGCTTATATAAAGAGCTCGAGCTAGATTTAAAAAACATGGAGAATTACAATGAAGCTCTGACATAATGGTTTTGGAAGCACACTGTATAGAGTTTGATATATTAACCATTAATGTTGTTTAGATATTTGGTTAGGTTTAGATATAGAATGGAGGCCAACCTAGCTCCAATTGTATGTGGCCAAGTTCACATGTGAACTTTTGGGCTATGGATAGTATGGTGTTTAGATTTAAACTCTTATTATGGACTTTAAACAATTAGTAATAGTGTTTCTTTGAAATGCAATTGGGTTTGTCTTTGTTTGCATGTTAGTAGTATTACTATAGGGTGAAAGTGAGTTTGTGTTATGTCACATTTTGATTAACTTATTTTGATCTAAAGTCCATGTGTTTAACTAGTTTCATATTTTAATGGAGTCTCTATATTTTTCAGACATCAACATCATTTTACATGCAAAACGGGTATCGATATGCGCCCGTGAACCCAACCTTTGTTCAAACTACATATGTTAATTATAGAGGATAACTTGAATCAAATTAGTCTTACAACCCACTCAGAGCCTATATGACCCTAGGCTTACTCCAAAATAGGCCTGTGCTTATGGGTCTGCACCTCAGCTAAGTTAACATTGCATTACTTGAGCTCCCCCTTTGAATCCTCACACCATGGCACAAATAACCCAATGTAGGCCTCGATTCCTTCTCAAATGCACTTTGGGTGAGCACGTAGGGCCTGTGCTTTATGTGAATTGATGTTAGCATAGATGGGTGTTTAAATGTTGAGCATAAAATAAGTTATCCTAAGCTTGTGTTTGGTTGTATAAATACCCTACTAGACTAGTACAACACCATCTCTTATAGATCACAAGTTATTTTAGAGTGCCACATAATCATTTCATCCTTAACACCTCTCTTTTGAGCCATGAAGGCACCATATATCTCATTGCATGGATTTAAAACGTAGCACGCTGATTGAATTATGTTGCCAATTAAATTGATTGGTAGAATGAGGCCATTCTCTGCACCACCACCTTTCTTTGCCACTTGGGAAGTAAATTGCTCATGATAGAAAGCAAGGTGATGAGGTTGTGCTCACACAATTTTAGAGAGTTTCCTCTCTTATTAAACATAATCCCTTTGATCACCATCTAAATAACCTAGTCGTCTCTATCATGTTGGTAAATAGGCACAACTTTATGCTCGCCTGCATTGGCTCAAAATCAAAGACACAGATTCAAAGGAATTTTTTAAATCCCTCAAGGTCAAACAAACCCATGACTAGATCAAAGATATCAAGTCAACTCAAATGATACTCACTTATCTTCCTAACATCTCCTCTATTTTTATGGACCACTATAAATTTGAGTTTTAAGCTCAGAAATAAATAATGGTGAGATTTCAAGCTTTGTAGGAATGCCTCATGTGGCTCAGCATAATTTAAAACCAATAGACCAAAGAATTTTTGACACACTTTTGAGTCTCAAAGAACTCATAGAGGCTCTTCATTGCATGAGCAATGATAAATCTCCCAGCCTCGACAATTTTCCCTATGTATTTTATAAAGCCACATGGGAATTTATTGGCCTTGACTTGCTTTAACTTTATAAATAAGCCCTAAAAAACCAATTTTTGGGTGCCATTATCGATCAAGTTAATATAAAACTCATACCTAAAACTGGTGACCCAAAACTCATCACCAGTTGGTGACCTATCACTTTTATGAATTCATCATGTAAGATCTTCACCAAAGCTCTTGTTGACCACCTTTGTCTCATTTTTCCTACTATTGTTAGACTAGAGCAAACGAGTTTTATTAAATGTAGGTATGTTCTTGATAGTCTTATTGTTGTCTATGAGGGCATGGAATAGGCTCGGATTCTCATAGAGAACCATTTTTCTTAAACTGGATTTTGAAAAGGCCTATGACGTAATTGAATGACTTTTCATTATAGCAATGTTGAAGGATCTTGGTTTTGGTTATTTATTTATTTAGGTAGTCCAAACCTTGTTGGTGGATGCTTTTTCCTCTCTCACCATTAATGGTCTCCAATCTAATAGTATTTACCTCCAGTGCTCCATCTATCAAGGCTCCCCTCTCGTCCTAGCTTTATATGTTCTCTCTACAAAATCTCTTGGTTATCTTCTAGCTCACAAGCCTAAGCGGGGTCTCATTCGAGGTATTTTTCTTCTTGAGTGATCCTCTCAACTCATTAATGGCCATTTTGTTGATGATACTTTTCTTACTCTTGAAGAACATGAAAAGATTTTCTTTGAAGCCATGAAGTGTCTTGACACTTTCTGCTTAGCTTCTTGTTCTAGTTTGCAATGGAGTAAAACTCAATATTTTAGATAAAGCATGATGCTTATAACAGATTGGATTCTCTATTATGAGTGGAAATAGATCGGTAGAGGAGGACAGTTTAAATTTTGGGGCATTTCCTTTGCCTTTGATATTTATCCTATAGAGCTATGGCAAGATATCCTAAAGAGAGTTGAAAATAAGGTTTATTATTGGGTTTCAAACCACTTTCATTAGCAAATAAATTCCAAGTGTGCATTAAGATATTGGTTTCTACCCATTTCTACTACTATTCATGTTGGGATACCTCTAAAGTTTCCTATGACAAGCTGGCTAGAATTCTTAAGGATTTTCTTTGGTATAATTCCAAGCAAACGATGAAGTTCAATCAAGTTGCGTGGGACATTTGTTGCCTTCCTCAAGATAAAGGAGGTATGGGAATTTTCGATATTTATAGACAAAGCACTACTTTGTGTGCCAAGTGGGTAGTCAGAGCCATTGAAGGCAATGAATCTTGGAAAATTCTTTTAAGGCACTATATATTTTTTGGATCTCCTTACGGTAAATCTAGTTGGAAAAATATTAGGTTTCACACCCTTCTTATTACCTCTACCCTAGTCAAAATTGAAGGATCTTTTTTGGAAAAAATAACATAAGGCATTTGAGGCTATAAAGCCCTATCTAAGGTGGATTGGTGATGGTTGTCTTACTGGTTTATCTTTTAATGATCATAATATTTTGGGGTCTCCCATTATGACCAATACTAGTGTTTTGATGGCATAGATGCCTAGTATAAAAGCATTGAGCCTTTCTAGAAAATGAATTCATGCCATGTGAGATTTGGTTATGCCAGGGATTGGGATCCTTGGCCAAATTTGAAATCAAAATTTAATTTAAACAATGTGGGATTACCTTCTATTCTCCACATCAATAATTAATGCCAAATGCTATGTTACACAAGTTGGGTTTGAAACCACCACACTTGTGGTGGAAGGACTAGAGATGGAATTGTGATACTCATTTTAAATATTACTCTCCAGGACTCCTCTATCAAGTAATGAGTCATGTTTCTTTTGCTCTCAGAAAACGTAACAAGCGTTAGAGTTTTAATTCCTCCCTTAGGACTTGGCTTTCATGGCTTGACTAAATTTGAAAGTATAATTTTGAGCCAAAACTAGCCCACTTCCTTTGGTGCTTAGTCTATTAAGGTCTTCCACTCAAGGAACATCTCTCCCATATTAGAATTGTTCAGCCCCAGTTCCTGCTTGCAAGTGTCCATAGTCTTTCAAACATACCTTTTAGGTATGTCCTAGGGCCCAATCTATTTGGCAATGAATTTATAGCCTTCTCCAACATTACCACCCCGAGCCCTTTTCATGGTGCCTTGCCCTCCTAAGGGATTCGAGCAATTGGCCTGTTGCTATTTATTTTTTATTTAATTTCTTTAGAGCTATGACTTTTTCCCAATTATGGAAAGCCATAATTAATGCCTTCTTTAATCATGAAGATTCTTCTTGTCTTTTTTGAATTATTGATAAGGTTGATGCTATATCTTTACCCTACATGTAGATACAAGTCCAAATAGAGAAGGTTTCCATGGAGTTCACCCATTTTTAGGAGCTCCTGGAACACTAGGGGAGTGCTCATTGCATAATGAGTTGCGTCCTCCTAGGTAGCTCGCCATCACCACCTCCCAGGAGACATCGAATTCATTCTCGCAACCATAGTCACTTCTCCCCTTAAGATGTCACCACCACCACATGGAAACACTAATATGGGTCCCTCCTGGCGGGGAACTCCAGCTGGCCCTTTTAGCACTATTATTCAGACTCAACTCATTAATGGATGGGCGATAGATATGAATTTGGCCCTAAACCTTGTGGATGGGAATGTGATGTTGGATCGTCGCTTATAAAGCCTTTCACTTGGACTACTCTGCCACTTAAGTATGATCCTCTACCTTCTCTTTCAAGTGTTGCAACTTATGCTTAATTCTTTGTTTTTATAATGTTATTTTGAGTGTCGTGTCTTTTTCAACTTAGCTTTCTATTTCCAATTTTTTGGTGTCACGCTTTGAACTGGGGTTTTGTTGTCTGATATAGAGTTTGAGCCACAAATACCAACTAATTATGTTGGTATATAACCTTCTATATTTTTATTATTTGTATAATAAAATATTTTAATAAATAAAAAATATAATTTTTTTTGTATCCATAAAAACATGACCGTGTAATAAAACCTTTGATTATAATTGACACTTGATTCAAAAATGATTTGTTACTTTTTATATAAAAATGAAATAAATAATAAAAATTGCATAAAAGAAAAGATTCCTTAAATTTTTGGTAAAAGAATTAAACCATATAAATGTTGGTTGGCAGTTCGAATTTAATCTGCCCTTTAATTAAATGAATTATACCTGTGTATATTTTCTTAGAAAAAAATTCCACTTATTACTTGTATAATACTTCAGTGTTAAAATGCCCTTTAACTAAATAAATTAACCCTGTGTATATTTTCTTAGTTGAAGATTCCACTTATTACTTGTATAATACTTCAGTGCTAGAATGGAATGTAATAGCATATTGATAAAAAAATATGGTATAAATTAAAAAGCTTCTTTGAACATCGTGAAAAAATGAAATGTGAAGGGAATAATTTAAAGAGAGGTAAATGGATTATTAATAAATTAAATGATGATGCACATTAAGATTTATTATCGATTAATAAAATTGTGGTTCCATTCCTCGAGAAAGGTGAATTAATGGGGCCTATTCATAAAATATAGAATACGGTGTGTAAGATCCATACTTATTTAATTAATTTTCCCACTTCCCCTTTTATTTATTCTTTGTGAATCATTAAAATCTTTATGAGAATGACAAACCTCGTTGGCCTCCACACAAAATTCAATCGATTTAATAAACGGACACTGGAACGATTCGGCGCCCTTTTTTATTTAAATTAACCTATGTATATATAAAAACAAGGCATTTCGGACATTCTTCGAAGGAAACTTGTGTTAACATGTTTTCTTAAGGTTTTATGTCGGTTTTGTTTTATTTCGATTATTTATTTTTCTTATTTTTAATATTTTGTTTGTAGGAGTTTTGAAGTTAGTCGTATAATAGAACATGGTGTTCAAGCGATCTAAACAATTTAAGTTGAAAGTTTCCAATAAGATATAACTTCCAAATCTACTTCTCAACTTGATGTATACTTACAACCTAATGTCTTAGATAATGCATTTAAGTAATATGAAAATTATTTTTTAATAACTTTTTTTGTTAGTTGTATTCCCAAGCAAAAGTCCCTAAATGTTTGGTTTCGACACCAGCGGGAACCCTTGGGTGTCCACCTCACAAACATTTTTTTTATTTTTTGCTTTAAGCAATCGTCCCAAGTCCAAGCTCTTCTTGGTAAATTGAGTTGTTGGTTCTTGAGGAACATTGTCTAGATCTTGTCCTCGTGGACCCATAACTTTAAAGTTATTGACTAGGCATCCCTTCAAGTGTCGGTTTGGATTGAGCTCTTTGGGCTCCCACTTCTTCTATAAGCCTTTCTCGAGGAAATTGTCAACCCCACTAAGGCATATTTTGTGATATGAACAAATTAAGCTCGATTCAACATGTCCCAAAAAGTGTCTCTACGTCAAGGTTGAATTGACTAAGGATTTGGTAGAATCCATTGATATTCAAGTCGACACCAAGCGTTGGGTGAAAAAAGTTGTTTATTTCAATCTTCCAACCAATTTTTTTGTTTTCAGTGTCCAAACCATCATATTTAACACTGTCTTCTAAAGGGGAGATCGAAAACCTTTGTTAAACAACTGCGCTTTGAGAAGCCCAAGGTAACATAAAACAATAATAGCTGGATGATGGTTACCAATAAAAATTCAATAACAGGGACCAAAAGCATCCAACTTGTCACTACACCTTCTACACCAAAACCCTCTTCTAAGGTGTGTAAAATCAATACTCCCTGTGCGCCTCTTAGTGTACCAACAGCCTCACAGAGCCATTTTTTGCAAGTTACTTAGCCTTGCATGAGTTCATTTCCTACTGGGACATCTTTTACAAGTAGTCCTACCTCTAAACGGTCATGCAACCCACCCGGTGATAATAGCGACTCTCTTTGGGAGGACAATGGACTACTCACAAGCTTAGTCTAGCCAAAAGTCAAATGATGCAACTTTATCTCTTAATGAACTCTCTTGTGCCTTCCATTGCATGAGTAATGACAAAACTTCTAACATTGATGGGTTCCCTTATGAAATCTATAATAATACCTTGGATTTTATTGGGCCCGATTTTCTCACGTCAATACCATGATGGTTAACAAACACATCATAAAGAACCTTCTTTGTTAGTGTTGAAGATGATGAAGTTGTAGGTACAACTTCTTCAAAAGCTTTTTTCATCTCAACCCCTGTTGCATATAGCTTTGTATTGAAGATAAACAATGAAAAACGAATGCAGATGGACTTGGTTTTAGGCAGATCAGGGGCTCCAATAGCAAAAAGAATGGAGGTGGGCTTGAGGTGCTCCAATAGCAAAGGCTAAAGCCGATATGAATATGGAACCAGAGTCGGAGGAAAGGTAAGACGGAGTGAAAGGCGGGGAGAAAATGTGTAGAAATAATGAGTGGATGAGATTCAAGCGGGAAACCGCGTGGAAGGCGTGCCATAACGCGTGTACAAAAACGCGTTAATTTCTAATGATGTTTTTTTTTTTTAATTAACAAATTTCTATTTATGTTAACTACGATGACAAAAATTTAAAAAAAATCACTTCCCTTTCCATCGAATTTCAGACGTATTCGATGAGGATGTTATTCCGTTTGAAAATTCTTTGTCGGCAAGTAAACATGGAATCTTCGGATTTTAGTGCCCATTTGGGGTTAAATTTGACGGTCACTCTTATCCGTCAAGAAAATTTTTTGTGACAGTTTTCAAACTAATGTCACTTTGCATGTGATGTTCATTTTTTATTTTTGACTTTCATAATTTTGTATAGAAATCAGTTAAAGTTCGTTTTTATTGCCTATATTGCAGAGAAAGAACATTCACTACGACTACACACATTACCTTGAGGATGCTTTATCATTAAAAGGGCTCGTGTTCCTATTTTCAATGTGAGATTGATCTAATGGAGTTTTAATAATGTATAGGAATAAAATGAATGTTTTCTATTAAAATAGGAACCTTAAAATTTCAATTCAACAAATAATTCCCTAAACTAGTGGGCGCTGAAAATTTCCTTCAATAATTTAAGATTTTTTTTCAATAATTTAAGAAATTTTTATTATAGTTTAGTATGAATGATTTTTTAAAGATTTTATAACTGCTAAAAAGATAAATCATTTGTTTACATATAAATCTTAAAATACCTTTTAAAAATTCTCAACATAAAAAATTAATAAAAGTCTATGAAATTTCTATGCAAAAAAAGCTACTAAATTTCTTAACAACACAAGGTGAAAAAAATAGAGCATTAAATTAAACTTACTCCACCCATAACAAAATAATCTATTGAGTTTAGTATAAAGTACCTGAATTTTGACTAGAGAAAGCATTATTAAAAAAGCAATCTTAACAACAAAAGCTCCAAATCTCTAAGTCTGAATACCAGAAAAACTATAGTTATTTTTTGCACTTGTGTCAAGCATCAATTAAATAAGGGGTTTTAGTTAATTCGTGGCTCCTCAGGGTATAAACATATATTTTCTAGGATTTGTTTACAGCTATAAATTAAAACAAATAATGGATTTTTAGTTACTTACCTCATGCAATCTTGGTTATAGTAAAGAAGAGCGATATCTGTCTTTTCTTGATCTTTACCTCTCCTCTAACGTCTCTCTTTCCTCCTCCTGCGACGTCTTAAACTTCCCAATAATCTGCCTAACTCTTCTCCTTAACGCCCAGTTCTATCTCTTTTCTTATGCATCTTCATACAGTCATCTTCTTCTACCTTGCCATCGACCTCTGTTTCCTTGGCTCCTCCTTCCTTCCAACTATCTTGTTCCCCATCTCCCTTACTTCATCCACCTTCCCTGTAGCAGCACGCAAGTTTTTCCTTCATCGATTCCTGCTACAACTACCATCTCCTACCCATCGTTAACTCCAATGACCTACTCCCTAACCATCGACCTCTCCTTTAGTTTCTTCCCCTTCATACCACCGCCACATTCTTTCCTTTCTGCGTCTACCTCCTTCTCCAGCAACATTTCTTCTCTTCTCCCTGATCTCCTATGTCGACCATCTCCTCCAATGTCTCCTTCACCAATTTTCCTCACTCCCTTTATACGTCTCCCATATGCTTCTCTCTTATTCCAGCACACCTATCTTCTCCTTCTGTCCTTACTTCTCTCTCCCTGGGTCGCGATACAACTCCAAAAACAACACATTACAAATTACAATTTACAAGCTAACAGTTGCCCCTGCACCACATGGCAATGCAATTATGCATATGTTTCCACTTTCCGCTTCTCCATGTGCCAGCGTGGGTTTGAAATCATATGATAATTTTGTCTTCAGGTTTTAGGGAGCACTTGCAACGAATTTCTTTCTCAATGATTCCCAAATCCCATTCCCAATTTCCCACCGTCCAAGACTCCTGCAAAGAAATAAATGTTGATAAATTTATAGCGTGTGGACTGGGCGAAGTGAAGTCAAAAGGAGATTAGGTGAATTTAGATGGCGATTCGGTGAAGATTTAAAAACTTTGGCGTGCTACAGTGCTCTTCTAATAAATCTACAAGATTTAATGTTATGGGTAGTCAGGAGTAGAGTGGTAAGACTGTTTTAAATTTGAATTGATCCTTGGCAACTTCGTTGATTTAATGTCTATTGTGTTGGCAGCCTAATTGCCAATTGGTAGTTGGGGAAAAAAAATTAAAATGTCAGACGGTTGACCACTGGTCCATCATTCAACGTCAAGGGCATATAGGCAGCGTTTAATAAAAACTTAAAACGGGTGTTTTTTTTTTTTTTTTTTTTTTTTTTTTTCTGAACATCAATATGACAGGGCTTTAAAAAAATTGTCGGTCCTATGTTATGTTTAAAAAAAAAATTGCCAGTATTTTACATTTAAAAATGTAAAAAATGTTTAAACGGGGGTCAAATTTAACCCCTGGCGCCCATCACGATCCGATGGCCTCAATTCCTTCACACTTAGAAATTATTAAAGTGAGTAAAGAGCCATATAGTCAAAAGCTTGAGAAGTCAGAGGAACCAAACAAATGACCGTACCTCGTATTGTAGTTGGGTATTGGCACTCTTATATTTCACCTCCATGCGTTTTTCTAACATAATTAGCATTCACCTTCATGTTTTTCCCTTACAACTTTCATGGTTGTCCTTTTTGCTTTAAAGCATTTTAGAAAGTCGTATGGAGCATGATTTGAAACTTAGTTAAGGTGATAAGCTTAAATTTATTAGATTTAGTTTTGTAATTGGTTGATAGTTTATAATAGATGTTGGAGGATGAATATGATCATATTTACTTATTTTTGATGCGTGATATATATTAGAACAATTGCATCATAGGTACTTACGGTTTCCAACGATGATGTATTAATATTTTGATGACTAGAGGTAAATGCATAAGGGTCAGTGGTCAATAAATTGAAGTAAGGGTATGCGAACCTTTTGTCGTGGTATCAAGTCTATTATACAAATATTTATTCCACAATGTTGGAGGCCATTAATATTGTTCATGCTATATTTTAATTTGTATGTGATGATACAAATGTTCTCTTGATGTATTATTAATTAAAAATAATAGTGACATTAACAACATTATGAAAAAATCCAATCTAAATATAAGTTCATCATCTAGAAAAGAAAGTTTGATACTATACTGATAAAAAGTTTGACTAAGTATTTTGAACTGAGGAAATTTATGAATCTGTTTCATGATTTTAGAGTAGGCGCTTCATGAGCAACTATGTGGAAAAGTTTCAGTCGAGTTAACATCAATTCAAAATAACACAAAAAATTAGTTGTGTTTGCGTATTTTATACTACTATGTTGTTTTATGGCATGAAATCATTAGTTTCTTGTAAATAAAATTTTGTTAATGCTCTTTTGTTCAATGAAAAGTTTTATATGAAAATGCTATTAATTATTTTTGTTTTTATCCAACAAAAAAAAAAAATTGTTTATTTAGTGGGACAACAAAACCATAACCTTTTAATAATTCGACGTCTGCATAAACTAGAGATTGAACATAAAACTTTTATTAAAAAAATTAAGCTCGAATCATTGTCTCTCTATGAATGATTTGTTGTGAAAAATATTTGTGAATATTTGGATATACTAAGATCATCTTCTTTACAATTTTATATTAAACTGCCCTTACCTATTATATTAAAAGACTTTTAGGGTGATATGACTAAGCGAGTTACATTAAACCTTATACCATGTTACGGCAACTGGTCTCCGGACAAGGTTTTTCCTCTTTGTTACTTTTTCCACACTATGTATGTTTATCAAATTTGTCGTTTACAGGTGGTGATGTCATTTTGCTTTCGAATCTTACATTATAGCTGGCTTTTTCGTACAATTTTTGGAACTCTAATGTCTGTGGCTTTCACGCTTATCTTTACACTAGAAGGCCTATTCACACTCACTCGATACACGGCTTACCCGAACCCACGTTCGTCACTGTTCTCCGATTTATACCCCGAGTTGAAGTCGTATAGCACAGAAAATGAGGGGTAGTTGAGATCCCCGGCTTCCAGGGTAGAATTTGGACAGGATTAATAACTTAGCGGTGAGGAGGACAATTTGTTTCCTGGTATGGTTGAGAATGCATAAAAAGTTGATGTAGTCTCGAGCTCCCATGTCGTATACGAGTCCAAGATCTACTGCCGCTCTTGGATCCACGTGGCCGGCACCCATGTCAAATGGGTTGGCTGCCTTCATGGTATAAGAATTTCTGATGGGCTGCTTTGTGTTGTCAACAATGTAAAAAGACGTCATTAGAGCAGATTTGATGGCCGCTGGGCTCCAGGTGGGATGTATGGCTTTCATCAACGCTGCAATGCTGCTTACGTGAGGACATGCCATCGACGTTCCTGACATTAACTCGTAATCATGGCTCGCTGCTGCTGCTAATATGTTGATGCCTGGAGCCATCAAATCCGGTTTGAGAATTTAAGGATATGCTTTGCTGGGTCTTCTAGAAGGAAATGCAGCCAATATGTTGACACGTACCCTTCCATCTAGACGGAAGAGGTTCAAGTCCTTGATCATTGAAGCTTTTGCTTTCAGGCCATATTCCTGTGTCAATCACTCCCACAATAACATCTTTGCCATGAGTAGAGTATTGTGACCATAATCCATATGAAGAGGAGGCGGCGGCAAGGCCCACGAACTCGGGTGAATGCGTCGTGGCTATTCGATTGAGCAAGGAAGGGATTATAGCCACGTACCCGTGCAAACTCTCTATCGCCTCCTCCTCTTCTCTGCTTAGCGTCGCTGCAAATCCCATGTATACAGCAACTCAGTTGTAGTGGGATGTGATTGCGACACCTGGTCAAGTGTATCACCATACCATTGCTGGTGGAAAGCGAAATGGCGAGGTTTCATGGACTTAATCATGTGAACAATGTATGGCTTTCTTGCAACTTCATCTTCAGTCCTGCCCAACGACTGTCAGGGTCCACTACTCCACCAATAAGAATATATATATGATTACCTCTTGTATTAGCAACTAAACACGGAATTTAACCAGAATGATAAGTAACTAGAAATATGAAACAACACAGGATATGAGAGACAATACACAATCTTGTATTAAATACTCAGAAGAAAATACAATAAAGAAGATGCCACTTCTTCTTCCACCTCGAAGGCTTGCCACACCTCAAGGACTTCTTCCCTCTCTCTCTTACGGTCCCAACAATCAACTCCAATACAGAATTAATGTTCACCTCCAACCAGTCAGTAACTATGCTGCCAGTACACCAAGCACACAACCGTACTCCAAGTAGATCTCCCTGTTCTTTGCTGCCACCTGCAAATCACCAGACCTTACTCACCATTGTAGATGTCCAAACGTGGTCCTGCAAACCTGCTGACCAAGATCATACATACACGAAGAACCCTTCTGATTCTCCAAACCAGCACCCACACTTGGTACTGTGGCACTAGGAGGAACACACCATTGCTCTCTTATCTCTGAAGGAGCTTATTTTGCTCTCTTACTCTCTAGCACACTTTTACAATACAACCCATGAGTCTATTATATAGATCTCATGCATACAATAATTAGACACTAATTACAATAATTAGATCCACAGCTTCTAGTCTAAAATTGGCTCTTAACATGCAAACACTCGGTTCGTTAACTAACTGTCCGTGAAACTGGCAGTTTTGAACCGCACAGGCGACCGACGTTGGTCCTTATCTGCCTGGAGATGACCGACGCCGGCCGATCCATGACCGACGTCGATTGCCCTTCCTGTCTAATCCTGCCGACGTCGGTTGGCCTGACCGACGTCGGTGTCTGTGACACTTTAGCAACTCCTCCTGTTCGCAACCTGGTGAAGCTTTTAACTCCACAACCTAACAATCTCCCACTTGGAGATAAACAACTGCACCTGTACTTATACTTGTACCTTCATCTAATTCATTCCCTGGCTTGTATCCCTCTTCAAGCTCAATCCCGAAGACCAACCACCACACGACTTGTGATGCTCCTCCTATCATCCAAGTAACCTGCCACATCTGAACCTACAACTCCATGTAGTGAAGACCTTGACCCTACATAACATGAATCCTTGCTGCTAGTCCCTCTCAAATACCTGAGAATCTACCTTCTCCGAGTTGGCTCCAAACTCTCTGACAACTCCCACTGCTTGAGAAAACTCAGGTCTACACTAGACCTCATGTGATTTTGAACACTGTTCTAAGCTCTGCTTGAACTGTCCAGCCCTTGGTGTGCTTACCGATTCTGCATCCTGCATCTTGAACCTCGCCAACACCTTCCTCACATCAGCTCCCACTGGAGACAAAATTTCCATGTCTCTTATGTCAAAGAATTTTGCTGCTCCCAAATTCTTCATGACACACCTCTGAACTAACTTTACCTTTAGCTCAAAAAACTCCCTGCATGTGTAACCCTGCAACAAGCAACCACACCACATACAGTAACAAGATAATGTCGCGACTCATCATCCGCCTGGTAAAGACAAACACAATGGTTACACTGACATTGACTGAAGCCCTTCTTTGTGATCCACCTGTCAAAATCTGTACCACTGTCATGCAGCTTCCTCAAGACCATATACCTTGGCCTTCCGTCTCACGTATCCATCCACTCTCTTCTTTAACTTGGGAATCCATCCGTCTTTCAGTGCTTTCTTTTTCAGTTGACAACTTCACCAACAAACACCTGTTTGGTTCTTCTCCAAGGACTCACACTCCTCATTCATGCCATGCTCCCACTATTTTTGGATTCTACCTGCATTTCCTCTTCACGTCTTCCTAGTTTTTGACCATCAGTAAGCAACTAGTAAGAAGGTGAACAATGAATATGAGGTCCACTTACCATTTTAGTCCTCCATATGGGTGTTTGAGACTCGTTGACAGCTTGTTGTCTGCCCAATATCCGTTCCAGTGACCAATCTCAGCCATCTCCCAATCTGCACCCGACCGACGTCGGTTCCCTACGACTGACCCTGTCTACCGACGTCGGTTCTTTGATCGACGCCGGTGTACTTTATGGCGACGTCGATTCCTGTATGATCGATGTCGGTTCCTGCTGCCTGACACCACCGACTCTGTTGATCTGCACATGACCGACGTCGGTGCCTGTCTGTTCGACGTCGGTTCCTCCTGATCGATGCCGGTACCTGTGTTCGCCTGTGAGTGATGACTTTTTATCTGCGAGCTCCTTTTGGGTCAAAACCCTGTTCAAATTAACACAGCCCTACTCAGAATAATTCAGTCCCCTCAGCTGATCTCTGTCTGTCATCTCCTCCATGAACACCAAGGATTTCTAGTTCTTAAGTTTATCAAAGATATCTATCTTCTGCTTAAGAACATGCATTCCCCTCCTACATATGTGACCAAGCCTACAAAGCCACATCTCTGCAACAAAAGGTAAATCAGTAATATAAGTAGATAGATAAAGGATACCTACTTTCTTACCACCGTCTAATTCAAGTGCATCCGCTGTGAGAGTTACTATGCATCTCCCATCACCCAACTTTTCTAAAGAAATTAGACTCATCTCCAAGACTGGAACCTGCATGACCTTCTTCAACACATGTGTGTTATCTGTCTGCAATTTCAGCTTCACTTCCCCTTTGCCAACTATTTGACAAGGCTCACCAGCGCCTAAATAAATCTCTCCAAAGTCTCCAAAGACATACCCATGAAAAAATGCTCTATTTCGGGCTACATGGAAAGAGGCAAAAGAATCTGTAAACCAAGATTCTACTTTATCCAGAGCAACCTGTGCAACAACCCCTGCAAAATCTGCTTCTACACGCTGATCTTCTACCGACCAACAATCTTCCTTTACCTGCTCTTTCTTTCCATAAATCAGACCATTCGTGCTATTCAATTTCTCCATTCGTAGCTTACTTTATTCTGCCATTGCTATACTCCCACTCAATCAGAAACCCCTGTGAGTAACCTGTAATCAACAAACACTAACCAGATCTGAAACCACCTGTTAGTAACCCAACCAAAAGCTCTGATACCAATTGTCAAGTTGGTACCAACCTGGTCAACTTGGTCAACCTGCTCTGATACCAACTGTCAGGATCCACTACTCCACCAATAAGAGTAAATATATGATTACCTCTTGTATTAGCAACTAAACACATAATTTAACTTGAATGATAAGTAACTAGAAATATGAAACAACACAGGATATGAGAGACAATACACAATCTTGTATTAAATCCTCAAAAGAAAATACAATAAAGAAGATGCCACTTCTTCTTCCACCTCAAAGGCTTGCCACACCTCAAAGACTTCTTTCCTCTCTCTCTTACGGTCCCAAAAATCAATTCCAATACAGAATTGATGTTCACATCCAACCAGTCAGTAACTACGCTGGCAGTACACCAAGCACACAACCGTACTCCAAGCAGATCTCCCTGTTCTTTGCTGCCACCTGCAAATCACCAGACCTTACTCACCAATGTAGATCTCCAAACATGGTCATGCAAACCTGCTGACCAAGATCATACATACACGAAGAACCCTTCTGATTCTCCAAACCAGCACCCACACTTGGTACTGTGGCACTAGGAGGAACACACCATTGCTTTCTTCTCTCTGAAGGAGTTTATTTTGCTCTCTTACTCTCTAGCATGCTTTTACAATACAGCCCATGAGTCTATTATATAGATTTCATGCATACAATAATTAGACCCTAATTACAATAATTAGATCCACAGCTTCTAGTCTAAAATTGGCTCTTAACATGCAAACACTCCTTTCGTTAACTAACTGTCTGTGAAACTGGCAGTTCTAAACCGCACAGGCGATCAACGTCGGTCCCTGTCTGCCTGGAGATGACCGACGTCGATCGATCCATGACCGACGTCAGTTGCCCTTCCTATCTAATCCTGTCGACGTCGGTTGGCCTGACCGACGCCGGTGTCTGTGACACTTCAACAACTCCTCCTGTTCGCAACCTGGTGAAGCTTTTAACTCCACAACCTAACAACGACATGGCAGAGAGAATGTGGAGTATGAGTAGGATGGTGGAAACACAGGCGTTGGTCTACGCAATTCAGAACAAAGGAGCGTTTGCGTGTGAAAACGAATGAAGAATGTACAAAACGATTTAGAGTTTGGATTAGTCGAGTCGAGGTAGCAAGCATTCCCAAACGCCGTGTAAGGGGAGAATTATACTCATTTCATGCAACTTTGTCGTGCAGAGTGGGTCATAATAACAAAAGTAGGTCACAACAACACAACATTATTTAAAGCTAACATTTTTGAATTTATGTATTTTTGAAAATGGATGTATGTGGGTTTGACTCTGAAGTTAAATTATGAGGGGGGTGAGGGTCTAGTTATATTATTTTAAGGTTGATAGAGAGTCCTATTTTATGTTAGAATATTTGTGTGAAGTATTATACTCTATTTCAATTTCTTTCAGTTAATTAAAAAATAAATAAAAATTTATAAAATAAAAGAAAATAAAAAATGAATAATATATGGAGTCAAATGCTTAATCAATAAAAATATATAAATTTATTACTAGATATAATAATAAAATTGGAGACCTATCACGTAACTACTCCAAATTCAAACAATGACCCTGTTTTTTTAATTAATAACGCTTATCATATTCAATAAATAAAAATAAAAATAAAAATAAAACAAAATAAAACAAAACAAAATAAAAAAATAAACAAAATAAAACAAACTCACTCTAAACTTGTTTGAAAAGATTAAATAAATAACGTGCAGGTCTATATAATATATATTAATATCCAAAAATTAAAATGAATATTTTATAAAGTGAAACATTTTCTTTAAAAAAAATTAAAAATGTGCACAAAATTTAAATGTTGTCCAAATATTTTTTGAAGTCAAATACTTTATTTAAAAGAATGCATGTACTAATTTAAAAAATTGAACATGTGCACAAAATTTAAATATATTGAACATAAGATTTAAATGTTTTGTTTAGAGGAGTCTGTCCATTATTTAAAAAGTATGGGCATGCGTAAAAGGTTCGAAAGAGTAGTATGTTTAATTAAAAAAAAATCACCACGTATAAAAAGTTTGAGTGAATGGTATGGAACCAAAAATTTATATCTATAATTTGAATAGAAAATGTGGAGAGTTAAATTCAATCCAATTATATAACAAGGGGCATGAAGTACCAAGTTTCTGGGGGCAGTTTGTAGGGTATGTGGAGTAGATTATAAAGTACTTTGTTTATTTTACACGTGAGTTTCTATTCGCATAATATTTGTAAAATTTTCTTAATCAAAATAACTCAAGCATATCATTGGCTGTGGAGATGGGCAAACTATCACGCCACTAGTGACCAACATTTGACAGGAATGTTCTCATAATAGAAGAGCTGCTCAATTCTGTTGCTTCCAGTTTTTTGAGTACTCTGTTCGGCAGAGGATTTGCCAATCATTGTTGTTGCAGATGCAGGAAATTTTTTAGATTTTTAACTGGAGAGTAAATTTTAGGACACGGTTAATTCTCTCAAATGAAAGTGAAGAGGAGTTGTTATCAAAGCTTCAAAACACAACTATTGAGGTTAGAGACTTCCCCACCATACATGTCTGAAAAGGCCAAAACAACATCATGCCATCTAACATTGCAATGTAGTTCTAGAATAGATATATTCACTTCAAGAAACAGGGCCAATTGTGCAATATTTGAATCTTCAAACTACAGGAAATGCCAGTTACGGTAGCAGCTCACCTAGGCATATGCGCATAGCAACAAAATGCATTAATTTTTATCCAGTGTTCTATAGTGACAGTTTTTCAGTCGTCTAGGAATGCAATTGATTCTCAATGTCTTGATTGCTATTTTGTCATGGACTTTCGGTTAGAGAAATACAAAGAGATAAATTTTCCTATACTCTCAAAATGTAGGTATGGACTTGCATGACAATGTAAAAGAGGTTGTGTGGATGATTTAAAGACCCTGGTTGGCTTTTGTCCAATGAAAACAACATCTGGTCACACAAAAAGATGATCCTTTCCTTTTGGAATATTCTATGAACTGATACATCCTCCGAATAAATAGATTTCTACTTCACTACAGAGAAGCAAGCACCACAAAATTATGACCTTTAGTCTAGTATTCAACTCTTTTTCTTGCCTGCATACAAATAACATTTCTGAAATTTTACTTTGTTCTAATTAACTAAACTTGTATGCTTAATAGAAGAATTGCAGTCAATTAATTCATCAAAAATTTAAATTACACAACAATCCATCAGACTTAGAAATTGAATAATCAAAGTGTGAAAAAATCTTGTAATTTTAAACACTGTTCTGGAAGATTCAACAATTGTTGTGACACACAACATAGAATACCTCTACACTTAAGACTATTAAATCCAGAGCATCAAGGAAAATTTACATCAAGTAAAAAGACAACAAAGAGTGTAGAGAAGAGGATCACGAGTAAAGGCAAACAGCTTAATAAAATCAAGCAAAAGGCCGTATCCTAACTAAGGCTTCTGCTGAAATTTGTCAACATAAAATAGCAGATTGAAGCCGAAGGCCCATCTATCTATATACTTAAAGAAATGCTTTACCTGTGTTACATTGGCTAACAGGCAGGTTCTTGATATTGCAGCAGCGGGAAGAGCCAAAGCCTGCATTCTATTAATAGGCAATCCCAAATAGACATTCGGATCCGGCCACATTCACAAATATGGTCTTTTACATGACTGAGCGGCCCTGAACTGGCCATCACGATCGTTGAATGTGACCATGGAAATTGCGCTTACATCAGTAATTCAAATATCCTTTCATTCAAAGAAATAAAGAATTGATTTTACTGTTTTCTCTATAGCAAGGATAATTACTAAGAAATAAAAAACAATCGAGTCGAAATGGTAATAGATATTGCAAACTACATTCCCAGAGGTTTTCCGTTGAACTATGAATAAAGCATGGTCTGACAGATGTTTACATTATTAAAAAAATCAGAGGCACTAGTCTGTACCATAGTCACCAGGAAGCTCTAGTATAGAGACCACAACCCTGTCCACATCCCCATCCCCATCGCCATACCCCAACGTCTCCAGGTGACTGCTATATACCGAAAGGGCAACATAATCAATGGATTATAAATAGAAAATAATAAGTCAAGTAAATGAGAAGAGAACATAAAACCAAACAAACCCAAAATTTGAAATAAATTAAAAAGAAAAGTCAAATATAATTATTGTAAATTTTATATAATTTTATTATGTAATATAATAAATATATATTTTAAAGTAAAATTAAAAAAAAATATTATTTTTTTTCACAATTTTTTATTTTTTTTATAATAATAATTCATTCAATATTTTTCAAAATGTTATTGTATAGTTTCATTGAAATATTTATCTTCATATTTATAATTTATAAATAAATATGAAATTACTCTCACAAGAATTTGTTTTAATTTATATGATTAATAATTATAAATATGATAATTTATAAAAAGAATTAACAAAAATTATTCAAAACAATATAAATTATTAAACATATATCAAATGCATTTAAAAATATAATAACAAACAAATAGAATGTTAAATTTTATAGAATTATAAATAATAAAAGAAAAAAAAATTAATAATATGATATAGAATAATGAATGATGTAATATATAAATTAATTTAAAAATTATATTGAAAAAAGTTATAAATATCAATTTTAATTATTGATGTTTTATATTTAAAAAAGAATTGAGATCAATTAATTTATAAATGTAAATTCGTGCCAATCTTTATCAAATTAAAGAATAAAATTTAAAAATATTTTATTTCTTAAATCTTAAAAAATAAAATTATTTATAAATTGTGAATCAAAATTTTTATCGAAAACTTGAACATTGTTTAATTAAAAAACTCTCTACTCTAATTCATAAATCTTACATACTGTTTAGTAAAGTATTGAATTTGACACATAATAATATCTAATTTTATAACTTTCTACCACTTACCATACAAAGTTACCAATTTTATAACCCACAACTTTAATAGATTCAATTTAAAAAAAACATACATAGTGAAACGGGATGTTATTGGTAGTAGCTTATAATTCTATAATCATAAAAACATCAAAATTCTCTATCAAACTTTATAAATGAGATTGGAAGGTAAAATGATTTTTTTTATTTATATTTTAAAAATTCATTATAATTAAATTATATGTATCATTCAAATATAAATTATTAATTAAATTTAAAAAAATTAAATAAAATTAATTGACTTATAATATTGTGTTGACTTGAAAAAGCCAATAATTTTATTAATTACGAGGTCTTTGACATTTTGAACTACATTATAAGGCGATGGATCTGTACAAGGAATTGTTATAATTTGATTGATAGTACTTAGTAATCAACGGGCCTGCCTTAGCAATTTAGTTTTCACATAAAATTGTGTTATCATATAATTATTTAATAGAACTAAAAACTAATTTAGTTTTTGTAATTTCAACAAGCCTGTCTTAGCAGTTTAGTTTTCACATTGAATTGTGTTATTATATAATTATTGAATAGAACTAAAAACTAATTAGTCATTGTAATTTCAACGGGCCTGCCTTAGCAGTTTAGTTTTCACATTGAATTGTGTTATCATATAATTATTGAATAGAACTAAAAACTAATTTAGTCTTTGTAATTCCAACTGTTTATGGTACTATGAGTGCATCTATCAAAAAAGCATATTGAAAAATCCTTTAAAAACATAGATTTGTCATTGAGAAAGGATTTCAGTGTAATATTTGAAATATATAAAAATAAAGTTGTTTATTACATTTAAAGTATATTAGATTTTAATAAATTTTGTTACAAAATATTTTTTGGTTAATATTTTTTTAAGGTTTAAATGTATATTTAAAAAAAATGAAAAATAAATAAAAAATATACACATTCTTCCTTCTCAAAATTTAATTACTAATTAATTAAATTTTTAATTGAAGAAGATGATTGGTCCAAGATATCTTCTTAAATTATAATTTATTTAAATATAAAACTTATATAATTTGATAAGAAACTTGAAAAACAATAGAATTTATTTGTAAAAGAATAAAGTGTTTATGCTTATCGAGGTAGCTTAAACATGTAAAAGAAAGAATTAAAAAAATTAATTAAATAAATAAAATAAACTTGAAAATATCTTTCACTTGAAAGAGCAAGATGTTAATAAATTACAAGTAATACAAAAATTATTTACAATAAAAAAAATGGATCGAAATTAACTAAAATAAAAAAATCTTAAATATGATAAAATTTTAAGAATCTCTTAGAATCAAAAAGATTTATTAAAATTAAAAATCAAGAATAGAAAAGGAGTTGTAATAAGAATTTACTCCACATTTATTTTTGTTTGAAAAAAAAAAACCTTAGAGTAGAAAATCTCATCTCCTCTTTTAGGTTTGACATTATACAAAATAATGCAATTAGAGCTAGACCTCCACCATATTATATTAAGTAAAGAAAACTTGAACAAAAAGAAAGCACAATTTGATGTTCTCTTTACTATTTCTTTAATTTTGTTTTTAGAAGATAATATTGTTTAATAAAACTTGATGAGATGAAAAAAGATGAGAATGTAGTCTTTAACTTAAGCGGTGGAAAATCCTTTGGGTGTAATGAATTCAAGAAGGTTTATTCCAAAAAAAATTCAATTAGTAGTAAAATATGTAGTAGATACAATAAAAAAATGCAATTACATTCAAGACAATTTTATAGAATGAAGTTTCATCTTTCTTACTCTAATATTATAAATGGAAGATATAAAATATTTTGATTATTTTAGGCCCTTTCTCTATGTAATAATACATTCTATAAAATCGTTATTAAGGTGATGGATAATAAGATCAAAGGGTTCTTTGGTAAGATTATCTTTGAAGAATACAAGGCTTGTTTTATATGCTCAATTTTTTATGGCACTCTAACAACACATAAATATCTTCAATCCTTTCACCATAGAATGAGAGATGACATCATAATCAAATTAGGAATGAATATAAGACAAGTAAATAAAAATTCTTAGGAACAAATATAAGACAAGTAAATAAAAATTCATACATAAGGTATAAGATAGATTAGAGTTCTCGATAAATTGGAGACTTGGATCTAAAATTGTATCTCAACCCCATTTCATTTAGTGCTTATATTCAATTAAGTTTTCTTAAGTTTTAAAAATTTATAGAGGCCTAATTCGAGGAGACTTTGTATCTCCTTTACCCATTCATTATGGTCAATATGTTGTTAAGAAGGGAAATGAAAGGCAATTATGTAACTTTGAATTTGAAAAGTGTCTCATTTTACAATTTTTCGATGCGATGTTCATTGTAGGTGAGCTAGTCATTAGCGATGCATGGAGTCTCAAGAATAGTTTAGATACATATGAATTGGTTGTTAGTATAAAAATTATTGCCAAAAGAATATAATATTATATTGCATAAATGTGAATCAAAATCATAGTCTTAAATTAAAGATACATTTAGGTTTGAGATTAGGGTGTTCCTAAACACCTACCTTGGGATGCACCTATTTGATGAAAAAATATAATCTTCAATTAGACAGAAGCTCATAATTGACATGATCAAAATCAAGTAATCCTCTTCAAAAGGGAGATGGTTTATTTGTACATAAATAGTACAAATAATTTAAAAATTGTTTACGTTTATATGTAAATATAAATACTAAAGACTACTTAAATATAGAGGAAGGTTTATGATTAAGTGTGTTGAGTTGGAGTACCACCTAAATCCAATGAGTTCTAAGTGAACTATTTATAAAAAATGGGATTTTATGAACAATTCATAAAAAATAGATTATAAAAATTAACTTTAATTATATATTTAATTCTTGAAAAATAATATTATATAATAATATAGTCTAAAAAAATTAATTGTAAAGAAATGTTTTTTATTAAAATTGATAAATAAATATATATTTATAAAATTATAAAAGATAAATTTATTTATAAATAATTAAATTTTATTAATAATTATAAATAAAAATATTATAAATAATTATTTCAAAAATAAAAATAAAAATAATAAAACATTATACATAAAATTATTATATTTTATAAGATAATTTATATAACTATTAAGTCTTTGAAAAACTTCTAACGGATTTTATGTTACTTGCTCTATACCAAAAAATAATATATAAATATTAACATTTACAAAATTTATAAATATTAATACCGTGAAGGATCAATCTAAACTATAAATATAATTTCCTTTAAATAAAATAAAATCAATCCTAAGGTTTATAAAAAGTAAAGCTTAATCGATAATTATGATATTAAGATTAAAATAATTGTCGCCTCTCTTGATCTCTTTGTTAAATTAAAAGTGATCCCCGACATGACAACTATGATGCAATTCCAACATAAACATTAACATTTACAAACTTTATAAATAAAAATTGATACTTACTCCTCATTTTTTAAGAATATGGCCCTAGCAATGAAATGATTTGAAAGCCATTTTCCATTTCTCAAGTTTTTCTGAACTATATCTACGATTGGCTTCATACATGGAAAATGCATTAGCATACATTCGTTTGACGATCAATCAAAGATCAGAGGGCTCAACATTGTAGGCGACTGGAATGACTGTGTTGCCACTTTTGAGCATAAAAGACAGCTCAGCCAAACACCAAGGAGATTTTTTGTAACTGGGGGAAAATATGGCAACATGAAGAAAAGTATTTTGGATGGCATCTTGTATTTGAGTTGGGATGAAATCGCCCAGTGCGAGCTCTTCCTTATCCAAAAAAAACTCGAATTCTGAGGCATCGTAGATCGCGGAGGCCAACGAGTGTTTGACATCACTACCCCGATGGTTGATAAATACATCATAAGAAGCCTCCTTTTATCATTTATTTGCCTTCAATATTCTAGAACTTCCCTTAACAATCCTAATTTGCCAAATTTTCTTAAAATCTCAGTCTCTACTAACCATTATATGCCTATTTTTCAAAAAAAATTATTTTTGACTATTTTTTGCATTAATTTTTATAGGTTTACATGGTGTTCTTCACATTTGACACCTTCACTTTTCTTGCAGTGTATTTCTTTATCTATAACACTAATGTAAGTAAAGGTATGTGTTTTTCAATTATATCATTTTATTTATTTTATTTGTTTTTTATTGCACTGTATTTAACATCAACGTTATGTGTTATCATGTTCTATTTCTCGAAGCACTATCTTGTGTTGCACACATGTGATACATGATAAGCTTCGAGTGGGGCATATGTATATATATAATATTTTCAAATTTTTATCATTTACTGACACTTTGTATATTTTAGGAACCCATCAAGTCTCAATCTCTCTGAGTGCACGTCTTAAAAGGTACACCAAGAAAGGGGTGGACAGACTATTAGTGCTTCATAATATTGTTGTCTCTTTTGCCACTTGCCATCTACACACTTGTCTCTTAAAACCATTTACCCTAAGCGTATTATTCTTTGTTATACCCATTCCAATAATTTGTCATATCTTTATCCTCTTTTTTCTTGCCTTATCTCTTTTTGGTCAGTCAGTTGTACTAGGTTGACTAGGTCGATCCTGTATAGTTTTCAGTCTTTGATTACTGTACAAGGTCAACTAGGTCGACCCTGTATTGTTTTGAGATGTTTTTCACTTTGGAGCTTGTTAGCCCTTTGCTGACCTAACTCGGGACTTGGTAAATTATCTCTCGAAATCATATAGGGTCGACCGAGTCAACCCCATACAACCAACATATTTGTAAGGATTTAGGGTAAGATTTGTCTATATATACAAGTTCATTTCCAACCATTTGAATATAGAGAAGCAAAGAAGAATAAGCTAACGAACATCTGCTTATTGACCATTCTGTTTGAAAAGTAAAGCTTAGGGTTCCATACTTTTTTTGGAGATACGGATCTTGTCTTGTAGAGAAGTCTTTTGGATGCATCAATAGGTTGTGTAGCCTAGAGTTGATTTATCTTTGTTATCCTTACATACCACAACAATATCTTGTGAATCACCTTGGCCAAGAGAGAGATTGAGGCTTGACGGGCTCATCTTCAAGGTAAGTATTCCTAACTTTATTTCTCTTTTGTAAGAGTAGATAGATAACGTAGTTATGTTTATTTTCCATGCATTATAATTTTGTATACATTGACATGAGTATGCGTCTTCTATGTATGTTTAATTTTGTTTTGTTTCTAACATCCCACTTTGTGCCACAAGCTTTGGTGCATTAGATTAGATTTACTTTCTTGTTATTAGATTTAAGTGAAGTATCAAACCTACGACTCTTTTAGTATTATTGTGTGATTGCGTTAGACTGTATGCTTTGGAACCCTTCATAGGATGGTCTAGTGTGATAAGTAATCTCCTAATCGAGTCTAACAGATCCCCATATTGGTCATACTCTCGCTTCACAAATATATTCCTAATAAAAAATACAAGTATGCTCTATCTTTTCTTAGTTAAAATTGATTTATAGAAATGATACATTTTTGATTACATACACAAAGAATAATTTAATTAAAAGTTAAATCAAATTGATTCTTTTAATATACCATTCAGTGCTAATAAAATCATCAATATAGATCTAAGGTGATACTCTAAGTCCTTAAACAAGGTCTCTAGCTTATATCATGAGGCCTTAATTCCAAAATTTCAAATGAATGTAGTCATCTATCAAGTCTGGTGGTGTTATATACCAAAGCACAATGTTACCGATTCTATAACTAGACAAACATATTTTTTTGCTTACAACTTTGTAAATTCACACCTCACAATACTTTTGGTGTAGATAAATAATATATTAGAAAAAACACCCTTATGTTGGGGAGTAACAAATACATATTGAGAATCATTACTTGAATTTGTTGCACATAAAAACAAAATTAAAAAGAAACCACTCCTTAAACTTATTATGGTCAACATGACGTTATGGAAAGGAAAAAAGGAGAACACATGAAAGTATGGTCAACATCACCTTATTAAAAATAAAATAAGATAAAAGTTTCAATCTTGAATAAGTATGGATTTAGTTGACTCTCATTCACATGATCTAGAATTGAAGTACCACCCAAACAAACTAAATTGACTACATCATTATAAAAAAAAATTTGAACTACAAAGGGACCCAATAACAAACCGGAAACTTTATTTGGTGATTCTTGCAATGGGTTTCATACATGTGAACATGGAATTACACCATGACAAACTTGTCTTTGATATGAAAGTCATGCCAAGGTTACTAATGTTTCCTTTCCATGATTTGGCTGCACTATGCGACCAACCACTTTTATTTTAGTGTAATTAAATCCTCCAAAAAATATTTCAATGAGGTATTGTCATTCAAGTAAACTACATAGGTAATGCATAAGCGAAACCAAAAATTCAACATGAACCACAGTGTCATGATAATAAAAAAGGTAAAATAGAATTTTATACATGAGTCATTTGTAAGTGGTTTAGTATACCTAAAACAAAAAATTACATGTTCATCCCAATCCTTTTGACCCATTTCATAAATCTTAATCAAAATTTTCTCTAGGATTTTATTGAAGGATTTGGTAGTCTCATTTTTTTTGAGGGTGGATAAATCTTATAGTGTTGATTCATGGATTTGATTAATAGGATCTTAAAAATCATGAAAACATAATGTATTATTTAGTGATTATGATGTTAAGCGAACATTCAAATCAAGTAGTGATGTTCTTAAAAATGAACTTGGATGCAAATTAAGATGTATAATCATAATTTATTATTACTTTGGTCTAGCAAGTGAGATAGTTGGTAATAGTAATGATGTAGAGTGCAAAACTCCTATTATTAGGTGGGTTAATAGGGCCAATAAAATCCAACACTCAATTTTTGAAGGGTTCATGAAAGAGGATGGGAATTATTGACATATCATTATGCCAATTTAACGTATCCATATTACTAGTAAATATCATAAAAACGAGTATATAGCTATGCATCTTTGTGAAGTGTTGTCCTCCATAAACTAGACAATATAACCTTACATGCACTAACCTTCATAACATGATGCCAATTAGTAACCCCCTGATGGCATTCAAAAATAATAGATGCACGCCCATGCTTAGGAAGACACCACTATAGATGCACGCCCATGCTTAAGAAGACATCACTATAGGAATTCATAAAGTACCATCTTATAAAAGTGTCCTTTGATTAGTAGAAATTAGGTTGTAATTAGGTTGTGTGGAAAATCAACTCCTTGCACTACGATTTATTGAAATGTTTGGAGGCAAAACCCAATGTTAGAAAAGCTGTGATATTGTAAATTTCCTCTATGTTCACATCCTTATCCTTTAGGTTTTATTTAGGATAGTCGTTGAGGGAGGCATCCTATTGTACCTATACTTACATTTCCCCTTCTTCCATGTTGAAATTTAGATGAATTATATATTCACTCTTAGGCACTTGTTCCACATGAATCTTCATAGACCTGCACTCACTATTGCTTTGATGGGCAACCAATTCAAGTAGGATAAATTTTCTTTTAAATTTTAGTCAAATCAATATAAGATCAGAGAATAACGATTGGCTTCATGCTTTGGAAAATGCATTAGCATACATTCCTTTGACGATCAATCGAAGATCAGAGTGCTCAACAATGTAGAAGACTGGAATGACTCTGTTGCCAGTTTTAAGCATAAATGACAGCTCAGCCAAACACAAGGAGATTCTGCGTCACTGAGGGAAAATATGGCAATATGAAAAAAATAACTTTGCATGGCATCTTGTATTTGAGTTGGGATGAAATCTCCCACTGCGAGCTCTTCCTTATCCAGAAAAACTCTAATTATGATGCGATAAAGGGCATCGTAGATCGCGGAGGCCAACGTGTGTTTCACGTCAATACCACGATGGTTGAGAAATACATCATAAGAAGCCTTCTTTGTCTGTGTTGAAGATGATGCATTTCCAGGTACAACTTCTTCAAAAGCTTTTGGCATCTCAACCCCTGTTGCCATAGATTTGAATTGAAGAGATATAATGAAAAATGAAGGGAGATGGAATTGGTTTTAGGCATATCGGGTGCTCCAATAACAAAGGCAAAAACCGATACGAATATCTATCCAGAGTTCTGAGGAAAGGAAAGACAGGGTGAAAGGCCGGGGAGGGGCAAATGTGTAGAAATAATGAGTGGATGAAGTAAAAGCGTGAAACAGCGGGGAAGGCGTGCTATGACGAGTGTACGAAAATGCGTTAAAAGACATTTGAAATCGGCCGGATAATACCTTGTTAGAGAGCCCGATGGTAAAATGGGTAGTGGCACTGTGGCGGACAATAACCGTAGATAAATGTGTTGAAGAGGTTGACGTTGGAAACATCGGGGAAGGCGTGCCATACCGCGGGTACGAAAACGCGTCAAAGGCTGCAGTGGGATTTGACGTTTATCACTGAAGCATCATGAATTGATAGCAGAAGTTCCCACATAATTTTCTTTATAAAGGTACGTTTTTCCTTCGCAACGGTAATTTTATTACTGGAAACTGTAGAAAGGTATTGCTGATAATCATTTTTACAAAAAAATCGCTACACTTTCCTTTGAATTTCAGTCGATAAAACAATTATTCAGTTTTGATGTTATTACGTAAAAATTGTTTCTCGGCAAGTAAAGATTCAATCTTTCGGTTTCAGTGCACATCACCATAAGTCTCCAGTTCTTTAAGACAATGAGGAATTATTAAAGTGAGAGTAAAGAGCCATACAATCAAAAGCTTGTGGAATTAACGGGTCCAAACAAAGAAACTTAACTTCGCCGAACCTGACATATGATATTTTAAGCATTCGAGAGAACAAAATTCATACATTCACTTTTGCATCGTGATGAAGTCATTTGAAAAAAAATATAATAATTTCTGTGTCCAAATGACATGGCCATGTAATAAAGCCTTTGATTATAGTTGATGCTTAATTCAAAAATGATTGATTGTTTTATTTAATATAAAGGTGAAAGAATGAAAATTACATAAAGGAAGGATCCTTTAGATCTTTGGTAAAAGAATTAAATCATATAAATTTTAGTTGGTAGTTTAAATTTAATAATTTTAATTAAATAAATTAAAGATGTGTATATTTTATTGAAGAAAATATCTTATAATATTTGTATAATATTTTGTTACATTATTTCTATTAATTTATAGAATGTAATATTGAGCATGTTGGTATAGAATTCTTCTCGCTTGCAGTTTTTCTTACACGATTGTTAGTCAACTTGTTTAGGGTTGTTAAGGTCATTAGGGGGAAATATATTTAATGTATTCTCTAATAGTGAGTTTGGTAACTTAATCTCTCATTATATGTGTACCTCTTTTCTACTTTTTGGCTAATCGATGAATGAAGCTATTGATGCATTTGATGTAATTTTTATTGTGGTGATTTTGATTTCACTTAATACTAGGGTTTTTGTACAATCTTAGACATTCAAATATCTTAGAACAATCTAATATAGTATCAGAGCTCTGATTTGATGATCATTTTACCATTTCTAAAATCATTGGTGAGATGTTATGATCCTGGTGGGTGGATTCACTAACAGTCTGGGTTTTTGGTGTAGCGGTTCGTTACATTTGGTATCAGAGCAACCACCCGTGTTCGAGTTGCATAGCGGGTGGGTTACGCTGGCATTGCAGTGTTCGTCTGGGGCTCGTACACGTAATGGATCTCGTGTACGTGTGCAAAGCCAGCCTAGAGTCTGGGCTTCAGAAACATGGTGGGATGTTATGATCCTGGTGGGCGGATTCACTAACAGTCTGGGCTTTTGGTGTAGCGGTTCGTTACATGAGATCTCTCTTGCATGCATTCTTGATTTTTAGCATTTCAAAGTTTTGATGGGATTTCATGAAAATCTGTATAAACTATATAATTGGAGTCTCAAATCATAAAAAAAATAACACCATTAGATTTAAAATGTGCCAAAACCCTAGGATCAACTGTAACCATGACCTAGTTCATGACATCCATTTTCAACCATTTTAGAGGGTTTTAGGGCTTTTTCAATGATTTGCACAAATCTGTACAGTTAGGATCTCCAAGGGATAATATTTTTATATGTTTTTGGAGATCCTTAATGGGTCTTTGGTGGATTTTCCATAAGCATTCCAAATTTGGAGATTTTAAACTTGGTAGAAATTTCACACATACATAATTCAAAGTTTTGGGCCTTTGTTGCACATGTTAAAAGTTTGGAGTGCTTGTGTAGTTTATAACTTCGATGAGAGAAATTTTAAGGATAGAAATATTGATTACAAGTGCAACTGAAACCCTTGTTAGCGAAACTTCTAGCTACTCATGAAGTCAAAAATCCTGATGACTGAACTTTGGACTATCGGTATAACCCTCAACCTTGACATCAAAACTTTTGACTATCGGTATAACCCTTAACCCTGGCATAAATTTTTTTAACTATCAGTGCAACCCTCAACCCTAATGTTAAAACTTCTAACCGTCAATGGAGTCTGAAAGCTTGATGACTATTAGACGTGATTACATCCCTATAGTAAAACTTCACTGCCTAAACTCTTGGTATCCCTAAAACCTATAAGAGACCTTCAAAACTCCAACAATATTCTAGAAGACGTCAAATTTAATCCCATGAATTGTGAAACTATTCATTTGAACAGTCATCCTCCCTCTTATCCCCTTGGTCATACAATTTGGTCACATAGGGGGAAGGTAGGGGTAGAGGCTTAAATCTTGATTCCTACTAGTGGGTCCTTACCTTAACATCCAACTAATTATCCAATCAACCCATACATTATCAAACTTATGTTGGGTGAAGATGTTTTATGCAAGCTTAAACTTTAAAATGACTGTAACTTTTGATTGTTAACTCTTTTTTAGTGTTGTCTTCTTCAAAAATGCTTATTTTTCATGATCTATGCATTAGTGATCTTTTAAAGCCCTATTCAGCTACCTATTCTTCAAAAATTGTACCTATTGGATACATTATTGGTAGAGACTAACGTTCCTCTAGTTTTTTCATTCATACACACAATTTTTTCAAAACACATTCTTAGCGATGCCAAACATTTATAAGAGTTTGTTTGTATTTACAACATTAGGGTGTCATTATTGATAGTTCTGAGGGGGTATTATGTGGTTTTGTGCATTCTTTAGTGTCTCTTCTACACATTCTTATTTTCTACATTATTTTGATTTTTACACTTACTGCTCATTTATATGCATTTTCAATTATGCTTGACATCCTCTTTATGAGCATGTATTGTTCTTGTAACTAGGGGGTTATTACAGTTGTTTTATATAATTTTACATTTTTTTGGTGTCATCCCTCAGTCATGTTGACTTCACTTGAGACATACCTATAGAGGAAAGTTGATTTTACCCTAGTGGTTCTTTTTAGAAAGAGCAACTACGCTTCTTGGCATATGTACATGGAACACTTATTCATAAACAAGGGAAAAATTATATTCCATTCTTATAGAGACATATTCTTATTCCCATTTATTCTAACACATACGTTAAATGGGTTAACACTTGTGACAAGATTTATGGTACCTTTTTACTACACGTTTTATGAATTATTACATCACCATGTGTCCCAACACTATTTGCAGCATCTTTCAGTCTCTTTTTGGAGATCCTATTGAGATTTATATCACTCCTCCTCCTCTTCCTATCATCTCCTCAAATAGAGATAGGGATACACCTCCACCATCTCCTTGTCACATTCTAGATATTGATGAGTTAGTTCTTGATCCACCTACCTCTGGTCCATTTATGACATTTTAGGTTGTAGGTTTATTAATTTAGGACTCATCATATATCAGACAGTCTATTCCATAGGTATAGGGCATTCTACAATCCTTTTTATCCTCTGCTTCCATTGCACCATCATTACATAAAGTAGTTGGCCTTTTTACTATGCATGAGGATAACATTTCCTTGTATATGAATCACACCTTGGTTGGAGATCCATCAAGCACTTGGTGGACACATTCACTATTCTAGGGTGATATACTCTTCACCACACTTACTTCTAACAGGTTCAATTTAGTTGTATTACATTTAATTTTTGTGCATGATTTTTCCCGACCTATTCCACACTTATGTTTTGAACCCTACATATATATTTTTGTATTATTTCCTCCTTCATCTTCCACTTTGGAATGGGAAAAATTATGGTATACCATTCGTATTCTTCCCTTGGCAAAGGGAATAAACATTATTCGATGTAAATTAAGCTTCTTGAGTCTTCAGGCATATGATATCATCAGTGATACTCATCATTTTGTGAGCTCTACTAGATACATCTTCAACATCTTCTATGGGTGCTTAGTTATCCTCTTTATGTGCTTTATTTCTCTCACTTTTGGATGCATTTTTGGTTGTGCCTGACATCCTTAGAGAATGCACTTTTTTTCACCTCTCTCTCTTTTTAGGGAGGAGTTTTGGTTAACATTTTTTCTCTTTTTATTTATTTTATTGGAGTTACATTGTGCTTGGGTACCTCATTAGGCCTAATTTTTGGGACCCAATTCTTCTACCCACCTAAGCTACACTTTAGGGGGGTGTTGATATAGTCTTTTTCCCACTTGTGAATTTATCTACACAGTTGTTATTTAACTTGCTTAGGATTGTTAAGGTCATTAAGGGAAAATACACTTAATGTAATTTATAATAGTGATTCGAGTTGTTAACTTTTTGGTGAGATAATATCTCACTATATAATTTACCTCCTTTGTACATTGTTATCTCATCGATAAATGAAGTTATTGATTCATTTTATGCAACTTTTGTTATGGTAATTCTGCTCTAACCCAATCTTAGTGTTTTCATGCATTTTTAGACGTTCAAAAATCTTGGAAAAATACAATAAACATGTTGATAAAAATATGGTATGAATTAAATAGCTTCTTCAAACATCGTGGAAAATTGAAATGTGAAGGGAATACTTTAAAGAGAGGTAAATAGATTATGACTAAAGTAAATTATGATTCACATTAATATTTATTATCAATTAATAAAATTGTGGGTCGATTCCTTCATAAAGGTGAATTATATGGCCTCTTCATAAATATAGATTAGGAAGTAAGATTCATACTTAATTAAATTTTCCACTTTTCCTTTTATTTATTCTTTGTGAATCATTAAAATCTTAATGAGAATGATAAGCCTTGTTGGCCTCTACACAACATTTAATTGATTTAATAAATGGCCATTGGAATGATTTGGCACCTTTTTATTTAAATTACTTTATGCATATATAAAAACATGTTATTTGGATATTGACTAAAGGAAATTTATGTTAACGTGCTTTCCTAAAGTTTCATGTCAGGATTATTTTGTTTTGATTTATGGTTTTTGCTACTTCTCACGCTATGTTTGTAGGAGTTTCAAAGTTGATCATGCACTTACTTAACTGGGCTCACTACATTAATTTATGATGGCCTCTTCTCTCATTATTTCAATTATTTTTTGCATAAAATAGGAAGGATGGTGCTAAAGTGAACCAAAATTTCATGTTGAAATTTTATGATGAGGCATAAATTTTGAATCTCCCTCTGAGCCTAATGTATATGTATAACCCGACATCGTAGATCGTATATGTAAGTCATACAAAAATTATTTTATTATAGCTCAATTTTTTGGGCACATCCCCTCAGAGAAATACCTAAATGCCTGGTTTCAACACTAGTGTGAGCCCTTGGGTCTCCACCTCACAAAGGGTTTTTTTAATTTTATGCTTTAAGAACTCATCCTAAGTCCAAGCTCTTCTTTCTAAACTAAGTTGTTGGCTCATGAGGAACACTCTTTTGATCTTGTCCCAATAGACCCATAACTTTAAAGTTACTGACAAGGTATCCCTTCAGGGGCCAGTCTAAATTGAGCCCCCTGAGATCCCACTTCCTCTATGGGCATTTGTCAAGTAAATTATCAAATGCATAGTGCATGTTTTATGTCATGAACAAAGTAATTTCTATTCAGCATGACCTAAAAAGTGTGTTTGTGTCAAGGTTGATTTGATTAAGGATTTGAAAGAATCCATTGATATTCAAGTTGGTGTTGAGCATTGGGTGCAAAAGGTTATTTATTTCAATCCTTCAAACATTTTTTTTCATTTTTAGTGTTCAAACCATTGGAGTTAAAATTGTCTTCTCATGGGGTGGTTGAAACACTCTATTAAACAATTGCACTATGAGAAGTCCAAGGTAATAGAGAACAATAACATCTGTATGATAATTACCAATAAATTTTTTTCAATCAGTAACAAAAGTGTCCAACCCATCACTGCACCTTCTGCACCAAAATCTTCTTCTGAGTTACACAAAGTTAATCCTACCCCGAGCCTCTTAGTGTGCCAATGGCCTTGCAATTCAATGATTCATAAGTTACTTAGCCTCATGTAAGTTCATCTCCTATTGGTACATCTTATAAAAGTGGTCTAACCTCTAGATGATCATACAACGCACCTCCTAGTAGTGGTGGCTCTCCTTGAGAAGATAATGGGGCTAAACATGACTCCATCTTGCTTGGGGATTTTGTTTTACCAAATTAAAAAACTCTTTTGGGAAATAGTTTGTAGCTCTTGAAGATATTGAAAATGGTCAGGGGGAACTTCATATGGATGATACTCCCAATGAATGTCTTATATTGGAATGTTCAAGGTGTCATAGATTCCTCTCGTAAATTCTCTATACAAGTTGCCTACCAACAATTAGGAACTTTATATTTTGTTTGCCTATAAGAATTTAAAATATTAGGATTTATCTTATAAATGGATCTAAAATGTATTTGTTCTAATACCACTCAATTTTCCACTTTGCATGAAGATGGTCATCCCTGCACCAATATCTTGGTTTCTAAAAAAAATCCCCTTAATTATTTCCATGAGGTGTGATCCCTCACATTGGCTGGTTGGATTCTCCTTATAATTAATAGGAATTCATTAAAAGTTCTCAATATTTATGCCCTTAATCATGGTATTGACAAATTAGATTTATGGAAATATTTGGCTGTAAACCTACCCCTCACGACATGGCTTTTATGTGGAGATTTTAATATGGTGGAGAGTTTCAAGGATAAAGATGGTTCCCTATCAATGTGATGGTGCATGGGAGAACATGAAGCATGGTTTTATTTTTAAAACCGATGGGTTATAGTTTATACTTTAAATTGACAACATTCATTAACTTTCATTACTTGGTTTATGTGGTCCAACTATCATGCCAACATCGATAGGGTCCTCAAGAGATAGGATTGTTATATTATTTCAAAGAAATTTTTTATTTATTTTTCTCGTAATGATGGATAATCTGTTGTCATGCACCTTGAATATGTTCTATTAGACCATAATCCCATCACTTATAAAATATAATGGAGTAACAACCACTTTAAAATTCCACGTAATTAATTCTTCTTAAGCACCTCCCTCCTCTACCATGAGGGCACCATCTATCTAATTACATGAGTGTGAAATCTTGTATCATGATGCCTTATGCATCTATCTAGATAGAGTGGTGAATGAGGCCATTCTCCACACTGCCACCTTTATCTATCATTACTTTAAACATATTACATGTGTTCGAAAGTAGCTCGATGGTGTTATACTCAAATAATACTAGATAATATATTCTATCATTGATCACATTCCATTTAACTCGTACATGAAATCTTTGGCTTCTTCTCTCAAACACCAAATAAAAGTGGAAAATAATCATGTCGCTATAGGAGGGAAAACCATGCTCATCTCCATTGGATAATTTATTTAGATAAGGACTCCAAAAAATTATACAAATCTCTCAGAGTCAAACAAGCTCGAGATCTTATCGAGTCAATCAAGTCAACTCAACCAAGGCTTACTAATATCCCTTACATCTCTTTTGCTTTTTTGAGCCACTATAAATTATTGTTCCAAGCCTAGGAAGAAGTAGTGGAGTGAGCTCAAGCTTTGAAATAATGTTTAGATGTGACTCCTCATAATCTCAATCTAGTTGACCAAAATTTATGTGATGCACCTTTATCTCTTAATGATTTCTCTCATGCCTTGTATTGCATGAGTAATGACAAAGTTCCCAGTATTGATGGGCTCCCCTATGAATTCTATAAAGCTACCTAGGATTTTGTTGTGCTCAATTTTCTCCAAGACTAAAAAAATGCTATATGGAAAGAATATTTGGGTTCCCTTATTAGTAAGGGAAATATCAAATTTATCCCCAAATCTAGAAATCCTAAGCTTATCACTAGTTGGCAACCCATCACCCTTCTCAATATGTCCTACAATATCTTTCCTAAAACTCTTGATAAAAGCTTATAAATCCTCTTATCTACCATTATCAGACATGATAAAATGGGCTTTATAAAAAATAAGTTTATCCTAGATAATCTTATTAATGTGTGGGAAGGTATAGAATGGGCAATAGCCTCTCATCAAAGAACCACCTTTTTGAATTTAGATTTTGAAGAAGTTTATGATAAGACTGAGTGGCTTTTTATTTTGTCCATACTTCAGGGCCTTTGTTTCAACCAATTCTTTATTTTGGCTATCCAACCTCTTTTGTTAGACACCTTAGCCTGCTTGACTATTAATTACCTCAAGTCTGATAGTTTTAGCCTATTTCACTCCATACAACAAGGTTGTCCTATTGCACCAACCTTATATGGTTTATCTATTGAAGTTCTTGGATATATTTAGCAAATAGATCTAAGCAGGTTCTTGTCAGGGGCATTGTTCTTCCCAATAGATCATCTTAACTCATAAATGGCCATTTTGTTAATGATACATTACTTACTCTTGAAGAATAAGATAAATCTTTTAAGGAGGCTATATATTTCCTGGACATTTTTTGCCAAGCTTCTAGCTCTATCTTGTAGTGGAATAAAAACCAATGCTTCAGATAAAGTATTATACCTATGCCAAATTGATTACACCACTACAATTGGAAATGGATTATGGAAAGAAAGAATATAAATTATTTAGAATTGCATTTGTATTTAATAGTTGCCCTATAAAATTGTGTCAATATGACATAAATAGAGTGAAGAAAAGGTTGTGTAATGGGTCACCAAATCCCTCTCTTTAACAGAGACATTCCAAGTGTGTACTAAGGTTTTGGCTACTACTCATGTCTACTACTCTTCTTGTTGGGCGCCCTCTAAAGCCTTACTAAAAAATTGGCCAAGATGCTTAGAGACTTTCTCTAGTATAATGACAAACAAGCTCAAATGTTCCATAGAATTTCTTGGGATTTTTTTTGGCTTCCTCAGGATAAATAAGGTATGGGGATTATTGATGTTTATAGGAAGAAAATTTATCTATGTGCTAAATGGGTTTTCAAAGATATTGTAGGTAACGAACCTTGAAAAATTCTATTACATCACTATATCTATATAGGTTCTCCCTATGGTAAGTTCGTTTAGAAAATATTGGTTTCCATATTTTGTTGATCACTCCCACTCCTATAAAATTGAAGGTTCAATTATGGCAAAAAGTATCTGAAAAGCCTTTGAAGTATTTAAGCCTCATTTAAAATGAGTTCGTGATGGATTTAATAGTGGTATTTCCTTCAATGACCATAATATTTTGTGGTTTCCTATCATGACCAACACTAGCCCCTTTTGGATAACTTGCTTAGTGTTTCAAGAGATGAAACCAAAAGTTAAAGGATTTGATTTCATCTCTCGACTAGACTACTTAGATCTTGCTAAAATTAAATATTAATTAAAATAATTATGATTTACTAGTTGTTATTTGTATTTAGGAGTTAATGTCAGATGTTATGCTTCACAAATTGGGTCTACAACCTCCATAATCTTGGTGGAAAGATTTGAGGTGAAACTGTGATACTCATTTCAAAAACTATTCTCTAAACATTTTTTATCAAGTCATGAGTCCATTCTCTTCAGTTCTTGGTAAGCTCAAGAGGCTTTGGAATCTAATTTCCTCACACATGACTTGGTTTTCCCATCTCAAAAAAAACTGGGATGCTAAAATTGAACCTAAGCTTGCTTATTTTCTTTGATGTCTAGTTTATTAAGGCCTTTTACTTCGATATCATCTTTCTCATCTTAGATTTTCTCAACCCAAATGCTTGGATTATACTAGACTCAATTATTTCAAGCATATATTTTGTACATGTGCTAAATCTTAGTCTAATTTGAAATGGATACATAGTCTCTTTCAGCCCTACCATCCTCATCCTTTCTCATGGCATTTGGCCCTCCTGAGGGATTCTACTAAATGTCCAGCATCTATAGATTTTTTATGAATTTTATTTATAGATGTTAATATGTTTCAATTATATAAACCTATAAATTATGCCTTATTTAATAATGAAGAAACATCTTGTAATTTATCTATTAATGACAAGTTGTCTATGTTATCTTAGGCATTTATGCAGATTCAATTCCAAGAAGAAAAAGTGGCTATAAAACTCAGGCATTTGCATGCATTTCTTGACCATTAGGGGTGTGATCCCTATGTAATAAGTTATGTCCCCCTAAGATTGTTTGCTACAGGGCTCTCCACCACTAGAGCCCAAAGGCCAATAAAGTTGTTCTTGTAGCTGTAACCACTTATCTATTCCTCCTACTCAACAAGGGTGATGAATTCTACTAACTCTATATGGGTAATATGTTATGGGTCTTTCTCAGTTGTGTTCACCTATTGGTACTAGCTTAGTTGGTATTTTTTTGTAACCTCCTCCTGGGTGTGGCATATTATATAGTCAACTCCTTTAGACCCCATAAATGTATGGTGGCTCTTGATCTTCCCTTAGTCAAGCCTTCATTTGGGAGTGCTCAATTGCCTAAGGATGATCATCCACCTATTTTTTTGGTGTGGTGGCATGTGTTTAATTTCATGATGTTACTTTTATAGTTGCTTTAATGTTATTGTTTTAACATGCTTTTTGGTATTTCTATTTGTTCTGATCTTTTTTTAGCTTGTTTCTCCTCTGGCAGGGTATCCTAACCATAAATACCAACTGATTGATTTAATTTTTAACCTTTTATAAATTATTATTTTTAATAATAATATTTATATTGAAGTGTTCTAATAATAACACATGTCATTTCTTATCCTTGATTATTAAGCATGGTTGTTCTTTTTTGGGTGAAAATAAAACTACCATAGTTGCAATTTCTTTTATCAAATCATTCCAAACCATATATTTATAGTTGTAATTGTATTTATAAACTTATTTATAGAAATGTATAAAATACATATTTTTATTTTTACTACACACACCATTGATGGGCTTATCATGACTATTAAGAATGATAAGGCTAATACAATTAAAGCGGATGAAGTTAATAATAAATAATGTGTTGAATAACTTAATGCAAACCCACATAATATTCACACATTTTTATTCATTATAAGAGATGAACAAAATAAATCTAGTCAATCCTACATATCCACTTCAGGTGTTCCAGCTACTACTATTTCTACTATTCATATTTCAACACCTATAGCTACATATATGCCATCACCTGTACGTATGGGGGCATCATTCAGTTTACATTAGATTCATATGTTAGTTTTTACATAATTATCTCGCACACCTCCCTTGTTTACTACACAAGGTCCACTTCAAACTTCACCACATGCATCCTCTCTTGAGCAAACATTTCTAGCCTTACATGCTCTAATATTGTAATTAGAGAAGGGTGTCTTTAGAGCTAGTAAATCAATGGTCCCTCATACTTTAATTCATAATCCTTTGACACACGAGATGTATTCCTACCTATTACCAATAGGTTTCATAGCTCCTAATCTACCTCTCTATGAGGTAAATATGATCCTGAGCAACATATGCAATCATTCCATTCAACATGCTTGGATTATGCTTACACTGACAAATTACTAAACAAGATCTTTCCAAGAAGCCTCAAAGATTATGATCTATGATGGATATAGGATCTTCCTCTTCAATCATTTATAACATTCAACCCATTGGTAGATCAATTCCTAACACACTTTTCTATAAACATCGGTGAAAAGCTATGTTATGCACAAATTACAAAACTCAATCAGAAGTCAAATGAAAAAAATTGTGAAAATGTTATGTGGTCCAAGACTAAGATGAAAAAATCTATGGTAGATAATGAGTTATAATATATATTCACACAAAGCTTGCTAGAACATTCCATGAATCAATCATGTGTAATAAATTCAAATGTTTTGATGAGCTATGCCATACAATTAATAAATGAAAGTTAAGATCATAGCTTTGAACAAGCTAAAATATGCACCAAGCACCCCATTGACTTAAAATATCATATTTCAAAGCAAGCCAAATTACAAGGTCAAATCTAATAAAATCAATAATGAAGCAAAAGTAATAGTTAATGCAATATAAAAACCATTAAATAAAATTCAATTGATAGCTCGACCAAGGAGGTAATTTACAAGGTTACCACAAACTCCTCATAATTTGTTACAGAAATTAATTGATTGTAATCTTATATCTCTACTTCCACCATTTGAGCTTGATTTGACCAAGCCTCAACCTAAGGGCTTCGAGAGTAGTGCATATTTCAACTACCATAAATATAATGGGTTTTATATAAACAAGTGTTATAGGTTAATATATAAGGTACGAGATATTATTTATGATAATATTATTGAGATAATCACACTTAGAGAAAGTTGGGCCACAACAAAATGATAATGCAAAGCTAGAAAAATTAGTAATCCTTTTCCAAATCATGGTAAAATAAAGAATACAAATAGTTTATAAATACACCATGTGTATAATGTGCACCCTCCTCCTAAGACATATGGGCATCTAATAGACATTATTATTGGTATAGTTATAGGCACATCTACATCATGTCTAATGATCACATTTGATGATAGTGGAATCAATGATGATGATTTAAACAAACATGCATTCTTTTTTAGAGCATATATTAACAACTAAACTATTTAAAGTGTCATGATTGACAGTGGGTCAAGTGAAAATTCATGTACAATGACACTCCTTCACAGCCTTGGATACACCAAGCAAGATTTACAAGTTACATCAAGATTAGTCAAAACATTCAATGTTCATGTATAAAACACTATTAAGCCTATAGTTCTACCTCTCCAAGTTGGATCAATAATAATGTAAACTCCATTTATAGTCTTTCCTAGCACAAGTGTCTTCATTATGTTATTAGAATACCCTTAGATATAAAAACTCTATGTAGTAGCATTAATAGTACATTGATGCCTTAAATACATACATTTTAATCAAGTGATCAAAGTTCAAGGCTTTCAATATGAGTAGCTTGTACAATCAATGGTAACTCTTCTTCCTCCCCCACCACCACCATAATTGGGTTTTGTACCTATTTAATAGCATAATATAAAAATAGTAATGACACCTAATGAAAAGCATAGTACAAAGATAGTCAGTGCACATATCCAAGAGTATAGTGTAGTATAAATTGTGCCACCTATACAAAATATTTCTATACAGTCAGTAGATCAAAAAGTGATACACCCTCCTAAGTAGCAAGATTTATATCAAAGAGTTTTTCAAGATTCAAATAAATCCAAACTTATACAATGCATCCTAAAATAATCCCTCATATAATTTAGTGTGATCTATAACAAAGACCGGGAATTATACCTTCTCTTATTATATATAAAACTTAACAAAGTCCTACAATTTCTCAAATTACACATTTGGAAATGGATTCTATAACTGGTAACCACAACATTTACACTACAACATTTGATGCCTTATCAGATTCAGACACACCTACTTCTAGCACATTTCACAAATGAAAATCCATCTTGAACATATTCGATCTAAGAACACACTATGGTCCTCTCATTGATGGGATCATAGGTTAGTTACATTTCAAATATATAAAAATCAAATATTAAAAAAATTCACACACACACACACACACACACACACACACACACACACACACACACACACACACACACACACACACACACACACACACACATATATATTATAAAAATAAAAAACATTCAAAATATTTTCAAAATAATATCAGGACCCACGCATGACAAAAGTTACTAATTTACTTCTTCACATGTTATTATTTATCACATGTTTGGTAGATAGCATATTATTTTCTACATACACATGCATTTCATGAGATAAATGAATGTGATGTAGGACATACATATATTACATGGATTTTTAGATGTAGGATTCCCTTATACCCAATGGCCATGCCTATTATGGGGGCATTTAAGTCTACAAGTTACATTATAACAATTTTTATCTTTCTATGACCTTCCCACCATGATGTGTTATATATCTTACACATGTCTTTCTATCTACTAATATCTCACATTGTGCTACATTAATATGCTACTTTTATAAAATATGACATTGATACATATGAATGGAATAGACAAGTTTTCACTTGTTTTATGGTCTCCTTCAATGTTGTTTTCTTTTTTGTATAATAGGCCGGACATTGCTTGATTATTATTTGTGGCTCTTGTGTGCAAAATTATTTAATATTTAACCAAGAATTATATTTGATATGTGTGAAATTTTCACATGTCCATTGATTGTGGCCCTTGACCTATGTTTTGTGTGACATTTGAACATGTCCCTTATTTGTAACATTAATAATTTACTTTGTGTGTTTCCATTGGCCTTGGTTGTTCTGACATATTCATATCCATTGTATGACATTATGTGACATTTAATGACATTATTATGTGTTGATCTTGTTGTGCTTGTTGAGATTTATTAGTGGTGTCGTGATACATATCATGCACTGTTAGTGTATTATTTACTTTAAAATATGGTTACTTTACTACATGCCTCATTTCTAAATCTATCTATACATGACACTTGTATGCCTCAAATTTAATATGTTACATACATAATCAAATGACAATTAAATTTTTATGATGACATAATCTCCACATTTTAACATTATATTACATGATTCTATCTTTATCACATGATATAGTTAACAATTATTTGTGATGAATGACTTATAGGCTACACCCCTCATCTCAAAAAGGGGGAATCATAGTGGGCTTATCTTAGAGATCCAAACCTCTATGAACAAACAAAAATAATATTTAAGGACTAAGTACAAGGTTCAAAGAAACAAAGTACTTGTTTTCAAAGATTAAAAGTAATTCAAAAAATAGATTCAATAACATAGTAGAGTTTTTTCAAATATTTAAAGCAATGCAAAATCATATTCTATAATAGAGTATAGTTTTTTCAAAGATTCATATTAATTGAAAAATCAAATATATGATATATAATTTCATAATAATATAGATTATGGGGGCATATGACATGCATGTACACTCACTTTTTAAATAATCAAAACAAAAAATTATACACACATAATAGCATATGCATTGGCATATGCAAAAAAATTATAGGATCAAAGTTACAGGTCAAAAATAAAGTTAGAACTAAGCTTATAGGTGCATATCATTCGATATAATTTCGAACATATTTAGGGGAAATGATGTTTGTTCTCACTCACATGCACTTTTTAAAAGTTTAAAGTTACAACTTTCACAATTTTAAAGTTCAAAGTGTACTGTTTTAAAGTTCAAAGTCTCAAAATTTCAAAACTTCAATGTTTAAAGTTAAAAATTCAAAGGAAAAAAATAATTTCAAATGAAAATATACTATAAATACAGTCATGATGGGGGCATGAATATTATTCATTCTCTTTTGATCATGTAAAAATAATCTAGATCTATATAAAATGGTGTGATTAGAATCTATTGCAGGTAATGTAGATTGAAGTTCAATGATGTTGAATGGCTATGGAATTACTTTTGGTGAACTTATTGTGTGGTTCCATTTTCTATTTTGGGTAATGTAAATTAGAGTCTAGTGACGCTCAATGGCCTTGGCATCACTTCTAGTAAATGTTGACCAAATTTGACCCTAAATCAAATTTGGATCAACACCTACTATTTTAAACTTTTAGATAAAGTTTCATATGTCCTATAAGGTCATCTATTGTCCTACATGTCTCACTTACCCTTTCCCTAGTCTTTGTTGAAACCCATCCTCCTTGTACTGGCTCAGTCAACCAAAGTAACATTAGTCAAACTAGTCAAACTTAGTCAAAGTGCCAAATTGTATTAAAAGTGTACTAAAATCGTCTTTGAATTTTTTCAAGATCTCTTCAAGTCACAAATTGGCCATTTGCTAGGTTTCATGTGGTAAAAAGGTTATTTGGCCAGTTTTCTAGCTAATTAATTGACTTGTACAGATGGTAGGAGTTAAAAAATATGTTACAAAGGTGGATATAAATGTAGATAGGGTAAAATAATGTTATAATCAGTTAGGTGATAGTTATAATTATGTTATGATCAAGAAATGGTAGTTTTTCCTCAAAAATAGGAGATTTTAGGCACTTGTACAGACTTCTCAAGTCTACCATCAGTTAAAAATGTGGTAGAGTGAATATTCACCTCCCCATAGGTCATTTAAACATTTGATTTATAGGGATAATGAAAAAATTTTCATCTGCAACTTGTTTTCCTCTATTTTCACTTGGCAAGCAAAGAAGGAGCAACTTCATGCACTTGGCATGGGTCGTACAGGTGGAATTAGGAGGATTTATTTTGGAGGTGGATATTACTCTAAATGGAATTCATTTTCATAACAAGAACTTGAGATTTGATGCATCTTCATTTATGAACAATCAATTTTGATTCTAGGTAGCTTTTTATGCATGTTCAACCATGAGGGGGTCTCTGTTTGAGATTGTCACAGAGTTTCTTATTTTGGATTGATGGATTTGTGTGTTACAAGTGTCTCTACATAATTTTAAATATGTTTTCATCCTTATTCTTATTATAGAGAGTTATATTGTTTGAGAGAGACTCTTTTAGGCTTACAAAATGTCTAGTTTGCACTTGCAGTCATTTCACTTGCCTAATTCCACTCTATCCATAAAGGCTATTGTTCCAGTCCATACTAATTTGGTCCAAGGAGAGAAAAATTTGGATCATTGGGGACAATCTCAAGGTCATTTTGGGTATGATGGTCAAGAAGGTTTTCAAGCCTTAGTGGCACAAGAAGGAGCTCCTCCTTGTCTCACATTAGAAGAAACACATCCCATGCAAAGGGATACTCATGGAGAGGGTAGAAACTAAGGTACCATTCTTATGAAATTTCAAAAGGAGGACACCTATGTGTTGAACCAAAGCACATCAGTTGTATCCAATACAAGAGCCAAAAAGAGATATTTAGGAGATGTTTTAGGAACACATATGACTCCAAGTAATGCCTCTCCAAGGCCACAAGGTGTGAATCCTAATGTAACACCTCCTACTAGTCACACTCCCCATCAAAGTCAAAATGTGAGCAAGGTTGTCAAGCCTACGATGCATCAAGTTCAATCCCCCTCACTATTTTTAAGAATTCAATAAAAGGTGAATGCTTCCCCTCTAAATATTATTGATTCTTTGAAGAATACCAAAATAAGCATATCTCTTTGGGAAGTCATGCATATGCCTTGTCCAAAGGAACTCCTACAAGAACAAATTTTGAACATCAATGTAACTCCTCAAGCCCCAATACACAATAATGTAGCCCTTACCAATACACTAAATTATGTCCTAAAACCTTCCACCAAATATGAAAAGCCTCCACCTTTCTACCTCACCCTCATTGTGGGAGACAAATTGGTTCACAATTGCATTGTGGATAGTGGAGCTAGTACCACTGTTATGCCTAAGGTGGTTACATATAAGTTGGGGCTAAAATATGAACCACATAGCAAAGGTGTGTTGTAGCTTGATGGAACTCCAGCCAAGACAATGGGGTTAGTTAGAGGATTGAAAGTCTTTTTACATGATTGTCCAAGTTTCCCTATTATACAAGACATTGTGATAGTAGACCTTCTAGCTCACTTTGTTATTTTCTTGTCAAGGGATTCATAGCTAAAATAGGAGGATACCTTTCTGTTGATTGATATTTATAGCTTTTAGGACAAGATATGGAACCAAAGTGACCATAAAGACATAGCCCTTGGTAAGGTTTCATATTGAACCATGTGTGGAGATAAATTCAAATCAAAATTGTGTGATTAGTGAAGAAAAAGATGGTGTCATGGGTGGTGAATGACCCTCTTCCCTTGAATGTATTCCTGATCTTTTCCTTGATGAGTATGGTATTGAAAGATATGAGCATGATCCCTATACACCTATAGAGGAGATTGGCTTGGGAGTCTATTGTATGCATGAGGAAAATATTTCTATACCCTAATTCACTAATGAAGATCATGAAATTGAAGAGATATGGGAAATACATTTTGATGGCTCAAGAAGCAAAGTGGGTGCAAGGGCTGGTGTCATGTTAGTTTCTCCATCAAAGAACCAATACTACTTTTCATATATATTTCATTTCAGTTGTACTTACAATGTGGTAAAATATGAAGGCCTAGTTCATGGACATCAATGGGCAAAGAGAAAGGGAATCAAGAATTGTAAGGTCTATGGAGATAGTGAATTGATTATACATCAAGTGAGAAACCAAGATATAGACAAGGACCCTTTTCTTAAGTCCTACAAGCATAGGGTGTGAGATCTAATTGAGTACTTTGATGCTTTCAATATCCAACCTATACTAATAGATTCAAATAAACATGTTGATAGGTTCGTTGTGATACGAGCACGCTTTACTATAGTTTCTAATATAAGTAAAGAGAAGGACTAATCTTGCATCAAGGTCATTGTGAGACCTTCTATTCTAGATAATGAAGTGTCTTGGAAAGTGTTTGAGAGTGATAAACACATTGCACATTTCATACAAAATGAAGCAGACTTTTCTTCAAATAACCAAAAGAAACTTCATAATCAATATGAAGAACAAGTTATTCAGTTGAAGACAAACAAGATACCAAAGGGGATGGTTACTTTGGAGAGTGTGTTCAATGAATATGATCAAAGAATGAAAGAAAGGGTAAGCATGTCTACAAAGGAAGAAAACTATGAAAGAGTCTTGATATTCAAGGACAAACTTTTGAAAACTAGTAAGATATGTTCTCTTTCTAAAAGGCAAGCCTTCATTGAATTGTGTAAAGAATTTCATGATATATTTGCATGGGAATATAAATATTTTAAAGGGTTTGATCCATGTCTATCTCATCACACCATTGAGTTATAACCTGGAGCTAAACTAGTTAGGCAAAAGCAAAGGCTTATCAATCCCAAGATAGAGGAACTAATGAAAAAAGAGCTCAACAAATGATTGGGTCTAGGATTATTTTTTCTATCAAGCACTCAACTTTGGTATCTAACCTTATCTGTATTCAAAAGAAATATTAGACTTTGTGTGGAATCTATGGATCGTAATAGAGTTTCACTCAAAGACCATCATCCACTACCTTTTACGGAGCATATTTTTCAAGTGGTTTCAGGTTCTCAACACTTTTCACTACTTGATGGCTATTTAGGTTATAACCAAATATTGGTGAATTAGGAGGATCAATTCAAGACAAGATTCACCACAAAATGGGAGACATTCTCATATAGAAAGATGTTTTTTTAGTTTGTCTAATGCTGGTGCTACCTTACAAAGAGCAATGGACATGGCTTTTAAAGGTTTGATCAATGAGTTTTTGCTTGTATACCTTAATCATATAACTATTTTTTCCAAGGATGATAATGACCACATGAAAAATATAAGGTAAATTATTGGGTCATATTGTGTCAAAAGAAGGCTTGTCTATTGACCCTGAAAGGATTGAAGCCATTCTAGGCTTGTCTTTACCTATACACAAGAAAGGTTTGTAAAGTTTCTTGGAAAAGATCAACTTTGTAAAAATGTTTATTCCAAGTTTTGCTACTTTGATGAAGCTTATCACAACCATGATCAAGAAGAACCAATATTTTACTTGGACAAAGGAAGGTAAGAATAGTTTTGAGGCAATCAAATAAGCAATTGACCAATCTCCTACTCTCTTGAACCCAAAATTTTCCAAGGATTTAATAATCTATACTTTTGCTAACCTTGACATAATCTTAGTTATGCTTATACAAAAGAATGATGAGGAAATTGAACAACCCATTTCATTCTTTAGTCAAGGATTGGAAGAATGTGAGGTCAAGTACACATTTGTTGAGAAGCAAACTCTAGCTATGATAAAAGGTTTGAAAAAGTTTGGGCACATGGTTTTAATTAACAAGATACATGTCATGGTTTTTCATCCTAACACCAAAGATTTCCTCCTAAGCAAAGATCTCAATGAGAAGATGTAATGAAATTACTTATATTTTTGCATAGAATGATTTTATATCGCACCAAATAAGCAAATATGAGAGATCACACAATAATAATTGATAACAAAACAAAATAATGGATATTATATCAAAGCCACTTCAAGGGGGCAAACTCCACAACAATGCACTAATAGAAGAATACTTAATATAATTCCTAAAGACTAACCACTACCTCCTATATATATTCTACTTAGCCAAGGTTATTCCATAGGCTGACATAACTAAGAACATAGAGAAATGTAATATAGGTATGTAAGACACAAGTCAATCACATATATCCTTAGACACATCAATGGTTAAAGGTGTAACAAGCCCCTCAACTTCAAAAAAATGTTGTGGGAACTCTGGATGTTTATGCACAAATGTTTCATCTTCCCAAGTGGCATCTTCAAATGGTAGATTCTTCCATTTGATCAGGTACTTTGTAATGGATTTGGAATGCAGCTGCTTGGTGTGCCTATGAAGGATCACCTCAGGATCAAGAAAAACTCTACCTTCCTCATCTAATTCTGATAATTCTATTTGAATAGAAATTTTATGTCCAATAACTTTCTTTAGGCATGATACATGAAATACTGAATGTATGCGAGTGAAGGAAGGAAAGTCTAACTTGTAGGCCCAATTTTTTGCAATATCTGATAAGGCCCATAATACTTAAGGGATATATTGTTATCATTTTTTTGTTGCTTCAATGACATCTATTTGTATGGATGCAAACGAACAAAGACCTAATCACCAATGACAAAACGCCTCTCACTTATGTGTTGATCTACCTATTATTTCATGCAATTTTGGGCTATAGCTAAATTTTCATGCAAACTTACAAGGACCTCATGTTGATGGTAAATATTTTCTTCCACTGAATGAACCTTAGGATGGACCTTCATGGTTGAAGTGAGGGATGGAAGGTGGTATCCATATAGTGCCATAAAAGGAGATATTTTGAAAAAACTATGAATAAAAGTATTATACCACCATTCAACAAGTGGCAACCAATGAACCCATTTATCTTGTTTATCAGAAACAAAACAACAAAGATATCCTTCCAGACATTTGTTGACTACCTTAGTTTGTCCATCAGATTGAAGATGATAGGGTGAACTATAAGCCAATTGGGTGCCCAAATATGTAAATAAATCAGTCCAAAAACTATTAGTGAAAATGGGATCTCTATCACTGATAATGATCTTAAGGGTCCCATGCAGTTTCTATATTATATTGAGAAAAGAAGTAGCTACTGTACTAGTAACAAATGGCTTTGATAAAGAACAAAAATGAGCATACTTACTGAGACGATCCACAACAACCATGATAACATTTTTACCATCAGATCTGGGTAACCCTATAATGAAATCCATAGATACCTCTTCCCAATGCTGGCTAGGGATGGATAAAGTTTGTAAAAAATCTAGGGTTTTGATGGTTTTAGCTTTGTTTTGTTGACATATCATACATTCAGCCACAAATTTCTGGACATCCCCCTTGAGTCCTTCCCTAAAAAAAATCTTCTTGATTCTGTGATATGTTTTTAAATATCTTGAATGACCCCCAATTGGAGTTGCATGAAGTTCTTGAAGGATTTTTTGTTTAAGAGGATTATTAGATAGGTACAATATGTCTTTATACCATAATGCATTACCTTTCCATTTAAATTTTTCAAATCCACCTAAACCCTATTGAAGATTTTAAATCAAATCATGGGTAGTACTCTCATATTCCCATTTTGATCATGCTTCATCTAGCCAATCTACCTGTAAAATAGTTATGGCACATAGAAATGCCTCAAAAAATTCATCTTTTCTGGATAGTGCATTTGCCACCACATTGTCCTTGCCTTTTTTGTAGACTATTTCAAAATCATAGCCTAACATCTTAGTTACCCATTTATGTTATTATTCAAATGATAACCATTTTTCCAAAAAATATTTGAGACTATCATGATCTATTTTTACTTGAAAGTGATGACCCATTAAATAAGGTCTCCATTGTTTGACTGCATGCAAAATAGCCATCATTTCCTTCTCATAGATGGACTTGTGATGATTTTTACCCTTTAGCTGATGACTTTCAAATGCAAGTGGTCTACCTTCTTTCATGAGTAAAACACCCATACCATACCTATATGCATCACATTCAACCACAAAAGTCTTGGAAAAATCAGGAGTGGCCAATACTAGATTAGTGCACATAGCCAATTTCAATTGTTTAAATGCTTGAGTAGCTACATCAATCCACTAAAAGGATTCTTTCTTTAACAAAGAGGTGATTGGCGCTGTAATACTACCATAATTTTTCATAAACCTATGATAGTAACCAGTTAGCCCCAAAAATATTTAGAATTGCTTGAGTCTCTTAGGAATTGGCTAGTCCACCATTGCTTGGATTTTTTTAGGATCCACTTTCACTCCTTCATACGAAACTAGATGACCAAAATATTCAACCTCACAAGCCCCAAAAGTACATTTAGAAGGTTTAGCATATAATTGATGTTGTTCCAAAATGGAGAGTACCTATTTCACATGTTGCACATGGTCTTCCCAATTTTTACTATAAATGAGGATATCATCAAATAATACTAGAATAAATTTCCTCAAAAATGGCCTAAAAATAGTATCTATCAAACTTTGAAAAGTAGATGGTGCATTTTTTAGACTAAAAGGCATAACCAAAAACTCATAATGGCCCTCATGAGTTTTGAAAATGGTTTTGGGTATGTCTTTATCATAGATCCTGATTTGATGATACCCAAAACACAAATCTAATTTGGTAAAATAAAAAGCACCATTCAATTAATCTAGAAAATCATCAATGATAGGAACATGAAACTTATCTTTGATAGTGTACTTTTTGATTTCTTTATAGTCAAGGCACATCTTTCAGGAGTCATCTTTATTTCTCACCATGACAATTGGTGAAGAATATTCACTTTGGCTATGGCAAATGATTCCTGCATCCAACATCTCCTATACCAATTTTCAATTTCACTTTTTTGGGCATAAAGATACTTGTATGGATTGATGTTGGGTGGTGTACTACTAAGAATAAGTGTGATAGCATGATCATGTGTTTGGTTGGGTGGAAGTCCTTTTGGCATGTTATAAAAAATAATAGAATGGGCATCAATCATTTTTTGTAGATCAAGAGGTGGAGATGGCTGAAGTGGCTGTACTTTTATGAATAACAATTGAGCTAAAAATCTCTCAACACCCTTACAGAGAATCTTTGTTATTTGATGGGAGCTAATAAGCTATGGAGATTTAGCCCTTAATCCCTTTAGCTCAAATGTCCTTTCTTTAGAATGAAAATGCATGAATAATTCCCAAAAATTCATTTCAATAGTGCCCAAAGTGGTGAGCCACAAGACTCCCAAAATAATATTAGCTCTACCTATGGGCATATCAAACACATGAGAATCCAATAAGTAGTTGTAGACACCTAAAACTAGCCATCGATGACCTCCAACTAGGTTTTTAACCAATTTCTACCTAAAATGCACAATTTGGTCTATAAACACTAAAACATGCTAAATGATGTGAAACTGACATATTCAAGTGTTGATTTTGGATAGGATATCCCTAGATAGGGAAATATAATTTATGATCCAACTAACTTTGATTAAATCATTTTGAGTCAAAATGCCAATTTCGCACCTAGGTGCTCTGGATTGCTCTTTCTTATCAAATACTCTCACACGAGATGCATGCCTTCATTATTTGTTGTTGGTAACATCATAAATAGGAATATGGTTTTAACACATCTGATAGTGATTTCCAATTCCAATCTAGTCAAATTTTAGACCAATAACAAGGCATTCTGATCAATTTGAGTAATTTGTGCACAAAATGCTTAAACATGCTTAAGATTTAATTAAACCAAATTAGATCCTAATAAAAAATTCTATGGAAACTTGTTGAATAATTTGTTTTAGAAATGAATATTGAATATTTGCATCATCAGGTGACTTCATAAGACATCCCTAAGCCATAAATGCCACAAATATCAAGATTCATGCCCTCCATGCCTCATTAATGCCTTCCATGATTCCCTCCATGCCTCTTAATTGCCCCTTCTTCCAATTTTATGATGAGGATAATTACAAAAATTAATTCCAAAAATTAAATTAATCCTCAATCACACATCTCAATCTTGAGATGGACGGTTCAGGTTGATTTTAAACATTTTCAAAAATCTATAAATAGAGAGGCCATGAACATCATTTCTAAGCTATTTTGGTGAAAAGTTAGAATGCATAAATATCTTCAAGGAACCATTTCAATTAGTGTTACCATGCCAAATTTATTCCAAGCCAAGCCAAGCCACAAGCCAAAGGTGCCAAGGAGAAATAACGGTAGCCAAGCTTCCATTGCCAAGGACTTCATGAGCACAAGTTGAGCAAGCCACTAAAACAAGTATTTTGGAGCATCCAAGGGTGGTAGAAGAAGGTTTATTTTGAATTTTATTTGTGTATTTTATTCATGTTTGTTAACTAAGTTCTCCCTAGTGTCTAAGCCTAGAGATGTTATGCTAGTTAGTATGTTTCTTTCATTTTGTTTTCATTTTGGAAGTAACACCATACTAACCATCCTCTCTTGAGTCTAATTCCTAGATCCATAGTAGTTTCCCATGGCTAGCTTAATAATATGAAATTTTCCTGAACAACTAACAATACCACCATCTGCAATCATAACCTAAAATTTAAGAGCTAGATAAATGAAATAATTCAAATGAGCAACCAACTTATTGTTGCTGAAGTTATGTGTGCTCCTAGAATCAATCAAGACAACGACCTTTTATTTCTTAAGGAAACCCATCACCTTAAGAGTTTGGGGAGTATTAATACCTAAAAGGGCATGATAAGAAATAGTAGGCTAAGAGTCTTCAGATTCTTCCTTAGGACCTTTTTCATCCTCACCATGTACTTCTTCATCTTCTTCATCATCATTGGCACCTTCAATGTAAAATAGTTTCTTTTTAGCACAACAATGGCCTTTGCTCCATTTTTTGTCACAACCATAACATAACCCTTTGGCTCGATTCTGCTCAATTTTTCATTGTGTTAATCTGGTGGGTTGTGGAAATGATGGTGCTGGAAAGGTGCAATCACAACCAGTAGTGGAAGTTTTTATTTTGACCATCTCTTTTTATTTGACCATATGTGACTTATGGATAGCTTCTGAGATAGATGTTGGTTTGAACATGCAAACCTTGAATTGGATGCTATCTTTGAGGCCACCCAAAAATAGATAAGTCAAATTTCCCTCAGTGATATCTTCCACCCTTAAAGAGAGATTCTAAAATTGATGAATATAATCTTTCATAGTTCTTATTTACCACAATTTGGCTAATTGGTTGAAATAGTTCTTAGAGACATTATTTCAATAATGATCCAACAACTCTTCAATGAAAATAGACCATATAACAAGAGTAAAATTCTTTTTCTTTTGATCACATAACCAGTGATACCAAATGAATTGCTCAGATTCTAGATATAGGGATGCGACTATCACTTTCTAAGAACTAGGGGTTTGATGCAGCTCAAATAACTTTTTAATTTGGGTAATCCAAGTGAGAGGATCCTTACCATAAAATTTATGCATGTCCACTTTTGGCAACATTGATTTCATACCAGCATGGGAGTTGTTGGTGTTAAGAGGAGGATGAGTTGAATGCTAAAGTAGAGGGTTGTTGGGATAAAACTAAGATGTAAGGGCAGCCAATTATGTAGTGATATGATGTAATTTATTATTAACCCCATTAATCTCTCCATGCATCCCTGAAACATTAGCTTGGACTACAACAAAGTCATCATGCCTCACCAATTTTTTATCTCTGCCTAAAGCTAAGAAATCATCGTATCTAAAGTTATAGATTCCATGTCATCAAAAGGAGTCTTAGGAGTTTTTTTCCCCCTTTTCTTCCCTGAGTATCTAGACCTACCATATACAAACCCTAAGAGGGATTTTACCCCAAAAAAGTGTACCAAGAGATGGTACCATTGTGATCACCTTGCCAAGATGAATCCAATGATTGCCTTTGTGCACTAAGGTAAAAATTTTGGAACCAAAAAGTGTATCGACAAAATATACCGTTGCGATCGTCTTATCGAGATGAATCCAATGACTGTAATTGTGCAAAGGGAAACAAAATTTCTAGACTTTTTTAATTAATTTAAAAAAAAAAGCATTTCAATCAATATTGTGATGATGAAAAAAATTAATTCTTCTTAGATTACAAGTTATGGTTTTTTGCTCCCAAAAGCCATGCCTCACTAGATCCAAAAAAAATGCCACAAGAAACTTACTTAGATCGAAGATCTGATACTACTTGTAATGAAATTACTTAGATGTTCACATAGAATGATTTTATATCACACCAAATAAGCAAATATGAGATATCACACAATAATAATTAACATCAGAATAGAATAATGGATATTATATCAAGCTACTTAGAGGGGGTAACCTCAACAACAATGCACTAACAGTAGAATACTGAATATACTCCCTAAAGAGTAACCACTACCTCATATATATATAGTCTACTTAGCCAAGGTTATTCCATAGGTCAACCTAACTAAGAACATTGAGAAATGTAATATAAGTATATAAGCCACATGTTAGCCACACATATCCTTAGACACATCAATGGTTAAGGGCATAGCAGAAGAGAGCTAGGCGGATCACAAAGGTAATGAAATATGATGTTTAAATTTAAGGTAACAAACTTGGTAAGAGTAAATGCATTGTGTGAATATATAGCTTTAGATCTTCAAGGGCTAAAGGAAGAAGTCTTGGTCAATCAAGCTCTTTCCTTACTAGTTGGTCACACACCAACTCAAAGTTGGACACAAGACATCAATGGTTTCTTCCAAAATGGTGAGTGTCTTAATGGTTTGAACAAGTCACAAAAAAGGTATTTTATATTTCAAACCATTCCTTTGTATATGGTATTATCTTTCAAAATGATGTGGATGGCGTGTTACTAAGGTGTGTTGACAATGATCAGTTTGTCATCTTATTGGAAAAGTTTCACAATGGTGTAGATGGAGGTCATTTCTCCCCAAAAATAATAGCTACAAAGATAATGAGGGCTAGGTAATATTGGCCTAGCCTCTTCAAGGATTACTAATCTTGGGCTAGGAGGTGTCTTCAATGTGCCTTCTTTGTGGGAAAACAAAATCTTGTAGCCCTTCCATTGAACCCCATCCAAGTAGACCTACCTTTCATGCAATGGGGCCTTGATTTCATTGGTATGATTAACCCTCCCTCTAGTACTGGACATAAATGGATATTGACTGAAATAGAGTACTTTAATAGGTGGGTAGAGGATATAGCATTGAAAGAGGCAACTGAAAATGCCATCTTGGAGTTTTATGAGAGCATCATAACAAGGTTTGGAGTTCCCCACACTATCATTTCTGATAATGCACTAGCTTTCGTGAGTGCCAAAACTTTTGATTGGGAAAACAAGAATAGAGTTTACTTGAGTACTTCATCCAATTATTACCCCCAAGGTAATGGATTGGTTGAGTCAACTAATAAAAATCTTATCAAGATTATCAAGAGGACCTTGGAAAACAATCAAAGGACATGGTACATCAAGTTGAAGATAGCCCTATGGGCTGATAGGATTACTCCTAAGAGGTCAATTGGTAGTTCTCCCTTTATGCTCGTCTATGGAAGGGAAGATAAATTATCTATCTCTCAAGAACTACCTATTTTAGAACTTACATAATAGTTGGAAATACTTGAGAGTACTCTAATGCAAGTTAGATTGGCTAAACTTATGCAGCTATAATAAGTAATAGACAATGCCCACAAGACTATGGAACACCACCAAGTGCTCATGAAGATGTATTTTGACAAGAGAGAAAGTACTAAAGTGTTCAAATAAGGTGACATAATTTTGAAATGGGATGAGGATAGAGCCAAACCAAGTAGACACACCAAATTTGATGCTCTATGGAGTGGCCCTTACATAATTAGCAAGTGCAAACAAAGCAACTCCTTTTAGCTGAACAAGATGGATGTAGAAGACTATCCCTATAAATGGGATACATCTAAATTTCAAGTATTATTCCTTATGAGGTCTATTTTGTACATAGTACTATAGGTGTGTGTTTTTCTTTACTTTGGTTGTGTTTCCTAAGTACTTCATAGCACAAGTGTGTTTCCTCCCTTTTATTTGGTGTGTGTCTTTGCTTTTGTGTGTGTGGTTCAAACAAATTTTTTTCCTTGGGTCAAAGGTTTGTTCAAGTCAATTTGAGTGTCCATATATGTGACTCCATGCCCAATGGAAGGATTAGGCAACTGGTCTTAAGCATAACAGGCATGCCACCCTTGGGAATCACCAAGAATGTTGACCAAATTTGACCCCAAATTAAATTTGGGTCAACCCTTACTATTTTAAACTTTTAGATAAAATTTCATATGTCCTATAAGCTCATCTATTATCCTACATGTCTCACTTACCCTTTCCCTAGTCCTTGCTAAAACCCATCCTCCTTGTACTGGTTCAGTCAACCAAAATATGTGTTGGTCAAACTATTCAAACTTAGTCAAAGTGCAAAATTATATTAAAAATATCCTAAAATGGTCTTTGAATTGTTTCAAGATGTCTTCAAGTCACAAATTAGCCATTTGCTAGGTTTCATGTGGTAAAAAGGTCATTTGGCCACTTTTCTAGCTAATTAATTAACTTAGGTACAGATGGTGGGAGTTAAAAAATATTTTATCATGGTGGATATCAACATGGATAAGGTAAAATCATGTTAGAATCAGTCAAGTGATAGTTAAAAGTCTGTTATGATCAAGAAATGGTAGTTTTTACTCAAAAATAGGAGATTTTAGGTGCTTTTACGGACTTCTCAAGTCCACCAATAGTTGAAAACATGGTGGAGTGAATTTTCATCTCCCCATAGGCAATTTACACATTTTATTTGTAGGGATAAAGAAAAAAGTTTCATCTGCAACTTGTTCTCCTCCATTTCCACTTGGTAAGTAAAGGAGTAACTTCATACATTTGGCATGGGTCGTACAGGTGGAATTAGGAGGAGTTATTCTGGGGGTGGATATTAATCTGAATGCACTTATTTTTCATAACAATAACTTGATATTTGATGCATCATCCTTTATGAATAATCAATTTGATTTTAGGTAGCATTTTATGCATGTTCAACCATGAGGGGGTCACTGTTTGAGATTGTCAAGAGTTTCTTGTTTTGGATTGATGGATTTGTGTGTTATAGGTGTCTCTACATGATTTTAAATATGTTTCCATGCTTCTTCTTTTTTTGGAGAGTTCAATTGTTTGAGAGAGCCTCTTCTAGGCTTGCAAAATGTCTAGTTTGCACTTGCAGTCATTTGACTTTCCTTGGAAATGTTTCCACCACATTAAAAAAGGTGTTTTGGAGATGATCCTAATGTATTTTTGGCATTCAAGCATTTAAAATTTCTCTTGAGGTGTTTTGAAAGCATTCCTTGTATGTTTCTTGTCATTTCATGATTTCCTTGTATACCACAGTAAAAAAAACACCACCTACAGGATGTTGACATCACAAAGGTAAGTTAGAAGGTTTGATATGGTCCTTAACCTCTTATCACTATTATTGTGTATTTAAATGTTTGATGGAGGCATGTAGGCACTACAAACTTACATGTTTAGAGAATGGTCTCAATTTTTCATGTGTAAAAAGAATGATCATTTATACCTGGTGTCATAATATGCAAACATGCCTTCTGGAGGTGTTCCAATAGTTGGTCAATCAAATTTGAGGGTATTTAATATGGAAAGGCCTAGAAATACCTATTGATCATCCTAGTTTGACAAGAAAGGTGTCAAAACATCAAATGGGAAGTTAGACTGTGATCAGGCCCTTTTGCTCTAAAATGACCAAATAGAGGTCCTAAGGGTTGTTGTAGACCTATCAAAACATGTATCTTTTAGGTTTTAAAACCCCTAACTTACCATTCTAGTTGTCTCTAGTGAGGATAAGTAATATGCCAATTTTGAGGTTAAAATGGTAAGTGGAAGATGGAGTTTGAACACCTTGAAAGTGCTTGCAAACACACTAAAAAATTGTAGTGATGTCTACATGAGGTCGACAGAAAACTGAATTTGCACTTAAATATGATAATCCTAAGCTACTACATCAAGTGAGATAAATATTAAATTTTCAAAGATACATTAATAAGAATTTTTTTAATGAGATATGGTGATTTATGGATTAGATGATCTTTTAGGCTTTTCCCTTGTCCGTACACAGGCCTGGAAGTGAAACTCAGTCAGGTAGTGAGTTGAAAGTTCAAAGTTTTCACCTTATGTTGAAGTTTCAAGGTTAAATAGGAGAATAAAATGGTATTGGTGATTTACAAACCTTAAAAGGATAATAAAACACCATCAATGATAATCCAAGCATCTCCAAAATACCTACTCAGGCAATAAAAAGTGAACCTACAGCTAGACAACGACAGACCTTGAACATTTTGATGTTGCAAGAGTATTTAACCCTTGAAATGATATAATAAGATATATTAAATTGATAAATGGATATTATCTTAATGTTTTAAAATAATATTTTATAGAGTTTACAAGCACCAAACAAAGCTTAGACCATCACCTATAGGCAGGGGCTTTGACAATGTCTCAATCCACAATAAATAGTGGCCTAGTCATGATAATGAGGGATGAACTAATGAAAAGGATTGAGTTAAAGATTGATTAAATTGATTAATTATCAAATATATAATATTTAAAACAATATAATAGATTTTTATCATGCCAATGAATCCCAAACTAAGCTCAAAGCATACCTATAGGTGTGACTGTGAGGGAAAACACAATTGCAATAAGGGATGAAGAGTCAATCTTGAAATGTAAAATATGAACGATAGATGATTTAAGGCTGGAAAATGATCATGAGTTTTATAAAATATTCATAAATAAATAATATTTTATAGAGTTTACAAGCACCAAACAAAGCTTAGACCATCACCTATAGGCAGGGGCTTTGACAATGTCTCAATCCACAATAAATAGTGGCCTAGTCATGATAATGAGGGATGAACTAATGAAAGGGATTGAGTTAAAGATTGATTAAATTGATTAATTATCAAATATATAATATTTAAAACAATATAATAGATTTTTATCATGCCAATGAATCCCAAAATAAGCTCAAAGCATACCTATAGGTGTGACTGTGAGGGAAAACACAATTGCAATAAGGGATGAAGAGTCAATCTTGAAATGTAAAATATGAACGATAGATGATTTAAGGCTGGAAAATGATCATGAGTTTTATAAAATATTCATAAATAAATAATATTTAATGTTGAACAAAAGAAATCTTATATCACACTTGGACTGTCTTGGCCTAAGACCTTACACACAGTTTGCTTAGGCAAACCTAGTCTTGGGTTTTGTGTCTTTTGGAAGGTAAAATGGAGGGGTTGAGTACCAAAATTTGGTATAAATTACCATAAATACATAATTAATATTATAAAATATGTATTTTTCCAAATATAACAATACAAACCCTCTCTATTTTATCTCAAAGCAGGGGTAGTTTTCCATGCGTAAGAATGACAGATTTTGAGGAAAATGATGAAATTGGTGACCAGAAGGCAAGTAGGTCTTGGATAAAGGTTGGATAAGATGTAAAAAATCCATATATACCTAATAAAACTTTATATAATTTTTGAGGGAAAATAGGGTACCCTACACAAGGATGGTTGTAGTCATGTGTGAAAGAAACCCTTGAGTCTCAAAGCCAAACTGAGGGTTATGTGCATTTTTAGCCTTGTCCATGATTTCCACATGAGTAATTCATTATTTAAAAGGTATTTTAGACATTTTTAATCCATAATGAGTCAAAGGAGACCATTGGAAAGTCGTTTGGAGTCTAAAGTAGTAGGCAGGCTCATTGGCAAGGCACAAGCCTAATGCCAAACAAGGGTCAATTTTCATTTTTAGATCTTGAAGATATATTTAAGTGATGGTAACATGCTCATGGGAAATAATTATAGGTGTTCCAAAATTTTTTTTGTAGGAGATACAATAGGAATCCATCATTTAGGTTAGAATGTGCTCAAACCCTACTGATTGTGCAAAATTGACTTAAGGTGCCAACTTCAAATTCTCATATCTATCATGAGATTATGCATGGGACCTAGAGGTTATTGGAGGTGTTAGATAAGGTCCTTGAGGATCACTCAGTGGAATTTGTAAATATCTCTAATGTGTATTATTTATGAACAATCCATTAAGGGATAAAATAATCCAAACCCTCCAAGAAGACTGATTTGAACTTGATAAGAATAAAAGGAAAAATAAAGCACTAAAATGGATATTTCAAGATTTAAAATCATTAGGATGACCTTGAGAACTCTCCTTAGATTCATCCCATGCCACTGGTTCATAACTTTAAGTATAATTTTGTGTGGAATAGGCAAAGAAAGAGCATATAATTCTAGAATAGGGGTTCATATAAGTGATTAGGAGTCCAAATTCAGCATGAGGGATGACAAGGAGGTAAAAAAAGTGAATAACATGCCATTTTTCTAGTTCACACTTGTGGGAGCACAACATAGGAATTTTTATTCTTCTAGGCTAAAGATGCCTAATTAGGCATAATTGGGAGGACTAATGGATCAACAAACACACTTACCTTGGGTGTTTGATCTGGGCAACAATTCAAGCGACAATTCAAGTGACGGGTCCACCCCAATTAATGATGGAACTTCTGGGAGCCATAACTTTTGCACTGTAGCTCCAATTGACTCACCGATTGAACCGTTGGAAATATAGGAAAGAGGGGAAAATGATGAGATGACATGGAGATCCACTTGATGAATTTTTACCCTTGAAAACCCAATGGAAGTACCCAAAATTTTTATTTTAGTAGTGCAGTCTAAAAATAGTAAGTTTCTAAAAATAGTAATTCCTTGAATTCTGTATTGTTGTAAATCATGAAAGTCAAACCACTTAATCTCCCTCAAGATTGGTGAACATCCACATCCTCCTCATACCTTAAAAATATGTATAAATTAATATGTAACCCAAAATGGAAATCAGACATCTCTTCTTAGAGATAGGCATATTTTTGGGTCTGCAAATTTGATCAATAAAACATCTCTTCTTAGAGATAACATTATTTGAATTGTGTTGTTCTTGTTTCTTGAATTATCTTTCAACTAAAGCTTTTGAGTTTTGGATAAGTGGTATCAGAGTAGTTTGTCTTTAGAGTGTATGATCCCAAAGATGAGTTCATATTACAAGAAGCTTGGGTAGAAAATAGAACCAACAGACTATCCACCTATTCACTCCAAATGACTTCAAATGGTAGACAACACTGAGACATCCAATCCTTTCAAGGAAATGGTGAATGAATCCCTCCATCAGTAGTAAGTGTAGATGCTACAATAATTCACTCAAATTCTCCAACAAATCTTGATAAGAAATTTTGGCTCCTCATCTGCACCCCCACATCCTTTCAGTGCCCCAACACCCTTCAAGGTTCGGGTGAATTTTGATATCCCTACATTTGAAGGTAAAATCAATGCTGATGTAGTATAAAATTGGTTGGATCAATTGTGATCTTATTTTTTTGTAAATAAATTCACCGATAAAGAGAAGATCACCTTTTCTCTTTTGAAAGCATCATTGCCTGTCAAAAATTAGTGGGAAGTATACAAAAAGAGATTCAGTGCAGATGATATTGGCCTTGAGGTGGAACCTACCTGGGATGATTTCATAGAAGCTATAAAGGAAGAATACTACTCCATTGGAACATATGATGATTTGTATATAGAGTGGCAATAACTTCACCAAGGTTTTGTTCAAGATTACATTGACATTTTTCATTCTCTATCTGTGAGATTGGGCATCCAATAAAGTGAGAAACACAAGGTTCTCAAATATTGTGGTGGACTACAATGGTACAAATAGGGAGAAATAGAACTCTTCAATTTGGAAACCATCGGTGAGGCATACAAGTTTGCAGTGAAGATTGAGTAGAAGCATGGAAGAATGAATATGAAGAGTCAGTCTTCAAAATGGAAAAATGACAAAGAAGGTCAAACACAAGGACAAAATTGGAAGCAAAAGGAAGGAAAGACTGGGAAGTGGTGTGATTATCATAAATCTAGAACTCACTCCCAAGAAGAATGTTGAGCCATCAAGTCCTTGATTCTAAATCACAATCCTCAACATATACTACTCTACCTCATACAGACCCTACAATTGAAGAGGTTGAAGAAGAAATTGTAGATGCTAAGCCTAAAGCCATTGTTGCTTCATCATAGACCCATGAGGAGAGGCTAGATGACAAGGAAAGGTTATTTCACTCTAAGTTATGGGTGAAAGATAAGCCTCTGCATTTCATTCTTGATAGTGGAAGTGAAAAAATAATCTTTGCTAATGTTGTGAAAAGCCTAAATCTATCCATGAAGCCTCACCCAAAGCCATATAGTATTGGATGGTTGAGTCTAGGGAGAAACCTCCATGTCACCCACCAATGTCTTCTCTCATATGCAATAAAACCTTTCCAAGATGAGGTCTTATGTGATGTGGTCAATCTAGATGTTTGTGATGTACTCTTTGGTTAGCCATTCATGTATGATTGACATGGCATCTATGAATCAATAAATTGAAGGATCACTCACTCTTAGAACATGGAATTATAGGGTACCAGAGGTACCACCTTCTACATCTATCTCTCTGATTAGTGCCAATAAATTTGTTCTCATGGTGGTCAAGCCACAAGAATCCAAAAGGGCTGATGTTGTAGCCCTTAATACACAAAACACAACAATAGAAGAAAATAGATACCATAATAAATAATTTCATGGCCTTCCATCCATAGATTGATGGCCAAATAGAAATGGTGAACAATCAGGGCCTACATAGTTCCATAAATCACAGTCCATTCCAAGTATGCATTGGGAATCAAATCAAAGTAAAACTACCACACTTGATGACAAATCTTGATGTAATGGGGACTATTTCTTCTCAAGAAGGGAGGAATGATCTAGGCAAAAATTAAGGTGACAATTTAGGTGATGGGTCCACCCCAATTGATGATGGAACTTCTGGGAGCCATAACTTTTGCATCGTAGCTCTAATTGACTTGACGTTTGAATCGTTGGAAAGCTAAGAATTAGTAGAAAATGGTGAGATGGCATGGATATTTTATTGATGAATTTTTACCCCTAAAAACCTAATGGGAGTTCCCTAAATTTCAATTTTAGTAGTGCAGTCTAAAAATAGTAATTCCTTGAATTTTGTATTGTTGTAAATCATGGAAGTCAAACCACTTAATCTCCCTCAAGATTGGTGACCTTACACATCCTCCTCATACCTTAAAAACATGTATAAATGAAGATGTAAAATGAAATGGAAATTAGACATCTCTTCTTCAGAGATAGGCATATGTTTGAGTCTTCAAATTTGATCAATAAAACATCTCTTCTCAGAGATAACATTATTTGAATTGTGTTGTTCTTGTTTCTTGAATTATCTTTCAACCAAAGATTTTGAGTTTTGGATCAGTGTTGAACCATGAAACTTGCACAAAGTATAATGGAGAAAAAGGGTACTCAAAAATGATCTCACTTAGTCTTGGAGGTCCATACATTCTCCTACACAAGAAGACTTGTGTAAAAATAGTGTTACAAGAAGACAAGGCCTAGTGAAGGCTCTATAGGAAAAATGGGGTCTTGGTGAGAGATTTATGATTCCAAAATGGTTGTTTCTAGTCCAATATGATGAGAATAGGCCTTTCATGAATAAAAATTGCACCAACTGAGCTAAATCCAAATTTTAGCTATTTTGGCCAAATTAGGCCTAATAAGACAAGGAGGCCTTGTGACACATAAGAGGGGAATTGATGATTATAGGTAATGTAACTATTTGATATTCTTCAATATGGTTGGAAATTATTCTTGGGATGAAAATGTAACTATCCAATATATCTCATGATCAAACTCTTACCTTTTTCCACTTGTCAAGAAGGAGTTTCAAGACTTAAAGATGCTTGTGAAGAGTTTCAATGCCATATGTGAGGAAGGTGCTCAGTTTAGGATGAAAACATGTAAAAATAAATTAATTTATCTCTCCTCCATCTCATTTCCATGCAGCACTTGTACCTAAACTACTTTTAAGTACTCTTGAAAGCCCATCACGAAGGTAATTTCACAAGAGAGAATGATTGAGAAGATTGCTCTACCACACTTGGAAAAGAGGCTAATTTGGGATAAAATGATGTGAAAATTAGTTTCATGATTCTTCCTATACCTCATTCACATGCATTTTAATTTATTTCCATATTTGGACATTTATATTTATGCCTTTTCAACTTCTCTTCTCTCTCTCTCTTCTTCCAAATTCTATAAGTATGAGACATTTTGGCTATTGAAAGGGATTCCAACTCTTGGTATGGAAAAACCCTACAAAAATTGTATCTTGATTTATACTTAAGCTAATGAGAAGAAATTTGGTTATAATATAAGTACATTTTCACTAAGTGTTGATGTGATCCATCTTGAATGTCAAGTATATATAGAGTTCATCTTGTTTTCATCCAATCTTTGAATGTGTTGCTGCAAATGACTTCTCTCCTAACAGGTTTCATGAAGTGTATGCTGCTGCAATAGACTCTTGAAGTGTGTATGATTTTGGTAGTGTCATATCTAACCTTCCCTTCATTTACCTTCATTTGTTGAGTTGTTATGTGCCTTCATGGGAAACACTAATGCTAGGGAGCTCTATTAATGGTGTTGAGGGTAGTTTGGTTGTCTTAGTTCATTATGAAAATTCCAAATGTATGAATGGAAGCAAATCTTGGTGTATCACCTCTTAGTTTAGGTTTTATTTATGTATCTTTCTTTCCCTTTTCACCCTTAGTAGGCAATTTTAGTATCATAAGCACATCAAGTCATATCTAGGAAGCTATCCCTCATAATACTAGAGGTTCATCTCTCTTACAATTTCCCACAAACTTGAGAGATTATTCAATGTTGTATCAAATTGTAGGAGATCAATATAGGTGTCTTATGTTACAAAATTTGATGCCAATAGTAAACCCATCATGGTTCCACCTTTTTGGATCAGTACTTTTGGTATTATTTTTCATTCATGAGAGTTAATAATTCATATTTCCAACTCAATATCTTAATTATTTTTTCAAAATTAAGAATTGATCAATCTTAATCTTCTATTCCTTCGAATTCTCCAAGTGCTTCAACAAGGAGGCATAGTTTTCCATCATTAGTTATAAGTTACAGAGTAATTTGGTTTCATCTACATATAGGTGTACTCCTTCTTTACTCTCTTTTCAATTTTTAAATTTCAAATTTTAGTTTTTAAAAAAATTCAAAATAGATAGAATGACTACTTCATGAGTTGTTTTAGGGTTTTATAATTTTGAGTGCCTTGCACAATTGAAGTATCTGCTCAAATACAAAGTTTGTCATACACACTAAGGTTGAATGATTTTTCCATTACTTTAGAAATTTCATTAATAAAATGGGGTATGTAGACACATAAATTTGGTCATATGCACTTGACAATGCTAATTATTTACACATACTAAACTGCATGACTTGATCACAAATACATGACTCTTATTCAACATTCATCTAAGCCTTTTATTCATATGAAGGATCAACCCTTTGTTTATCATCACCACTACACAAAAATTTCAAGGTCAAATTTTAAATCCACTTAAAATCTCTATCAAACTATCTCCAACATAGGAAATGTGTCCCTAATATTTTAGATGTTTTTCCTAGGTAGATAGGATCACTTTTGTGCTCCTGTCAACTTAGGCCAGTTGCATCCCACACTAAATAATGGATAGTATCCAAAATTCAAATCATTATTTTGGGTTTTCATCCACATTTCATAATGTTGGCTAAAGTAAATTATCAAAATCTTCATCTATAAATACATATCAAAGGTAATGTGTTATCCCCACTTAGAACTCACTAGTTTCAATCTTACATACTATTATACATTAAATAAATATGTCATTTTTTTTTTCATATTAAAATTTTTTACAAGGAGCAACCATAATCCAGGTTAAATAATTTGAAATCAAGTCAGGAGCCATCATTATCAAGTATCAAATCCATTTTTCTAGTTGCATATATATAGTCAAGGGAACGATTTTTGGATATATAAGTATTAGTCAATCATCAAGGGAGTGATTGAGATAAGCTCAACCCTGTGCACTCCTCTCTTTTTTTATAAGTTTTAAATCTATAAAATTGACTTTAAGGTTTCAAAGATGAGAATAAAACAATGAATTATGCACAAAATAATCCAAATTTTGATATTTTAGATTTTTTAACAGACACAAGGGTAAAATGTGCAACAAACATTTTTTTATCACAATCAACTGGGGAAAAATTGCAATCAATAGACTTGAGTGACCCATCTTTATATCCACTTACAATGATCTTGTCCAAGAGTATTATTTTTTTCTATTTATAATTTATCCTTTCCATAATCCTATTTCATTTTGCCATTTCCTATCTATCATTATTCACAGTCAACATGGATGGATCCACAGTCAACGAGCTCAAGTGGCATGTACTATTGTCCACTTACAATGGAATTTTATAGAATAAGTTTTTGATTATTTTCCTATTCCTAAGCATGCATAATCACCTTTTTCTCATTTCTACTTTTATACATTCATAATTATCAATAGAAGTCCTCGTTTGAGCTAAGTTATTTTCTTCCTAATGTTTTCCAAAAAACTTAATTTTTAATATTTAGCATTTGTCAAAATCATAATTTTTTTTATTGTGCATATTTAGCATTATTATATTATTTATTTTTACACCTATAATCACAATAAACATTTATTTGTTTTATAAAAAATAGGGTAAAATAATTGGTTGCCCTAATTAAGCTCTTATATTATGTTTCATATAGATTAGTTTCATAAGAAATTACATATTAGTATGTTATTGGAATTTCAAAAGTTGATAAGTTCACAAAATATAATCCTTGACTACTTATTCCATTTAAAATAGGAATAATTATTTATAAAAAGTATCCCCCTATTCAGGTGTAATTAACATCACAAAGTATTTGAAATTGAATGACCATATGATTCAAGACATTGGGACCCCATAGGGAATGTCACCAAGAATTCACATGCATTAAGAAGGAAGGTTAATATGATTTGCCATTATTTTTCACACACTAATATAGATAATATAGAAGAATTAAAATCCATGTTTAAAGCAATTGGTCTAATTATTTTTCCACCAAGGCCTCAACCTCAAAGGACATAAAGAATCTGAAAGAGGTTATATGCCCAAATTTTATGGGTGAATTAGGAGCTACAAGGAAATGATGTGCATCTTCAAATAAAAATTCCATAATGAATACCCTCAAACTCATCAAAATCTAAACCAACTCTCACTTCTCAGGTTACCAAGCCTTCTCTTGTATCATATGCATTTATGACATCTGTATCAACTTCTTTAGTTTTCATTGATTTAGATTTAGATACAATGTCTAATTCTCTTGATACTAGAATAATAAATTATATCATAACCCTTATTTATACCATCTCTCTTTTCTAATAGGATTCATTCATGCATATACTATACAATCCACTATTTATCATGGTGTCCTAAGTGCTCAAACCATAGAGACTATTTTTGTAACAATGACACAATAAAATAAGACCAATATTATTTATATTATGATTCAATCAATACTAGTGGTTGTCATTAGTGTCCTGGTGACCATTTCATTTTCTGGTGCTACCATGAGTACTCCACCTCCACTTGTTTCAACAACTATTTCCATTAGACCAATTGATAAAATTACTTAAAAAGCTATAATGGCTCAATCATAAGTATAGGATTATATTATTCCTTCTCATACCCTAGTAATGATAGTTGGTCAAAATTTGTTTGTAACTACTTCCCCTGCACTTAGTCTTCGCATTGTTGTCCCTAAAAATTTGAGACTTATAACAACTGTGATTGTTATTTAATTTCCATTGTAGGTACTTTTGCATAGTACAAAAAAAAACATTCTCATACCCACACTCACCTCACAAGTAGTTTAAACCCCTACCATCAATCTAGTTTCATCTCCCATTTACTCACCCACTAAATCCACTTCACCACCATTAATCATAATTTTTATAGTGATCACACCAACTCCATCCATTTGAAAAAAAATAATAGATTACGTAAAGCCTTAGTATTAGCTCAATAAGTATAGGATCCTCAAGATGATTGAGTTCATAACATGTTCTTAGTGAAAACCCATAGGTATGAGATGATTAGTCAAGATGAACCAAAAATCAGATTAAAATTTAAGAAAGCTAGTGGAAAATTTAGGAGGATAACAACATTAAAAATCAATCAGAATGGTAGTTTCAAATTTTATCAAAGATAAGAAGATTATTCTATTTGACCAAGAAAAGAAAGAGAACACCTAAAAGTGTGGCCAAAACCCTTGAATATTCTAGTAGTGATGAAGAGTTCCAAGAAGACCTTAAATTAGTAATAAGGTTTTATAATAAAATCATAGATAGAATGGTCAAGGAAATGAAAAATAAAGTTAGAATATTATAAGTAGAATTCCAAATCAAGGTCCCAAATACTATAATACATAAGGCCTATAATTAATTAAGTTTGCTTTCTACTTCACTCACTGAGATCTAAGAGACTAAGATGAAGAATGAAATTATGTTATACAATATCTAAACATATTTGGCATAGATTACAATAATTGAGAATAATGTTGATATAATTTCTCATGTATTCAGGAGAGGTATGCTCTCTAATATTAGATTGATGACAATTTTTGATGTTAATTTATGCTAGAGTTTCATAGTTAATACCCTGAATTATTTGAAAGAGACCTTGGTGAATGTGAATGTTGCAATGACACAATTCAATGTATTTATAAAATGTATTATTGATATCTTAAAATAGGCTCATATGCCAAGAATTTTCATGTTAGATAATAATTTAATAAGCCTCACCAAATTTATAGGTTTTCTCAATAGTTTCCTAGTTTCATTTAAGATAAAAGTGACCCAGGCCAATAGGGGAGGTGGTCAATAAGTTATTGATTTTTTTACCCATGAAAAATAAAAATTGGATAAGGATAAGAAAATTAGGGCTTATCTTGGATGTCCCATGCATCACCATGCATTTCTTATAGCATTGGCTGAATTGATCTATAGGAGGTCAATAATAGACATCTCCAGTATTGATGAAGATTTCTAACTGTGCATGTGGGCTTACAAGGGGAAAAAAATGTCCACCTAATAAATGATTGAGAAAGTGATAAGTCCTTAGGAACTTCAAAAATTGAAATTATATTGTTAGCTCTTTATTTTAAGGAAAACATGCTTTATTTGAAACATCATTTTAGTTTTAATTTTAGTTAATTAGAGATGAAACTAATTTCATGCAAATTGATTTTTTAAATATGATGATACCCATCTTTTTATTATAAATAAATTCATGAGAAATTTTATTAAAGAGGAATAATTTCAAAAATTGAAAGTATATTGTTAGCTCTTTGTTTTAAAGAAAACATGCTTTACTTGAAACAACATTTTAGTTTTAAGTTTAGTTACTTTAGAGATAAAACTTGAATTTCATGTAAATTGGTTTGTAAATGTGGTGATACCCATCTCTTTGTTATAAATAAATTCATGAGAAATTTTATTAAAGATGAATAATTTGGAGACTTAGTACACTTGAGAAATATTTGTGGGTGATCAATGAGTTTTTTATGTTTCTACTTTCTCAAAATCTAGATTAATATTATAAATGTTTTAGCTTATAGTGATCATTGTATGAGTTTTTATTAATTTATTGTGAATTGTTTAGATTGAATACTCAGCTAATTTTACTATCTCTATAGCCGGCTCTATTTTATTTCAATTACTATGGATGAATGTGATTTTTCTTTTGCTATTCATTATGATAAATTTATCTTACAACATGATGTTGTGTGGATTTATTCATAATCAATTATTCCTTAAAATATATGTTGTGTTTTTGAAGGTTTGAGTTAATATTATACTTAATAAACATTATCTTAATTTATGGTGATTCTCACAGGGTGTTTGCTTTAGTAAAATCATCTCAATGTGAAATATGGAAAATATTTCTTTTCTGCTCCTACCTTTTTTTCTCATTTGATGTTTTTTATCGTAATTATTTATTGTAACATAACCTCATTATGAATATTCATGATTGGATTAGTTCTAACTATTTATTAAAAAATGTTAATTTTCTCACAAGCAAGGATTTTTTATGTAGTTAATAACCACATTGATATAACCATGTTATTCTATCACTTGGTTATCCATAAAGTCACATAACTATAACTTGTGCCCTATGTCATTGTTGTGATGCTAAAATGAGAGGGATTTTCCCATCACCTGTTGAAGCATTTTCATAAACTTGCATCAACGTGACTAAGTGAAAATATAAGATTTTAAAATCATGTAAAATTTATTGGACTTATCCTATGTTTATGTAATTTTCATTATTTTATCTTTTTTGCATGAAGGTAGGTATGTGGCCACTTGTTTTGTAGGTTTTTGAACATTTTGAGCCGATTGAAAGAGTGAGTTTGTGAATTGGAAATTTCCCCTTGTATTTTTTAATATTTTTATAAAATAAAGAAATAAGGAGATTAAAATGTATAAAGGGTACTTTTTTTTATTGCATCTGATACCCTAGTATTTTTTGGAATTTGAAATCAAGGAAGCTTTATGATAACATGAATGTAACACTACAATTTCTCACCATCAATGTTTTTAGAGACAAACAAGTTATATTTTAGGGTTTACAGGTCCCTCACAATTTACCTAGGTGACAAAGACTATAAAGACCCATATTTAGCTCATTGTTATTACAAAAATAGGGAAAGTGATGTAGTGGAAATTTTTGTTTTTCCAAATTTATTTGATTTTTCTACTCGTCAATAAAAATTTATTTATTTTTGAGTTTTTTAGATGAGGAGAAAACTACTTATCTATTGGTTTTTCTACTGCATAGACTTCTCTCCTTTGGTTTGATAGGGGGACGATATTATTTGGTAATGATTAGTATTTAGGTGATTATACATGTTGATAGGGATGTTAAGTGTATGCACCAGATAGGATGATCTATAACTATCCTCTTTCTCTCAATAGACTAGGACTCGAATAAGGTCAATTAAATAGAGCTTGCATAAAATTAGATGAGTGGGTAAGGACCTAGGATATTCATAGATATAGTATAGGGTAATGTAAAACTCATATGTTAAGAGGAAAGGGTTATAAATCTTAAGCCTATGACATAACAATATAACTCTCACTAGGGCTCAACAAAGATGAATGATTATAACTATGATTATAAAGATGTAAGCAAAGTAAGCCATTCTAAATGGGTATAACTAATATAAATGATGTCTAAGTGATTTTAAATAAATTAAGGTGTAATGGTCAACCAATGGGATTCTATTCAACCTAAAGTGATAAATGGCATGCCTTATCAACTCTATATCTATACCATATTATTTGGTATAAGGAAGAGCCTAAGCCTAGATACACACATACATCCACACTGAATTAAACCAAATATAATCTACTAATTGTAAATAAAAGAGTGTAGGGATAGAAAAACTTATCTAGGGTAAACCAATTGATGCTTCATTCTCTCCCTTTAGATCAAGTGGATCTTTTCAAGAGATATTTTTGGTTGAAGACCTAAAATGGCTGGATGAAGACCCAAATATACTTAGTTATGAACTCCAAGATACCTCTTCTATTGAGTTTCAAGGACACAAAAAGACAATAATTCTAAGATAAGGTTATATTACTCTCTAACTCACCCAAATACTGCTTTAGGGAAGAAATGTGAATGCAAACAAAGTATATAAATGTGATATCTCTAATCGGGAATGAAATATTACCCCTAATATATGGTTCCAAAACCCAAAACTAATCTTTAACTCTAGGCCCATGGTATCGGCCAAGCCAATATAATTAGAATATGTCAGTTGACATAGTACCTTATTAACCAAGCTGATATAACAAAAATGTTAGAAGACAAACTTATATCAAGTTGGATAATATGATATAAGGAATACTTAAGAATGAAACAAATTATATCATTTAGACTGATATTGTAGGATATAGGGGAACTAGCAGATATTATGACAAAAACTAGATAATGCAAAAAGATAAATAGAGACTCAAATTAAGTTAGAATGATAGTAGTGAGGGTGTGATAGAATATTATGCAAAAATGTATTGCAAAGTATGATGATCCAATCCTAATACATTCTTGATGCACCCTTTAAGGCATGAACTCAAGGATATTGATGTGCCAATAATTTAATATAATAGAAAGCATCAGTAATGTGATAAAGTGAAAAATATTAGGTGTGTACATGAATCACCCTTAGTGTTTGTAAATTGGTGGTAGTTGTTAGGTGTCTAATAAGATATGTCATACAAAAGTAAAAAATTATCATCAAGACATAGATCGATATGATTGAGTATTCTCATGATTTTAATCATACTATAGTATAGGTACACATGATCAAATGGATAAGTATTCCTAAGATGATGTTCATCTTATTTTCAAGCATTGTCACAAGGCACATAGTATGAGAGGCTAGGTTATAGTTGTGGTATAGGTATCAACACAAGTTGATTAATAATAAATGTACATATATTTAATTATAAGGTTACAATAGTTATTGTTGGATAGATTCATAGTCATGTTGTTCTAGTTCATCTTTTGGTCCCCTTTGGATCAAGGGGGTTAGTTGGGTCTAACGATACAAATTTTATTAATTTACTTTATTATGTTTGTGGTTAGTTTGAGGCATGCATCTCCTAGTGACACCCCCTTTAGTGTGTTTAAAATATATTAATACTTTTTTAGTATGTTATTCATGTGGGTTATTGTATGAGTAGGAGGATAGTTGGTCGGTGAATCCATTTGGTCTTGAATGTAAAAAATTATTTAAAATTGAAGGAAAATTAAGAGTATAACAAAAACATTTTAAAGTATGTAATATTATTTTCTAATTAATAATATAATGTAGTTTTCCTATTTATCTAACTTTGTAAGTTTTTTTGTACATGTGTGAGATCTTAGAGCAAATAAAATTCCATGTTTATAATATTATATTACTCTCTTATGGATTTTGACACAATTCATCAAATTTTGTTATCTTTAAATCATTTCCAAAATATCCGTGGAATATTAAAAGGTTGAAACAAATATTGAGAAGGGGCCTTCAAATGACACAAAAATGTGTAAACAATTTGGTCATCCTCCTCAACTTTGTATTTTTTGAGATTTAGTATAAAAAGCTTAAATTTAGAGATGCAATATCGTCTCTAATTATTATACGTGAAACTCCAACTATTTTAATACAGATATATTGATCAACCATTGTGATTCATCACATATATTGAGCCATTTAGCATTTTAAAACTCCTTGATTATTATAATTTAGTTTCCACTACAACTTTGTCCAATCATTTTTTTAGTAGATTAAACATTGACGACTTCCAGGACTAGTAGTTATGTGGTGTCAATAATTGTACTTTATTTTCAACCATTATACAAATGAAATTTGTAAAAACATAAACCAATGTAGTATTATTGTTGTGATGCTGAAATATAAAACTTATTAAAATGATTTTTTACAAAATTAAAGATAACTTTGATAAGAATCAAAATAATTCAAAGTTATCCAAAGTGACATAATAAAATTATGTCACAAAAATCATGCCTTATGCGTTTCAAATATATATTTTTAAAATGTTTGAGCCCTCCACTAATTTTATTTAACAAACTTAAAATTTAAAGACTCAAAATGGCATTACAATAATTTTATGTTTATTTAAAAAACACAAAGAACATTTTTTTTTACAAATCTAACCACACAAGAGCATATAGCTCAAAAAATACACAATTTTAAAAAATCACACAAAAACTCTTTAGTATGAGAAAGTTATAGATATTTGAAGTTTTTCAATAATAGATGTCATGATTCCTATATGAAAAACTATAATTTTTGTGATCAAAATCATTGAATTTTCAAAAATGAATTGTACAGTTGTGAAAAGGACAAAAAAAAAAGCAATCTAAAAAAATAAATCATCAAAAATGCCTTTAAAATGCTAAAAACAAATACTCTATAAGCTGGGATATAGGAAAAACAAGCCAATAATGAAGATGAGAATCAAAAACAAAAAAATTATGATGTTTCACTGATGCCCTTTTATTTTTTAAAAAATATTTAAAAATAAATGTTGATAGAAATTAAACTTGAAAACTTAGAACCTTGATAAAATATTAATCCTAAAACTATCTTCAGTAAAATGAAATTGAAAATTGAATGTATCAAACATTCTAAATCAAATGGTGGGGTTAGAATCACTCCAACATACATCTAAAGTGTCAAACCATAAATGTGTCCAATATTAAACAAGAATGACAACACCTTTGGAAATAACGTGAAGGGAAATAATAAGGGATGCTATTGAATTGGTATGACTATAGTAACATATAAAAATATATGTATTATAATAGTATCACACGATCTCACTATTTTATTCAACCTCACATATATAAATTGATAATATAATGACAACTTGACTACAAAGCAATACTAAGAATTCTAAAGAATAAATATCTCTATTTTATTCTCAATAGCTTGATATGAAATACCATGTGTGTATATATGGTTTATAAAATATGGATGAGGAAAAAAAATCATATCCACCAAATCAATTCCAATATCGAAAAAATTCACCAAAATAAACTTAGAAATGATGCATAGCATAGTTACACTAAAATCTAGGAAATACAGATAGAATCTAATGAGTTGTCTAAATATTTATGGAAATTATCATGATTACATAGTTTAGTTTCTTGATAAACTAAATAAAATTCCCAAATTATAAAATTATACATATTTATAAAAAATAACATCTATGAGATGTGCACAAATTTTTTGATCTATAAAATTAATTCAAGAGACCTAATACACCAACTCATAGATGTTGCATACAAGGTTACGATCGATGACTTGAATAATTACACTTATAATTATGAAAATAACATTATTTATTTTCCTAATCACATTATTTATACCAAACATATAGAAGAAAGCATTACCAAAGTTCATTCACAAATGAACATAAATATTTGCAATGTAGAAATATAGTGTGGGAAAACTCCAACTTGGAAATGGGGCCTTTTGGCTTCAATTGAGCCCAAATATGCAAGATACGATGGAATTGTGGATATGAATGAAAACATGTGAATTAAACTTATAACTTAATTCTCTTCCCTCTTCTACTACTTTGCATTCTTTACTATGCAACTTTTCCTCTCTATTATGTTGTTTGGGTCAAGGAATCACTTATATTTAAAGAATTTAGAAATAAGAGAAAATATTGTCACAAGGTTTTTAATATTCATCCCCTTAGATAGGAGTATCAAATAAACCAACACAACATAAAAGACAATTCTAAATACAAATGGTTTTATTTTATTCACATGCCTATATAATCATGTAGCATACTAAACACAAAATATTTTTAATATTTTTAATGTATACATAGATCCACCCAAAATAATTTATTCATGCAATATTATTAAAATAAGAGGATGAAGAAATAAAGGCATTCAAAAATGACTAATCATAGAATAAAATGAAATTAGTTTACAACCATTTATGTGGACTTTGATAGTGGATAAGGAAAAGGAAGATGCAACCATCTAAGTTTAAGTTGATAGATGGATAAGGAAAATGAATAAGATTTATTATCTTATAGGGAAAATAAACTCTTTTAAAAAGGGTATGTGTTACAACACTATTGAAAGACATCAAAATCTCATGAAAAAGAAAGGTTGGATTTCAATAGCTATTAGAATGTAAAGAGACACCACTTTAGGTTAAAGTTGATGACAATGTGTACTCTAAACACTGACCCAAGTAAACTCTAATAAGAGGGAAAAATAAAGAATCCCATGAATAGGTGTAAATGGAATCAAAAGGATTTGTGGGGTTACTTGTGGGATTCCATTGTTTTAAATAATAAAAAAAAAAACTTAATTTTTTGAAGCAAATGTATTTATGGGGTTACTTGTGGGACTCCATGATTTTAAATAAAAATGTTTCACTTATTTTTAACCATAATTTTAATAAAGTGTAGACATTTATATTAAGTATTAGAATCTTGACAATGTGTAATTTGAGAAAACTTTAACCTAATTGAATTATGATCACTATATAAATTAAAATATAGTCCTCAGTATTTGACAATGACAAGATTGACACACATTTACCATGAATGACTTGAGCACTTAAACAAGGTCCTAATTTATCATCCTCTCACCCTTGGATGTTATCTTATGAGTAAACCCTTTCACTCTATTTTTATACACCTACATGAACCTCACTGTCTATTTTAGACCTATTAAATATAATGTATATCCATCTCTAGATTCTCATATCAGTTTACTTATGTATGGGTTTATTCTGCTAGTTACAATCATTATCACTAGTTGATTATGACCTGCACTGGTAAGAACCAACCTGCTCCCAACAAAGGTTATTTTATATCATTAAATCCATCCTTAGGGTTAACTCATTGGCTTAGCATGTTAGTAACATGAATAATTATTAAATTGGATCCATAGAGAAACAAATCAAGGTCCCATTCAAAAGGACTTGACACTTATTTAATAAACATATATACATTACTAAATATTGAGAAAATATGCCCTATTCTTTCCAATGTTCATACATGTCATTAGGAGTAGTCACAATCCAATTCTTAATATCTCACAAGCCAAGTTAAAGCAAGAATTATCAATTACTAAATCCAATCATTAGTTGCATACATATAGAAAATGAGTATAATTACACAATCACACTAGGTGGGAGACCAACATGTCACTTGATTTATGTCCATGGAGTATTGGATATATAGATAATAGTAAATCATCAAGCATGAGTGACTAGGGCTGGCTCAACCCATTAAAATTTTCCCCTTTTTTGTAGGTTTATAGCCATCATATGAATGTCTAGGGTTTCAAGGAAAAGGAGGTTGATTTATAGATCTTCACACATCATCAAGGTTCAAGATCATAAACATAGAGCAATAAAATATAGTCATAGGTGAATGTACAATCATTGTGTCATAATTATGTGTAGTTCAATACCAACCAATAGGTTGGTCTGAATAATGATACTAACCTATATCTATATAAATGACCTAACATAGATAGAGATCATGTTCTAGAACCAAACGAGCCATAAAGCTTGCTTATAAATGATTTTTAGTTCTAGAACATAGTCACAATTATAAATTTAACCATAAAAGATAAGTATCATAATCTCTTTATTAATTTCCATATTTAGAATATGCCCTTATTAAATGAGAAGAATCAATATCAGTATTTTATATTCAAATGTATGCTTGAATGCCATATCTTTTGATTTCAATTACATTTGAAAGTTTCATATTAACTATATTAATCTAACCCATTAATAAAAATTAAGGTAAAACATATTGGTGAACCCGACATACTCCATATAGCCATGTTATAACATCTTATGAAAATTATATCTTGACACATGTTGCGGATTGTTTGGATCCATCCGATTATTTTATTTTTGAAACCATCGCCACTTTGAATTAATTATCAAATTTACAGATATTTCAAAGGTATAAAAAATAGTAAAAAGATACAAATTTAAATATATATATATATATATATATATATATATTGAAGATGTGAGCATGGCATGATTTATATTCTACACTATTGACATATGTTATTTATCATATATTTGGTGGATGAGATAATATTTACATACACACATGAATTTCATGTTATCTAAGTGATATGCATAACATACAAGTTACATATGGGCATACATATGTTGGTTTTCCCTCTACCCAATGGCCATGCTGATACTGGAGTAATCTTGTTCCACAAGTTTCACTATTATAGGTTATATATTTATATGACCTTTGTACCATGTTGAGCTACCTATGTTACTTATATGTGCCTTACTAGTTACTCATTTATTACATAGTGATACATGATATGACATTATATTTCAATGTGACATTGATATATACATATGGTTTAGACTAGTTTCTTTATGCTATGATCCATTGATGTTTTTACTCATTACATGATAACTTACTTTATATGTGACTATATTTTGTCCCTTGGCCTTGTTTGATACGGCATCCTTGATGTCCCTTGTTTGCAGTATATTTATGTACTCATGTGTGTGACCTTTGTCTTTGATTGTTAAGACATTTTATGTCCCTTGTATATGGCCTTGGCCTTATGTGTGACATTAAATCTTAGGTTTTTTGTGTGTGTTGTTCTTGTTGGTATTGATGGCTACCATGATTTATATCATGCACTATTAAAATGTATTCTTATTCAGAGATAATTACATTGCATGCTTCATTGATATATTTATCTAGACATGACACTTACATGTACTACATTCCATATGTTACGTGCATGCCTTGATCGATATATACATTCCTATTATGACATATTCTCCAAATGATCAAATGATATTATGTGATGTTATCATTACACATGACATGATATAGTTAAATCTTATTTTGAGATGAGTGACTTACAAGATACATACCTCAACTCAAAATGGGGGCTTAAGAATGGGCTTGTCATATATAGATAAGCTTCCATAAGTATAAAATCAAAGTAGAGTACATATTTCAAATATTTCATAGATTTTAGAGATTCACATGGTTCATATGCCATATTGGTTCAAATATGAATTCATTTTACAAAAAATAGAACTTATATTGATAGAAACTTGCATTTATATGCATGGGCATATGTGTAAAGTTTATAGGAATAGGATTATAGGTTTTCACATACATCTACAATTGAGATACAAGTTGTTAAATTTTGCAAATAAATAAATGACATTCCATGTTGATTTATACATATTCATGGGTGCATGATACTTATTTATGCACACAAATAGTGGCATAGTTTACAATTTATTAGAAAACATTTGTCATTCCACTTCACACTTATCAGATCTACAATCATGATGGGGCATTATTTTCTACATTGAGAGAAACTACACAATCAAACCTCCATACGTGATGGGGGCATGAAAATTGTTCATTCCATTTTAATCATTTATTTTTTACATGGATTGAAGTTGATCAAACTTGAGTGAAACATTTAAATTAAATTTATAAGATATCTACAATGCTTAATTCAATTTGAGAAATTTTTTTATGGTTAATTATATCATTTATCTTCATAATGATTTCTTTTGAGTTGAACCTATCCACATAGTTTTCTCTCTTTTTCCTACATAGTTATTTGGGTTAGTACATTTTGTAGTTTTCCCCACATTTATGAGGGTTTGGGAATGTTCTCTTTTGAACCCAAGATCTTACATAGTTTAACAAGTTCGGGGCATGATCAACCTAAATCTCAATGTGATTCAATAAGGAAGCACATTTTGTTTAGTGCTTCAAGGAAGCATCATATCCAACAAGTTTGTATGGAATCATGGTTTTTCACCAACACATAAGTGTATTCTAACCCTCACTCTTTAAAATTTTTAATATCAAATTTTAAATTTCACATATGGACATTGACTAATTCATTATGATTGTAGTTTCCATGGAACAAAGTTGTACATTTGGAGCCATAACCCATCATGAAAATTGTGTTTTACACACTCAAGTATAATTTATCCTTTTAATCTAGTAATTCCATTAATAGAATAAAATGGGGGAATTTGTAGATATTAAAATCAGGTCTTTAGTACTTAAAAATGATAAACTTGACACACATTTAGCACACATGACTTGAGCACTCAAACAAGATCCTAACTTGACATGATTTCACGCTTGCATACTATCTTATGAGTCAACCCTTTTATTTTATGATATACACCTATAGGAACCTAATTGTCTATTTTAAACTCTCTAAATATCTTGCATAGATATTATCTCTAGACTCTCATATTAGTCTACTTGTACACATTTTAGTTCTACCAATTATAGTCATTATCCCTAGTTGATAATGACCTACACTAGTTAGAATTGACCTAATCTCAATAATAAATATTTTATAAAATTAAACCCATCTTTAGGGTTGGCCCATTAGACTAGTGTGTCAATTACATAGGGAATTTTTTAATTGGATCCATATATAAACAAATCAATATCTCATTCAAGAAGACTTGACACTTATCTTATATATACATAACACTATTTCACACTAAGCAAATCTACCTTATTCTTCCAAATTTTCATACTTATAACTAGAATTAGTTACAAGGAAATTTTGAAGCACTCATAAGCCAAGTCAAATTAGGAATTATCAAGCACCAAATCTAATCATTGGTTGTATACATATATCGAAGGATCATAATTACATAATCACACTAGGTGGGAGAAATACATGTGACTTGATTTCCATCCTTGGAATATTGGATACGTAGGTAGAAGTCAATCATCATATGGGGGTGATTGGTATCAACTCAACCCATTAAAATTTCTCTCATTTTCATAGGTTTTTATGTATCACAAGAACGTCTAGGATTTCAACGCAAATGAGGTTGATTTTTAGATCTACACATGTCATCAGGGTTTGAGATCATAAAAATAGAGCAAAAAAATATAATTATAGGTAATTATATAGTCAGTATTCACTAATTTTATATAGGTCAGTATTGATGTGTAGGTCAATATCGATTGATAATATTGACCATGATCTATGGAATAACATAGTGTAGATAAGGATCTAGTTTTGGAACCAAATAAACCATAGGCCTGATTATTTATAATTTTCACTTCCAAAACATAGTCATAATCAAATAGTCAATCATAAAAGTTAAGTATTATAATCTCTTTAGTATTTTACATATTTTACATATGTCATTATAAAATTATAATAATCAATCTTAATCTTTTACATCTAGATGTATGCTTGAATGGTATATCTACTGATCTAAATTACATTTCAAATATCTATCTTAATTATATTAATCTAACTCATTAATAAAAATTATGGAAAAACACTCACATACATGACTCCTATTCACTATTGCTCATAGTTATTCTCTTGTCATGTCCCCTTCTAGTTGACATCTTTCCGAGTGGATGATTAGCCTATTATGCGACCCTCGTAGGCTGATGGGATGGATAGAGGGTCTTGATGGAGCTGGGCTTGGCTTTCGTTCGGGCTCTTTCGGACATGAATTAAGGGAGATATTAATATTTGATTGATTTAATCAAATATTAATTATTTGGTCTAATTTTAATTAAATATTAATTAATTATTAATTATTAATATTTTGGTCTAATTTAAAAAAAACCTAATTCTAATTTAAGAAACCCTAAGTCTAATTTAAGGAAATCTAATTTTAGCAAGCACACCTTGGAGGGTATAAGGGTTTCTCATGGGAGAGATTTTGTATTATGATTGATTATTGATATTGATTTTGCTAAGAATTCTTCTGTGAAGACTGAGCCAAGGGTTCCAAGATTCCATTTGCATTGAAGAACGTCAACTCTTCATTGTGTGTGATTCAGAGGTTGTGAGAGATCAGCCGATCTATTGCCAAATTGAGAGATAACTTCATACAAAAGTTATCACAGGTTTTTACAGGTTTGAGAGATAACTTCACACAGAAGTTATCACAAGGGTTACATGTATTTCTTTATTTTGGTCTTGATTCAATAATTATCCAGATATAGATCCTTTGTATTAGCCCATAGTTCTTCAGATCAGGATCAAGCATACATGTGCTAGATTGGTGGCCATACAAAGTCTGTACAGATCTGTGAAAATATGTACGCATCAACAAAAAAGATCAGACACCGACATCAGCGGGCAGAGACCTATAGAGACCGACATCGACCGACCTCTCACTGACGTCGGCAGGTTAACGACCCCAATCGACTGATGATGGAAGTATAACCGACATTGGTGACTGTGTTTTTGACATAGTAGGCCGAGACATACCAGATCTAGATTTCTTCCCCAGTTTGTAGAATACTCAGGCTATTAAGGCCGTACTTTCAATATTCTTTGTATACTTGACAGAGGACCTCTATTGTAAGCATATGAGCAAATAAATAAGAGATTATACTGTGATTTATTTATCTATTTGAAGATATTTTTCAAAAATTTAGATAAGCAATTTAGAGCTTTTGTCTTCCAATAGTCCCTATTGGTTGGGGATATTACAATGGTATCAGAGCTTTTGTTAAAAAAAGAGCCCCTAAGAAAGGGACATTATAGTGGTATTAGAGCTAAATCCTGCCATCCTGAGGGTTTGACAATCTTATGCAGCCACAAGAGTTGGGACCACACAGGTATTTCACATGCAATAGAGCTTTGCTTGAAGGCACTCAAGTTTTAGAACAGTAGCCAGAAGACATGGGTGATGATATTGATAGGTCCCGTATTCCTCACTATCCTAGAGATCAAGATGATGTAGAGGTTTTACTTACTCTTAGAGAACTACGAGAAGGGAAAAGGTGGAATAACGAAGTATTACAGTAGTTGACAGCAGCACTACCGAGATTGGGTACTCCAAGGAGACATTCACTACATCATGACGATGTCAGGAGTGATGCAGGATCACAGAGAGCCCTTAGGACTACTTCTCATACAGCTGACAGGCCTACTAGGCCTACCTTTATGAGACAAGAGGCCGAGGAGGTGATAGTAGGTGAGGAGCATGAGGAGTCATTTGCAGACACCCTTATGGTAGCGAATGATGAGTGGGAGTTATTACCACCTGAGGTCAGAGAGATGATTACTTTTGACTGATTCATCACACAAAGGAGAGAACATAATCAAGGTCGATAGAATGGGAGACCTAGACCCCAGAACAATGATTTGAAGCATGCTACGAGCAAGCTCACACTAGCGATGTTTGATGGTAGTGGTAAGGTGATAGCACAGGCCTGGGTTAGTAAGCTAGAAACATTTATCACATTGCGATCGATGGCTGAGGGAGATGCTATTAGATATGTGACACTGCATCTTGAGGGAGTAGCTCATGATTGGTGGCACCACGGGATGGTGACACTCCATCATGATCAGATCACATCTTATCAGGAGTTTGTGGATAGGCTGGTAGAGCATTTTGACAGGAGGGATCTGGAGTCCTATTTTCGAGAGTTGGCACAGTTGCGCCAAAGTGGCAGTGTAGAGTCTTACATTGGTGACTTCCAAAAGTTATCAGTCATGGTTCCTGACATTTCAAAGAGGCGAATTATAGTGCTCTTCATGGAGGGATTGACAGAACCATTGAGAGGTTGGATCAAAGGCTTTGATCCTCCTTTATTATAGGAAGCTATGAAGAAGGCACGTAGTATGGAGATGGCAGCCCCATCAAGTAGATTTAACTCTAGAGGTACTTCTTCATCCAGGGACAGTAAGGGCTTCAACAGGAATAGAGAAAGACCGGGTTTCAACATAGATAAATCAGGTGTTAAGAATGATTTAAAGGCCAACCCAACAACACCACCTTTGGATAGAGAGGCTCTTAATGATCTACATAGGAAGAAGCTTTGTTTCTACTGCAAAGGTCCCTATGATGCAAATCACAATTGTCCTTTGAGGCCTAAGGGCAAGGCAAATCGGGTGATGTGGGCCTATTATGAGGATGAGGAATCAGAAGATTCTGAACATCACGATTGTTTTGAGGAGCCAGAGGCTGAGGCTTCAGAGCCTAGGGTAGAGGCAGAGTTAGAGCTCTAAATTCAAGAGGCACGCCTATCTAGCATCCAGCACGAGGGGTCGTTTAGACTCCATGGAGTTTTGGCAGGATAGAGGGTCATTACCCTTCTTGACATGGGAGCCACACATAATTTTATTGATACTAGATTTGTGGAGAAGTGTGGACTCACCACAGAAGAGTTCGAGGGCATTATAGTTAAGGTAGCTGACGATTACACCCTTAGGTGTGAACGGATGATTAGAGATCTCCCATTGCGCTTGAGCAACTATGAGTTCAAGGCTGATTATTATGTGGTGAACATGGGGGATATAGATTTGGTCTTGGGCATGAAGTGGCTTCATTCCCTTGAGGTAGTCACTCTTCGTCTTAAGGACATGGAGATCCATTTTGATGTTGATGGGAAGATGCACATTCTTAAGGCAATACGGGACGACAACATCAAAACTATTTCTTTACATCGGATGGAGAGGCTCATGAGACACGACATGGTAGAGTGGGCTGGCGAGTGCACATTAACACCAATATAGGAGGGACAGCAGAAGACTGAGTATCATCCTAACATTCAGCAATTGAGAGTCAAGCATGATAAGGTATTTAGTGATATTCCACCAGGGAGACCTCCAGATAGGGGCATTGAGCACATTATTGAGCTTGAGGAGGGCGCTAAGCCCATTATGATCACTCCTTATTGACATCCTAAGTGGTTGAAGGATGAGATCAAAAAAAAAATTAAGGAGTTACTGGCTATGGGTCACATTCAGCTTAGCAAATCACCATTTGCTTCTTCAATTATTTTGGTGAAGAAGAAGGATGGCACCCTACGCATGTGCATTGACTACAGAGCCCTAAATAAGAGAACCATTAAGAATAGGTATCCAATACCTCATATTGATGAGCTTATTGATGAGATTCATGGTGCACATTACTTCACGAAGATAGACTTAAGGTCAGGCTATCATCAGATCAGGGTTTATGAGCAGGACGTTGAGAAGATAACTTTTCGTTGCCATTGTGGACACTATGAGTTTGTAGTGATGCCATTTGGGCTCACTAATGCGCCAATGACATTTTCATGGAGCCTTCCATTCACTGATGAGGAGGTTTGTACTTGTTTTTTGATGACATTCTTATATACAATAGGACTTGGTAGGAGCATTTGGCTCATCTGGAGACTGTACTCAGCATCTTGGAGAGGGAATCCTTGTACACCAAGGAGTACAAATGTGATTTGGGGATGACCGAATTGTTATACTTGGGTCATATTATCAGTGTAGGGGGAGTGCAGATGGATCCTGAGAAGATCCGTGCTATCATAGACCGGCCTATTCCGGCAAACCTTACACAGCTACAGGTATTTCTAGGTTTGTGTGGATTTTATCGTAGGTTTGTGAATGGTTATTCATGACATGCAGCTCCTATGATAGATTTGATGAAAAAGGGTGCTTTTTGTTGGACACCTGAAGCACAGGAGTGTTTTTTAAGGTTTAAAGAGTTGATGACTACGTGCCCAGTTTTGGCACTACTTGATTTTTTGAAGCCTTTTGAGCTTCAGTGTGATGCTTCAGGCGAGGGCATTGGAGCGGTGCTTATGCAAGACAAGCACCCCATAGTATATGAGAGCCATAAGCTCAGGGGGCCAGAGAGAATTTATAACATTTATGATAAGGAGATGTTTGCTATCATGCATGCCTTGGCAAAATTTAGGCAATATCTCATGGGCATCACATTTTGCATCAAAACAGACCACAACAGTTTGAGACATTTCTTGGGGCAGTGAGACCTCAATGATTGTTAGCAGAAGTGGGTGAGAAAATTATAGGCATATGACTTTGACATCTCTTTCATCAAGGGCACCCAAAATGTAGTGGCCGACGCTCTTTCACGCAGGCTGTATTTGAGTACTATGGTCCACATCTCAGAGGATAGGAGACATATGATTGTGGTAGAGTATGCCAAGGATACATGGGCATCCAGGATTGTTGAGGGATCGATGGTTGACACCAGATATACTCTTGTGAATGACTTGATCATTTACAAGAATAGGTTTTATTTGATCCCAGGATCAGTGGTAAAGAACATTTTGATGCGAGCCTTTCATGATGTACCTACTGCAGGACATCCCGGGTATTTCAAGACCTATAGATAGATTAGGGAGAGATTCACATGGAAAGGACTCAAGGCAGATGTTCTTCAATATGTGTGTGAGTGCCTTGTTTGTCAGCAGAACAAGCAGGAGAACACGTACCCAGCAGGATTATTGCGGCCACTTCCAATTCCTGACAGGAAGTGGGAGTGCTTGTCGATGGATTTCATTACAGGCTTGCCTAAAGCCCAAGGACGAGACTACATATATGTAGTCATGGATCGATTAACGAAGTATGCCCACTTCTTTTCGATTACCACCACATACATAGCTACATAGGTGGTAGAGGTTTTCTTTCGAGAGGTATTTCGACTGCATGGGTTGCCTCAGAGTATAGTGAGCGACAGAGATAGTCGGTTCTTGAGTCACTTCTGGCAGGAGGTGTTCAGACTTTATGGGATCGAGCTTACACCGAGCACCAGCTACCACCCACAGACCGACAGATAGATAGAGATAGTGAACAAATGGGTGGAGGGCTACCTCAGGAACTACATTGCAGGGCAGCAGAAAGCTTGGGTCAAGTGGATTCATTTGTGTGAGTATTGCTATAACATGACTTTCCACATGACCATTCAGATGTCTCCTTTTATGGCATTGTACGGTTATGAGGTGCTGAGTTTTCTAGATTTGCTACTGAGTGATAATAGAGTGCCGAGTGCTGGAGACTTATTGTAGGAGAGTCAGGATACTATGAGGACTCTCAAGGAGAATATTGCTAAGGTACAAAATCTATAGAAGCAGTATGTAGATCAGTGAAGGACTGAGAGATCTTTTGATGTGGGTGACATGGTCTATCTTATGCTGCAGCCTTACCATCAGTCTACTCTTAAGAAGAGTGGGGTAGAGAAGCTTAAACCACGTTACTATGGTCCTTTCAGGATCTTGAGATGTGTTGGAGAGATGGCTTATGAGCTAGAGCTTCCGACAGAGAGCAAGGTACACAATGTTTTTCATGTATCATGCCTCAAAAAGGCGTTAGGACACTGTGTGATACCTTCTATAGTTTTACCTCCCTTAGATGATGAGGGAAAGTTAATTTTAGTACCTGAGTCTATCCTGGAGTATAAAGAGAGACAGTTGTGTAGGAGGACTATCAGGGAATATTTTGTAAAGTGGAGAGATTTGCCAGTGGAGGATGCGACATGGGAAAGCAAGGATATTCTACAGCACCCAGAGTTGAGATTGCTTGAGGACAAGCAATTTTAGGAGGGGCGGACTATCATGTCCCCTTCTAGTTGACATCTTTCTGAGTGGATGATTAGCCTATTATGCGACCCTCGTAGGCTGATGGGATGGATAGAGGGTCTTGATGGAGCTGGGCTTGGCTTTCGTTCGAGCTCTTTCGGACATGAATTAAGGGAGATATTAATATTTGATTGATTTAATCAAATATTAATTATTTGGTCTAATTTTAATTAAATATTAATTAATTATTAATTATTAATATTTTGGTCTAATTTTAAAAAACTCTAATTCTAATTTAAGAAACCGTAAGTCTAATTTAAGGAAATCTAATTTTAGCAAGCACACCTTGGAGGGTATAAGGGTTTCTCATGGGATAGAGTTTGTATTATGGTTGATTATTGATATTGATTTTGCTAAGAATTCTTTTGTGAAGACTGAGCTAAGGGTTCCACGATTCCATTTGCATTGAAGAACGTCAACTCTTCATTGTGTGCGATTCACAGGTTATGAGAGATCAGTCGATCTATTGCCAAATTTAGAGATAACTTCATACAGAAGTTATCACAGGTTTTTACAAGTTTGAGAGATAACTTCACACAGAAGCTATCACAAGGGTTACAGGTATTTCTTTATTTTGGTCTTGATTCAATAATTATCCAAATATAGATCCTTTGTATTAGCCCATAGTTCTTCAGATCAAGATCAAGCATATAGGTTGTGCTAGATTGGTAGCCATACGAAGTTCGTATAGATCTGTGAAAATCTATATGCATCAGTGAAAAAGATCAGACACCGACATTGGTGGGCAGAGACCTACAGAGACCGACATCGGCTGACCTCTCACTGATGTCGACAAGTTAACGACCCCAGTCGATCGACGATGGAAGTATAACCGACGTCGGTGACTGTGTTTTTGACACAGCAGGCCGAGACATACCAGATCCATATTTCTTCCCTAGTTTGTGGAATACTTAGGCTATTAAGGCCGTACTTTCAATATTCTTTATATACTTGACAGAGGACCTCTATTGTAAGCATATGAGCAAATAAATAAGAGATTATACTGTGATTTATTTATCTATTTGAAGATATTTTGTAGAAATTCAGATAAGCAATTTAGAGCTTTTGTCTTCTAATAGTCCCTATTGGTTGGGGATATTACAGTGGTATCAGAGCTTTTGTTAAAAAAAGAGCCCCTAAGAAAGGGACATTACATCTCTCATATACTGGCATGACCTTCCAAATTATTATTACTATTACCCATGATCTTCTTCATCTTTTCTCAAATTACTTAATATCATTCTTAGACTCTCTCATGGCCTCATGTCATTGTTCTTTTCTTTTTGACAAGTCTATGCCTTTGAGATGAGTCCATTGCCATAAACTTGTCTACTCAGGGAAGACTTGTCTCCACACCCTTTAACGACTAGTTTTTGAAATTAAATTTTCCCATAAGGGTCAACCCACATGTTTCACATGTTAATTTGGTGAAAATCACATAAAGAGTCAGTTATATAACCATATTGAGCCTAATCATTTTTTTATTTAGGAATGATCTAACACATGTTTTAAAATTGTAATACATATTGAGGGGAACCTTACAAAATCTACAAAATATAAAACCAATCAAAGGAAAAATTCCTGAGCTAAGTCTAAATACCATTTCCAAGGTCAAGTCATAGATTTTTAAATGTTGAAAGCCATACATATAATTACACAACATACTACTATTACACAAGATAACACACACTCAATCGGGTGGGAGAACTACATGAAATTAGACTCCCCTCTTCAAAGTTTTGGATATGTAGGTATATTTTAGTCATAGAGGTGGATAATGCTAGCCCAACCCTTAAATTTTAATTTTTGTCTCAATTTTAAAGTTGTTTTACAATGCACAAAGAGTTTTTGAAGAAAAGAGAATGGAAATAGGTATATTCATGTAGATTTACCAACATTAGAATATATATATATATATATATATAAACCATAATTAGACATAGATGAAGTGGATTACATAATCAAATATTGGTAAAAATAAAATGGACACTTACATAATACCTCAGACAAGGTCACACTGTGTAGGTTTCTAGGGAATGCAAACTTATCCAGGCATGTGCATACTTTCTATTTCTGGATCCAAGTATTCAAAGGGTTATTCCAAATTATTGTTAATGATTGTATACTCTTATAAACCTACATAAACTTGAAATAATCTAAGTAATTCATTCCTTTAGTGTTTTTAATAAATAATAGGTTATTATATTTAGCTAGTTGCAATCAGATTTGCTTAATAATTATATATCTTAAACAATTATGTTTTAGATTATGGTAAAAGCAGGTTTTGAAGGGACCCTGAAACCCTGTACAATAAAGAAAGATAATCCTTAAAGCCCAATGAAGTTTCAAAAAAACCCCAAAATAGGTACGAACCAAACCAGGTTAAACAGGAACCTGTAAACAGCAGAACAAACCATATGTAACTGCCGACACTACACAGAACGGACCGTCACCAGACTGGATCAGCATCCTACAACCTCCAAACAAAGAGGTTAATACAAATTAAATTTTTAATTTTTATTTAACCTTTTACACGAACGAAGATTCATATCTAGAGGGGGGGCCACAGGCTTAGATTTCTTCCTCTTAACAGCAGTCCATCCATCCTCTACCTTTGCTGCCTCAGTCATCCATTCCTCAGAATACGATGGTCCGTTAAGCCCAAGGGATACAGATGACTCATCAAAATCCTTATGAATACCAGCCATTTTCTGGCTCCTAGGTAGTTCCTCTAAAACAAGGGGAGAAACCAACATCTCCACAATAACTGGCTTTGAAAGATCATTATTCCCATTCACCACAGGACCAACTAAGGAATCTTTCACCGGTGACTCCTCCTCAATCATCGGCTCTGAATGGATGCTATCTTCATTCTCAGAATCTACCAAATATTCCATAGGTTGTTTAGCTATGTAATGTTTCGAGGAAGCCTTAGACCACCAAGAAGGTGGTCGTCTGGACTTTGAATTCCCAGCCAAACAACGAGCAGCCATATGACTCGTCAGGTGACATTTTTTGCACCAAAAAGGTACGCCCTCAAAATCCAACATTTGTGTCCAAGTTCCCCTTGGGGAGTCTAGACAAATCGCCTCTGGTAGGCCCTTTGAAACATCCACTTCAACCATAAAACGTACACAGGTTGAATGGTGAGCAACCGAAGTATTTTTATCCACAGACAAAAAATCTCCTATAGCATTCCTGATGGTTTCAAAAACTGATTCGTGCCATAGATGTATTGGAAGATTTGGGAGCCAAACCTAGATCAGAAACTTATTAAAGGTTTCTGTAAGCGGATTAAAATCCTTATGCCACCGTTTGGCCATGAGAGGAAATTTACCCTGCCATAAGAAATCACTGTTGCTCAAGATTATCCTTCTGTCCTCAGGGCATTGGAAGACAACAATAAAGAAACCTTTTACACATGGAAAGATTTCAACATGGTCTTCAATGAGTGGCAGCCAATTCTTGGATATCCAGTCGTGTAGATCAGCCAGAGAAGGCCAAAATCCTCGAAAATGAAAAATAGCAGCTTGGGAGGAAAAAATTTCTACCCTTTCAAAGATTTTGTCTACTATTTCAGGGTCTAAATTAACCCTTGTGGGTTTTAGAGCACTTACAGGCGGCGCATAGGATGGCCCAGATGATGCACGAGGCACAACTTTATGTAGATTCGCTTCAAATGCCGCCACATCTGCATATGATCTTCCCCCTGCATCTAACCCTGATCCAGGAGCGTGGGCAAAATGCCCGGCCATGATCTTTCCTCCACCCACCAGAGAAGTCTCTTTAGGGGCATTCAGCTCCCTCCCCTTGCAAGCTGACAACACCCCGTCCGATTTAGCAACCGTTGCCGCTTCGACCACCTGCATCTTAAACAATTATGTTTGTTTAATAATTTTAAATATTAAAAATGGGATGTATTTAATATTTTTATGTTTTTATGGTCATATTAATCATAAAAATGGTAAAACATATTTTTGAATCCATTTCTTATAGTAAATATACCAAAATTTAGTCTCCTTAGGGTTTCCTCCTATTTTTTCCTAAGATTTTAGATTTCAGTATTTAATTCTAATTTATTGATCTCTAATTTTCCCTTATTTTGAAATAATTTAGTTTTAATGTTTTCATGTTCATATTATATGCCACTTAATAATATTAAATCTCTTATACCTCTAAGTCAAAATGCTAGACTAAGTGGAGTTAAATTTCAACATAGTCAAATTTCTTTAATCAATCACACTTATCTAAAATATCTAAAATTGATGATATTTATATTTTTATTAATGAAAATGTTAATAATGAACACACATATGTATAAAATGTTTCTATTGATGATATGCCATATATCAAAGTTATTAATGAACAAGATAATGAATAAAATGATTGGATACATCTAGATGACCTTGATGGTGTTGACCATAACCATGTTACAACCATTTCTAAATTCTAAGAATAAATTCATATGAATCCCAATGATTTTTATAGGATTATAAAAACAATCCTAGAAGTTAAAAATAATCCTAAGGATGTCTAATTTGACGGGCAACAACATGAGCTCTTTATATATCTGAATACACCATTTAGGATTATTGATTCTACATTAGGTGTTTAGACTATTGCTAAGACTAATCCATGTCCGCACCTTTTGCTACACATGTGATGTCCACCAATGGTATGGGGGAACATAATTTTCCTCCAATACTATGGATATCCCTACATAACATACTTTCACATCTTTTAAAGCTACTACTCATGCACAAAAAATTATCCATCCCCAAATCTCTCATATTCAAAAAAATAAATACAAATATTATTTTTTGTTTTTATTATACATTTAATATTTTTTTATGAGTTTTAATAATAATTATCAATAAAAAAATATTTTTGGCAACTACATCCTAACTCAAGCATTAAATTTTAAGATGTGAGTTTCAATAATAAGTCATAGATTTAAAAAAAAAATAACTCTTTATCTTTTAACTAATGTAAATAAATTAAAAAAAATCATGAAAAATAAATAAATAAAAAATGCCCCACCCATAACATATGTGCACCTAATTACTAGAGCCAATACAAATTCATAGTAATATAACCCATGTGTGTTTTGGCATTATATTTTTTTAATGGAAAATTTTATTTTGAAAATAGTTTACTTAAATTAATTTTTTAGTGGAAATTTTGATTTTAATGGTTTAATGTATATTTTTGGAGTAGGATATTGATCAATATTATTTGTATTCCAAGTATTTATCCATATTTTTTTATTTTTCTAATGAATTTCATTTTTCAATTTTTGATCAAAATCCCAACCAATATTTAGATACACTCACCATTCATTTCTGATAATTTTTTGTTTGATTTGAGTTTTTCTAGATTTATTTAACTCTTTGGAGAATATCAATCCAATATTATTTCCCATTGAAGTATTTTGATTTAGTTTCATATTCTTTTTTATTTTATTTTTTATTTGGAAAAAATAATGATGATTGTATTCTTAACCTAATTCTTAATATAGTGCTTTTTAAATCTTTGTGATTAGTCATGAGTAGTAATTCTAAAGTTTTCGAGGAACCTTTTTGATTTAGTGTATAATCTTATGTTATTACTTGTGATAGATTTGAAGGTACTGAGATTCTAAATGATGATACTATTTAATATTTTTATCAAAATTAAATTGACATTATTGTTGAATCTATAACAAATAATTATTCACTATGTGATTAATAATGTGATTAAAGATGATGCTACTCTTTTTATATATTTTTAGTGACAAAATAAGTCAACAATATCATTAGTAGACCATGGAACTTCCTTTGACAATAATATTACATCTTCATTTGGAAAATATTCAAACATTAATGGAAATGAGAAGCTCATGGCATATTATTTTCATGCTCATCCTACCATCTTTATGTCAAGTGGTCTATACCAACATTTGATATTGTTGCTCTTTCTAAATATGGTGAAGATGGATCATAACATATACTTATCTACATAGTTAATCATGATTTAGGCCCAAAAAACCTTGAATTGACACAATTGGACTGTAACGATGATTATCCTAACCTTTACATCCTTGTTATGAGTGATTTATGGACATAGAGTATGTACAAAATATTGCTAGTGCATATGGTTTATGCAAATGAATAAGGAAAAATTATGCTACACCATACCTCATATTGTGAAATTAAATGTATATTGAATTTTACTGATTTGAAAGAATTTGACAAGAAAATAAATATTAATGTTGGAGTAATTACGAAAGGGTATTACATGGGATCTAATTTAGATGTTCCCTCACTGGAGAGAGTAGGTTGTTTGAGGAATAAATTCAATTTTCAAATGGGATTGTGATATCAAGATCAAATCTAGTCAATTTTACCCTATTAATTTGAGTATGTATATCCACATTTATTACAAAAACTAACCTGGTTTCTCTAAATAAGCCTCATTGAGCATTTTGTATCCTATATAAGTTTTACAATGTTTAGTAGATGTTTCCACTAGACAAACATTTTATTGGGTAAGAATTTTTGAGAATCATGAAAGCATTATTGATAAAGGTCAAAAACTTATTGAGGGTGTTAATTTGCATCTACACAAGGTGATTTACACAAAATAAGGGTTATTTATATTAAAAAAAATCATTAACAATATGATATTATGTTTATTTTATGTTATATTTCATTTTATATTTCACAGTTTATTATTTATGATTGAGTTTGATGTAACATTCATATCAATGAAATATTTAATGGTATGTGCATTATTTATTGGTACAAGTTATTTTGATGTCTTTTTTTTTATTTTTTTTTAGATATATTATAAGGTAGGTTCCAACCAATCAAATTAGAGAACATTTTATTGTTGATTGGTTGAGAAACTCATGGCAAGATTAATGTAATTTAAGAATCAAGAAGTGTAACTGCCACACCTACATGGCAGATGAAAAGAAAAAGAGAGTTAGTTTGCATGTTAGCATAATAAGAGGTGGAGAATGCATGAATTAGAGACTATGTGCATATATTAGGGTGGTAGAGGATCAATATTGGAAGGAGATAGGGTTAGGGTGAATAAAATAACAAGAAAGCGCAAATGTAGAAGAAATTTGCCTCCCTTTTGTAAATTTATGTACATAACTATTTTGTATGCATAGAGATCAATATAAAAAGAATGATTTGAATAAGTATTTTTAGATTCCAATTTTTCTAACATGTTTGTATCTTTTTCTTCATTTTAATGAAATGGATCTCGGTCACTTATCTATAGGTTACTAGTTGTATTGTATAAGTTTGAGAACTATGTTAACACAATCAAGTATAAGGAACAAAGAGATGTTTACGGGGTATCAAATAACTATTGAGGGTGATATAAATATGGTAATAAGTCATATATGAATACTTATAATCTAGTTATATACTCATTAATCTATGTGGATAGCAAAATTCCATTGAAACCTTTCAATATAGCTCACACAATCTAGTTAAGAGCAACTATGATTTGATATTATCTAAAATGCAGAGGTAAAGAAGTTTATTAGAGATTAAAATAGCGGTTGATTAATTTATATAAGACATATATCATGAAAAATAATATTTAATCATTAGGAGGGTCCTTAACATGTTGAGGTAGGTAAGAGTTGATGTAAGTTTCATTCTATTTTGGCACAATCCCATATATCACTTAGAATTCTATAGATTTATTCATTGGAAATGTTTGGAAGATAATTAAAATGTTTGAGACCTTTGAGCATAGTGGATAATGTCCATTTTTTTTTAATCTTCTTTTGAATACTTGTAATAATCTTACAATGCAATATTTGATTTAAACCTTCATGAAACATGCACACAGTCTTGCATGTTCCCCATATTTTTGCATCATTGCTTATTAAAGTCTTGGAAAGATTGATCTTGAAATTAAAAAAATTAGAGAAGGTGGAGAGAGGTAATACAAACCTATTCCAAGTGGTAAGATAATTTAAGTGCATTACAACTCTGTATATCTCTTTTTGCTCCTTTTCAACCTTGCATAGGCCTATTTAATCTTAGGCTAGGGTTTCAAGATGGAATGTCAAATAAATTTTGTTTAAACCTGAAAAAAATACTAAAAATTTGCAATTAGATGTAATTTAGTGTTTAAAAAAGTATTCAATAGGTCTTAGAGTGGTTTAGTACTATACGGTATGGTCTATAGTACTGTGTGCTTGTATGAGGCCTTAAAAGACCTAATTGGGAGAAGGGTGTGTTGAGTTGGGTATGTTGCCTTGAGCATTGAGCCATAAAATCCTAGGTGAAGCATGATGAAGATAAAGGGTATACAAATATATGTTTATATCATCATTAACCCCTTTATATTGGGTAAAATATATAAATTTTTGCTTAAATATGGCAACAAGTGAAGACACGTAAAATAGAGAAAAATTGATTAGGTTAAGAGTTATAACATTGAGAGTGTATGATAGGATGAGAAGTGTATGGAAGTTTTAATAGTCAAGTGTATTGTCCTTAGATCCCTTTAAAAAATAAGTAAAGAACCATGAAAATATGAATGAGGCCTTTAGGCCTATAAAGCTATATGAGTTGAGCAAACTAGAACAAAGGATGGAGAGTGAAGTAGTGATGAAAGATGTATGAAATGATGGTGTTGGTAAAAAATGAGACAAGAATGATGAGGGTAACAAAGATGATAGATATTTTAGAGAGATATAGGAACATTTTCATTAAGAAAGAGGCTTAGGTGCCTAGTGTATGAAGAATGATCAAGGATTTTAATTGAAAAGCATAGAAGAATATAAATTAGAGCTTAGATAAGGATTAAATACAAATAACCAGAGCCAGGTGAATGGTTATAAAGGTTTTAGGCATAGTCCCCTACATCAAGTGTTATCAGAGTAGGCAAGCTTTTGGTATAGTTATTCTTTTGATTTGTTAAAGGTTGCTATATGAGATAGTTGAAGGTTGCTAATGAAGATTGTAGGAGTACAATAAGAGAGAGATTTTATGATAGAGCAGCCCTGATAAGAGAGATAGGAAAATCTCAAGAGAGAGAAGATAGACTCCAAGCCAGAGTCATGGTTCTAAGGTGAAAAAGACTTGGATAAATGAAGATGAATATAGAGAAAGAAAAAGAGAATAAGGAATTAGTTGAGTTAGACTACCAAAAAGAGAGAAAGAGGAATCAAGACCCAAGGAAAAGAGGGTTAGATGTTGAAGAATGGGTGAGTGAGATAGATAAAAGGCTAGAGAGGATAAATTTTTTGGTAGATCTCATGTAAGAAGAAGAAATCCAATTGTATGGCTAGGTTATGAGGAAGAAGAGGGTTAAGTAGCCAATAAGGCTAGTCATCGAGGAAAGAAGGAAGATTATCACAAGGGAAAATTAGAGGAAGAAGAAGAAGAAGAAGAAGAAGAAGAAGATATGTAGGTATCTCAAGGAGTATATTAATAAGTTCATGAGGATTGAATAGGTTGGTAGACAAGATGAAGGTGAGCAACACTTCAAGAAGAAGGAAATAGTTATAGAGATAAATCAACCTACGAATAAGGAGATGGAGCCAAGCAAGCCTCAAGTTTTTGAATCTAGATATTTCTTGTCATGTGTGTATATAGGTACCATAGTGAATAAAGAAGAAGTCCATGCTCAGGACATAAAGCTTGAAAATAAGAAGGAGAGCAAGTATGATCAACATGTTTATGAGAAAGAAGAAGTTGATTAGAAAACCATGTATGAAGGAACAATGATTTGTTATTCAAAAAGAGGAGAAATGCTTGGAGAAGAAGATATTCAAGAAGAAGGATGCCTCCTGGAAGGCATAGAAGAAGAAAAGTTGAATCAAGAAGTTGAAGAGGCTAAAGGGTCTCAAGGTTTAGTTTTCAATGCTATTTTTAATGATGAATATGTTGATATGATAACTAATGAATACATCTTATATAATTAAACAATGAATTGAGGAATATGCTCATGAAAATAAAAGATGAAGTTGAGACACCTCATAAAGTGCATGGAAAACTTAATATGCAATATAATAGAGAGTCTAGTTTGACTCTCATGAAGGATGAATCCCAAAAGTAAGTCATGATATGAGGTGTACAAGGAGGTGAATTTGGAAAATAGTAGATGATAGAGTATACTAGAAGAAGAAGAAAGGATTTAGCATTAGATTATGTAAGAATCAAAGTTATTGGACCTCATAAGAGATGAGGAAGCCATTCTAGCAGCCGAATATGATATATTGAAGTTCCTAAATGAAGGAAAAAAGGAGAGAGCTGTCATAAATGAATAAGAGGCATAATTATAAGATGAAGGAAAAAATATGTCCAAGACAAGGAACATATTTTCTATAAGAAAAACTCAAGGAGATTAAATTCTAGGTTACATAGGGACAAAATTAGAGGCAAACCATGATTTACAATGAAGAAGGTGAACAAGAATTGGCACAAGGAGAATCAAATCAATTTTTAAGCCAAGGTAAGTCTAAAACCATGAACAAGAAAGGCATAGAATCATATGTGCTTGTCAAAGAACAATTTTTGGCAGCTCATGATACAATCAAAGAGAAGAGAGGACATGATAGTGAACTCAAGAAGATGAGAGAGAATCCTAGAGAGGCACGAAGTAAGAAAGTAGAAGCAAGAAGGGATGACAAGGATAAGAAGGTCCTTGAAGAGACTAGCAGGTCTCATGAAAGTCATTTGATAGGTACTAAACAATCTATTTCAACTATGGAAATGAAAGGAAAGACATCACTCCATGATCATATGCAAAAAATAAGCATATAAGCATTAGAGTTCTTTGTATAGATAAGTAAAGAGGAGGACAACCATGGTGCTCATAAATGAGTTGATTGGAAGAATAATGCATGTTGGGAAGAGGACAATATCAATCCTAAGGAGATTCAAAGAAGGAGTGAGAGAAAGTTAACATGGGGAAAATAAAGAGAGGATAAAATTAGCACATGAACCAAATCAAATATCTTACCAAGAGGTGAAGAACAAAGGCTCATAGAAGGAGAGCCACAGAAAAACAAGCTAGATAGGAAGGAGAGCAAGCAAGAAAAAAGTAATAAATTAACATATTCAATGGGAAAATGTTGCAACTAAATTAGTTAAAGGTATGCATGATGTTAATAAGGTGTGAAGTTGACAAGTAATGTTATGGTATGATGAACCTAAATTTGACAATGAGATGTTATTAAAAGATGAGCAAGGCAATCATAAAAATCACCAATAGAAGGTGAAGTGTAAATAATAGGTAGTTAAAGAAGATTTCAAGGAGAGTATGACAAGGTTAAAATGAGAATAGAGTTACGATCAGCCATTAGAACATGAGAATGAAGGAGAAAGCATGATTGAGAAGCAATACCAACCATGAGCGCAAGAACCAAGCATGACAAATGAAGAAGAAAGTTATGAGTTAAGAGAAAAAGTGAAGAGTGAGGATTAGCCATTAGAGGAAGATCAAGATAGAAAGAATTCATAAATGGAGGAGATAGAATATGAGGTAGACAAGGAGTTATAACAAGTCATACATTTCATGAAAATAGAAGATAAGTGTGTGAAGAGACTAGATAAAACAATAAGGAAAAGACAAAGGTACTAACTAAGAATAAATGAAAAGGAAAATAGGTGAAGTATTAAGAAAATATCATAGGATAATAGAATAAATAATTGGAAAGCAGAAAAGAAGGTAGACAAAGAGCATTTGATAAGGAGCACAAAATTTCCCCCACTTAGGGAGTATGGTGTAGAACATCCTAAGTTGACATATGTTGTAAATATTATTAATTGTTTCATTTACAAATTGTTGGTTTGAGATAGGTGGAAGAAGTCTTGTAGGGCCCATGTGTTTTTTAGGAGTCATTGGAAGACTTGAAATTGCCTGTTTCTAGTCATTTAGACTTTTCTTGCCAAAATCAAGAATTTAAAATTTTGAATTTCTAGCCAGGCTTTATAAGGAGATTTGAATTTTTATGTGTAATAAAAAGTGGGGGGGTGAATGTTTTTTATGAACATAGAAGGTCCTAGGAAGGTGTGTAGAGTTATTTTAATTACCAAATCATGGCAAGAGTAATGTAAGTCAAGAATTAAGAAGTGTAACTACCACTGCTACATGGGAGATGAAGAGAAAAAGAGAGTTAGTTTGCATGTTAGCATAATAAGAGGTGGAGAATGAATGAATTAGAGAGTGTGTGCATAGAGTATAGAGATATATGAGTAAATATTTTAAGGAGACATGGTTAGGGTGAATAAAACAACAATATATATCAAATGTAGAGGAATTATGCCTCCCTTTTGTAAAATTTTGTACATAACTATTTTGTATGCATAGAGATCAATAAATAATTAATGCTTTGAAGAATTATTTGTGGATTCTTGGTTTGTGAATATGTTTTTATTTTTTTTATTCCTTTGAATGGAATGGATCTTGGTCACTTATCTATAGGTTACTAGTTGTATTTCATAAGTTTGAGAATGTTGTTAACATAGTCAAGTATAAAGAGCAAATAGATGTTTGTGGGGTATCAAATAGTTGTTGAGGGTGATATAAATGAGGTAAGAAGTATTGTATGAATAATTATCATATATTTTTATGCTCAATAATATATGTGGATACCAAAATTCCATTGAAACCTTTTAATATAGCTCACACAGTCTAATTAGAAGTAACTTTGTGTTGATACAGTCTAAAAGGCAAAGGTAAAGAAGTTTTTCAGAGATTGAAATAGTGGTTGCTTGATTTATATAAGATAAATGTCATGAAAAATAATATTCAACCATTAAGATGGTCCTTAACACATTTACAGATGTAATATTTGATACAAGTTTCATTCTAGTTTTACACAGTCTCATAAAGAACTCATAATTTTATAGATTAGTTCGTTCGAAATGTTTGAAAGACCATTAAAATGTTTGGGACCTAGGAGAATAGTGGAGAATATCCATTTTTTGTTGATAAATTATTTTTAATACTTTTAATAGTTTTACAATTCAATATTTGATTCAAACCTTCATGAAAAGTGCACACAGTCCTCCATATGCCCCAAAAATTCTGCATCATTGATTAATAAAGTCTTGGTAGTATTGATCTTGAACTTACAAAAATTGGAAAAGGTAGAGAGAGGTAATACATAAATATTATATGTGGTAGGATATTTTTAAGTACATTAAAACTATTTATATCTCTTTTTGTTCCCTCTCATCCTTGTGCAGGCCTATTTAAGCTTAGGCTAGGGTGTCAAGATGGAATGTCAAATAAATTTTGTTTGAACTTGCCAAAAATACTAAAAATTTGAAATCACATGTATTTAATGTGTAAAAGAGGATTAAAGAGGATTTGGATTGGTTCAATACTATACGATATGGCCTATATTATTGTGTGCTTGTATGAGGCCTTAATAAATCTAATTAGAAGGGTGTGTTGAGTTGGGTAAGTTGCCTTGAGATTTGAGCCATGCAGTTTTAGGTGAAGTGTAATGAAGATACATGGTATCCAAATATGTGTTTATATCATCATGAACCAATATATATTTGGAAAATCATCTAAATTTGTGCTTAAATAGGGCTACAAGCTAAGGGACCTAAAAAAGAGAAAAGTTGATTGGGTGAAGAGTTATAACATTGAGAGTGTATGATCAAATGAAAAGTGTATGGAAGTTGTAATGGGAAATTGGATAGTTCTAATATCAATTTAAATAATGTAAGAAGCATGAAATTATGAATGAAGCCTTTAGGCCTATAAATATATATGAACTGAGTATGCTAAAACAAAGGATGGAGAGTGAAGTAGTGATGAAAGATGTATGAAATGATTGTGTTGGTGCAGAATGAGATGGGTAACAAAGATGATAGATATTTTAGAGAGAGAAAGGAACATTTGCATGCATAAAGAGGCTTAGATTTCTAGTGCATGAATTATGGTCAAGGATTTCAATTGACAAGCACAGAAGAAGTAAAATTAGAGCTTAGATAAGGACTAAGGGAAGATAATCAGAGTCAGGTGAATGGTTATGAAGGTTGTAGGCATAGGCCCATACATCACATTATTTGTTACATAATTTTTTCAAAGATAAAAAGGTTACACCTAGTTTGATAAGTGGTTAGACATTACCCCACCAACCCCCCCCCCCCCGCACCAATAATATTTTACAATTTTTTTGTCTCTTTCCTTTCTTTTGCAAGCCATTGGCTCTAGAAATTAGCTTCCTTTTATCTCTCAAATTTTTAAGGGTAGCTAACATGGCCTTATTATTAAGACCCTATTTCTATAAATTATTTTATCTTTTTACATGACATATTTATGGAAAGACTCCTATATTTTTGAATATGCTATTGAAATAGTGGATTTTGGGCCATTCATGTAGATAATTCATTGTTTATATTTTTCAACAGTTTGGCATGATGATCATACTTTGTGACTTATAGTACCCCCAACATCAGTTGATTTCTATGTGTTAAAATAGTGGATTTAAGACCACTCATATAGAAAACTTCTTAATTCCTTATCTTTTTCAACACTTCTATTTGTTGATTGTTATTTATAATTTTTGGCATCCCCAATGTCAGTTGATTTCTATGTTCAAAGTAGTGGATTTTGGAAAATCGTATAAAAAAAATTGGAATGTTGTGAGTTTGTTTGCCATATTTAGAATTAGTTGGTTACTTTACCTACCACTTCCACTGATGCCATTTATTTTGAGACATTTGAGGCCCCTTTCTATGTGCCTTGTTACATTTTATAGGAGTGATTTGTTTCTACAAATAACCACCTTTGAGTCCATGTGTGATTTTTTTGTTTTAGCACAATAATGAGTTTGGTTTTCTCACATGTAGGTATATTATTAAGTACTTTGTTTTTTGGAACCCATATGAAGATTGTAGTATGTCTCATATTTCAAGGACATTATTTGGTGTACTCTTATATATTTTTGATACCTTCTTAGATAGTATGACCAAATCCATGTTATAAGTGACATATGATATGCCTAGCATTAGTCAAGATTTAGAATTAATTAGGGGTGTCCATTTTTATGGTTTCAAAATTACCATAATATATTAGTGTTTTGAGTAGTGTATTTATACCACTCAATCAAATATCATGAGTATTTTACCAAGTGTTCACTATTGTTCTACACAACATCATATGAGTGTGGATCATCCCACCTTGTAAACTTGTGAAGCTTATCACTATTATAGAGCATCGCCTAATTTAATACTCATCATTATTTTGTGAGATACATCTATTTCTATCAACATTTTCCACCCAATTTAGCATCATGGGGGGATGTGTATGCAATGCTTCCGTGGGTCTTTTCTATCTAATTTATTTAGATAATTGTATTTTCTTGATATTTTTACATATGTTACTCATTAGGACTTATTTTTCAGTCCTATTTTATAAGGATTATAATATTCTTTATTTTTGCCTTAGACCTCCCTGAGTTACAATTAAGAGGGGGTGTTGGTGTAAATATTTACTATGCACCTTTCATTAAGTCAGTTTAGGTAGTTGGATTTTATACTAAGGTTAGTTAGTCTATATTTAGAGTGTGCACATGTATAACGATGTATTTAATGATGTTTATTATTTTCATTGATATCAAAGGTGCATCTTGCATGAGGTTGATGTCATTTAGAGAGTAAGCCTAGTTGGAAATATGTTGATGTGATAAGGGGCATTGTTGAGAGTGTTTTCATTGAAGGATGTTGAATGTTGTCATGAAAGAGAATTTTAAGGAAAATGATGTCTTATGTTTTCATGAAAGTACAAGTCATTGATATCAAAGTTGCATAAGAATCCTAATCATGAGCCTAGTCATGACATGAAAACGTATGTGCATGAAAATGAATAAACATATGCATGTGAAGGTTGTTTGACACTATTTGATTATGAGATCAAAGCATTGAATAATTCATGAGAGTTTTAGGGTGAGCCTATAGGGGTAGGACCTTTAGTCTAGGTCTACATCTAGACCACTCTTAGACCATACCTGGTCTAATGAGGCATGAAAATCAAATTTCAAGGCAAGTATGGATATGTGAGCATGGAAAGAGGTAAGATATGCTATTTTAAGCATGTTCACAAAGTTTGAGGCCATGGTTTGAAGTAAATTGCATGAAACACTATTTTAGGCCATTTAAAATTCACAAAATGAGGTCTAAAGACCCAAAAATCACTTTTAGACACTCATTGGAATGCATAACATTTACATGGGAACATAATATATTAATAATATATGGGGAAGGATAATAGCTAATATATCTAGGCATTAGTTTTGGATTTAAGGGGCAGTCCTTTATGAATAATTGTTAACACCAAAATCTATGTTAAACCTCCTTAAAACCTTAATAAGGACTTGATGTGAAAGATATTATTTAAACTAGCTCATAATGGACTCAAATCCATAGAAAAGATATTGAATAATGTATTCAACTCTCCTAGGTACCTTTAGGTGGTGGTGATAAGTCAGATGAGAGAGAAAATGCATAGATATAGGCTTATTTATCAAGAAATTATTGTAACTCTCAAAATTCGCATTAGTTAAGGAAATAAAATGGATGGAAGAAGAAACTAGAGACTCATACCTCATAACCATGATGTTTTTTGGATAAGTTACACCCTTTAAATAAAACTAGTCTTCCAAGTTATCCAGTAGTAGACAGACCTAATGGTGTGAACAGTGAAAAACTCAAGTAGAGATGAGAAGATGGATTTGAGGGTCTGAGCATGTCAAATTGATACAAGATAGTGAATGAAGAGTTTATTTATGACTTGTATGTCATGTTCATTCTTCGAATATTTTTTTTAGGTTAGTTAATATGGTGACAAATTTGCTCACAAGTTGACATGTCTGGTTCAGATAAGACAGTGTGATATTAGGTCAATAAATTGGTCTATAAGACCAATATTTGCCATTAGACCATATGATATTTCTATTTAAGGATGGTATAGAGATCTCATAGGAAAATTTACATGCATTAAGATTCATGAAAAGTCTGTACAGGTGTTGGAGTTCTAAGTCATCATGACTGGTCTTTAAGGTAAATTGGTAGTTCTAAGTGAGTAAGTTTCAAAGATGTTCTTCAACATTTATATCCTAAGTGAATGTGTTCCAAGCAATTGGTGATGACCCTAAGGTCATGGAGAACCTAGATATATATGTTTTTTTCATAATTTAATAGATTAAGGGTGTTTTAAGTCTCATTTTATAAGACAAACTTTTGAGGTACACAGGCCTAATAGGGCGGTTGGTCCAAAAAACATAGGTCTAATAAAGCATGGAAGAGGTAAATATAGGTCTTGTGCTAAGTGTTTTCTTGGTTTTCAAATGTTGGGGAAGGTTATCTCAACCCAAGAGAATCAAGTTTTGATGCTAATAAGAAAGACCTAATGCAATTAAGTCTCTGTTGTTGCATAAAACTTTCATTCTCAATGAATAATTTCCTATGGGAAGCTTTAAAAATGTGGGATTGAAATTGTGATCTGTGAAGCAACCTCTGGGGTTTTATAAGTCAGATTTTCTTGTTAATTGGGGATAACAATGGGAAGAATGAAATGTAAATAAAACTATCTAAGGTGATACACCATAATTCTTAACTTATCCATTTATAATATTGCATAAAATAACTTAAACCTTTAAAACATTATAGTTGATTTAAAAGAGCATATGTATGATTTAAATCTTGAAATATAAGAAAAAACAAACACTATAGAGAAAGAAAACAAAAACAACATACATCAATTGATCCCATGTAATTTGACATAGAACACTACGTCCTCTTCATTATTGGGTAGAGAACAAAATACAAAAGGCCCAAAGGCACAATATAGACTATTCAATCCTTATTGTGAGGGAACCTGCTAAGGTCTTAGAGTGAAAAACAAAGAGTAATGATATTTCTATTCAAGATTAAAACTATTACAATGGTTATTCTCTTTGGTAGTAGTCGTAAAAATACAACAACTATTATCTAACTTCCAGTCATTTATAAAAGAAAAAAGTCTTGAATATATAAGCACAATAGCTTCATGAGGAAATAACACCTAGAACTTGGCACTCATACTCATGATGAGGCCATTGTAAATGAAAGTGAAAGCTTCATCTTATGAGTTTAGATGGTCTTCAAATCTTGGATATGGCATAACTTTGATGCCTCATGACTCCCACAATGCTTAGAAGAAGCATTGTAATGATCCGTGTCTCCCTTCAAACTTCCTCTAGAATTCTTGTTGGAAATGAGGCACACTCCCCTTGTCCAATGGCATAGATCAAAGATTTGACAAAAAAAACTTGCCTTGGATAAGCATCATGATGCCATGTAGAAAGTTCACTTCCTTTCAGTTATATCTGCATAGTAGACCTTACCTATTATTTCATCAGCTAATGGCACACCTTAAAGTCCTAGAAAAAGAACCTTTTTCCCTCAAGGAGCGTTGTAGTGCCAAATGGTGAGCTAACTCTACTCTTGGGGAGGTCAAGAACTCTTTTAAAAAGGATGAGTGTGGAGGTGCCATGTGGCACCAATAGAAAGGAGCTGAGACTTAACCAAAAATAAAAAGGAGAACCCAAGAAATAAGAGGCCAATACTAATCTACCCAACTCACCAAGCATGTCCATGATGAAAGCCAACTTCCCAAAAAAACTTTAAAACATGGATTTGACCCATAGTTTCTAGTGAATTGTAGGGGAGTCTACCTACACATGGAAGAATGCAAAAATTTTGTTTCTCAAACTAGTAAAAGCAAAAATGCAAAAGGGTGAGGCCTGTAAAACGTATAACTTATGAAGAGCCACTTTAAAAGGTACCCACTCTTCCTATATGGCCCGAGTATTATTTTTCAAAGCCTCAAAAGCTCTATCTAGATTTATTATCTCCTTGAAGGAGATGCTGCTCAGACCTTGTACTACCACTAATAGCTAAAATTCGAGTTGAGCAAGAGGCTAAAAAATGGTCTCCACCTTAGAGATGCTTGGTGATTGACATAGGGCTACAAAGATGGTCTAAGCATTCTAATTTTTGACCAGTAGCTATTTTATTTTGTCCTCTAAGAGGACCATGTTATTTATGAGGAATGGGGAGGGGAGTCCTAACTGAACTAGTTGTTCAATGTGTCCCTTAATATCCTGGACCACTTTATCTAAGGCATTAAAAAATGCATTATATTTTGAAGTGGCTTTTCTATAGCTTAATAACTCATTAATATTGATCACTGCCTACCTTCTATCGACTACCCCTGCTACCTCGAGCATCCCATCCATCATGCTATATAACTTCTAGATTAGAAGCTGTGAATCTTGGACCTTAGGGGATATGAAGGTAAGGTCTTGATCCATAGATGTGCTCACTTATGCACGTAATCATTATGATTTTGCATAAACCCAACCACTGGCTTCAGGTTTGAGGCTATGTTATTTATCCTCTCCCAATATCAAACATATAATTGTTAGATCATTAGGAGGATGTATGCGGTCTGGAAGTGGGTGGTGAGGTCATTCTTTAGCTATTAGATATGTTGGCCCTTAGATTATGACTCTTGTTACATCTATTAATGTACATTCATATATTTCAAGATAATTTTATGAGTCTACATGATCTCTAATTATTTTTCCTACCACTTATTCTTTATGGCCACTTTTTTCTTCTAGGCCATCTACTTCAGCCTTCAAATTTACTACTTGGATTTGTAGCTGGGCTCTTTGGTTAGTTTTTAATTAGAAACTCTCAAATATGACATATATTTATAAGTCAAACCTCATATTTATGAAATTTGTGTCTTTAGCCTTGGCCTCTACATTTAAGTGGTCAATGATGGCTTTAACTCTTATGAGTTCTTGGTTCTTCTTTTCTAGTCGATGACCTACCTTGAGCTAGTCTATTTTCATGGACTTCTGGGTCTACTCCATGAGTTTGACCCTATCATGTGGCCTAGCCTAGTTGAGATTAAGGCTGACAAAATGGCTTGAGTAATCCCCCAATTTCATATGTTTTTGAGGCTTAATTACTATTAGCATCATGTGTGCAATCATCAAATATTGTTGTACAAGGTCAAAGAATAATCATGTGTGAGGTACCACTAGGGCCTTAGCAACTTTTCCTCTTTTCTTTTCTATCCAAGATTTTTAGAGGTAAAAGGCATAGATCCATATCTAAGAAAAATGCACATATAATTAAAAAAATATGTATACTCTATCAAGAAATGACCCTACAAGCTGAATCCCAATATGAAGACCAAAGTAAAAGCTGAACTAGACTGAATGCAAGAAGCTAGAATTATTTATCTAGTTGAAAAGGTAGAGTGGGTGAGTGCAATGGTTATTTAACCTAATAAAATAAGATAAATTTAGGTTTGTTGGGAACACCATGCACTCAATGATGCTTTTGTTAATGATCTATTTCTTATTCATTTTATAAATGAAGTAATTGAATTTATCATTGAACATGAGATATATCCCTATATAGATGGTTTCAGTGGATATCACCAAATTATGATAATTAGGAAAGATCATGCTAATATCACATTTTCTATTAAATTGGGATCATTTTCATACAAGGTAACGCCAATTGGTTTAAAGAATGCACTTGCTATATTTATACAGTTATTGTAAATGCATTCAAAGACTTCATTCATGATTTCTTTGAAGTCTATCTATATGATTGGTCTGTCTTATCTCTATTTAAAAAACACTTATAAAAACTAAGATTTATGTTAGAGCAATGTCAGGATTTGTGCATCACTTTAAATTTAAAGAAGTGTCTATTCTTTACACCTTTTGGTGTCTTTCTGGGTCATATAATGTGTAACCATAAAATTTTGGTTGACCAGCTATAATTACTATTATAGAAAAAATTCCACCTCCTACGAACTCTATTGAAGTGTGCATTTTCTTTGGTCATACCATATATTTTAGGAAGTTTACAAAAAGGTATACAACTATATATGCAAACATGGAGAATTTACTATGCAAGGATCCAAAATTTGAATAGATACTAGAATCTCAAACAACATTCATTGAGTTAAAGCAAAGGTTGATAACAACACTAATATTAGTTTTTCTTAATTGTAAAAATCCATTCGGATATTTTTGGCACCATAGTAGGAGTTGTCTTAAAACATCCAGGCAAAGGTAAGTTGGACCACCTGATACATTTTACTAGCCATAAATTATCTGCTATAGAAAAGAATTATATGACAATAGAGATAAGCACTAGACATGGTATTCACATTAAAAATGTTTAGGCATTACTTATTTGCTACTCATTTTGATTTCTTCATAGATCACCAGGCATTACGATACCTAGTTAATAAACCAATGCTAGGAAGACGTATATCAAGGTGGTTGATGCTCTTTCAGGAATTTCAATTTCATATTAATGTTAAGCTAGAATGGGAGAATGTATACTAGATCATCTCAACTAACTTAAAAATGGAAAGGAACTTGAGGAACACAAAGATGAATCCCTTGATTCAAATTTATTTAGAACTTTAGTAATTCTTGATAACATGGAGGATATTCTAAATTTATTTGAATAGGGAATGTTTCTTATTCACTACACTGAGTGAGATAAGAAATATATCATTACTTAAGTCATACCATATAGCCTCATTAATGGATTCTTGTATAGTATTGGTAAATATTATGTATTATACAAGGTAGCTCTAGAGCATGAACAACCACAACTTCTTCAATAGGCTCATCAAGTGATTATAGGAGGTTACTTTATAGGAGAAATTGTATACACATAATATTTTAAAACTTTACTAATTACTGATGTTTTCTATCTTGTAAGAACCCATCAAGTCTCAATCTCTCTGAGTGCATGCCTTAAGGGGCACACTGATGAAGGGGTGGGTAGACCATTGGTGCTTCAGAGGATTGTTATCCCTTATTACCACTTGATATCTACACACTTATCTCCTAAAACCATTCCTCTAAGTTTTGCCTCCTGTTTTTCACACTCCTCTAGTCATTTTCCACCTTCATTATCCCTTCCCTAACAAAAAACCCTTTTTGATAGTTTATATTACATAATCGACCCCATCAACCTTGTCCTCTTATTGATAGCACTTATTAGGGTCTAGGCCAGCCCTTAATTGACCTAGTCCATGACCTAATTTGCTTTTATCAATTATGATACTAGGTCAACCTTGTCAGTCTAAACTTTCAAAAGGATTAGGGTTAGATCCACATATATAAACACATTTATTTCACCATTTCTAAGAGAAAAAATAAGAAGTAAGATATATTACACATATGCTTATCCACTATTCTACTTGATAAGCAAGCGTAGGGTTTCATATTTTCTTTGGAGATATGGATCTTATCTTATGGAGAAGTCTTTTGGCTATATTGATAGGTTGTGTAGCCTAGAGCTGATTTACCCTTGTCATCCATACATACTACAACAACCTCTTATGAAGAACCTTATCCAAGGGAAAGATTGAGGCTTGGTGGATTCGTATTCAAAGGTAAGTATTTTTAACTTTATTTATCTTTTGAAAGAGTAGATATATATGTATTTTCACTTATCTTCCATGTATTAGGATTGTATGTACATTGACATGAGTATATGTCTTCTATGCATGTTTAGTTTTATTTTTTATTACCCTTACTTTACACCATAAGCTTTGGTGAGCACTATATTATAATTTTATTTACTTGTTATTAGTTTAGTGAATATGAAAACATATGACCTAATTAGGGTTATTGCATAGTTTTTCTTGATTGGAGGCTTTAAAACCCTCCCTAGTGATATTATTGTGGTAAAAGATCCCTTGGATAGGTCTAGTGGATCCATATTGGTCATAAACCTAATTATCTAATGTATCCCCAATCAAAGTGTAAGTAGGATTTATCTTCTTCGAACTAAGATTTATTTATAGATCTACTGAATTTCTTATTACATACATTTTGGTGAACCCAACATGAATCTAACCCTTGCAATTTTTCTTTCACACTTACATTTCTAACATCTTATTATTTATATATATTTTTAGTAATGTATCAAACCATTCGGTATAGTTCTAACTTTTTGTACATAGGTTTAACATACAATCACATCAAAATGACTCTATTCTTTCCATGTAGGTCTTCATCAGATACAGGTTATTGGATCAGTTTGGTCAACATAATACTCTTATTTAATTATAGATAAGAATACAAGGTCAAATAGGTTGACTTTATAATATTATTCTCTTTATCAACATCCACATCAACAAATAGGTTGAACATGTTGACTTAGTCATCTTATTCTTCTTCATTACATAAGGCTTTACAGAACTGGGTCAAACTAGTCAACTTAGTTTATAGAATTTGAAAGCAACATTCAATGCACTTTAGCATAAAAATTGAAATTCTAATCATCTTCAAACCCACCAAGGTTCCTCTCTTTATTTTCTCAGTCATTTCAATACTTCCTTTTAGTCCTATTTATTATAAGTTAGTAGTCTTTAATATTGTAACCCTACAGTAAACTAAGTCAACTTGATCGATTTAGTTCTATAGAATCTATTCTGTCTAAAATACATAGTCGACCCATTCAAATATATTCTTTAAGACCTTAATTTTGTATAACATTAGTGAGCCCATTAGCTCTATTCTATACCATTTGTAAATAATATCACCTGAACCAACTCTATACTATTCTAAATCAAAAAATTAATAACTATTTGTCAGTAATTAATTCACACTTTCATTTTTAATTGTTTACATGCTTAGAGTAACTCACATAGTCTAAATAAGTGGTTTTTAAAATTATCATTTAGTTACACTATTTTACTCTTTTGCACACACTACTAAATCACATAACATTCAAAACACATTTTAACATTGGTCTTCCCAAAATGTACCTACTTGGATTTTATCACCAAAGGAGAAGCTGACTTGGTTTTTTAGACAAGTACAAGCACATGGTTAATGACATATATTGACAAAGTACCCAACACCCTTATCACTATAAGATTCTGAAGTGAGGGGGTATGCCCCACTACCAAGCTAGTACCATTACCAATATAGATCCATTTCTATCTAAACATCTTGAAACCATTCGTACATTGCTTTCTAGTTCCCTATTTTCAGCCAACTTTCCTATCACACTTAAATCATTACTTTCTAATAATCTAATAATACTCAAGATGAACACTTATTTAGCATTTACTTTTCAGTTGATTGCTTGGTCTCTAATTATTGCATGTTGTATTATAAAAACTTACATTGACCAGTGTTGGTGCAAAGTTTTTACTGTGTGCCCTAAATGGATCACTCATATTGATCCAATTTTTTGTGTTTGATTTCATTTATTGATTCATTTATATTGCAAAAAATTTTCCCTATTTTAGCATATAGTCATTTTGTTTGGTATAGTCTCTTATAGACTATGTTTTCCCATATCAGTAGTACACAGTTTACCTATACAACTATGTATCCTTCTCAGCCTGCTTTATCTTCCTATCTATAATATAGAGTCATACTTGTATGAATTTTTATCCTTTTCTTCTAGTCAAGTTACATAATTAAGTTGACTTGTTTGACCTTGTATCCTTATCAGCTTATTTTCATACCCTGTTTACAATTTAAAGTTGACCTGTATGACTCTGTACTATTTTATACCTATTGGATTATAGTACACAATCAACTTATTTGACTATGTATCCTTCCTACCTCTTTTCCTTTGCATCATTTTAGTCTACCTTAATATTTATCTCTCATCATGAACTTCTTATTTGAAGACAACACTGAGTTGAACTCAATAGATTTGATGAGCTTTACCTGCCTCAATAGATTTTCTCATAAAAATATTGTGGATCCTACCCTAGATGAAAGTAATGTACATGTAGCCACTCACACTATAAACTATGGGACCCATCTTCATTCATCTTCAATTCACAAGCCTCTTTTCTCCTTACAAGATCACCCTGAATTTGTATATACTCCAAAAATTATCTTCTTCATCAATGAATTTATTCAATATAAAGGAAAATATCCTTATACTATTTACCATAATATGATTATTGATCAAACTGAGGATCCCCATTCACCTTCCCCCACATTATCACATTGATTAGGGACACTAGCTTCTTTACCTCTCAACCTCTTCCTTCTCTTTTGAACTCTTCTCATAATATTACCTCTTCCTCTTTGATTTCCTCTACCTCTATGCCAAGTATGCCCACTAACATGGTAGGTTATACATCTAGTGGGCCTCTACTAAGACCCACTCTTCTCAATTCTTCCACTAGTGCATCATTTGTTACCCATGGTAATCATGCCTTTAGTGTTTCTTCTTCTCATCCCTCTACTAGTGCATCCTTTGCCACACAATCAAATCATGGTACTAGTGCCTCATTTACCAACCATTCCTCTCAATATACTAATAGTATGCATGCTACCACTCATAGTGGTTCTCAAGCCACTAATACCAAAGCTAATACTTCACATACTACAAATAACACCACTCAAAACCATCAACTTATATTACAAACTCTCAATCAAATGAACGCTTTCTAAGATAATAATGCCACCTAAATGATGCAAATGAAAAATCATCTTATCTATCTCCAAAATCACCCTCAATAGGTTCCAAGGGGAATGCATAACCAACATTCCCCCCACCTCCTCTTCGACATTCCCATGGTAATCTCATCCCTCAAACTCCTCTTGTTAACAAAATAATCAAGCACCTTCAAAATGAACTTCTTACGCTTGAAATTACTAACATCGATATAGAAAGTATTATTGGTGTAGTTCTTTTTCCAATTGGGTTTTGCCTACATCGCCTTATGGCCATTCTATGTCAATTAAGCTTCCTTAGGTTAGTTATAAAAGGGTCACATAGGATAATTATATTGTAATGTAATTATTTATTTAGGAAAATTAGAGGCTTCCTCATGCTGCCTTAATTTTCCCTATATGTACCCCACTTTTTATTTTTGGAAGGTTAGACAGGTTAATGTGATTTTATGCAAGCAGGTCATTTTTACAATATTATTGTGTGAAGACAAGCTTCTTCCTCCTTTACAATTTATCTGTGATTTCATTACTCCATACATAGATTTTTTTAATCTTCTATACAATGATCTAAGATCATGGCCAATTTGACAGGTATCACCCCTACCATTATTTACAATGGGTCAACCGATCCTACTCTACACTTAAAATCATTTGGAAATATATACAAAGATTGGGTCAAGCTAAACACTTTTGCCACTACCAAGATATTATCAAAAACTCTTTGGGGATGATTTAGATTGGTATAACCAGCTCAAATCTCATTCCATCACTAGTTTGGAATATTTAGTTAATGCTCTAGTCTAAGAGTTTCAAACTAGTCATCTCCCTAAAGATACCTTGGCCCATTTTATCAATTGTATGCAACTTGAAATGGAAACTACACAAGATTCAATTAAATATTGGAATACCTTGTCTAACAAGTGTGAACATAATATGGTAGATGATAATCTCTTTCATCTATTCACCAATGCTCTTCATCCCAAGTTGTAATATCAGGTCTGGAATCTCTCTCCACACACTTTAGAGGAGGCCATTAACCAAGCCAAGTGACATGATTTCCACATGCATCAATTTGATCCATACCAACCTACTATGGGTAATCTCATGATAATCAAAAATAAAAATCATCATACTACTAATGATGGTGTCACTGATTTTTATGATACCATTCATACTATTTAATCGATTATTCCAAACTAGGATCTAGAACAAGCTTCCCCTCCTAACCACATACTTAATCCTCATTTATATTCAACAAGTAACATCACTATTGATAAACCTTTATCCTTAGTAGAGTTAAAAAAAATCTACCAGGGTCTCTTCCATGAGAACTTGATCCTACTCATCCTATGAAATCTTGGTATGATCCAAATAAATTTTATTGGTTTCATGCTATTTGGGGTCATTCTCATGAAAATTGTAGGCAATTACATAATTTGGATATAGATCTTATCTTTGGTCCTAATTTTGACCATGATTATATCATTCAAAGACAGTAACAAGCCTATGACATTGCCTTCAAATCCCATAAAACACAAACTAAAATTCAAGCTTTAAACAAGGCTAATGTTCATCTAGCTATCTATAAAGATCCTCTTTCGAATCACCAAGACAATAATGATAAGCCTAATCGTCTTAATAATAATGATGATAGTTTTATTGACCCAATTCTTGAAGAGAGTGTGGTCAAAATGACTAATATGTGAAGGGTAGTTGCCTTCATTGATTCTCATCCCATCCATACTCCTCAATCATCTCACACTTTTTGTGTTATCGAAGACTCTTCCCCAACTCACTTAACAAAGTTGGGTAAAGAAGTCCTTATATATTTTGATGACATAATTCCAACACCTCCATTGCATAACAATTATCATACCATTTCTACTACTCCTCAGACTTATTTACCCATCACCAATGATACTCAAACTTCTATTAACACTTATTAAAATTTATCTCCAACCAAACCTACATCAACTACCCCATCTTATCAAGAAAATCGAAAAACTCATCCTCTAATTAAGCTTTATACATCTTATCAACATAAATTCACATGCACTTTGTCTCCTCCTTCTGAGGACCTCCTTCAACACTATGCACCTCTTTTCAATAGTCTCCTTATGAGTTATGATGAATGGGATCCTATCATGTAACTTACTAATTTCCCATCTCAAATCCCATTTCTCAAACTTATGTGAACTTCTCCACATCATCATAATCATATTATGTAGATCCTATTCAAAATAAACATCCCTCATCCTCCTCTAGTAGGATGTGAAACCACCATATCTAGATCATAAGATAGCATTTTACAAAAGTTCAAATAGATGTCCATATATGTTTATGAAATACTAGACACTTATCTTTCCCTTAAATTCTCCATTACCTCTATGATCCTTAATGAGATTATGCTTTGTGTGGATGATCCTCCCCTTTTTATATGTCCAAATTGGTGATATCCAATTCAAGTATGCTTGATTGATAAGGTTTTAGGTACTTGTGTTGCCTCTCTCCACTTTATTAAAACCCTTAGATATTCTGAATGTAATCTTAATTACACATGCAACATGTGTCAAGGCTATGACTGAAGGCAAATGCCTCCCTTAGGTTGTGTATGGCTCCCTATCACCATTCTACCTATCACTATTTGAGTGAAAGTAATGATCTTCAAATTTCCTCTATCCTATAAAATTATTCTTGGTAGCCCATGGACTCATCACATGAGAGCAGTTGCCTCTTTCACTTGGTTATCAAAATTTTACTCCCTTTAGTCATTCCTTCTTTACCATTGATCAGTTAGAAAACAATTCATCTCAGTATAATCTCCTTTTACCGATTCACTTTGGATCTCCCTTTATTCCCCTTATTTTGTTTTGAAAACTAAGCATACACATGGTTGAATCTTGAGATCACATGTTGGTTCATAGGTCAACATTAGTGATCTAGTTAGTCATGTCTTTTGATACTTAGCTTCCTTTAGCTAAAGCCTAAAGATCATTTGTGTGTTTCAATTTATCTCTCATAATTGGTCATTCCAAGTCCATATGGAGGAGAAATATTAAAATTCATAAAACTCCAAAATCTAAATCATTTAACAAAATATAATGATCTAAAATGAAACATTCAAAATTTTCAAAAGTCAAATCACACTAAAAGATGTGATTCTAAGCACATCATTTTTTAATCAAATATCAAACTCTATAGTTTTCCTCATAATAGATTCATGGTCCATTGGGGTGCAGCAGGCCAGTAGATTGGAAAATGAGAACAATTTTTTTACTGGTACCTACTTTCTCATACAAGTACCCAATTTTTGTAGTAGACTAACAAGTATGTAAGAGGTCCTGAGGAATGGGGAACATGTTATGGGATGGTAGGTCCATTTTAATTTTATTTTTCAGAATAACCAACATGAGTTGATCTTAGTACCTCACTTATTTACCTAGACAGCTTTGTGCCTAGAGTGAACATGTATCCTTTGTATATTGATGGTAACTAGTCGCTTAATATCTTTTTATGTCCTTAGTATGCCTCATGTTTCCTTAGTGTTAGTTCTCAGTTGTACACCTCTTATACTTGGCCTTACACACTTGAAGCAAATGTCAAACAAAGATGAAAAACCTACTAGTATGCCATTTTAGTTGGGGGAAGGTTTTGCCTCTAGAATGAACCAGATGCATAAAATGACTGAGAGGCACCTACAAAGGGTATGGTTAGCTCTCTGCTACTTCTAGATCTACCTAAACCAAGGTGAGAGGACCTATAGGTTGGCTTTCTCACATGGAGAGATTATATAATTCAACCTCCATGGGGATTATCAACATAAAGAGACACAAATCTGACTAGAGCACAACAAAACTCACTCACTCCAGCTGAGAAGGGTTGTCACATGGAATGAAAAAATGTTTTAGGCCATATATAGGACACTGCAGATAGATTTGAAAGTAATTGAAACCTTCATTTGAAAGAATCCTCAACAACATAGGGTTTGGATGAAAGATTGCAATGTTGGGTTTCAAAGCACAAAACATAGACACATGTTAAATATACAATATTTATGCATCTATAGGTAAACACCACTTAAGATATGCAAAGGGCGTATGATTTGTAAGGTAGGATAGTTAGATATTTATAAAAAGGGAGGATGGTGCACTGGTGGCCTTTAAACAACAAGGATTCTTTCAACATTCATGACATCCTCTATTGTAGTGATTTGTCTTTTCTCATTGAATCCATAAACCTAGGGTGACCTAACAAGTTATTCAACAACATATTTACAAATATAATGCTAAAAGGGATTTATAATCTATTTCTAAGCCCAAGATGACAACCAGTAATGAGAAGATAATGAAATATCTAATCAATAATATTTGTAAAACATATTACTGCACTTCATCAATAAAAAATAGCAGAGAACCACATGCATTTTCATCAACTTGAAAGAAAATCTTACATATAACAATGTTTCAAATTGCTGCCATGGGGACAAGCATGGTGTATTAACTCCATGTTAGATAGGGGAGACATATAGATATGCTCTCAAAGTTTGATAATGGATATACAACTACAACCACCTTAGAAAGATAAATAAAATGCACACAATAATGATCCTTAAATGTGAAAGAGCCTATACTAAGGAAGACATGAACCAACACAATGAACAATATAATGGCCAACTAACTTATTGAATATAAGACAAACCTTCTATTTATACATTTTTGATCTAAAACTGTGGGTCACAACTCTCAAAAATGTAAAAAAAAGCTTTCAAGTCCACCAAGATGCATCCAGCTAGAAAATGCTCCCTTGTCATGCTTGAAATCTTCATGTAACTACAAGGAAAATGATTGTTGCAATTGACTTTATAATAAATGATGAAGACATGGAGCATATGATTTGATTTTCATGGTAGTATATGACTTTTACATGAGTTAGAAAACAAATATTTGTTTGAGGAATTAAATAAACTTTATCATTAAGTGGAACTGCTTGAATATGACCTAGACCACTTGCTTGCATAGTTGGAACCTCTTGGACAACTACCCTTCCTCCTATGCACACCATGGAAAATCCTGATCTTATAATGATGGCATGGGAATATTTGAGATCTATGGCTACTTGAGAGATATTATTTGGAGTGGTCCACCTTGGATTTGTAGACCTACAATATCTCACCTATGGAGGACTTAGATAAGCATTACAATGACAAATGCAAAAAGACTTAGTTTATTTTTCCTTTTTCACTTTTTGACTCTAAATTATTAGATCTTGCTTGGGAAGGTGAATGTGATCCATTGAATCATGATCTGAGGGGTGGAACATCATTGGCTAATATCTACCCTTGGCCTTGAGGTTATGCCACTTGGTAGATCAATGAGATTTCTATGTCCCTTGCAAATGGTCTCTATTACATTGAGTGTTATCATGCCATGTAGTAGTAGTTTGTTAGATCTCAGGCTCTATTGAACTTTCAACTATTCACTCACATCGTTGGATCTTAAGAACATGTCCAAACTTTTAACTATGTCCCATGAGCTTAACACTTGTCATGCCTGCACTGGTCCTACGTTCCTTTGACTATCCAACTTTGATCATACACTGTTAGATCATTCTTCTCTATGTTAATGTGTACCATTAGATCTACCTCCTTTTGAACTCAAACAACTATTTCATGGAGCCTAAAATTGATGCTCGCATGACTATCTTGGAATATTTGAACCCCAATGGCTAGTTTTTACAGTTTAAAGTTGATGTTCACACACCTATCAAATGATGTCATGTAATTTGGGAAAATTCTTGTATATCTTTTATCTTTGATAATTTGGTCGGTGGGCTCTTTGTCTTGGCATCAATTTCACTAGGATAATTATTCTGTAAGAATTCCTAGTTTTTAAACTTTTGGTCTTCGAAAGAATTTTCTCTGGCCTTTTATTTTAGGTAATTTTCATCTTTGGCATTCTTGTTTTGGGCTTTTTGTTTCTTGTGTTTCCATAATAATTTCTCCAAAATAATAGCATATTCAGGCCTTTTTCCATAGACAAAATGTCTGACAGAATTAATTTGTTTGGTCTTTTTACCATAGGCAATTTTCCTAATGGAAATGAGTCTTCGACCCTTCTCTTTGTCAGGATAATTATCTAAGATAAAATGTCTGAAACAATTTCTCCAAAATAGTTGAGCACTTTTACCAAAATAATTAGAATTTAGCATTTTTTTATTCGTTGGGATAATTATTTTAGATAGTTTGTTTGAAATAATTTCCCCAAAGAAATTGAGCTATGCACTTTTGTCAAAGAAATTGATCTTTACATTTCTGCTAAAGAAATTAGACTTAACATTTTGTCAAAACAACTAACTTTTGTCAAGATTTTTGTGTGGACAAAATGCCTGAAGGGCAAGTGCCTTTTAGGATTTTTACCATAAATAAAAGTTTGAAACAAATGACCCTTACACTTTGTATGAAGGAATTATACTTAACAATTTTATTAAAGGAATTGGTTTTAGCCCTTTTTTCAAATAAATTGGACCTTTGCATTTTTGCCAAAGGGTAAGTACCCTTTCAAATTTTAGAGTGACCCTTTATATCTTTTAAAAGTGCCCTATGAACTTATTGAAAGTGTCCTTTGGATCTTCTAAAAGTGTCTTTTGGATCTTATAAAAATGTCCTTTGGATATTTTTAAAAGTGCCCTTCGAAAAATTTACAAGGGAAAAATCCCTGAAAGAAATGACCTTTCAGGGATTTTGCAAAGGCAAAATGACCCTAATAAATATGACATTATGTTTTACTCAAAACAAATAGATTTTGTCAGGGTTTTTATTGTAGACAATTTGCTTGATGCAAATAAGTCTTTAGACCTTTTACATGAACAAAAAGCCCAAAGATGTATTTCCATCAAGCAAAATATCTTGACAAAAAACTTGAAAAAGACTTGACCTTTGAAGGAAAACTTTGAAAATAGGAATTTGGCCTAATGACTTGGGCATTTACACTTGATAAGGGCCCTATTACTTCAATGCAAGTTTGGGCACCAACATTGGCTCTCGCTCAGGGATTCATACCCCTACGGGTGTGAAAATAACCTTAGAACGTATAACCAATTGCCAATCCATTGGGTCATGGAGTCAAGACTTAGAAATTTTTTGTAAACATCCATGAAGGCTCAACAAAACATGTTAGACTTACAAAAATAGATTAGGAGGATATAAAAATGAACACACAACAAAAGGAACAAAAAAGAATTGTACAAACAAGGCCTAAAGCAAAGGGGCAACAAAATAGTAAAGTAACCAAAAGGATAAAACAATAAAAACACTATACAATATATATAATATCCAGACTCAATCAAGAAAATGCTTTAGATGCTTACCATTATCTAGAAAATCTAGAATCATGCCATCTCTTAATCTCTTAAACTTTTATAGCAGCTTGATGGCCAAGGTGAAGTAAAATAATCTCTGCACATGCCTGAAGGTCATGATGTTAGGATAAAATATGATGACACATTAAATCAAATCCTCTTTGCATGATCTTAAATCTAGATAAGACCACAATAAAAGATCTTGGTACCTTTTCAACAGTTTTAAATAAACTTGCTTCTTGATTGCAATCAAATGTGTACTAAGTAAGAGTGCATCAAGATCAACAATGTCATTTGTACACTCAAAGTACTGTTTGAAAGGGGTCTAAAATTTTTTATCTTCAGGGGCATAAAAGATAACCCCATCTTCATCAATTGACATCTTCCAAACAACATCTTCATTGTCAAACCCAACGTTAAGAACAACTGGTTTCTTAATAATGTCCATATTCCCAATGGAGCTACCCAATATTACATCCCTGTATAACACTTATTTTAGACCACACTCTAGATATTTAATTACATCATGATTGGGTAAATCATATGCGTGTGTTATACCATCATCACAAGCAAACTTATATGTTGGGACCCTCTTGACCGCACTCAAAACTAATCAATAGTAGTATCAAACATCATTTCCACATAGGCAACAAACTTACAAGGGGAGTCTTGATAATTGAACATAAAAATCTCATATCTAGGTAACACATACTTAGGTTCACCTGAATCTTCATCACTTGGTTCAATAATATCACATGGAGGATGTGGGAGGAAACACCTATCACACCAATCAATCTTAAAATCAAAATTCTTATCATTTACCTTGGTACTCAATAAATCAGGCACTTCCATTCAGACCTCCAAACTTGTCTCTTTCATCTTTCATGCAAACATAGAGATGAGACAAGGTTCTGATGAGTCACCTTTAAAGGATGATCTTAATCCTTCCAGCTTTGAAAATAATAAAAATACTCAAAACTGAAGGTTAATGAAGATATTCAAACTAGGAATTGATCTTCCTTGAAACTAAATGATAAAAATCAGAGTCACCACTAGAACCACAATTCTAGAATATAACAGTTAATAAACTATTGTGATACATGATGAAAATAAACTTTGCCAAACTTAGTGATGAGATAAAATCACAAAGACACTAAATTCTTTAGAATAATGTTCAAAAGGGAAAAAAGTACCTTCCAACATGTAATATTTTTAGATCTTTATAATAAATGTAGCAAAAGTCAATTATTAAGTCCTGACATGTCCCCAGTGGAGTGATGTGGTGTTGATGGCCAAGACAATCCAAATGGAGTGAATAACAAGTAGATAACCTTCAAACTAGAAATACTTACACCTCCTATTCTCTACAAGAGTCCCTGATAATAAAAGTGCCTTGGGTGTCTTTCTTCCCCCGCAACGACACCAATTTAGTATTGGTTCCCTATTGTACACCTCTTGCACTCAACCTTGCACACTTGAAGCAAATAGAAAACAAAGATGAAAAACCCACTAGTATGTCATTGTAGTAGGGGGAGGGTTTCACATCTAGAATTGATCGGATGTAGAAAATGATTGAGAGACACCTATAGAGGGTATGGTTAGCTCCCTACTACTTCTAGATCTACCTGAACCAAGGTGAGAGGACCTACAGGGTAGCTTGCTCACATGGAGAGATTTTATTATTCTAACTCCATGGAGATTATTTGCACAAAGAGACACAAATCTGACTAGAACATAACCAAACTCTTTCAATCCATTTGGGAAGGGTTATCACATGGAATGAGCAAATGTTCTAGGTTGGATACAAGCTATTAAAGACATATTTGAAAGTGATTGTAACCTTCATTCGAAAGAATCTTCAAAAACATAAGGGTTGAGTAAAAGATTGCAATGGTATGCTTCAAAGTACAAAATGCAGATACATGTTAAATATATAATGTTTATGCATTTTTAAGAAAATAACACTTAAGATATGCAAAGGGCATATGATTTATAGGGTATGATAGGGTAGTACAATTATATATTTATAAAAAGGGAGGATGGTGTGTTTTTTATCTTCAAATAATAGGAATTCTTTCAACATTCATGTCATCATCTATTGCAAAGATGCAAAAAAATTAAATGTAAGATAATGGAACTACCAGGAGTGATTTGCCTTTTTTCATTGAATCCATAAACCTAGGGTTCCCTAACAAGTTATTCAACAACATATTTCCAAATATAATATTGAAAGGGATTTATAATCTAACTCTAAGCCCACGATGACAACCAGTAATGAGTAGAGAACAAAATTTCTAATCAATAATATTTATCAAACATATTACTACACTTCATCAACAAAAAATAACAGAGAAATACATGCATTTTTAATAACTTGAAATAAAATCTTACATACACCAATGTTTTAAAATGCTACCATGGGGACAAGTATAATCGATTCACTCCATGTTAGATATGGAGACATATAGAGTTGCTCTCAAAGCTTGTTAATGGCTATAAAACTATAAAGGCCTTAGCAATAGAGATAAAATGCACACAAAAATGATCCCTAAATGTGGAAGAGCCTATACTAAGGAAGACATAGACCAACATAATGGCCAACTAACATATCGAATAGAAGTCAAGCCTTTTATTTTAACTTTTTTGATCTGAAACTGTGGGTCATAACTCTCAAAATTATTAAAAAAAAATTCAAGTCTTCCAAGTTGTGTCCAGCTAGAAAATATTCCCTTACCATGCCTAAAATCTTCATGTAATTGTAAGAAAAATGATCATTACAACTACCTCTATAATAAATTATGAAGACATGGAGCATATCCTTTGATTTTCATGGTGAGAGATTCCTCCCACATGATATATAAAGAGAATATTTGTTTGAGCATCCAAAAAGTCTCTATAATTAAGTGAAACTACCTAATGATGCCTTAGACCCCTTTCTTGCATAATTAAAACCTCTTGGATAGTTTTCCTTCCTCCTATGCACATCATGGAACAACTTGATCTTGCAATGATGGCATGGGAATATTCTGGATCCATGGCTTGTTGAGAGATCTTATTTGGAATGGTCACCTTAGTTTTGTAGGCTTGTAATATCTCTCTCATGGAGGCCTTAAACAAGCACAATAATAAAAAAGGCAAAAGACTTAAGTTATTTTTCCTTTTTTACTTTTTGGTTCCAAACCATCAGATCTTGATTGGGGGGGGTGAATTCACTCCATCAGATCATGCTCCAAGGGGTGGAACGTCATTGGCTAATGTCTACCCTTAGCCTCAAGGTTATTCCACTTGGCAGACCCATGAACTTTTGTATCCCTTGCAAATGGTCTCCATTGCATTGAGAACTATCATGCCATATGACAATAGTTTTCTAGATATTGATCCCCGTTGAACTGTCAACTATCCACTCGCATCATTAGATCTTTGGAACATGCCTAGAATTTTAAATATACCCCACAAGATTGATACTTATCACACTTGCATTGGTCCTAGGTTCCTTTGACTAACTAGATTTGATCATGTACCATCAGATCATACTACTCCATGTTAATGCACACTATTGGATATACCTCCATTTGAAATCATAAGATCTTAACATAACTTTCACATTCACATTCAATAACATTATTATGATGCTCACATGATTATCTTAGAACATTTGAACCCCAACAACTATTTTATGTAGCTTAAAGTTGACATCCATGTGCCAATTAAGAAAATTTTGTGAGATTGTCACACTCATTTAATTTGAACAAATTCCTGTGGAGATTTTATCTTTAGTAATTTGGTCTATGGGATCTTTGTCTTGGCATCAATTTCACTGGGATAATTATTACACAATTTTTTTTAGTTTTCAGCCTTTTGGTCTTTGGAAGAATTTTCTTGGGCCTTTTGTTCTGGGCAACTTTTGTTTTCAGTGTTCCTGTTTTGGGATTTTTTTTATTGCATTATTGTAATAATCTCTTTGAAATATTAGCACATTCATGTCTTCTACTATGGACAAAATGTCAACAAAATTAATTCTTTTGATCTTTTTACCATGGGCAATTTGACTGATAGAAATGAGTCTTCGACCCTTCTCTTTATTAGGACAATTATTTCAAATAAAATGTCTGAAACATTTCTTTGAAACAACTAAGCACTTTTCCTGAGATAATTAGACTGTGAAACTTTTGTCTTCATTGGGACAATTGTTTTGGAGAATTTGTTTGAAACAATTTATTCAAAGAAATTAAACTATGTACTTCTACCAAAGAAATCAATCTTTATATTTCTACCTAAGAAATTGGACTTAACATTTTGCCAAAATAATTAAATTTTATTGGATTTTTTGTGTGCAGAAAATACCTGAAGGGTAAGTGCCCTTTAGACTATTTTCCATGGATAAAAAGTCTTAAACAAATAAACCTTACACTTTTCCTGAAGGAATTGGACTTAACAATTTTGTCGAAAGGTAAGTGCCTTTTGGACTTTTGGAATGGCCCTTTAGATCTTTTGAAAGTGCACTTCATACTTATTGAAAGTGTCCTTTGGATATTCTAAAAGTGTCCTTTGGATCTTTTTGAAAGTGCCCTTCAAAAATTTTGCAAGGGAAAAATGCCCAAAAGAAATGACCCTTCGGGGTTTTTGCAAAGGCAAAATGACCCTAAGAAATAGGGTAATATGTTTTACTTGGAACAAATATACTTTGTCAGTTTTTTTGTCATAGTTAATTTGCCCAACAAAAATAAGTCTTTAGACCTTTTGCATGAATAAAAATATTGAAGATATTTTTCCGTCAGGCAAAATGTCTTGACAAAAAACCCAAAAGAGACTTGATCTTTAAATTAACACTTTGAAAAAAGGAATTTGGGCTAAGGACTTAGGCATTTACACTTGATAAGGGCCCAATCACTTTAGTGAAATTTTAGGCACTAACACTAAGGTCTTCTAATAAGAATCCTACGCTATGATTTTTACATTATTTATTTCATTAGATACAATCCTAACATTTCCCATTGAGAAATATTATTTTTTTCACTAATCACTCCCCCTAGGTATCCTATTTGTGAGTTGTAATGTAAGACCTCAAAAAGGACTAGGCCTTCCTCATAAATTACCAAATTTTCACATTACCATTTAAGACATCCTATTTTAACATATTTTTCCCATTATTTCCACCTCATTGGTGTTCCCTTTGTGAGTTGCAGTGTAAGACCATAAATAGAACCTAGACTTTCTCATAAAAATTTCTAATACCTAAGTCACAATCAAATTACATGTGTCAAATTTGAGATAAGTCATGATTGATTATGAGTTATAAATCATTGACATGCTTCCCATCTTGATTTAGTATGTTTTATGCTTATTTCATTAATCTTTCACTTTTATCTTCTTATTTTCTAATTATATGTAAGAATATAATCATTTCTCTTAAGTTTTTCATACTTCTCAGCTTGAATTAGTGCGATTAATTTAAGTCCATTTTTCCAATTTTGTTTCTCTTTTATACATCCCAGTGTGATTTAGTATGATTGATTGATTTAATTGTTTTTTTTCTACCATTTGTCTTTCACGTGCTTTCCATTTTATTACATTATTTTCATACTTCCCAATGTAATTTAGTGTGATTTTACTTGTTTTAATTTGTTGTCCATCTCTTTTTTCATGGTTTAAAAATATTCAATCCTTTTGTTTACCATTTTTTGGTTTATTATACTTAGTCATCTTTTGTCATTACACATCTCCCATTGTGATATAGTGTGTAGTGCATTTCTTTTTGATTAATTATACTTTTCCACGTCCTTTTTGCCTATTTCTTTTTAACCATGCATGTGTATCACATAATGATAGAAAAGAAAAAACTCCATATATATTTCCCATAACATATACAACCAAAATAAAATAAAAATGCTAAAAAATAATATATCCATGTATCAACAACCATAACCAAAATATAACTCAATGAAACCAAAATCCAACAATCAAAATAATATATCTCTATATATCATGTATTTTGGACAAAGGTACAAAATACAAAAATACATCGCTCAAGGTAAGGGGATTTTATATCATATTTTTAAGGTGGTCCTTTCATATTTGATGGTCTTTTTAGGTCCTCAAGATCAGTTGGTGCCCACTTTATCATTGTATCAAAGGAGGATAAAGTTCATGTTGTGGGATTATATGAAGAGAGAGAAGCTGAGCTATATATTGCTATATATGATGTTAAATTACATCAATGACAAAGGGAAAGAATGTTGGAGAGTTGTCAGTGATGCCATGGTGATGTCATGAAGGTGTCCTTATGGGTGGATGAGGTGTCTTGATAGTCTATGTGACAATGACAAATTGTGCAATGTGTTTATTCTTGTATGCTTGAAGTATGATTGGTTGATATTTAGTGTTGTCATGGTTAGAGATGTTCAGGGATGAGTATGGTGATTTGAGAATGTGTAAAAGGTCTCTAAGATGTTTTCTAAGCTTTGAGATCTTGTGTAAATGAATGGAATTCATCTGGTTGTCCATAGTTTTCATCTAGACATTTTGGTCCAGTGACAAAAAATCTGAGGTAGTTTGACGACAACACCATTACCACATGGGAATGAGTCAAAAGGAGTTGGTCATATGGTTGTGATCATAGTAGTCCCTAGTTATTATGCACCAGATCTCAAGTCATATATCAAAGTGTATCAAAGATATGAGGGTGAAAAGTTGGCTTCTCAGTCAGAATTCATTGTTTTCCCATAGCCAAATTTACATGTGGCCAAAAAGAGTTGAGTAAGCATGTTTATAAGGTCAGCATTCACACGCATGGAGGTGTTAGGATAGAATGATCATATGGGTTTGTTCATTTTTATGCCTAGTTTATTTGCACTAAATTTTAGATCATGCAATATAACACGTCAAAAGATATGCATATGCAAAATTTGGCTTCCAAGCATTTTGACTATTTTCCCATACTCAAGCCAATTTTTTAATGTGGCAAGAAGATCCGAGAGATAATTTTGATGGTGGCATATATTACACATGTGAAGGTGTCAATAGAAACTAATCTTATGGGTTTATTTAGTTTTGATCCTAGTTTATTTGTGCTAAATTTTAGATCATGCACTGAAGCATGACAAAAGTTATGCATGCTCAAAGTTGGCCTCTTAGGAAGATTTTGACATAGTTGGCTCTGTGATAGAAGATTTTGAGAAGGTTTTTTTAATGGCATTATATCTCGCACATGTGAGGATTCTATAATCTAGTTGTTATATGGTTGGATTCTCCTACATGAGGATATCATCTGGTTCAAATTTGAGACCATGCATCTAAGCGCATAAGAAGTTATTAAGGTTCAAAAATAGCTACTTAGGTAGATAAGCAAGGTTCCCATAGTCATTTTTTCATAAGTTAAATTTTGATCAAGATCGATGATGCACATTACTCCAAGAAGTCATGAAGTAGTGAGATGAAGACATGTGTATAATGTTTAATGATTCAGCAAAGGTAAAGGATAAGGATCTAATGGCAAGCAGGTGTTCATAAAGATTGATCGAATGATGAGTATTGATAGTTAAAATACCTGGTTGGTTCACAAAGATTGATGGAGCACATTGAGTCAACATTTCAAGAATGCACAAGATGAGGTTTAACTAACTGAGGTTTAACGGTTGGCATTAGTGGACTATGTGTTAAATATTGAATAAGATTGATGGTGTCTATTATATCTGAGTTGAGAGGACACGAGATGCAAGCATTGTGTTTGAAGTTTAACTATAACCATTTGAATTTAACATAGGGAAAATCTACAGCTTTGTATTTTGTCCATATCTTTTGATAAAAGTCAAATTTTCTATTACCATAAAAATAAAAGTTATAGAGGACTCCAAGGTACATCTGGAAATATATATTTGAAGATATAGAAGTGTGTATAGTCAAAGATATTAATTTTTAAATTTGACTATGTGTTCATGCTTGTTATGCAAGTGACATGACAAGGATGTTTGAGCTTGTGTTGATGTTATTTTAATGTGTCTTGATGAATTGGCTATTAAGGAGTGTTGTAGACTCCATGAGGATGTTATATGACTATTTTGGAGGTGTGATCAATCTATATTGAGAATGAACAATGCTTAAGAAGTTGATTATTTATTCGGGAATGGTGTTCTTATGTAGAAGGTCTGTGTTTGAGTTATTTAAGCATATACAGAGGTGAGATAAGATGACTATGATCATTCAAGGATGTCAAAGGGGACATAAAAAGTGGACCCATGTATTTTAAAGTGTTATTATGTTCTTATTTTACTCAAGGGTCCGTTAAATGGGTGAATAGTTCTCTATGAGACCTATAAGAGCTATAAGGGCCTTACTAAAAGGTGTAGCTGATTAAAGGTGACCCTATAGATGCTATGACCAACCTATGAAGATTGTATTGAGTTATGTCTTAATGTGAGAGATGTATTAAGGATAAGGCATGCCTAATGGCTGACCAAGGTGTTGATTATCAAGATTTATCTATAAATAGTGAAATCAAAGATGGTGATTTCTAGACTTTGTGTGTGAGAGTGAGGAGTGATTTGAGAGAAGATTATTTATGTGAATTAAGAAGAGAAGAAGGGATAGAGTGCCCTGAGGTTGAATTGAAGAGTAGATCATTTTGAGGACTATTTATATGACTTATAGGTCATAATTATGTTGGAAAAATAGTGCTCTTGCATATTGAGTGTGAGCAAAGGTGAAGAGTGTTAATTAGAGTTCCATCATCAGGTGTTAAAGACATCATTTCAAAGGTGGATGTGTTCTTAGGTGTTGTTGTGATAGGTCAACATCTAAGGTGGTTGTAGCCTCCTTAAAAGGTGGGACTTGATAAAAGGTATGGTTGTTGTAGCTCAGATAGATAGGTGTGGCATCACCTTGTGGGATTGTAGTCTTACAAAATAGGGATTATAGTTCTTTGATCATTTGTATATGGTATAAATTAGTTCTTTTTATTATAGGATAATAATCTAATTGTAGGTTTGAGTGGGTTTTTATTTTCCAAGAGGCTTTCCCACGTATGTCATGTGTTATGCGATTGATCTTTCATTATCTCTCTTGCTCATTTATATGATTGATGTGTATGCTTCATAAATTCTTGTGGTAGCTGATTGAGTGTTTTATAAAGATCATAATTGAAGTTGGATTATTTGGGCTCACTGATGCACTCCCCCCTCAGTGATTGTACCTATAACAAGTTTTGGGGAAAATGTTAAAAAAATTTACAATGTTTAGAGAGATGATTGGGAGGATCAAATTCCTATTATTTATGGGCCTATCAAGCACATTATAAGAGATATACTGGGTTCACTCCATTTTAATTGGCATACGACCTTGAGGTAGTAATGCCTATGGAATATATTATGTCTAGTTTACGCATTGTGATAATCATGAGATTAGGAGATCAAGATTCCCTAAAGGCAAGGTTGATGGATTTCACTAGGATGGAAGAAAATAGATTAAGATCACAGTAGACCCAACAGATCAACAAATAAATTCAAAAGGTATGACATGATCATAACTTGCGATCTAAATAATCTTACCTAGACTAAATAGTATTGCTTTATGAGAGCAGATTTAAAACATTCCTCGAAAAGCTATGCATAAGATGGAAAGGAACCTACATTATTCATGAAGTATCACCATAGGCTACCATAGTGCTAAAATATTTGTATGGAACCATATTACAAGGATTAATAAATTGTTATAGGCTTAAGCCATATCATCTTTAATCTCTATCGTTCTGCTAAAAAAATTGAATGGGTGCTTAGTAATACCTTATAGTTAGGATTTAATTTAATGTTTTTTTTTTCTATTTTGTTTTCTTAGGTTAGAATGTTTGTATAGTTTGTTCATTTTTGTGCAACACATCGTAACCATTAGGAACTAGTTATCATTATTAGATGTGATCACATTCTAAAGATAGTTTATCAAATATAGCTGGTTGTAACTACATTGATCATTATAAATATATTTGGGAAGGAAAAAACAAGACCAATATAGTGAGCAGAAGGCCAATAGTCAGGTTAAACCATCGACGACATGATGTTTCAAAAGATTACATTAGTTTTAAAGTAGTTTTGGTAATAAAAGGATAAGTGGATACATAAAGGAGATTGATTAATCAAAAGGATAAATAATCACCTATAATAAATACCAAAGATGTAAATTAAAGATCCTAAGCACCAAATGTCATTGTCAAGGTGATTTCCAAAAACTAATATTAATTGAAAAGGGAACATTTGTACACACGTAGTCAATAAATTTAAATGAGATGGATGAAATTGGGTGCCAATAGCTATAAAAGAGCAAGGTATCCACAACAATAAAACATTACAACCTTTAGCTCACAAGAGACTTCTATGATCTAAATTTTGAATACCTAATCATGAATGGATTTCAAACAAGAGTATAATCACTTAAAGCAATCATTCAGCCTATACTATTGATCAATCCATAGAAAGAGGTCAATTATTGATTACACTAACAGTTGCACAAAAAGAGGAGATGGGAACTAGGCTAGCCCCACAATAGACTAAATACAATGATCCAAAACTATTTAAATTCATAGACATAACATAAACTACTTTGTTTTCCAAGGTGATCAAGGGGTAGCATAAGCAAGAGTCCTAATACTAAAACATACACTCAAAGGCTCTAACATTGAATGGTTACTTAAACTACCTAAATTTAAGAAATTGGATGAGGTTATGATGACTTTGTTGAGTGGTTATAATCAAGGAGTTATCCATTTAGCTCAAGATGTTATAATTTAGGTTTTTGTGCACAACATGGCATGAGTAACTAGTCCACCTGATCACAACAAATCTCTCATGTATTATAAGTATACAACACCACCCATCCACTCAAATATTAGTTAAAAATATACCACTATGGTAGGGTGAGGAAATCCTATTGATTTGATTGAGAATGCTTTAATGCACATCATAGTGCAATGTATGACCAAAATATTCTTGCAAACCACAAAGCAGGCAAAACAAGAAACAAGAGGCATCATTAACATTGCTTATTGAATGATGAATTTGCAAGAGGATTTCAACTATCCTAAGTTTGTAGTAGTTGAGATTACCATGAATATAGAAAAGGTACTTGTGAGAAACACACAAACCATTCAATTCTAGTTTTTGGTCCTTTTATTGTGTTTCACACAATGGAAATCGCCACTAGGGCCAGTTAATGTAACTCTAGTTTTTTTGTCAAAATAATGCCTTCATAAGAAGTGCATGGACTAAAATAGGCCAATATTATGATAAATTAGGGAGATTCAACACATGGTGGCTAGAAACCCTAGCCTTGATCCAATCACACCCTAGGATTCCACATGATGTAATGTAGTATCTGGGTCAACATACCTCAATTACCATATTTCACAATAGCATACAGATTAAGGTTTATGAGTTTTCTACCCCAACTATCACTCTAATTCTATTTTTCATTTTGATGGTTGAAGTAAAGACTAAATTATACCAAAAAAACTCCCTAGTTGTGAGGTTGATACCTCCATTGTAAGTCATCTCTTTGTAGGTGCAATAACCACAAGCAAAGCAAGTACCTTCACAACAACCCACACAGTTGTAGGCCCAATGAACATAACTAACATAGTTTAAATCTACAATTCAACAAGAGAAAGGAAATAGGAAATCACCTATACATAGAACCCCACCACCTTTACCAAAGAAAAGAACCTATAAAATGAAGTCATGGCATGAGCATCTCATGATTCCATGAATATCTGTTGAGTGTGACCTACCTAAATTAGGGATAGAAGAACAAGAAGTGCTTCAATAAATGTTGGAAGATATTAAAATAAAGGTGTATGATGTAGAGGAGGTGAATGATTTTTTATTTTAGAAAGCAATACACACTTGTAAAGTGAAAAATCAAGTAAGACAAGACCTTTGGGTTAATATTACTCAACCACCTTATTCTATCCTTATTAATACTTTAGGATATGAATTAGTTGGGCATAAGTTAGAGGTCAAAATATTTTCAATGGAACTAGCCACAGGTTCATCAATTATGTAGGTGGTTGATTTATCTACAAAAGGTAGTCCTACATAAATCTTGTTCTGGTGACCATGCACAAAACCATTTACTAATCCATCACAAATAGTGTAGGAAAGGATGGTATCTTTTGGAAAACTTGCATAACAAAGTAGTGTGCATTAATAATAGGTAGCATAATAATAACCTCAGCCCTAGGGTGAAAATAAACAAAAGTAGACCCTTAAGCCTCCAAAAAAATCTAGGAGAAAGAAGTTGGTATAAAAATATCAATTGGGTGAAGTGTAATCACCTGATCATACTGAATCTGACAATGAGATTAAAGGGGATGAGGAACCCATGGATTTAACCATGATTGGGGAAGTAGTTGAACAACAAACTATGCATGGCATACTTAAAATTTAGGATTTGAAGGAGGAACAAAGGACTAAACAAAAACAAAAATAAGCAAAAATACCAAAAGCAACATAATAAAAAGCTATGTAGAGTTAAAAATAGAAGAAAAAGATATAGACATTGAATAAAAAAAGAAAGGTGAGGAAGGAGAGGTTGCGCAAAAGCAATCCAAAAAAGTAAAAACTATCAAAAAGAAAGTTAAGGAAGAAGAGGCTGAGTGAAAGTAAGCCGAAGCAGCTATAGCCATAAAGAAGAAAGTTGAGGAAGAAAAAGTTGTACGCATGCATTGCAAAGAAGCAAAGGCAAAGAAAAAATAGCAAGAGAAAGCCCAATGACAACAATAAGAGGTGCAAGTTGTTCATAAAAAATATAAGGATCAAGAAGCTAAAGCTAAGGTTGAAACTAAATCCAAAGCTTAGACTGAGGTAAATGCTAAATCCAAATCCCAAGCTGATGCTTAAGATAAGGTTAAAGAGAAATCTAAAGCTGACACCAAGGCCAAGGTAAAAATAACAACCCAAGCCAAGGAACTAAAGGATGCAAAAGCACATGCAAAGGTATCAACATCAAATCACACTAAGGGCATCGAAGAAGTAACACAAATATATAACCAATGGATATGGGATATCCTTGCTACATCAACACATAAGATTACTTTCTTAATTTCACTAGCCTAATTCACACCTACTCCTACAACATCTGTGACCACATCTATTATACTTGCCACCATTAAAATAGAAACATAATTGTCTGTGACCCAAATGTCACTCTAAAAATATATTAAAGGAGTTGTATCATTTCATGTATCTATTGCATAGAAGGCCTCAGATTTGGAGTAGGAAGTCCTAAAGCTACAAGATGAAAAGGATAATGTAGAAGAGAATCTAGCCAATGTTAGACAATTAATCAATAATTCTTATCCCACCTTAGTTATGCAAGTACTAGGTGATCAAGTCATGTCAAAAGATAAAAAATTCACTACTCTATTGAAAGGCCTCATAAAGAGTTGGGGAGCTACAATTTTTTTTTTGGCATTGTGTACATAAGGACAAGCTCTCAGAACAAAAATAGACATCATCTGTCAACTCCATGATGAGTATTAATAGGTATTAGACACTATTGTAAAGCAAGCTAAGAAGATAACCCAAAATATGCTAAAATGGAGACAACATTTGAATCAATTCTTGGCTATTGTGAACATTGAATTTGCCACTATCAAAAAAGCTAAAGTTGTATAAGAGGATCTAATGGAAACTGTAGAGAAAATGAGTAGTGCACTTAGAAAATTGTTGGACTATAGGGATGTTTCCATATAGAAGATGAAAGTATGGCATAATAAAATAATGCACAACCCTTTTGAAACCATTCAAGCCTAGAAGATAGCAAATAGATTGGATGAGCTCATCTTGGACATTATATAGAAACAATCTAATCCCAAGGTGTTTCTTAAATCACACACGATGAGGATTTGTAAAATATGACGATGATCTAGGTACCATTGCTAATTATGCTTGCCATGGTATATGAAGTGCTCACTGACTGGAAAATTATCAAGTAGGATCTCACTCAAGTTGATCTAGCCATTACTTAGATAATAGAGGAGCCCCAATTCATTTCTCCACAACATCTTCAAAAAATCATACATGAGAGTAAGAGAGACACAAAGGTGCAACCTTTGCAACTACCTTTGGTAGTGGATACATCAGAAAATAATGGGTTAGCAACTACTAAACCATGGTAACCTTTGCAACTACCTAGCCAAATAGTCCCTCAGTTGTTGCAGTAAGGTTTGTGCACTTCTTTTTTGTGACTTCCAACATATTTCATTTTTTGTAAGATAGTATATACATTAAAGATGGGTCTAGAATGGTTGAAAACCCATAAAGTGCAACCACCTAGTAATGCTAGTGTATTGAAAACCTATAAGGGAGGTAGGCTAGTATGTTATTTAGTTGAAAATCTGAAAGGGTGGATAGGTAGTGCACAAAAGGTAAAAACCAATCAATGACACTTGGGAACAATAAATGTGACTTTTGTTTATGACTTATCTTTTTAGCTTAGCTCAAAACCACTTACAATTTTATCTCGAGAAGAGACAAATATTTAAGTCTGAGAAAGTATTGGACAAAGAATGGAGCTTGAATAGAACTATGAAATATATGAGACAGACACATGTGCAAAGTGTATGATTTTGTATTTTGTATAACTTTTGTATGTATTCATCTTTATAAGCCTAATTGGGTAATAGAAGAATGTGAAGAGTCTCTCTTTTTGTATCTTTAAAGGCTAGAATGTGGACAGACAACATGATTGTTAAAGACTGTTTATAAAACTTTGATATAATAGAATCTGGTTTGATGTCTTAATAAATATTAATAAAATTATTTTGTTATGGTTTTATTTATCTTCTTTTATGTATGGTTTATGCATAGTGAGTACTATTTTAGTTTTAATTTGTTATCTAATGCAATGTTAGTTATTATTTGTCTTCTATTTTTATCTATTTCATCATACTTTTTTGTCTATTCTTATACATCATAGATGGCTTATAATATTGTTATCTCTTCTATCCCTGTTGGTACTCTCCCTTGCACAAGCTATCCCTGTAATTACCATGTTATATATTATTTCCAGGAACCTCTACTAACACTTAACCATTGACATCAAAATTGGATTTACTTTCAAACTTGGTTGCCTTTTTAACTTAGCCTATTTTCAGTGTTTGATTTATAAAATTGTGTAGGTTTTTGCATTCCTTCATAGCATGCCAATTGTCACCTTTTCATAGCTTGGACACCATTAAATTTATTTTGTGTTTGTTTGCACCATCAGCCGAGCTTCCCACACATCATGATGCAACTTTGGATCCCTTTCACAATTTATTTTAAGGCATTAATTTTGCTTGGTTATTATGTGCCATATGTCATGATTTTGCACACTCGTACACTCAAAATTCACAAGGCAAGTCAACATAGATCTTGAGGACTAAGGGTTTGTGAGGTAATCTAAGATTTCCACTTGCTAATTGGGTATTTAGGTGTAGTTTCATTCCTTTTAGCTAAGGTATTTTTAATAAGGCAACCTATGGGCCTATGAGGCAATCACATCTTGCCACATGGATTGACCTATCATCCTTGCTTAGTCTATATGTTAGAACTCCTACACTCAGATTTGTGTGTTACTTGATCATAGTGTCATGAATTTTGGAAAATATAGTATAATTTTCCCCCGTGATCTTGTTATTCAATCATAAAGTGTCAAGTGTTGTCATGGCACTTCCTCACATGGAAAAGGTGTAGATCATATTTGAATGATCAAATAGAGTCTTGGTTGCATGAAAATATGTTACATAACATCAAATATAAATTTAAGGAGACATATCATTACCTAAATAATAACACCCATGATTTGGCTAGTCACATTAGCCCATGAGCACCTAATTAAAGTTGACAACCATCTAGCTTGTGAAACTGTTAAAACATGCATAAGTAGTATAAAAATGAAGGCAACTATATTATCATTTAGTAATCACCAATATTATCTTGGGTGATATTAAATCAATGGATGATTACATAATCATGTCATATTTGTCTTCAAATAGACTAAAACCACTTGAAAGAGACTACAACCACTCATACCTAGGTGGATTGAGACTTTGATGTCCCATGATCATTAGTGAATAACTGCTTGGATATTTATGGTGATCAAAATTAGAACCTAAGAAAAATTAAAATAATTAAATTTTTATGATGATATAACTTTAGCCCAAATCTTGGTAGGAAGTAGCCTTTTATGGGCCCATAACCCACTTATCGTAACCTAGTGATAATATAACATTCTCAAATTAAGACTAACTTGATAGACCTCCCATATTAATCTAAAATGATTAGTTTTGGATTTTAAATTCAATATTAGTTATTGCAAGTAGATGTGAACCTTTGATTAATGAGTTGTTAAAAAATGGGTTTATTTGCTTTGCACAAGCATAATTAAGTTGATTAAAGGAAAAAATTATAGTTGGTTTTGGATTAGCATGAGTGGGTACTATACATTGGGCCCCATAATCCCCCTTCTCCCCCCCATCTCCTAAGATAACCAATGCAACCCACATGGTGTTAGTTTACTACCATACATCATCATAGTACACCTCTTTCCAACACCCATACACATGTCGTTAGAGTAGAAACCAATAACTCATGTGGTTGTGGTGGTGTCACCTACCATAGTAATATTACATGAATGATATAGATGCAAATTAAAGTATATCATGGTTATCCCACACTCGATTATATCACACATTCAAATATCTAACATTTATTAATAATCATGATCAGAGTCTATAGGATCTTGAAATAATATAACCATGCATGTTAATCAAAATACATACCATAACACATTCACGTCAACTCATATGCATTTATCACTATATTTTAAATGACTATATATCAATCTTATCATGTTAATATAACTTGTATTACAACCAACCAATGGCCAAGTATAAAGTGCATTTATGATCGTACATGTTTTAAGTTAATCAATGTGTATAACTAGTATGTATCACATAAGAGCAATAAGACTGCTACAAAATTCACAAGTATCATATGTTTTAAAATTATTCTATTGTTTATCACAAGAGGATAACCACACAATAGTCCATTAGGATTCTCTAGGATTGAGTATAAGTAGTTTGTCACGAGATTATGTCAAATCCCTAAGTGGATAGAAGTATTTTCACAAGATACTCTTGGAAAGCAATGTTGGTTCTACCGCTCAGTATTAATCACAACTTTATCAAGTAAAAAATGAAGAAAAATCGCATGACCTCCTTTACATGAAAGGTGAATTTATTTATTTAGTGTCTTAGTGTCATGAGTTACAAACCCATAACTTGTCTCATTACAGTCATACCTTTTAATATAGCTTTGTTAAGAAAAGAATGAATCAATACCTAATTTACCTAGAGTTCCTGATGTTGCAACCTGAGATTTGATGCCAAGTGTAACATCCCCACAACACACCTCAAAACACAACCCTATTTTTTAATCAAAACATGATAATTTGCTTGTACTGAGGAAACATATTAGTTACCAACTATTGACAATACAATCCCGCTCAACACTAAAGATAAACCAAGGCACATATAAAATAGTTTGATAACATGGTGTTTTATATTTAAGGGAATTAATTACCATTATTTTACTTTCAATGACACTTTTCAATGGAAAAGGAAAGTAACTAGTACTTATATCAGAACACAAGTAAAAAGGATGGTTATATCTCATCAATAATCACTTGAATTTTCAAAACAGAAAAGGATTAATTATTAATTCTCTTTCAATAATCCTTTTCATGAATATGAAATGAGTGATTGTCATAATATAGTATTATTATACCATAGTTACGTCGATTACGACCATATAAATTCAAGTCCATATCCGAAGATTACTGATTGAAGCAATAAGTTCACCAAGTGTGGATTTTAGTAATCATATACATATTTAGATGTAATAATACTAATTATAAGTTTAAATACAAAAATGAACACATATCTGCATGGGAATTAGGCATTTCCCATAGCTAACAAATTTTTTATTGATATAAATTGAAACAAGCTTCATTCTATATAGCTAGTCTAGAGGAAGAAAGAATGCATTTCATAAGATCTATTGTTCTAATCAACCCAAGTAGAATGTCATCCAAATCCGAGGATGAAAATACTACATTAACAAGGTGTAGTTGTTACCTCTCATAAATGAAATCAACATACTATTGATGATTATGCTAATGAATTTAAAATGCTAATACATAGTGGATGTGTGTTTACTTCATCACTAAATTTATTCAAATAAAGTTTCGTTAAAAAAGTGTAATCATGTATATTCTATTAAACATTTTCAACCTCCAAAAAAAAATAGTTAATTAAAAAAAATAGTTAATTCATATAAAATTATCATGGTTTAAAATAAGAGATAACAAATCTATATAAAATCCAACTCCAAGTAACACATTTAGATTTTAGCCTATATTAATTATAGTGATTTTTTAACAACCACATGATTTCTACACAAAACATCATAAAAATATCAACCCAATTTTAAATTTCTAAGATTAGAAGAAGCTACAAACACACCAATGATGATGTTCAAAGTATATAGCTAGAATGAAGAGTTCAATACAAATTTATGAGAAGACATATCCACAGCATATAAATGATGTAAGTATTTTGAGTACTTGTTCTCTTTGGGGTCAAGATAATCAACTCAACAAAATTATAGTATTTAACAAAAGACCTTTCTCTAGCTGATTCGTATTTCCTTTTAACTACGCTCCATTCTACGTTAAATAATTAATGATAATATCATAAATTAGCATAAACTAGCATGATACCCCTAGCATAATCATCAATCTGAACTAGATCCTTGAGCATATCTATCAAGGTATTGCTATGAAAATAAATATATTTATAAATATTTTTCATCCAAACTATCTTCATTAGTATTAAAGAATCAATAATATATCACATTTACAACTACCATAATATGTAAAATTATAAGAGAAGTTTAGCCTTGAACAATCTAGAATATTAGATTTCCCATCGCATTATGTTACCAAATTTTTTAAATGTTCTTGTATTTTCATATGCTTTAATTATTAGTCTCAAAGAGAAAAATTATAGGAGCCATTTTGCATTAATTTGAAATTAATCTTTGATCCTCTCGCTAATCAAATGACATTGATTTGCATGCCAAAAAATGTGTCAAATTTTTGTAAAAATAAATAGCAAGTTTTTTAATAGCGTTAACAAAAAAATTATTACGAGTATTCTAATTGGTCAAAAAAATTATAAGTTATGAGAGACTTCACTTCAATCGAGGTAGTGAGCACAAAGCCAAGTTGTAATAATAATAGTTTTTTAATTCCCGCATAACTACACACAACTGCTGTTTGGAGAATCAAGACTCAGTTAGAGCGGGGTCCCATGTTGGGGTCTATTGCTTCTACAAAAATGGGAAATGGGGTTCTATGGCTTTTTTTGAAAAAAATGACAGCTTAAAAAAAGTATTCCAAAAAAAATTCAGCAGTGACTGCTTCAAGACTCATTTCCCAACGGAGGGAAGCAATGAGGGGCACAAAATTTCTTCCACCCACTCCAAAAATTTTGATTTTTTTCTACCACATAGCATACTTGCATGTGGTTGCCTCTAAAAAAAATATCAGATTCTAAACATAGCATGTAAAAAAAATAATCCATGGAACCACACATATGGGAACCTAAATTTTAGTAGCAGTATTTATAGCAAAAATTAAAAAAATGCATAACGCAGGGGTCACATGAGGGTGCTGCTACTCCTATTTTTAATGAGTGGATAGACCCATGAAAAATGAAAGACATCGCAATAAAAAAATTTATAATCTTTTCCTAAAAACAAGAAATTGACTAATTTTTAAAGGGGAAGTTTAAAGTGGTGGAAAAAAGAAATAGGGAGTTTTCCATGCATAGTTCTATTTTTTAAGAAAATATTTTACCAAATATAAATTTATGAGTGATAAAAATTTGTCTAAACTTTAATTATAAATAAAAATATAATAATTTTAAATATTATCCTTTATAAAATTACAACATATACTCAAAATTTTTATATTATGAGACTACTTTGCTATATATGTTCTCAAATTTACTCTCTATTACCCCTTGAGAAAATTTAGGAGCCCCCTTCCCATAAAACCACTTCCTAAAACATTTAATAAAAAAAGCTCCTGTAATTTCTCAGAGGTCTTTGCTTAAAATCAGTTACCTGGCCCCAGCATAGGACCACTACCTTAGACTACCTTCGTTATAATCCTCTGACTGCATTAAATCGGGGCAATGCCAGGGTGTGTATTGTCATAAATAATTTACAGCGCATTGCAGTGATAATTTATTGTTGGTCTGTTATGGAGCGCAGGCCCAAATTCATTTTCTCCTACTCCAGAACATTCTTCCTCTACCATGGCACGATCACAGTTAGTTTTGCTAAGGTGAGAGAGGGCTTTAAATTGTTGCTACTTCTGGGTTTAATCTTTGTTAAAAGTGGTGTGCGTAGGAAAGGAAATAGGACCTCCAACTCTCGGCAAGAATTTAATATACAGGTGCATACGGAGGCAGGATTAATTTAATGCACAATGTGAAGATAAATCAGGGAGCTATCAATCCTATTAGCAGTACAATCCCCCATTATTTAAGCACTTTATGCCCTTTCATTACATCATCATAACTCCAGAGTATCTGCGCCTTAGTTGACAAGATGTAGTTGATGAGGATGCTTTTATGGCCTCACAAGCACCATATCTGGTAACCTCCATAACTTTTAATTTCCCTTTTTGAAAACTCATTTTATTTTTCGGATACCCAATTTTTTGTGTTGAATGCCCAATTTGTCTTTGGAGTACCCATTTCCCTATTGCAGTGGTTGCATGCTTTATTTATTTGTCTATATTCCCTCCCAATATTGTTTACTGAATATATCCTTGTTCATTTTGAATGCCCATTATATTGGCTTATCTATTTGATTTGTGTGCAACTATCCTTGCCAATCGTTAATTTCTATATATGCCCTTGAATACCATTCCTTGATTACATTGGTTAATTGCTTGATTTCTATGTATATATCATCATCCATTATTAAATTCTGTGTACATCCTTGTTACCCTTTCTCCGATGATTTTACAAATTGTTTGATTTGTTTTATATATTCACTCGTTCTTGATTTCTGTATACATCCTCCTTCCTAGTCATAGGGTACATGTAAACAGAGCAAGTATTTCAGATCTCAGATCTGAATGCATATTAGGGATTACATGCTTTTGGCATTCTTGATATGGTAGATAGTCTTAATTGGTAGAGATCTGCATGTTATGATGACTTATAATGGGTTTATTGAATATTTTGACAGAAATATGTAGGCTAATTCAATGGGCATATAGAATTATTAGACATAAATCTATAGGGCAATGCAATGGGTATATTTAATTATAGACATGAATCTTTAAGGTAGTTATCTATGACTGCATATTGTATCCTAAGTTGCATGCTGCCTGTTAAGAACATTGCATAAATGGCATGGTTTTAGGAACGATGGGAGTGTTTGGAATAAAATATGTTCTTGTGATTTTTAAGAATGGACAGAAATGGTTTTTGGAATCATGACAAGTTTTTTGAGTGGAATGGGTTTTATTGATTTCTAGGAATGTACTTCATATATTTAGAAAATATGGGAGGCCTCAAGAACTAACTTTGAATTTGGCCTTGCTTGATCAATGAACGTTGGTTGCTTCAATCACTCTTGCGAAAGAGGAAACCCAAAGCTTGTAATAATTCAGACCTCCAAATGCAAAATTGAGAGATTCGTAAAAATTGGAAGCCCAATGCACATTTGTGGGTTGTCTCTCTTTTCTACTCGTTGTAGTATTGAATTCATACCATGAACCCTCGTCTTTACTAGGTAGCTAGGCTAAGGGATTTGTTTCAGTGTAAGACTAATGGTAATCTTCCCCCTTGTCGTTTCACTTGGTTTTTGCAAAGATTATGAGTGAAATTTTATAGATTAATGGATGTGTTTATTTCTTATAGTTCTATCACTATATTATTTCATGTTACTCTGAATATCACGCTCATTCTGGTATTTTTAAGGCACTGGTGTATATTTCGAACATCTGAGAAACTGGTCCAAATGTTAGATGATAAAAAAATTAATAAATGGAACATTATTTAATATTGATATTATTTTGTTTTGCAACATAACCCAAACAAGGAAACTACGATCTAGACAAATTTGGGAATAAGAGAAAGCATCCCAGAAGCATAGATGGCAATGTCCCACTTTCAAATCTTGACCAGAAGTTGAAGAACAACTCCTTATTGTACTCACGCAAAAGGTGCGAAATCAAAATACATTGCCCTTTACATTTGATTGAATAGTGGCACCTTTACGAGGTGTTATTAATCTTATTCAATGTAATTCATGATTTAGAAAATACAGATTGAGGGCATGTGAAGTTCAGTTTTCCTTAATAGATTGGGAGCATGCCACTTTAAGAGAATGAGCACAAGTTATGGGGAATACATTAATTGCAGTAACAGTATTAATGTTCCATCAAATTCATCTCCTCAGCAAGTTTGATATCAAAATGATCAAATTAGAATTGGGAAGAACCTAAAATTAAATGCAGTGGTGAAATGCAATTTCTCAAATTCCAATTTTCTATTTGTTATTTTTTCTTTGTTTCTTTTTGCCTAGAATAGATTTTTTCTTTTTATTGGATTGTGAATTGGGTTGATGGATCCATTTATATTTTTCCAACAAGAAAATGGCATGGAACATATGTCTAGATTTATATAGAGGCCATTGCACTATACTAAAAAAAAAGGGGGAGCAGGAACAACATATTCCATCTGAATTGTAATTACAAGACAGCTTGTGCCACAATTATGAGAATTTTCCATCTGAATTGTAATTACAAGATAGCTTGTGCCACAATTATGAGAATTTTTCATCATCTAGCACCAACAATTAGAATAGGAAACCACTCTAGCAATGATTCACAAGCAGTACTAGTTTTAAATAGTAATCAGTTTGATGATTTTTGGAAAGTTGAATCGAAAGAACAAGATGGTTTCCCTTTTGGTAAAAAACCCACACTTAAGAGAGGATGATGTCCTATTAGAATTGTCACTGTCAATTCTTTAATAGGTATTATTTCCAAATCAATGCTAACTTGTAAGTGAGAGTACTATCAGCTATCTCATACGGCAGTTATTTCTCTTTAAAGATGGAGCTTCTTTTTCACTTTCTTGACATATATTTTCTATAAATAAATGCTAGTTTGGGAGGTCAGTAATCAAATTTGAAACGTTGATCTTAATTATAAGTTAAAGGGTATTTTTAACATTATATATTGTATCAGTACTGCTTTTCTTAGAGTTTTATATATTTTTTATTTTGGTCGTACGTATCTTTGCATTGATCAAGTGAAAGGAATCTAAAATTAACGTACCTGGCAATTTATTTCTTAAAACTGTATATGATTTTTTCTCATAAACTGTACAATTGTTATTCATATATGAATTTAGCTCTAACAATTTAAATTATCTACAAGGATTTGGCGCTCTATGCCCTTATTATTTATTCCCATAATCCAACTTTACTAATCATTCTCATACCGCACATATTTTTCATTCATATCGTACATTCCTACTCTCGAAGTTCACTATTAGTTTATAATTCCACATTTCACTTTTAATCACCCTATATAACATAGTTTCTTATCTGTACCATGTCATATTTACTTTAATTTTTTTCAATCTTCCATTGCTTCTATTATGATGTCCCAAGTTCATAGTTTATTATTCCATGTCTTATTTTTATATTTTCTTGTTTCCTATTTTATACTAACCACAAATGTTTATTAAGCTGGGCAATTCAACCACTACATAATCAATCCTTCACTTGGACCACTCTCGATCTATGACCAACTGTAGGAGGTTGGTGTTTACCCGTAAGAGTGGGCTCGATACCGAGCTATTTTTCGTGTCTTAGACACAGCGATTTGAAGGGCATCATTTCTATATAGGTAAAGTTAGTTGTCTGCTTTATATATTTATATCCATACATTCCGCACAAGCCTAGAAATTGATGGTCTATATCATGTTTTAACTGCTTGAAACCATATATTATAGTCAACATTTCAAAGAAGCTGTAAATGTTTACACACTACAAAATCAATAACCTATAATTTTTATTGTGTCCTTTCATGTAATATATACGTACAGGTGTAATGCCACGTCAGCATTTGTCTTATTCGATCAATATCGTGATATAAAAAAAAGTAAGCCACATAAGTGATTAAAAAAAATCACCTGCCAGCATACATGGTATAATGGAAGCACTGCTGATTTCAAGAGTTTCAACACATGTTTCAACCATAACATAATATACTAACCATCAAAGTGCTCTGATAGATCTCATAGTATATTTTCTAAATACTCAATCAGATACATGACCATATTAAAAACTAGTGTATCGCATAGGCGATGCACACTAGAACTAAGAACCATAAATAAAAGTACATCCTAGCATCATATTCTATCTCCTGATGGACATGTCCAAGTACAGGACATATATATAATGTCACGATTCACGAACCTCCTCCATGTTATATGCATGTTAATAGCAGTGTGTCAAATGTTTTTGAGATCACTTGTTAATGGACTAGTTAATTGACTTTGTCAATAGTAAAACCAAAACCAAAAGAATACAAACACGTATGGCATAAAGGAAAACAAGACACCTCAGTTGATTGGTTACATTGGTGAGGCAACCACCGCTGACAATAAGTACAACTAAGTTGAATTTCTATCATAAAATCCCACCTAAGTTCCTGCTGTGTATTACATTTTGACAGAATCTCAAACAAAAAGATGCTTTGTTATTACTACATTAAGTCCTACTAGCACTAGCTTGCAGTCATGTGCACTACTCTTGCACCAAGCTAGCTCACAGCGTTGTGCACTTTCACCTACCTCTCTCTAATACGTCCATGTGTCAACCTGCTATGACCGTGTGACTTGCCAAGTGCTGCGTCTTAGCCTAGATCATGTCAGTTATCCAGTTGGGTAGTTATCTGCAACGTACCAAGAAGGTCAACAATCGTTTAGTAAGGAAGATGAAACAAATTGTAACTATATTCTTTGTAATGAATAGTTATTGTAAATGATTATTGTATTGCATGTATAAATATGTAATATATGCATATATGTTCAAGAGTCGATATGATTTATAGTTAATGGTATTCACATTTGTAAGGATAATATGTTCTATGTATTTACACTATCATATATAATTTGTATATTATTGTATTCTTTTTCTATTCACTTTTGATGAATAGAAATTGTATTTTTGTAAGTATCAGACTTTTATTCCATTGAATATAGGGTATTTGGTTCTATTTGAATTTTTATGTTCATATTCATTTTTTACAATTGTCAGTTATCTCTAACACACAGTGTTCCCTCACATATTTGGTCCCGGCCGGCCCTTATAATGCAGAATAGAAGTTGTCAATTACATGTACACTTTTTCATCTTTTGTGATTATACAACCGCATGCATGCTCACACTTGGAATTAAAATATTTTGTACATTCAACATGCCAACAACAATGCATTGCATAACTCTATGGGGCATAGTCCATTACATACATGTCTTGGGTTTTACCCTGCAACACCTCTATACATCTCCTACAGTGCACTAGTCAACACTGAGTCATGCACACAAGAACAAGAAGTCAACATGGAGACCATTGCTCGTCAAGAAAGGGAAAATGACCTGTGCATAACTCTCACACCATGTACATTTCTTTTTTTCACACTTGTGCAACCTGTGCACTTACCACCTTGGAGTTTTGTTTTCTTTCCCACGTAGCACACTCATGCTTTCTTGCAATCCTATGTTCCCTTCTTGCACTCATCTACATTGAGTTTTCCTCAAACTTGCACACCTCCTACACACTTGTTTGCAAACCTATATGACCAGCTTGCACCAGTTCATAGTCCTATTCACTAGTCCTACACCAAGCTAGCTCACAACCTCATGCATCACCCTTGTACTTACTCACAAACATGTGCACCCACACGTATCTCTCTCTGGTGCATCCACGTGTCAGCCTAATCTGACTGTGTGGCTTGACTGATGGCACGTCTCAGCCTAGAGCATGTTAGTTATCTAGTTGGGTAGTTATCAACCACATACCTGGAAGGTCGACTGTCATTCTCCAATGAAGATGAAATGACATGTAATGTTTTTATTTGTAACAAACAATAATTGTAACTACTTTTTGTATTACATGTATAAATATGTAACATATGCATATGTCCAAGGGTTGATATAATCCAATCAATGCCATACATAGTCATAATGATATGCATCATGCTTTATGTATCTACATTATCATACATGATTTGTACATATCATTATATTCTTTCCTTATTTACTCTTAATAAATACAAGTTACATTTATGGAAGTATCAGACTTCCGCTTTATTGAATGTGTGTTGTTTAGTTATGTTTATATTATTTTATGCATATTCTTTCTTCACAATTTTTAGTTATCTCTAACACATAGTTGTTCCCTGCATGCATGGTCCTAGGCCCTTGTAGCACATATCAAATGGTGCCTTGATAACATGAAAAAATAAGTTCCTGGTTGAGCCTTGTTGTGTAGGCATCTATTAAATTGAAGCATTGTTAAAAGTGTAGAGGTGTTCATGGGAAGTTCAAGACATTTGTTGGTTTATAAAAAAAATGATAGAAACAGTTTTCCTAACATGACACCATGGCATAAGGAAATTGGGATAATTTATAATTTCAAAAATCACTACTAGAAGCAGCATAAATAAATAGGGTTCATTTTTAATTTCAAACATCACCACTAGTAGTTTCGATGACATGCTTTATAAAAGCTTATTTCAAGTGAAATTAATATCTTAATCAAGTAAACGGAAGGTAAAGAGTAAACCATTAATATTTCATATCCTTTTAAAATAAAAAGACACTCCAATGTGGTGTTATATAAGTGTGGTAAAAAAAATAACATTCAAAGAATAAAAATTTAAACGTAATTGATTCTTTTAACTGGGAGGGGATAGGATGGTTTTGGATGTGACAAAAGTGAAGCAATGATGCGATGGAGGCAGTTTGATGAAAGCATTTATAGAAGGAAAGGATTTGTCAGCTATAGAGGAGATGGTTATCAGTAAGCTGAGCCAGAGTAAAGCACAAAGTTATTCTCAAGCCGCAGGTCAGGAGAGTGAGTTTGTTGAAGGCAAAGCGAGAAGAGATGCATGGGTTAGGTCAGAAAGGGTAGATCACAGGACTTCAAGTAGGACCATATGAGGTAAGGATCGATGTTATGATAAAGAATCAGATCAACTCTTATCCTTCAAGGAGAAATTTTTTTCAGGTTCAAATCCACCTGACGATCCTTTAGGGTTGAACAACCTAAAATTTCTTAAAGGTTTATCAATAGAGGGTTTCAATCTTGAGGAGAAAAAAGATGGAGTTATAAAAGAAGCAACTAGGGTTTCAGTAAAAGCCCTAGTTTTTCAAAAATGTATTAATAGTTCTAACCCCTTTCATTCTTGTGGTTCTTTCTATAAAGATGTTATTTTAAAGCTTCATTTGGATTATGATACTATTCTTGTTCCTAGAAGTCACATTCTTATGAATAAACCCTCAAAAAAATAATTAGTTGATGAAGAGGGTTTGCAGGGGATTCTAGAAGGAATACCTCAGATACAATCTTTAGAGACAACTTATCTGGGTGATATTCCTTTAATCTTTTCTAAATTCCTTCCTTATCTGGTTTTAGCAGATTCAGATATTTTTGTGGTGAATTTGGCTAGAGGTAACATGACTATAATAGGCATATGTGTCGGGAAATGACATTCTTGGGAAGCTCTTCTAAAATGGGCACCAAGTTCCTGGGCTTCTCTCAAAACCCCTTCAATTTCCATGCTTTCAAATGGTTATTTTTGGCTTTAGTTCCAATCTTTGGAAGATAGAGATTTCATTTAGACACATGGGCCCTGGTTTGTTGGTAATCGGGGGGTTTTCTTATGTCCATGGGCTCCTTTCTCTGAAACTGAATCTTTGGTAATTATGCAAGCACCAGTTTGGGTAAGATTTTGCAATCTTCTTTTAAGTTTCTATGATCAGGGTCTTTCCCAATAGCTGGTGAGTAAACTGGGAGAATTTGCTAAAATTGGTTATTCCATTGCAGCCAACTTGAACTTTGTAAGAGCTTGTGTAATGGTAGATCTTTCTCAACCTCTACATCATTCAGTGAAGATCTCTTCCTCTCATGGAATCTAGAATTAATTTTTTAATTATGAAGGTCTTCTGTTTAGATGCTTCAACTATAATAAATTTGCTCATAAGTTTGTTGCCTACCCTACGAAGGGTTTCAAAGGTTCTCATTCAGTATATGTTCATAAATGGGTGAGGAAGATTGGTTGTTTGAATCATGATCTGGTACACAATTTGATTTTCTCTTCAAAATCTAAAGTAGCTAAATTACCTATTTTGGAAGCCCCTCCATCAGTTCATAATATTTCACAAAAGAGTAAGGATTCGGTAACAATAGTAGAGAGGAATGTTTTGGATTCTGGGCAGCCATCATCTTCGAAATTGGTTAAGGAAGTTTTAGTTTCAGAAACAGGGTTTGAGGACATGGATAAAGTTTCCAATTCTTGAAAGCCCCCAAGAGAAGGAAAGTTACGTAGAAGAGGAAGAGGGCTGGGAGGAAGAACAAGAAGAGCTAGCAAGTAAGGCGGTTTTATCTATTGCTCAGAGCCTTAGTAATTTGAAGACTCCTAACTGCAGTCCAAAAGGAAAGCAAGGTAGGAAATCAGAAGCAGAAAAATTACAGATGGATGCTTAGAATTCCATTCTTGGAGGCACTCAATGGAATATATAATCATTTTTGTCTAGCAAGGGAAGACACATATAATCAACAAAAAGATGATTTGAAGGCTAGTCTGGTAGGGTTTTCTTGTTTCTAAATGTTTTGTTTTTTCAGCTTATAGATTTGGGCTGGTGTTTATTGTAATCTTTGTAACTGAAAAGTCTCAGATGAATCCACACTATTTTGATAGGATTCTTTAGGTTTATAAATCTCTTGATTAAATTTTTGGGGAGACTAGACCTCCTAATATGTTTCAAAACCAGTTTAAACTCCAGTCAAAAGCTAAGTATTGATTTAAAAAAATATTTCAATGAAATTAAGATGAGATTGAAAACACTTGTTCATAACATAAAATCAATATTATTAAATTATGTGGGATTTTTATGCTATCTACCGCCTTAAACTTTCAAGGAGATGTTATATAACCAAATAGGGGCAAAATATATACTTAGTGAAGTATCAACCATTATATTAGTGTAAAGATACATAAAATATTTTAGTTCAAAAATGAATACTACCATCATCCATTTCCCTACCTTTAATATAGTGAAAATATTATTGTGATCAAATAAGATGAGAAAATTGAAATAGGTAAATTTCAAAGATGTCCAATCAAAACGACTTACATTTGAAAACAAAGGTGATAGGAACGACAAAACATCTCACTTACTTAAATACCACACTAAGGTCTTATTAAAATAACTCCATGCTCCCAATTTGACAAAGAAGGAGTTCGTTCATGCTATTGACGTAAAAAATCTATAATAAAGGAATGCGTAGTCGACATAGGAGATTAAATTTTCCTCTTTAATTCAAAGTGTGGGCATAAACACTGGCAAACCCCATGAAAAAACCAATATTTCATTAAAAGGTAATGCAAAACATGGGCTAAGCACATAGTGAGAGGCTAAAGTAACCTTGTAAAATTTATATTCTCTTGAGAAGGTGAGAAAACTATCTTATAAGGGGTTTTGAAACTACATTTATATTGTTAGTTTCATTTTCAGTTTGAAATGTTGGAGCATGTTTTTAATTTTAATTTTTATTTATAATTGGAAGTGGTAGAGGTAGATAGAATTACATTAGCTTAGGTTAGTTTTTAAAATTTTAATCACAAAATTTCAAATTATATGGAAAAGTTCATCAAAATATAGGTAAATTTTAAATATAATTTTAATTTTAAGTAGTAAAAAAAAATTAATAGATAAAATAATTTGTAGTTCACTATCAAGTATTTGTTGAGACATTAAAATAATCATATTCTTGAATCTAGACACAGACTCACTAATATTTTCATTGGGTTCCTAATTAAATTAAGCAATTTGAAAAAATATGATATTTTGGCTAATATTAATAGAAATATGAGTTAATAATATATCATCCAAATCATTAAAATGATGCACAAAGCTTATAGGTAAAACATAGAAACAATCCAAAGCATATTCCTTGAGTTTAAAAATAATAATTGGTCATTGATAAATAATCATGAGCAAAACCAGAGCATGAAAAAAATTAGAATAAAACATAATGTGAAGGATCACCCAAATTTTATTATATTGTTCTAACATAAGCACTATAATAATGGTAGGAAAATGGTGAGTGATGACCTTATGAGCCAATGGGTTGTTTAATATGTCTCAAGAAGTGACTACATAGTTAGGTTTTTGAGATTTGTTGGCAAGTATTTTAATTTGAGCTTGAGATCTATTGGCAAATATCCTAATTTGAGCTTGCATATATTGGATATACTTTTGAATGTAAGCATATGAGTCAATTTTTGATTAACATTTTTAGGATCATTTGTATTAACACTAATACCAAAATGTAAACCATTACAAGTGGGATGAGATGGTACATTAGTAAGTGGAAGTGTAAAATATGTAGTAGGCTACATAGGAATAGTTGGAGAAACCTAAGTATGAACTATAGGTGGAGCCATATAAAGATTAGTTCTAAGAAAACTAGGAACAATAGCATCACCACGTGGTGTAGAAAGATAGCTTTTAATAAGCAAATTACAAACATTAAAAGGATCAATGACAACATTATCTGGGCTAGATTCCTTAGCCCTTATTATTCTATTTATTTAATCAATAACAACATAACATAGCATAGCATCAATTTATCGAGGAATAATCATAAGATAAGCTTCAATATTAGTTTAACATATAATATCAAAGTGTAGTAAATAATAATCATTGGAAGTATTGGCATTATTATCGTAATCATTTTTATCTATATCATCATAGAAATATCATAATCATGAAAAGGCATGTCATTAGGAACATATTTATATTTACCATTCGATTTTTTATCATTTGCATTGTTCATAACATCATGAGTAGAAATTTTCAATAATTAGCATTTAAAAAAAAAATAGGAAACAAGGGAAGTTGAATCAAATCAATAGGAGCACCACTCAACCTATCACTTTGCCTATTAGGGTTTTTAGATATTTCATTCTTAGATGGAATAAGATATAAACATGAAGAAAGTTAGGGTTAATGATGAAGTAAAGAAGAAAAGTCTGAATTTGAATAATCTAATCTTATATGTAAATAAAAAATCATATCCTAAAGAAATGAAAAATAAGGAAACCCTAAGGGTTATATGTGTTGGAAGAGTGGAGAGTTTCACCAATTTGTTTTAATGGTAAATAATTGTCCATATTGGGTAAAGATCACTATGCTAAAAAGGTAAAACTAAGGCACAATTAAGATATATGATAATGAGCATTCATAAATAAAAATAAAATTTAAACTTTTCTTAGAATATTGATTAGAAGTATGAATAGATGATTGAACACGTAATAAGAATAGAGAGAGAGGGAGAAAAAATAATAGAAATAGACCCCCCAGGCACTAAAATGGAATTAGTAGAAGGGATTAAAACTAGCCCAATTTTTTTCCTAAAAATATGATTGTGTTTTGTTTTTGGATCATTATCGAGAAAAGACAAACTCTGTCCAAGATAAAATTGGTAGAGGGTTGATTATGTCATACTGAAAATGATTATGTCCTATGCATTTTTTCAAGTCTTTAACTATCTAGGAAAATGTCTAGGCTAGTGAAGAAAAGGATTGTAGCTTCGCTTTGCTAATTTGGCAGGTATAATATATATTTTTTATTCTCCTTTAATCTTGATCTAATCATAAACAATGTTGTAAAAAGGATATTTTGTAAATTAATTGGCTTATGAAACCTCTTGAAGAGTTGAAACTACATATCATGCATGCTTGGAATTAGGGTTCTATGTAGTTCTATTGCATGTAAGTGAATCTCAACCTAATGAGAGAAAAGACTTCAACACCTCTCCTAGAGAATCAAATATAATTATATGTTCCATTATAACTTTATTTTGGCCCAAGACTTGTATTGATGATGATGTAATGTAGACTCACTATGTAAGCTCCTTGAAAAGGGTAACAAAATATTGGTTCAATATGTGGTTAAATAACTGAGAGATAAAATCTTGTGTATCACTTGGTTAATGACTAAGGGTAAATTTGTATATATATGACTCTCTAGGACACCTCATAAATAAGGTGACCCTAAAATAGTGGTAGGCAATGATCAAAGTGTAAGGAATTAGGCTAAGGTACAATTGACCCACAAAAGGAAGTGTCAGAATTAGCAGAGATTCAATTTTGATAAGGAAAAAAGTGGCAGAGTGCTAAAATGAATTGGAGGGTGAAAAGGCTCTGAACAGAGACAAAGCTATATATACGATGATTAGACAAGATCGTAGAGCTAACAACTAATAGATCTAAGGCGTATGTAAGGAAATATAAATAAATCAAGGCCAATGAGACTCTAATGAGAACTAAAAGTATATGAAAATTTCTAAATGTACACAAATAGATCAAATGTGGAAATTTATAATAAAATTGTAATACAAAAAAAACTTGTACCAAAATTAGATGTCTAAAAATAAGATGTTTTTCTAAAATTTACTATATCTATAATTTTTATCACTTAAATTCATTGCATATTATTTCAACAAATCTAAATTATCTTTAAATCTTTAAACATTTATTAAATAGGATGTTATTATCAATATAACTATATATATTTTTTCATTAATATATGTATATAAACAACTAACCTTTATAATTATCTAAAATTTAAATCAATAAATATGAGTTTTATGAATTACAAATATTAATTTAAAATTTACTACTAATAAATTTAATATTATAATAAAAATAATTTATGTTCTCATTCAATTTATTATAACTTTTTATAAAACATTAAATAAAAATAAATTATTACATTTTATAAATAAATAAAATTTATATTAATTTAATTTAGATAAAGCATCCCCTTACAAACCTTCTAAATTTCAATCTAATAATTTTAAACTTATTTTTTTACAAATTAAAAAAAAAAAAAAAAAAAAAACAAATAATTTATTTTTAAATTATAAATTTTATTTTTATATCACATATTTTATTTCTAATTAAGTTAATTAGAAAAAGTAATTATCAATGACTTACAAATATTTAATGTTATAAATAAAATTCTGTTATACAAATATTTAATGTTACTTTTAAAAAAATGGTTTACAAATAATTAAGTACCCTTACTCAGCACTAGTTATTCACCAATAATTTGTGAAAACCTCTCCACAATACCCTCGCCCATCACAAACATTCCCCTCACTTCAACTTTACCCTTGTTGCTGCTGGAAGTCCACAGATGGTACTTCTCCGCCATTAGAGAGGAAGCATGTGTGAAAACACCTACCCATAACCATTTCCCCTCTTTCAAGTCAATGTACCAAATGCGATTGTTAACAAAGAACCATATAAACCGGTATGAAGCTTCAGGTTTGAAATTTATAACCAAACACACCATAGCTGCTGCGTTAGAAGAACGCATCTGCCTACATTTTAACGTCATACTCATGACCTCACCCTTCTCCATGAATGAATCAACGAGGGTAAAATCACTGGGAAATGCAAAAGACTTTACAATTGAATCCATATCACGGACTGACCTTGCCCATATCATAGTTTCGGATGGCCATCTCTGTTTCTGCAAATGGTATACAGCCAATCAATAAAGATTTAGATAATGATGATAATAATAATAATTTCATATTCCTAATGACCATTATTACCTCTATAGTTTGAAGACAAGGTTTAATTGCTGATATGTTACATGCTGAACTGCTTGCTTCCAACATCTCCAATGAGACTAATTCTGAAAAACTTGGAAGCTTATCCAACTTCCCACACTCCTTTATAACCAGTTTCTGAAGGTGTACCAGACCGCTAATGCCACTGATACTCTTCAACATTTCGCAATGCATCAATTCTATGGTCTTGACTGATACTGGCAAGGCTTCGATCTGTATTAAGTGACCATTCGAGGAAAGTAGTAGAGTTTCCAGACTGGGACAACATTGTTGAGAGATTGATATACTGGACACACCAGTTTTTTTTAAACTTATGAATTTGAGGTTGCATAGTGAAGAAGAGGACCCTGATAGAAAAGCTAAAGATTTCAACTTTGGACACGAATGAATTTCAAACTTTGTTAAGGATGATAAATTCCTAATAGAGTCAGGTAAAGATTTCAACTTCCCAGAAATTTTTAATGAATTTAAGGAGGACAATTTTCCAATAAAATTAGGCAAAGATTCCAACTTCAAACACTCATCAAGTTCAAACCTTGTCAAAGAAAACAAATTCCCAATAGTGTCGGGCAGAGTTTTCAAACATGGACTCCCTATGTTGAGCAGTTCCAATTTGTTCAGTTGATCAAAGTTTTTTGGTAATTTCCTTAACCCGGTGCCACGCACATTGAGCTCTCTCAGTGACCCCTTATTTGTGATTTGGAAAGGCAACACTTGCAAATACTGACAGCCTTGAAAATTCAAAATCTCCAGTTTTGTCATATCGTCCAGAATGTCTACATTCTCTGACGTGATGGTGAGCTTCGTGCAACCTGATAAATTAATATATTCCAGATGTATCAGCTGCTTAAAAGATATCGGCAACATCTCCAAAAACATGGAATCTGTCAGTTCTAGATGTCGAAGGTTTGTCAAATCACCAAACTTGCTAGGTAGCTCTGTTAGGTTTGTACATTGCAGTAAAACGAGGTGCTCCAGCGATTTTAGAAAACATAACTCTTCTGGTAGCAAAAACATCCCTAATGACATAAAACCCCCGTCCAAGACTATCTTTATCTTTTTCAATTTCTTTAGACGTCCTATTGACCTTGGAAAAGTTTCGAACATCCAAGCCCCTGTAATAATAAGCTCTCTCAATTCCACAGGACGCTGCAGCAACGTTTCAGTTCAATTAGACACAAACCACTACAACAACAATAATAAAAGATTCAATGTATGCTTCTTTATAAAATATTCCTAAAGGAAGGTAAGATGCTTACATCAGCATCGTCCCTCCACAATTCTTCTAAGTGCCGAGCACCTTGAAGCTCTAAAACTCTTAAATTCTTCAACGAAAGCCACGACGGAAGAGTTCCATGCGGAAAGTCAAGCCATCGAAGCCAGACGAGGCTTGTTGACAGTGTTGCAAAGTCTTCGGTAAAATTATCTCCTCTAACAACGAGGAGTTCTAATGGGTTGGAGACGAACGAGGAGCTTCTCACGACCTCCATACACTCTTGGAAATATGTCTGCTGATGCGACGAACAGGCACTCTTTCCTGAATGGGAAAAGAAAAAATAATTAAATTGCTGTACCACGATTTAATAAGATTTCAATACCAATATATAGGACAGACTATAAAATAAAAATATTTAGCTGCCCTCAGTCATTTTAGTGGCAAAATCTTCATAAAAGTCATGTCTTTCCGCTTCAATCCCTCGAATCAGCCGTTTTCTCTGAATGGCCAAAAAAAAGACAACAAACTTATAAAAAAAAACAAACAAACAATGTTTCCATCCTAAGAACATCATGTAAAAAATAATAGCTCACCTTGGCCTGTTTTTGAATGTCGCTAATTTGTTTTGGTAACCAGATACGATACGGTGATTTTTTAATTGCAATTTCCTTTCCCAAATCCCTCAGCTGGTCATGCATTTTTATGCAGTTGTTCCCGTCGAGCTCAATCAGACACTTATTCACCAATGTTTCACAACTATGCAGACCACTCCATCCGGATCCATCCCACACTGCAATGGCCAAACTTTTTTCTTTTCCAATAAAGAAACAAGCTATATCTAGGAATATCTCCTTCTCTTCCTCATCGAGTGCATTATAGCTTATTTCGAGCTTCTTTTTAATGCCCTTGGGCATTAATCTGTTGATTTTATCTAGCTGAGATTCCCAATAATCCTGGGGCTTTCCATAAAGCTGTCCTCCAAAAACTTCAAGGGACAAAGGCAATCCCTTACAAACATCAACAAACTTCTGAACAAGACCTTCAAATCCTTTAGGTGGGGACAGTTGCAAGAAAGCATGCCAACATAAAAGTTTGCTAGCATGACCATCATGTAATCCTTTCATTGTGTAAATGGAAGAAATGCCCCATGATTTAAGAACGCCTAATTCACGACTTGTGACAAGAATTAAACTACCTTGTCCAAGTCTGTCTATTCCTGGTAAGAGAGCATCCAGTTGGTCTATGTGATCCACGTTATCCAAAATGATAAACAAACGCGGAGATCTTAAACAACTTGCTAGGCTTGTCTTTCCTTCTTCTACATTGTCAAATGATGAACCCTTCAAATCAAGGTCTTTAATCAATCTTTTCTGCTTATTATACAAATCTTTTTTACCTGTAGCATCTCGCACTTCCAAAAGGCAACTACATCGATCAAAGGAGGAAAATTTATGATTATACAATTCTTTTGCCAGTGTTGTTTTCCCTGACCCACCCATACCCACAATTCCCACAATTTTTACATTCCGAGAAGATTCAAATTTACAATTTTCAAAATCCCGAACAATGTCATCAAGACCTACTGGATGTTTGGCTCCCACTAATGGCCCTCTTTTCATGTACATTATCACACAATTCACAATACTCTTCAATAACCTCCCTTCATCACTAAACAGGAAAAACCATAAAACAAACATCACAAGTTAAAATACTTATCATAACAAAACAGAAATAATGATATGACAAATAACATCTAAAAGGAACAGCCTAAACGATAAGACAGTTTATTCAAGAAAAAATAAATCTGAAACTAAACAAGAACAACATGGTGGCCAGTCCAAGCAAAAAACGTAATTGAAGACCATCAAAATTTAAAAAAAGTTGAAAAAATTGTATAGATTTGTAGTCACCTTTAGTCACGAGTGTTGAAAATTTTAAGCTCTTAGAATATAGGGACATGTTGGACCTTGAAAAAGGTGTAAAAGATATACAATCTATTTTTATATTGTATTGCACTTATCATCATGTTATGATGATAATGGTGTGGCTTTTACATTAAAAATTCACAATTATTATTTAAAATTTATCTTTTTTTTAAATATATATAATTTGTTTATTATATTAGTTTTATAAGGTTATATTTTTATTTTATTTTATTTTACATTATTTTATTTTATTTTAGAAATCTAAAACTTTTAAAATATAAAAAAATAGTAGACTTAAAAATTGTATAAAATATATATAATCTATTTTTTTAATTATATATTATTTATTATCATATTATTATGATAATTTAGTGACAAAAAATATTTATATTAAATATTTTTAAAATTAAAAAAAAATTATAATTTTATTTAAAATATTATCTTTTCAAATATATCAAAATTTTTCATTATATTAACTTTACAAAACTACTCAGTTATAAATTATACATAAAAGATACTAATAGAAAAATAAATTTATATTATTTCTTTTTTGTTTAACATTTTTTTCTCAATTAAATTTATAAAGTTTTAAAAGAGCTTAATAGCCATATTGGCTGAAATCACATAAAGCTCCTTAGAATTCAAACAAGTTTACATTTCTTAATCTTAATCCATTCAACATCCACATAGCCGTACATCTATATAGTTATTGGCATTCCATTGCTTAATGTAGAGAATATGAGGTATCATGTCTTACAAAAGTTCAACACATTTGCATTGAAGTTTAAAGCAAGATTAAAACATTAAAGGATTTTGATGAGTTGGGATTAAGTATTAAATTTAATGGCCATATATGATTGTATTTACATTTTTAGTTGTAAAATATAATCAATATTTTTAACAGTAAAATTTATGTAGATGTAAAAAAATAGCAAAAAGTTATATAAAATATATATATTTTTTTATTATAAATTATATCAATATTTAAAAGAAAATATTAAATTAATAACCATCATAAAAAAATCATAATAAATTAAATTAATCATCAAATTTAATTCTTATATATGTTTTTCTTTGAATAAGGTGGTAGTTGGTAATAATAATGAATTTAGTAATAATAGTAATGGATTCAGTGAGCCAATACATTATTACATATGTGCAATTCAAAGAAAATGTGGTTCATATTTACATCTTCCGTGTATTTTTTTTAAGTTTTAGGGGCAATAACTGATTAATAAATAATATTGATGTAATATGCTTAGCATTGGAATTGTGGAAGTCTCAAATATAATGGGCGGTTATACGTTCTATAGTGTCATCTAACTCAGCGTAAAATCATTCCCTTAAAAGTTACTTATTACTTAAATTAGGAAGAGGCTCTTGTAAATTAGCGCTTTATAAAATTTTCATATTTTGTAATAATTCAATTAATTTTATATATTTTTAAAATTATTTTATATATATTTATATAATTTATAAAATAATTTTTTATTTTATTTTTTGTTAGGTAACAATTTTTTATTAGAGCATGTATTGGTTTGAGATATAAATGTTATATCATCATATGCATATCAACAATTATTAATAACGATTACTATTGATCTTAAGAATAACCAACAATCATTAATAGTTTCGAGAATACAACTAACAATCACAATTACAGCTAACTTCATATACCTTTTCAGAGATTTGAACTTGGGTGGGGCTTGAAATAACCAAGCCACTTCACCAACTCATCTGTATCTCATTAGCTAAAATGTTAGATAACAAGGTTTATTTAACTAGAGTCAGGACTGGTTGTGAAGAGTATCCCTAGCCATGAACTATGGACTTACCTTGTCACATTGAACATAGGTTTCAAGCCACATATCAACCCCTATTACATTGAATACTGAGCCAACTAGTCTACCGCATCAGGAACCCTCACGACTAACCCGTCGGAGCCTAGTGTGAGAATGATGCTATAGCAGTGGTCAACATGGGAAATGGACTCCAAGACCTCCCACTTATAAAACTCAACTCACACATTGCTAGGCTATCCCCACCAAATCTAATGTATATAATAATTTTAATAAAATTTAAGTAGATTTTAAAAATATGAAAAGTTTATAGAGTATTAATTTGTAAGTTAGTTCAGTGCTATCCTTAAAATATAGTTGAACTTATTTTTTTTAAATGATGTGATTTTATTTTATAAGTCGTCATAAATTAAATGTGTTATATCATGTTTGCATATTATGTCAAGGTATAAAGAGAATTTGGGGATTATAGAATGTTAATTTTCAAACCAGTTAATAATTATCTATAAAATATAACTAGACATTAAAAAAATGATGTAATTTTATTATATAAGTTATCATAAATTAAATTTTTTGTATCATGTATAAATATTATGTCAAAATGTAAAAGGAATTTATGAGTATTATCAAGTGCTAATTTATAACCCAATTAATTGCTATCCTTAAAATATATTCAAACATAAAAAAAAATGATGTGATTTTATTTTATAGGCAGTCATAAATTACATGTGCTTTATCATGCCCACATATTAAGTCAAGATGTAAATGAAATGTGGGTATTAGGCTTTTGCAAAAGCTGGGAGAAAATAACTTGATTTTGCCAAAATGGGCTTGATCTAAAAATTTGAGGAAATAAATCTATGAATAGATACAACCCAAAGCAATGTTGATGACCATGATGGAATTAGATATGACAAATTAGATGCTTTGCTTTGGAATTAGGAGTTAATTTAGTTGATAAAATAGTTGACAAATTTAAAACATCAAAGATTAAATATATATTTAATATAATTTAAAAAAAAATAACATTTATCTATTTTTTTGTTTCATTTGACTTTTATAAAATAATTGACATATTTTATATTCAAAAAATTAAATACATTCATACAACTATTAAATTTAATTGTAGTAGTTGTTATTACCATAAGGAATATCAAATAAATCTAGAATAAAAACATTAATATTGTGATTCTATTTAATTATAAATTAAGAATGAATTGTACCCAATTGTTTTATAACAATTCAATAAAAATAAATTGATTTATAATGACTTTTTTAAAAAATAAATTGACGATATAGGAGAAGACAAACCAAAAAAATTGAAAATTAAAATGGAAGGGCATGTGGGAGTATTTGGAGATGATCTTTCATTTATGTCTAAAAAATTATAAGCATTGATCATTCCTATTTATATAAGGTCAAACATGTATAAATAAAGAACAATTGTAAGCATATTGTTATGCCCTTAACTTAAATAACATGTATCGTGATATGTGTGGGCCGAGTTATAGGATGTTTAACATTTATTTTTTAATTTATTATTTAGTTACTTTATATAAGGTCAAACATGTATAAATAAATAACTATTGTAGGCATATTGTTATGCTTTTAACTTGGATAACATGCATCATGATATGTGTGGGTCAAGTTATGGGATGCTTAACATTTATTTTTTAATTCATTATTTAGTTGTTTTTTATGTTGATTTAATTAGGACTAAAAGTTGTGACCTTACCTAATTATGTATATAAATAAGGATGGGTAAGACAATATCATTACGTTATGAATTTTACTTTTATTATAAGGTTATCGAGGTTACGCTTTCATAGTGGCTTAGTTATATACACATTATTTTGATCTATTTTTTTTATCATATGATGTTATATTCTTGTGATTTTACTTCAATGATATATTAATTTTACTACAAATGATACCAGAGCTACGATTTGGGTAAAATCATAATTCTAAAGAGTCATCTATATATTGCAAATTATTGTGAAATTTTTTCCAAATATTTTTAGGGAATTTGTGGAAGATAAAGTTAAATTTTTAGCTTTCTATAATCATTTTTAGTGAATTATCATGATTTTTTTGTTTTTTCATAAATTCGCTATAAGGTCGTAATTTTTAAAATTATTTAGAATTATTTAATTTTCATAAAACTTGGAAAATTTTATTAATGGTAATTTAATTGAATTTGGATTTAAATATGACCATAGTATGAAATAGTCTATTCAAAGTTGAGTTAAAGATGAAACTATAAACTGTTAAACCTTGGCATGACTGGATTGCAAACTAGACGTCCAAGAAAGAATTCATATTTGCCTAGGAAAACTCCTACAAAAGATGAAATAGAGTTAGAGATCGAATTGGTTGTGACTTTAGACATGGTGTTTTATTTGTTGGATGGCAAGGCATGCTTACTATATATGAGAATATGCAAAATATGAAGTTTGAAATTGCCAAAAAAGGAGATCTTGATAGTTCTTACATACCTATGAATTTGATATGATAATGTAAATATGTTGATGGAGTTGTTGACATGTAACACACATCCCTATTAGTTAATTGTATGAGTCAAATCTATTAATTCAAATAAGTAACTTGTAGAATTAGTTACATTAGGTAGTAAGTCTACTTACATTGGGATTAGGTGTTTATCCATCCATTATTAGTAGTAGAGGTATACATAAAGTAGATTAATATATTTGTAAATGTTATTAATAATTATAAAGTCCTCTATTTTTTAGAAATATATTAGAGGTTTACCCCTCGAAATGGAATTATGGACTTATTTCTTTCTTAAAGAGTATTGTATTGTGTTGAATTAACTTAAGGGTATTGCTCTATTTTTGAATAAATTACATATTTTGGAAACTTGGGCCACCAATATCTCTTGTATTGTATTTATCTACATTATATTGCATATTTTAACTATTATATGTGAGGATTAGACTAGGTGGTATCAAAGTTTTGGAAGAATTTGGGCAATAGTGCAGTTGAAACCCTAATTTTGACAAATCAACTATATCTTGAAAATAATTATAAAATTGTATACAATTATTTTACAAGAGTTGGAGCATAATTCAGGGAAACTATATTTAAAATATTGGGGTTCTGTGATCATTTTGGAGTGAGTTATTAATATTTTAAAGTGTTTTTTAAATTCACTCTATCAATAATAATTTCAGGTATTTTATGCAATTTTTTCATTGAAGTTGTATGATAATTCAAGGAAGCTATAAAAAATATTTGGGTTTTTTAAATTAATTTTGGGCAAATTATTATAAACTTATGGTTTTTCATAAATTCACTTTACAAAGCCATAATTTTTAGATTTCTTTTTATTTCATTACATTTTTTGGAAAGCTTGAAAAATTTAGTGGGTGTAATTTCTTTAAAGTTTGGTTTTTGAGGCCATTCTCATTCTAAAACTATTTGGTCAAAGTTCACTCAATGAAGATATTGATATATACTTATCTATAGGGTTTTATTCTCATATTTGGGGTAGAAAATTGAGATATATTGAATTTAAGTGTTCTTGAAATCCTAGTTTTTGTGGATAATGGAGCATAAATATTAATCTAGAAAAGATGATGATATGGCTATAGAATGGTGACTTCAATTTAAGAGGAAATGTTCTCAAAGCATGAGATGGAGATTTAGGATTGTGAGGTGCCTTATATGTCAAGAAAAAAATTGGTAGGATCAGTTGAGTCTATTAAAACATAATTGTTCTTGGGAAGAAATGGAGCAATGTTTCTTAGACAAATGGGATGCATTTAAACAAGATGATGAGGAAGAAAATGGAAAAACAGATGAGAGGGATGAAAATAAAACAAAAGAGGAAGAAAATAATGATGATGAGGATGAGTCTATAAATGATGTAGAAGAAGAGGTAGAGGATCATGAAGCGAAGAGGGAGAAATGGATGATAAGAGTTAAAATAGTTTAGTTCTAAATATATATTCTTCACTATTTCAATTTCTTGGATGCATTCAAAAGAATAAGGTCAATTTGACAATAAACCCTAGGCATTAGAGTGTGTCATATTCACACTTGATGTAAACTACACCTTAGGTAGATGTGTTACCAAGGTTTTATTCCTTATATGCACACAATCATTAAATGACCAATTAATGTGGTATTTATTATTACATTTGTGAGAAGGGTTAAGTATGAATGATCACACATTTTACTTCACCAATAATATCTCCCTCACATCTTAATTTCCTTGTATAAGAACCCTTTATGTTCTTGTCGAATGTAATGGAGCTTAGAGTCATCCCGGGAGCTAGTAGAGATGTAATGTTTTAGAGAGTCCTTCTATAGTGAAACCATTACTGGTTGCACATATACATTGTATATTACATAGTTAGTACATTGTGTCTTTATTGATGAATCTCTCTCTTGTATGAATACTTTGTGTTGGTGATGTCTATGTTGAATATCCATGGGCTATGTTATCATTTCTAATATTGTATCAAAGTAGGCTTTCTTGAGAATATCAACAAGAGTGTTTTAAAGGAGATTCATATCACTCTCAAAGCTCAATTATTAAGAATATTAAGAGGAGAAAGAGTAGAGGAGGAGCCTCAGGCACTCCAAAGATTCAATCCTTAGGAAGCTTCTAGTATAAATGATAAATGTTTCTCTCTTCATCAACTTATATGAGTTTTTTTTCACAATTTCCATCTATTTTTTCAGGTATGGTTCATTCCTTCAATTGGATTGATATACTAGGTGCAAATCTACATATGGAGAGTTTCATTGAAGAGATTTCAGTCAATTTTTATTTGATTGTTTTTGTTATGGATCTTACATTTCCATTATGTTTAGAGTGCCAGAGAAAGTCAGTTTCAACTTTAATTTCACACGAAGCTAACACTTTGAGATCATATTTGGAGCCATGAAAATCATTTTCTAGGTAGATCTAGAGAATTCATAGGGTAAATAATGAGACAAAGGGAAGGAAAATTGCCTTTTAAACTCATTTGGCACAATTTGAGGTCTATATTTTAAGTTTTTAGTAATAAATTGTGATGAGTTGTTAGTTATTATGTTTGGCTAAAAATTAGATCTAGGTCCATCTGGAGGGATATTTGTAACCTTATATTTTTTTATTCATGTAGCCTATTAGGCACTCACTTGAGGATTTTTTTGTGATTTTTTTGAACATCTACAAAATTGACACTTTTTGGGGATATTGAGTTGCTTTATCTTCATACCCTAGTAAAAATTAAGGGGAGGTCAAGGGTGGGAAGAGGGACATGGTAGGGGAGAAGGGGTGTTGTGTACTATTAATGTTTCTTTGGTTGTTCAAGCATGCCATGTACATAGTGATTATTCCTAGCAGATAAAGAGGTTGGTTGTTTATTAGAGTATCTTCATAGTAATCCTTTTGCAATCTATTTTTTTCCTAGAGTAGATCCATATCACTCCATTCTAAATCATTTAACCATTCACTCGATTTGGATTGAACATGTACTAATAACCACTCTTATTCACACAACTAGATTCATAGAAATTGCTTTTGATTTTTTTCATTTGAGGATTGATAATATTTGGTAGCATTTATTTCAATAGCCTCATTGTTTTCTTTTCTCTTTCATTATACATCAATACCTCATCAAGCCTAGTTGTTAGGACCCATACTTGTGAGTATAAGCCTTTTTATTTTTATTGATAACCTAATATGATATTCAAGAGGGTGTTGGCATGTCTCATATCTAAACTTGATGTGAAGTCCACCTTAGATATATGTGTTACAAAGTTTTAATTTATTATGTGTACATGATTATTAAATTCACAATTAATTTGATAAAATTATCCTCAGATGTGTGATAAGGGTTAGGTTCAACTTTGGGAATGATCTCACATTTTACTCCACTAGTAATATAGTCTATCACTCACATCTTAATTTTCCTATATAATCACCCTTTGTGTTCTTGTGGAATGTAATGGAGCGTAGAGTCATCTCTTGAGCTAATGGAGATGTAGTATTTTATAGAGTTTTCTTATAGTGAAACCATTGTCAGTCACACACATACATTGTCTATTACATAGCTAATACAATGTATTTATTTGTGTATTTTTTTCTTGTCTGAATACTTTATGTTGAAGATCCATGGGATATGTTTTCATTTATAATAGCAACAAATATACTTCATAAATATGGATGTGTACCAATATAAAAAAATTCAAGAAAATAATATCAAGGAGGCTCAAGTAGATGTTACTGAGATTCAAGTGTTTGAAGATTTGAAGCTCATAATGGAAAAATATATTTTACATTTAGATATTTATTCTTTAGATATATATGGTTTATATATTGTTCTTAGATATCCTTGGTTATAGACTTTGGGAATAATCCATATTAATGTACGTAAGAATTTCATGAAGCTTTGGTAGAAGAGAAATAAGGTCACTTTGTAGGATATCACACTTGGCGAAGAACAAAAAAATGGCAAGGTAGAGCATGATGATAGAGTTTAAGATGGTGAATAAGAGCATAATCAATATTTAGATGAATAAAAATATGAAGAAATAATACAAGAATAAAAGCACACTTCATCTACCCAAGAAACAAAGTCACTAATAACCAATAAGTTGGAAGGGGCAGGAGAAAATGTTGATAAGGTCAAAATAAAAAATAAAAAAAAGAGTTAATGTTGAAACATAGACATCCACATCATGATGAGAGATAATAATAATGGAGGCATGTCATGGAGTGTCAAAAAAAAATCAATTTGGCTATAAAATGAATCAAGAGAACAATCCCTATGGCTACACTTGGAATCAACAAAGATAAAAAAATGGCTATAAATGGATTTAGAGTAGTGTATTAGATTACGACATAAAGAATCAATGGAAAAATCATTGTGGATATGCATGGAGTCCAAAGAAGAACTACTATGGTGAGGCATGGAATCCAAATAACGTAACAGAATATGGAACATGAAACTAAGGGAGGAATCATTATGCATGGACATGAAGGAGGTACGAATATAATTAGGAATGAAATAAAAGTAGCATAATGTAATTTGGAAACAAGGTTGGTAAGTTATAATTTACGAAAATAACATACATTTTGGTTGGATGATCAAGCATTGAGATAAGTGTGAAATGATTTAAAGAACACTCATTACTTGGTTTCTTCTCATGTTTCAGGAATGAAACATTCCAAGGATGGATGGTATGTTATGTACCTAGGGATATGATATGCTAATGTATATGGGTTGATGGATATGTTGACATGTGGTACACATCCCCATTAGTTAGTTACATGGGTTAAATATATTAGGTCAAATGATTAACTTGTGAAAATAGTTGAATTGGGTTTTGAATCAACCTACATAAGGATTAAGTGTTCACCCATCAATTATTAGTAATATATGTTTATATAAAGGAGATGAATATCATTGTAAAATATATCATGAATTGGAGTCTTTTATTTATCAAAAGGATATTGGACGCACCCCACTCAAAGTGGAATTGTGGAGTTATTTCTTCCCTAAGGAGTATTGTATGGTGTTGCCTTACCCAAATGGTATTATTATATTTATAAATAAATTGCATATTTGGGCATCCTAGCCCACCAATATCTCTTATGTTGTATTGATCTACATTATATTCTACACATTTTAATTATTATATATCTAGCTCATATCAATATTATAATTTCTAGAAAATGGCCAAACAAAGAACATGGATAACATTAATAAGCAACTGATTATTCTTAAAAAATATTTGAGTAAGATCTTACTTTCACAACTGACTCCACAACCCTAGGGGAGTTTTATTGGTCAGCCTAATATTAATATAAATGTTACACAACCTCAACCCATGGCTCACACTAGTTTTGGATCTAGGAACTTGATATCGAAGGTGGATATGCTTAAAGTTGATGGCAAGAATTCACTTGCATGTATTCAATCAAATGGATACATTTTTAATATATATTAGATCCTATTTGGGTAGGATATTACAATTATTTATATTTAGAAATTGATAAATTAATTTGGGATCGATGGTTGTGTGCTCAAAAGAAGAAAAAAAGACTTGTAGTGTCATAAGGTTATTTTTAATGGAGTTATAAACACACTATAAAAAATAGTATGAATAATTACTTCAATGAATTAGAATATCTATGACAAACATGATTGTTCAAGGATTATATTCATCAATTATTGAACCTATCCTTAAAAGTGGAAATAATTACATATGAGAAACTAAATGACCTATTTCTTGGCAGTGTCAAGGACCACATTTAAGATGAGGTATGCTTGTTTAATCCACCCAATGTGTATGATTCTATTATTATGGCACATAAGTAAGATGAAATATTCTTATCCAACAAGAGGTAGATGTTCACTAGAAACAAATATCATAACACCCCTACGCCATGATTTCCTCAAGTTATTAGGTTGACACCTCAAAAAATTGGAGAAAAAGGGTCAAAATGGTTATATTTTACATATGATATAAAACATAGTTGAGCACATAAACATGTTGAAAAGAAGCTTTTCTACATTGATGGAACCAATGAAAAATAAGAGGAATATAATACCCATTAGAAGTTTATTATGATCTATAAGAGTCAAAAGATCCCCAACCGTCTCCTACCATGCACTTTCAAGTAATAGCACCCCAAAAACTCTCAAGGTTGTGGATTTTTTGAAAAACCAAAAGGTGGTAGTATTTATTGACTCGAGAAGTACTCACAACTTCATCAACCATAAGTTGGCAACAAACTTGAACTATTTCATTTATGCACCTCTAAAATTTCATGCCATGATTATAGATGGGGATACACTCAATTGTTCAAGAAATTCCCATAATATTAAAATCACCATCGGAGACTACCTACTAGATTTCCTTATGTTTTCCATTCACATGGGTGAAGTAGACATTATTCTACAAGTCAAATTGTTCACTAACTTGGGGATAATTGAGATGAACTTCCAAGAGATGTTCATGTGTTTTCATTCAATGGGAAAGTTTTCAACTGTGAAAGTTGTATGCAAAGTATTCACAAACGGCAAGCTCTCATCAAATTCAAAATATGCTTTGAAATGGTATAGATGGGTTTGCATCACAATTATTTTCATTAGAAGCACAATAGTTCAAGGTACGTACACTAATAGATCTATATAAAAGTTTATATGGTAACTTAATATTTTTTAGGGATATAACAAAAAAAATTGCCTCCTATAGTCACTAAAATTAGCATTTAATGATAAAATAATGCATTGTGACCACTCTTTATACATACTTATATCATACTCTATTCCATGATTTCAAACCATCTTTCTTCTACTCTATGTGGATGATCCTTATCCTTAAGCAATTTTGATACTTGATATTTTATTCATCATTCCAAATAGCCTAAGCTCATCTATTGATTGATTCACACTCCCATCTTAGCTATCTCTTCTCCTCATATAAGGTTTCTCTTTCATGATAATCTCACTCGCCAATAGTGTCTAAATCTATCAGTTTCATTCTCCTGCAAAATATTAAATTCACCTAATGGGTCATACAACACATTTTACAAGTCCCATACGAGGAAATTCTTAAAATACCACTATATAAGCACATTTCTCACTCATTTATTCACTAGTTTGCAAGAGGCTTCTATGTTTCAAATACCAGCTTTATTCTAACTACACATTGAGCAGAAAACATCTATTCTTCTCAATTCTGAGTCCACACAACCCAAGTAGCCTTGAACTAAGTCTAAATACACCTCCAAGGTCACAAATCATTGTTGAAGAATATAATTACATTAGGATTACACCAGTATAAAGTATTACACTAATATTCTACACACCCCACTATAACATGGAATAAATACATGGATTTTGATCCCTTTTCAGAGTATTGGTATGTAGCAGTGCTCAACATAGGGGGTGTTGAGGTCAAGAATGACCACTAAACCCTTTTCCCCCATTTACCATGTTTGTTCCTCACTATCTATTGAGCTAGAGTTATAAGTGAATAAGACACACAACAAATTCTATAGAAAATCAAGAAGATCTGATCACACACATAGGACCTATAAGCACAAGCACATTGATACAATTTTACACAAAGATAAAAAAAATATACTGGATGTTGGCACACCCTATATACATCAACACAGGTTGGCCTTGTCCAAATAGAATGACCTTGTCTCAAGCAGATGCAAAGCCCTATTCCTGATTCATAGCGACCTTACATAATCTCATAGCTGATTACACATCCTCTATTATAGTTTATCAGATCCAAGTGCTAGCTAAGTAATTTATCTTTAGTATTTTTCCCTTTTATCATTTTTCTATGAATAGTAATTTTTGAATTAGTCTTGTGTTATTTATTACATATTTTATACATTTTGATTTTACTTGGTAATTTTTTCATAATTGGGAGTGACACTTAACTTATTTCACTAATTTTGATAAAAAACCTCCCAAAAGAGGTCATGGTCATTCCATTCATCTATCATTAGGGAGTCAACCACTCAACATCAAACCTTATAGGTAATCGTATGTGAAAAAAGTGAGATTGAGAAGATGGTATAAGAGATGTTGGAAGCATATATTATCTTTCATAGTCAAAGTGCTTATTCTTATCTAATGGTAATGGTACATAAGAAGGATGACACTTAATGCATGTGTCCAAACTGTAGAGAACTCAATAATTACACTATCAAACATAAGTTTATGATTATAGTAATTAATGACTTTCTAGATGAGTTACATAGTGTTGTTTATTTTACTAAACTTGATTTTCACTTGGATATCATCAAATCAGAATCAAAGATAAGGATATTCATAAGGTAACATTTAAAACCTATGAGGGCCATTATGAATTTTTAGTTATGTCCTTTGGCCTCACAAATGCACCTTCTACATTTCAAACTTTGATGAACTCTGTGTTTAGGATATTTTTGTAAAAGTTTATCTTAGATTTCTTTGATGATATCTTGATATACATAAAATCATGGGAGGAATACTTGTGTCAAGTGCATCAGGTTTTATAAAAACTTAACCAATATCATCTTTATGCCAAGTCTTCAATGGGAGCTTTTGGAGTAAAGTAGATGGACAAATTATAGGGTCACATTTTATCATAAGAAGGCATTAAAGTGGACCCTCAAAATATCAAGGCCATGGTAGAATGGAAACTACCTAGCACCCTCAAAAACTTATAGTATTTTTATGGCTTATAGGTTATTATCGTTGATTTGTAAATAATTATAGAAACATAGTAGTACCACTCATAATTTTATTGGGAGAAGAAATCCTTCCATTAGAATGAGGCAGAAGCTAAGGAATTTTAGAGGCTAAAGGAGGCTATATGCACCACACATATTCTCACTACTTCATTTTTTTTTGAAACCTTCATTGTTGAATGTGATGCTCCATTGAATGACATGGGTAATGTACTCATGCCAAAAGGAAGACCCATGTAATTTGAAAATCACCAAATTATATGTAAGAATCTGTTCAAGCCCATTTATTAGAAGGAAATGATGGATATCCTTCATGTGAATAAAAAATGGATACTATATCTGATCATAAGATAATTTAAGTAAAATACAAATCTCTGTAATCTAAAATACGTACTAAAACAATAGTTGTCAATAGCGGAAGAAAAACAATGGCTCACAAAGATGTTTGGATTTGAATTTGAGATCATCTACAAGAATTGTAAGGTTGATTTTGTGGTTGATGTATTATCTAGGACTGAAAAGTCCACAAAGACATTATTATGAGCCATGTTTGTGTTGCAAGCCAATTGGGTAGATAAGGCACAATTAGAATGGAAGAATGACTCAAATAACCAATATCCCATTTATAAACTCCAATAAAATTCGGTTGTGTCAGAAACATTTGTCTGAAATTATACTCTCTATGGTGCAAGGATTGTTTACAAAACTCAACCCTCAAGCATAAGGTTCTTGCAGAGCTCCATGCTTATTTTATAAGTGGGCATTCAAATTTATTTAAGACTTATCATTGAATCAACAAGATTTATTTTTTGAATGGCTCAAATGTGAAGTACATAAATTTGTCATAGAATGCATGGTGTGTTAGAAAAATAAGGGAGACAAAATTAAGTCCTCAAATCTTTTGTAGCCTCTATCTATTCCTAACCAGCGGTAGGACATTTCCATGTATTTCATTTAAAGAATTACCCAAGTCTACTAGGAAAAATATCATCATGGTTTTTATGGATAGAATCACCAAATATGTCCATTTTTTTCATCACATCTATTTGTAGCATGTATAATCACAACAACTTTTATGGAGGTTGTGTCAAAAGCTACATGGGACCCTGGATATCATAATGAGTGATCATGATCCTATATTATCAATAATTTTGGACTGATTTATTCTCATGTTTCGGTACTTAGTTGTTGTGTAGTTCATCTTAACATCCCCAATCTAATGGGTAAACTGAGGTGGTCAACATATTTTTAAAGGGTTATCTCTAGGTTTTTTTCTTCTAATAAAAATTAAATATGGGTTTAATTGTTACCACTAGCAAAATGGTGGTTTAACAATTCTTTCTGGATAACTCATCCAAAATGCCTTAATTTTATGGAATTCTATGCGTATCATCGACCATCCATCACCTCATCCTTGAAGGTACAACCAAAGATTTAAAATTTCAAAGAACGTATGTAACATTGGTAAGAGGTTCTATCTAGTCTTCAAGAAAACTCGGAAATGGTTTAGAATTGAATTAAACAATAAGGTAACCATCACCGCAATGAAAAACATTAACATTAGAGATTAGGTTTTAATGTGATTTTAGCTTTATAAGTAAATATCCTTGAAATAAAAAAAGAAGGATAACATTTTTTCACTTAAGTATTATGGCCCTTATCATAGCTTGCAAAGTTTTGGAAGTTTGTCATACAAACTAGAGTATCTTCCCTCAATGAAAATACATTTGGTCTTTCATGTTTCTTTCTTAAATAAAGTCAATATATAATGAATTTCATTCTAGACAGAGTTACCATATCTTGATGAGGAGGACCAAACCATTTTGGACACTAAGGAAATCCTCCAAGCATGTACTAAGAGGCTAAGCATGAGGGTGATTATAGAGTATTTGATCAAGAGAAGAGTTTTCCTAGTGAGTATGTGACATAGGAGAGCGAAATATTTCCATAGAAACATCTAGGTATAGTCAACATCAACGAAAATGTTGGTTTGAAAGGGAGGGCCATGATTTGGCCTTAACCTATAACATATATCAAGATATTTGTGGGTCAACTTATGGCACACTTAAATTTTATATTTTTATTCATTAGTTAGTTGTTTATTTAGGCCAAACTAATTAGGATGAAGGGGTGTGATCCTACCTATTTATGTCTATAAATAAGGATAAATAAAGTTCTCTCATATGATCACATTAAGAATTTTATTATTATTATTATTATAAGCTTGTGGAGATTGTTCCCTCGAAGTTATTTTCTTATATACTCAATATTTTTCTCTATTTTCTATCATATTATGTTATATTGTTGCGATTCTACTTTAGTGATACAATAATTTCATTACACATATTGCAATGAATTGATCACACCATCAAATTATTTATAGCTACTATCCACTACACATCTATGGTTACATGAAAACAAATAAAAAATGCATTATGTAGTTTAGTTTATTGACACACAAGGTTGAACCGGCAACTTTTTAAATTGATTGCTAGAAATGCATTTGCTAGAAATTGAGCAGAAATTAACAATGTGCTTGAATTTTCCTAAATGATAATGCTTTAGAAAAAATTTGTCCTCCTAAAGTGTGCGCTTGTTCCTTCATGAGGGATCAAATAAAAAAATCATTGTGAGTCATTAAGATGCTTGCAATTAAATGACGTTATTAATTCAACATTTCCAAAATCAACACTTGAAAAGATTTGTAGAAGTGTTTGTTTTGAACTTAAACACTTACATAACATTATTACAGTTACTACTCATAGAAGTCACCTTGAAATGACTTAAGTACATATAAATTGATTATCCCTAATTACATAATGGTTAAACCAATTAATCACTTGATTCAATTGAATATACAATTTAAATCAACAAATAATTTAAAATTAAAAAAAAAAAGGTGAGCCATTCATTTATCAATGTCCTTCAACTTCCATAGATTATGATTTAAAAAGATTTAAAAAATATCATAAAAATGAAACATAAAAGATGCATAAAATTATTAAAAGATAAAAAGTGTAAAAAATAAAAAATAAAATTGTGAATACATAAGAGAATCAAAATTAACCTTGATTTCCCAAGTAACCATGTTTAATTGAAAAGTATTTTAGAGAAGTTTCATTCAGATCAAAAGAAGTGTTGATAAGGCTTTATAGATGGAGGGTAGAAATGTCTATCCTCTACAAACCCAAAATTTGAAATCAACTAATGAAAAATGATGAGAGAAGAACATAAGAATTTTTTACATAATGTCTTTCATATCAACAATCATAAGTTGGGAGGATAAAATTTAAAGAATTGAAAAATGCTTAAACAAGAGACATGAATCATTGCATATATAACATACGATTCAAATATAGTAAGTATAAATTTTATATAATTTTATTATGTAATAAATTAAATATATATTTTAAAATAAAAATAGAATTTAATATATATATATATATATATAATTTTTTTCACTAATTTTTAATTTTTTAATGATAATTATTCACCTAACATTTTTTTTCAAATATTATTATATTTATTTTTATTGCAAACTTTATTTTCATATCTGTAATTTATAAATAAATATGACATTACTCTCAAAATAATTAATTAATATTATAAATAAATATAATAATTTATTAAAAAATAATAAAAATTATCCAAAATAATAGAACTTATTAAATACATCAAATACATTTGAAAACATAATAACAAACAAATAGTACATTAAATCTTATGAATAAATAAATTAGTAATAGAGAAAAAGACACCTAATAATACAATATGAAATAGTTAATGATGTAACATAGATTAATTAAAAATTATAAACAGCAACCTTAATTATTAATGTTTTATACTTAACAATTCAAATTAATTAATTTATAAATTATAAGAATTAAAAAATGAGTGGAAATGCTTTCCCTCTTAAATTATTCAATTTTATTATACAATTAATTAATAATAATAAAATGTTACTGAAAAAGTGTCCTTTACAATTGAAAGTCCAAAATATACCTTACCAAAAATAAATAAATTAAACATACTATTAAATAAAATATTATATATATATATATATATATATATATATATATATATATATATATATATATATATATATATAATTGTATAACTTTCTAACATTTACAATACAAAACTGCCAATTTATATTTATTATTTAATAAAGGCCGGCTGGTCCAAACCAAAGGCCGTCATAAAATTAGCCCTTTTCCAAGGCATAGTAGAGTTGAATGTGAAAGACATCGGGCTAGTAGTACATGTTTTCAACCCTGTAAATTGCAATTTCCCTTCGGCAAATGACATCCAACCGATACATTTCTTTTCAAAGCGTTACAACCATTTCAGGAACGGTCACCATGTTATGCATTTTTGGTAATCGTTGCATCCATGAGATTTATTTTATTATTATTATTTATTTATTTTATTTAGAAATATTTATTTATTTATTTATTTATTTTTGTTGGGGTGTGGTTTTGGTTGGGTAATCGTCGTATCTATGAGATCACATTTGTTAGGCATTTTGTCAAATGGTTAGGCCTACAAAAAATTTCGCATTTTTAAAGTCCTGTCGTTTGACAAAAATCCCCTTTCTATTGAGCTTTCAATGGCTCACTGCTACTATGCATAAATTTGAACACCCTTAGAGACTGTTTCTCGTTATTTAATGCTATTATATTTTTAGTGGGTAGGGGCATAACATGGGAGGAAATCAGTAGCAACAGATTTGATCCCTGGGCACTGGCATGTAGGTAAGTGGAGGTGAGGGGAATTCGATCAGTGGGCGCCAGGACACCATGAATGATGCGATGAACTTATTGAAGGTCGCATTTGGTCCTATTCAAGGTCGTGAACCCCACAACTTTGAGGAATATGGTCGGCCTAAGATTTCTTCTTAATTTATAATTTATTTAAATATAAAATTTATATAATTTGATAAGAAACTTGAAAAATGGTAGAATTGATTTGTGAAAGGATATTAAATTAATTTAAATATGTTAGAAAAATAAATAAATTAAATAATAAATAAATTATAAATCATTATTTCAAAAATAAAATAAAAAATAAAAATTATAATATATTATACATAAAATTATTTTAAAATGATAATATTCTATAATATAATTTATACATCATTAAAATTTTCAAAAAAACTTCTAATTAATTTTATGTTGCATATTTTATATCAAATAATAATATATAAATATTAACACCAATGGAGTCTAGGTTGATGGGTAAAATCTAAAATATTTATTTATTTTTAAAACTAAAAGAGGGGTAAAAATTTATTGAAAAACGGAACAAAAACAAGAGAATTACAGAGTTTTATCCTGGTCAACAAGTTGGACCAGCTTTTGAAATAGATTCGGAGGAAGCATCGTATGATCAAAAATGTTCCAGGTCAGGCCGTGCTCGGAGGCCCATTTAGCCAAGCTATCGGCTACACCGTTCCACTCGCGAGGGGGATATGCCTAAAAGACACAGACTCCAAGGAAGTACATAGCTGGAGGATCTGTTGAACAATTGCGGTCAAATGCCAATCCATAGTCACGAAGTTCCTTTTATTCAATAAGTTGACAACCACCTGCGAGTCTGACTCGCAGATAATTCTGTGCTAGCCACGTTGGCAGCACTGTTGCACTGCATCCAGGATAGCCTTGGCTTCCATAAGGTTATTTGTATGGCAGCCCTTGTAGATAGAAAAGAGAAACTGGATATCACCAGTGCTGTCCTGCCCGACTCCCCCAGTACCCGCCATCCAAGGATTTCCCCGCGAGGAGCCGTCGGTATTGATTTTTAACACTCCAGCCGCAGGGGGAGTCCAATGCCCCACTTGATTGACAGGCTGCGGCCACTGACTAGTGCCAATCGTTGAGCGAGTGAGGGGAGCAGTGAAATTATTGCTAGGGAGAGCAAAGGAGAAATGCGAGGAAATAGCGGAAATCTATAGTGTCCAGACCCACAACCACGTTACATTTGACTTGGAGAGTTTCCTAAATGGAATTAATAATTCTCCCCCATAGGAGCCTGAGCTCTAAGTGCGCATCTTGGAAGATCCTTTTGTTCCTTTCAAGCCAAATATGCCACAGAATAAAGGACGGGCCGATGGACCAAGCCACCTGAAGGACAGAAGCCTTAGAAGGAGGGTGGCCCAAACGATCCCAGAATTCAGCCAGAGAAGACGCGTGCCAGCATGAGCATCCCCACACCTTCCACCAGAGGTGCCAAATTTGTTTGGCAAAAAGGCACTGGAAGAAAAGGTGAGAAACAATCTCTTCACTGTTGCGACATAAACCACATATGGAGGGCCCCTGGAAGCCTCGTTTGCAAAGATTGTCCCAAGTAAGACACCTGTTGTAGACTAGAACCTAGAGGAAAAAGTTGCACTTAGGCCATGAAAACCAATTCCAAACTTTCTTCGACCAAGAGGTCTCCATTATGCCAAAAAGTTGCTTTGTCAAAGCCCAGAACCCGAAAGAAACATAATACTTCCCAGAAGGGGCGCCTCCCCAAGCCAAAACATCGCACTCCTGCAAAGAGCTGCAACCTCTAGAAGCCAGAATCTGGGATAACTCCAGTCGTTCCCCCACAGAGCCCCCCGGTGGCCAGTCTGAAGAGTTCTTCCAACGATAACCCATAGCCATGCCTAGGTCGAAGGCCTCCTTATAATGAGCCACAGTATTCCATCCAGCTGCAAGGAAAGAATCACTAAGAGGCTGCAAGTGTGGATGGCAGGATAAGAGAGGAGGAGACCCATCCCAGGAGTCACTCCAAAAAAGGGCATCATTGCCACTGTTGCAGATCCAAAAGAGACTGCGTTTCACAAGATGAGCTCCAAGCTTGAGGGTGTTCCACACCATATAACCTCTTCCCTCAAGAGGTAGCCTATAAATATCAGAAGAAACAGTGCCAGGGTAATACTTGTAAGACATGATACGGGCCCACAGATAAGATGGACTAGAACACCAGTGCCAATAGAGTTTGGTTGCGAGAGCTTGGCTGCACAGGATAGCGGAGCGCAGGCTGAGACTTCCTTCCTTCTTTGGCTGGCACACAATATCCCAATTTATGAGGCTCCATTTGGTATTTTTTAGGTTACCACTCCAAAGGAATTGGAGGGAGAGAGCATCAAATTCCTTAAGAAAATACACCGGGGCAACCTGCACCATACTCCGATATATGGGGAGGGCCTGAATCATAGATTGCAGAAGTATCACCCTGCCGGCCATAGAGAGCCACCTATGCGTCCAGTGATTAAATTTTTTCCTTAGTTTGTCAAGTACATTCTGCCAGAACAGCCTAGGCTGTCTTCCCACCACAATAGGCACGCCCAAGTAAGTCAGAAGGAGAGATTGCGTCTGAAACCTCAAGATAGTAGCAATCCTCTGCTGGATCAGTTCAAGAGTGTTGAAGAAAAGGATAGAGGACTTGTGATCATCAAATTTTTGTCCAGAAGCGGCCAGATAAGTATCTAGGGTGAGCCGAAACGTCTTAGCATCATGAATCCTAGCTCTCCCAGCAAGGGTTGTATCATCTACAAACTGGAGGTGGGTCAAGGTGGGTAATCCAATCCCCCATTTCCATCCCTAAAGCCTATTCTAAGATACACGGGCCTTGATAAGTCGGCCAAGTCCCTCAGCCAGAATGATAAACAAATATGGCAAGATCGGATCTCCTTGGCGAAGGCCTCTGGAAGTGCCAAAAAGCTCTGAGGGTTTGCCATTGATAAGGACCGAGAAGGAGGGAGTCATAACACATCTCAGCACCCAACGCATCCAAGCCTGATTGAAACCAAAAGCTAGAAGAACCTTGTGCAAAAAGCCCCATTTGACTCTATCATAAGCCTTAGCCATATCGAGCTTAATGACCATGGCACGTTCCTGGGAGATACTCATATAGTGAATAGCTTCGGAAGCAATGACCACCCCATCCAGAATTTGTTTGCCTTCCACAAAAGCCCCTTGTTCCTCAGAAATAACCGTGGGCAGAAAAACTTTAGGCCTCTCTGCAAGGAGATTAGTAATGATTTTATAGACCACATTACAAAGAGCAATGGGCCTAAAGAAGTGCAGTTGGTTTGCCTGTTCCTTCTTCAGAATAAGGACAAGGAGAGTAACATTCAATGCCCTGAGCATTTCTTTGTTGGCATAAGATTCCTAAACCACATCCAAAAGATCATGATTGATAATATCCCAGAAGTCCTGAAAGAATTCGACAGGGAAGCCATCGGGCCCCAGAGCTTTGCCTTTACACAAGCTGAAGACCACTCCCTCCAATTCTACCATGCCAACTGGCTGCATAAGAGAGTCATTTAGTTTCGGTGTCACAACAGAGGGAATACAAGATAACACGGTATCCTCTACTACCTCAGCTGGAAGTTGATCATTTGAAAAGAGAGCAGAGTAAAACCAAATAACTTCCCTGGATATAGCTTGAGAGGAGGTTAGACGAGTCCCGTCCGAAGTAACAAGAGAGGAAATGAAATTCCCATTACGTCGAGCCTGCATAGAATTATGGAAGAAAGCAATGTTCTTGTTCCCTTCCTGGAGCCAATCTATTCGAGCCTTCTGTTTCCAGTAAATTTCTTGGCAAAGATCCCACTCAGCTAGATCAATAGAAGCTTTAGATTTAGCAATGCTAAGGGTTTCAGATAAACCAAGATCCCAAATCTGCCTGGTAATGACATCCAACCGATCTTGCGCCCTTTTCTTCATGGAATGGAGATTACCAAAAAAATTTCTATTCCAATACTTTAACTTCCTTTTGACATACTGCAATTTTTTAGAGAAGGAAAACATAGCAGTGTCGTAGGCAGGGCCTCCCTATCTCCACCAATGAGCCATTAAATCATGGAGTGAGGAGTCGCGTAGCCACATCAACTGAAACTTAAATGGAGGCTTCTTGGGGACAACAATATAACTAGTAGAAAGCTTGATAGGCCAGTGATCAGAGCCTCTCCAATCAAGAATTTCAGAAGAGAGATAGATGGAGCTAGAAAGCCAAAAATAAGAAACTAGGAACTTGTCTAGGCGCTCAGAGATGGCAGCTTCCCCAATCCTTCTATTGTTCCAAGTAAATAGCCCGTTAAGGGGTTTAACATCTGAGAGATGTAAAAAATTAATATTTTGTTGAAGAAGCTCAGAAGAAGGGCCCAAACGAGCCAACCCACCCCTCTTCTCCTCTAGGCTAAGAACAGAGTTAAAATCGCCAACCACAATCCAAGGCAGGAAAGGATGGCAGCTTCTGACATACCGAATATGTTCCCAGAGCTTGAGCTGATTAGGGGGTCAATAGGAGCATATACATTAGTGACAAGAATTAGCTCGCTAGTCTCATGAGAGGAAGCTACCATTGAGAGGGCCGAGAGACATGACACCCAATGAAGAGGCGTAACTTTCCTAGGATCCCACTACATAGCAAGACCACCCGAGCTCCCCAAGGCCCCAACGCACTGGCAGTGGCCATGCAACCAAATATTAGGAGCACAAGTAAACATGGAATCCACAGAGAGCTTGGTCTCTTGAATGCACAGAATATCTGGGGAATGTTCAATCAACAATTTGTGCATAGCCTTTTGTCTAGGGATGCTATTCAACCCCCTCACATTCCATGACAGAATAATCATTGAGTGGTGTGAGGCAAATGTTCATCCAAGGGCTTGACAACCCCAACTCTACCAGCAAATCACCTGTAAGTTTAATTTTGTCCTGGTCCTTCTTGCGCCCAGCTCTGGAGGGAGTAGTGAAGGATACTTTCTTAAACGGTCTTTGCATCAGGCCCAGAGCACAAAAAGGATCCTTTTTCTTTACTGGACTCACCCACACCTTTAACCAAATCTGCCTAGTGAACATCCTTGTCCTGTGAAGCAGGAAAAACCACAAGGGCCCCAGACTCAGGGTCGAGAGAGGTCTCCGAGATCTGCTGAACAGCAAAATCTTGGGAGTCGTTAAGAGCAAAACTCCTCCCCTCTGACTCAGGCACCTTGCATTGATCCACTACAGGAATGCCTTCCTCTATAAGCATGCTATCAAGAGTTTCAAAACGGTTGAACCCAGGGTCCACTTGCTGGTCTAAATGCAGACGTTTCTAATCACGTCCCTTAGCGTGGCACTGGACTGGGATAAAACTATCCCTATCAAGACTAGTTGAACTAGATGGGCCTTGCCCTAGACTTGAAGTATTCGGGTGAACTTTCCCTTTTGCAGTGGTGTTAGACTGAATATTCGTTGTTCTAGTATCACCAGATTGGCCATTCCCCGTGCCATCATTGGCCATCTATGGACCAGTTGACCCACTCGGTGTACCACTATCTCTAAAAGCCTGCGGGCATTGGTGCTATAAATGCCCATACACATGGCAGATTCGGCAACGAAAGGGAATGGATTCATAGTCTAGTTGTTGGATCCAAGAAGAAGAGCCCAGACAAATTTCCATAGAATCTGGCAGAGGATTATTTAAATCAATATCAACACAGATACGGGCATAAGAAATAACCTTTTTATCTAGTGACTGATGTGAGATTGCAGCTGGTGTCCCAAGCATAGCAGCAATCTGACACAGGATGTCCTCATGCGAAAACTCCAGAGGCAGTCTCGGAAGGCGGACCCAGATAGGAACACGCAATGGGAGATCCTCTACAGAGTTAAACCCCACATGCTAGGGTTTGATAAAAAGATCAATATGGTCATAAAAATATGGGCCTCCCTCAAAAATCTGATTTTGATTAGACACGAAAGAGAAATTCACCATAAAGTAGCTATTACTAGCCAGCATAATATCAAAATCGCCTTCTACCTGCCATGAGCGGTGAATCCAGGCTTCCAAGGCCGACAGGGTGATTCAGATGCCAAGAAACTTGCAAATCAAAGTGTGTGAGGTCAGATATTCCACATCCTCCTTTACTGCCTCTGGAGAGATAACCAGTACCGACCGATCTTGGCTATGCGGAAGGCAGCCATTAACTTTATTTAGCTTGGAGCGTTTGCTGACATAGAAAGTCCCCTGATCCTGGGTATTCGCCCTGGCCTCCGATCGATCACCTCTGAAGGCTCCAGAAGGAAAGCGACTCCTAGAGCCCCCACTCACATCCCTCTCTTCGTTGCCTAACATCCTTCCTCCCCACTTTTCTTCAAGATTATCATTTGAAGAAAGGCAATCTAAAGCATTTATTAAGATGAGGTTCTAAGTTCAATTTTTATTGGCTTCTCTGCTTGCGATGGGAGTAATCTAATTAGAGTTCTGACATGCCGCTGGAATAACCAGAGTTTCGACAGCGCCAAAGTGGTAATTTGACTAGAGTTCCAACATCTCACTTCTATGTAATAATCTGACTAGAGTTTTGGCAGTGCCGACCAATGTAGTAATCTAACTAGAGTTCCGGCAACTCCGACCAACGTAGTAATTTGCGAGAGTTCTGGCAGCTCCAATGCAGTAATCTGACTAGAGTTATGGTAGCACTTACCAACATAGTAATTTGACTAGAGTTCTGGCGGCTCCAACCAATGTAGTAATCTGACTAGAGTTCTGACAGCTCCGATTGACATAGTAATTTGACTAGAGTTTCGACAGTGCCGACCGACATAGTAATCTAACTAGAGTTCTGACAACTCTGACCAACATAGTAAAATCTAATTAGAGTTTTGATAGCTCCGTAGTAATCTGACTAGAGTTCTGGTAGCTCTGACTAACGTAGTAATCTAACTAGAGTTTCGATAGTTCCGACCAATGTAGTAATAGAGTTTCAACAACTCCGACCAATGTAGTAATCTGACTAGAGTTCCAATAGCTCCGATCCGACTAGAGTTCTGACAACATCAACCAATGTAGTAATCTGACTAGAGTTCCGACATCGTTGACTAACGTAGTAATCTGACTAGAGTTCCTACAGCGCTGATCAATATAATAATTTGACTAGAGTTCTGATGTGTTGCCAGAGTAGTTTGACCAACATCACTGAGACCAACGGTCTTATGTGATGAAACCTAAACACCAATTTTACAAAAACAATATAAAACTTGAACCCCTGGTGATCCACGCTCATCCCAATCCCTAATTTAACAAAACGATGGAAGACTATTCTCTTATATATATATATATATATATATATATATATATATATATATAAACATTTACAAGATTTATAAATATTAATAATGTGAAATATCAATCTGAACTATAAATATAAATGTTTTTAAATAAAATAAAATCAATCCTATTTAAAAAAAAAGAAAAGAAAACTAATAGATGATTATCATATTAAGAATGAAATAATTGTCGCTCCTCTTTAATTCCATTTAAATTAAAAGGGATCCCTGATATAACAACTATGATGCAATTCCAACATAAACATAAACATTTACAAAATTTATAAATAAAAATTGATACTTACTCATCATTCTTAAGGATATGGCCCTTGAGCAATGAAACGCTTTGGAAAGGCATTTTCGATTCCTCAAGTTTTTTTGAACTGTATCTACGATTGGCTTCATGCTTGGAAAATGCATTAGCATACATTCCTTTGATGATCAATTGAAGATCAGGGGGCTCAACATTGTAGAAGACTGGAATGATTGTGTTGCCAGTTTTGAGCATAAATGACAGCTCAGCTAAAGACCAAGGAGATTCTGCCTAACTAGGGAAAATATGGCAACATGAAGAAAAGAACATAAATGACAGCTCAGCTCTTCCTTATCCAGAAAAACTCGAATTCCGAGGCAATTAAGGGCATCGTAGATAGCGGAGGCCAACGTGTGTTTCACGTCACTACCATGATTTGTATATATAAGGGTGCAAATACAAGTAGCAGAGGTAAAATATAATTACTGTTCATCTTCATCTTCTATGATTGTTCTTCTGCTGTAAAGCATTTCACAAAGCCAATTGAAAAAGGCATTTATGGAGCATAATGCAGGTAGGCGTTTACATATTAGATTTAGTTTTGCTTTACATATTTGAGTTAACAGTCTATAGTGGATGTTAGAGGATAAATATTACTGCATATCTCTGTTTGTAATGTATAGTATGTGTTGGCATACTTACATCATTAATGTTGAGGTTTTCAACCAGACGCGTTAGTTTGTCGATGACCAGGTGGCAGATATGGAACAGTTTATAATTAGTAATGGAATAAATGGTGCAAATACCTTTTCTACGATGATAAGTTTGTTCTATAGATATTTATTTTGCTATAATAAATGTTATTAATAGTTTTTATGCTATATTTTAATGTATATATAAAAATATAAAAGTTCTTTAGATGTATTATTAATCTAAAATTATAGAGATATTAACAACATATTGAAAAAAATCCAATTTAAATATAAGTTCATCATTTATAAAAATAAAATTGATATTGTATAAGAGAAAGTTTGATGCAAAATTTTAATTTAAAATTTAAATATAAAATGTAATACATGCAATAAAAACATGCAATTAAATTAAACATGTCAGTGTTTTTTACTCTAATCTCATAAATAGAAAATACAAAATATTTTGATTCTTTTAGGCCTATTATGTACTAATAACTAATTACTAAGATAATAGTTAATAAAATCAAATGGTTCCTTTGAAAGATTATTTAAGGAATAATACAAAGCTTATTTTTTTATGCTAAATTTTGGATGGCACTATAGTAATGCATAGATCTCTCACATCCTTTCATAGTAGAATCCTTTCACAGTAGAATGAGAAATGGTATGGTAATCAAATTAAGAATGAATACAAGACAATTGAATTAACAATTCTTAGATATAAAGTAATAAAGAAATTAGAGTTCTTGACAAATTGGAGATTATGGATCTAGACTTGCAATTCAACCCCAAATTTTTTTGGTGATTATATTTAATGAAGTTTTTATGTAATTTTCAAGATTTATAGAGGTTTAAGTTGAGGAGACTCCAGATCTTCTTTTCTTATTCATTATGGCTAAGTTGGTGTTCGAGAAGACTCCATATTTCATGAGTATTTTTTTGTTATTAATGTCAATTATGATTAATATTATACAAATTCTCAATATATGAATCTGGCAAAGGTCAACTATTGTCGTAAGCCCACTTACAAAGATCTTGTCACTAAACTTAAGAAGCTTTATACTGAAGACTACTTCTTAAAGATACTACTACTACCAATCCTAACTTTATCTTTGGATCCACAAACTAGTGATGAGCCCGCTACACCATCAGAGCCTCAACCTAGTTCTTTCAATCCTTGTATTATCATTCCTCTTAAAATCACTACTAATAATCAATCTAAGCCTCTTTATGGCTTTACCCCTAAACCACAATAGAATTTTTTGTATGAACTTAATTCCATGCCTTGTAAAATGATAGTGCTTTATAGGTGGGACAATCATTAGCGATACATGGAGTCTCAAGGATACTCTAGATATATATGAATTGGTTGTAGGTGGAAAACATCATTATGAAAAAATATAATATTATATGCATAAATGTAAATGAGAATCATAGTCTTAGATTAAGGATCTTTTCAGGTTTCAGATTATGGAGTTCCTAAACATTTATCTTGGGAAGCAACTATTTGATTGAAAAATATAATCTTCAATTGTGTAATAATTCATATTTGACATGATCAGTCAAATAAACCTCTTCAAAAGACATAAGGCTTATTTGTGCAAAAATAATCTAAATAATTTTAAGATTTTTAAAAAGTTACATTTACATATAAATATAAATATTAAAAATTCTTAGTTACTTACATTTACATATAAATATAAATATTAAAAATTCTTTGAGTGTGGAGGAAACTTTATGGTTAAATGTGTTGAGTTGAATTATTACGTAAATACATTGAATTCTAAGTGGACTTTTAAATAGACAATTTTATAAAAGATGACTTTTAGTGAACAAATCATAAAAATGGATAAAGAAGATTGAATCTAAATTATACAATTAATTGTTAAAGAATAATATAACATAATAATATAATGTAAAAATATTTTTTACAAAAACTATTAAAAAATTTAAATTACATCAATAAATTTATAAATATAAATCTACATAATAATTAAAAAATATATTTATTTATACATAATAAAAAAATATTAACAAATATAAATAACAAATTGATAAATAAATAAATATTATATAAATAATCATTTTACAAATTTAAAAAAATAAATAAATATCATAATATATTATAAATAAAATTATTTTAAAATTATAATATAATTTATTGAATTATTGAAGGTTCCCAAAAAAATTACCTACTTAACCAACTTTTTATTGCACACACTATACCAAATAATAATATATAAATATTAACATTTACAAAATTTATAAATATTAATAACGTGAAGTATCAATATTTACAACTATGATGCAACTCCAACATAAACAGTAACGTTTACAAAATTTAGAAATAAGAATTGACAGGGAAGGGCATTTGATACTTACTCCTCATTCTTAAGAATTACGCCATCATGATATGAAACGCTTTGGAGACCCGTTTTCCATTCCTCAAGTTTTTCTGAACTGTATCTGCCGTTGGCTTCATGCTTGGAAAATGCATTAGCATACATTCCTTTTCCTTGAGTGGCCCATCGAAGATCCATGGGCTCAACATTGTAGAAGACAGGAATAATTATGTTGCCAGTTTTGAGCATAAAAGACAGCTCAGCCAAACACCAAGGAGATTCTGCGTAACTGGGGGAAAATATGGCAATATGAAGAAAAGAACTTTGCATGGCCTCTTGTATTTGAGTTGGGATGAAATCGCCCAGTTCAAGCTCATCCTTATCCAGAAAAACTCGAATTCCGAGGCGATTAAGGGCATCGTAGATAGAGGAGGCCAACGAGTATTTGACGTCAGTACCACGATGGTTGAGAAATACATCATAAGAAGCCGCCTTTGTTGATGCTGATGCAGATGAAGGTACAACTTCCTCAAAAGCATTTGTCATCTCAACCCCTGTTGCCATAGATTTGTATTGGAGAGATATAATGAAAAAACGAAGGGAGATGGACTTGGTTTTAGGCAGATCGGGAGCTCCAATAGCAAATGCTAAAACCGATATGAATATGTATCCAGAGTCTGAGGAAAGGTAAGACAGTGTGAAAGGAAGGGAGCAAATGTGTAGAAATAATGGGTGGATGAGGTAGAAACTAAGGAATGGATGAGGTTGAAGTGGGAAACAGCGGGGAAGGCGTGGCATAACGCGTGTACGAAAACGCGTTATTAAAGTGAATAAAGAGCCATATAGGCAAAAAGCTTGTGGAATTATCAGGTCACAACCCAAATTTTTTTGATCTTCGACGTACCTGACATATAACTTTATTCTCTACCTTGTTACATGTATTTACACACTTATATTTCACCTCTTCCGTGTGTTCTCCAAACATAATTAAGGTTCATCTTCATTTATATCATTGTTTTAAAGGATTTCACAAAGTCAATTGAAGAAGATATTTATAGAGTGTATTTTACAAGGTAATTATGTAGATAGGTGTTTACTTTTTAGATTTAGTTTTATTTTATATCTTCGATTAATAGTCTCTAGTAGATGTTGGAACATGAATCCTATCATGTTTCTATATTTCTAATATATCATATGTGTTGGTACAACGATATCGTTGATATTGAGGGTCTTCAATAGAAACATTAGCTTGTCAATGTTTTGGACACATATATAGAAGGATCAGTGATTAGTAAATTGAATTAATAATGTGAGAACCTTTTATCATAGTGACAAGTTTATTCTACAAATATTTATTTTGCTACATTAGATGCGATTAATATTTTTTGTGCTATATTTTAGTGTGCATGTAAGGATACAAATATTTTTTGAATATGTTTTTAACCCAAAATTATGCTGACATTAACATGTTGAAAAAATCCAATCTAAATATAAACTCATCTTATATGAGAGCAAGTTTGATATGCTCTGAAAGAAGGTTTGAGTGAGGATTCTATTTTTTTTTTTAAAATCATGGTTTTAGAGAAGGCATTTCATGGGCAATTATGTGGAAAAGTTTTGGCCAAGTTGGCATCAACTTTTGAATAACACAAAAAATTGGTTATGTTTGCATATTTTTTATACTATTATATTGTTTAACAACATGAAATCAATGAATTTTTGTAAATAAAGCTCTGTTAATTCAATTTTGTTCAGTGATAATTTTTATGTGTAAACTTTATTATTATTATTTTTCTCTATTTCGAAACATTTATTTTGCTTATTCAGTGGCACAATAGAGCCCCAATCTTTTGATAACTTGACACATATAGACTAGAGATTGGGCATGCAACCATTTTCAAATAAGTTAGGCTCGAATTAATGTCTTTGCGTGAATGGTTTGTTGTGTAAACTATCTGTAGATAGTTGGACATATTAGGATTTTGTTCTTTACAATTTTCTAACTTATAAATTTGACAAACCAATAGAACATATTAGGATTTTTTTCTCGAATGACTATATGGGTTGTTTATGGTTTTTGTGCCTACTCAATATGTTTATTCTTCTTAAAAATTTATGTATAGGTTTTTAGGGTCGTGATTTTGTTTTTTCTATAGTCATATTTTTCTATTAGAAGGCACTTCTTAGACAACGACATAAACAAGTTATGGTCAGGTTTAACATCAAATGAAGGTGGGGTTTATCTACTAACTAACATAAAGAATTCATTATGGTTTTTTTATAGTTTAATGTTATTTGACACTATGGAATTATTAAATTATTGTAAACAAATCTCTATTAATGCTATTTATGTTACTTGAAATTAAACGACTTTAGATTCAGATAAGGCATATTAGGATCATGGTCTTTATAATTATCTAGTTTGTACTTTTAACAAAGTAATATGATGTATGGATATTGGTGGTTTTTTTGTGCTATCCAATATAGCTCTTCTTCTCAAAAAACTTTAGTATAAGTCTGCAAGGTCATGTTTTCATTTTTGTAAAACCCTTGTTTTATCTATTTCATACAAAATGTCAGTGGGTTCTTCTCAATTTGGGAAGGTTTCTCAATTTAATTTTAAGCATTTGAGAGAACAAAATTCATACATTAACCTTTGCATTCTGATGAAGTCATTTTTCAAAAATTAGAATATTTTGTGTGTCCATAATGACATGGCCATGTACTAAAGCCTTTGATTATAGTTGATGCTAAATTCAAAAAATAATTGATTGCTTTTTTTAATATAAAGATGAAAGAAATAATGGAAATTTCATAAAGAAAGGATCCCTTAGATCTTTGGTAAAAGAATTAAACCATATAAATTTTAGTTGGCAATTTGAATTTAATCTGCCCTTTAACTAAATGAATTAAAGATGTGTATATTTTCTTGAAGAAAAGACCTCATAATACTTGTGTAATATTTTGTTCCATTATTCCTATTAATTGATGGAATGTAATACTAGGCATGTTGGTGTAGGATGTTCCCCTCTTATAGTTTTATTTACACGGTTATTAGTCAACTTTTTTAGTGTTGTTAAGGTCATTAGAGGAAAATACACTTAATGTATTCTCTAATAGTAAGTTGAGTTGTTACCTTTTTGGTGACTTAATTTCTCATTATATAATGTACCTCCTTTCTACTTTTTGACTAATCGATGAATGAAGTTATTGATGCAACTTTTTTTGGGGTGATTTTTCTCTCACCTAATCCTAGGGTTTTTGTGTAATCTTGAACATTCATATATCTTGGAACAATCCAACATGGTATCAAAGCTTTGATTTGACGATCATTTTACTATTTCTAAAATCTTTGTGAGATATCTCTTGCATGCATTCTTGATTTTTTAGCTTTTCATAATTTTGGTGGGATTTCATGAAAATATGTACAAACTATATAGTTGGAGTCTCGAATAGTAAAAAAAATAGCACCATCAGAATTGAAAGGTGCCAAAACCCTAAGATTACTTGTAACTAGGACCTAGTTTTATGATGATTAATTTCAAACATTTTGGAGGGTTTCGGGGCTTTTTTGATAATTTTACACAAATTTGTATAGTCAAGATCTTCAAGGGAAAATATTTTTATAGTTTTTTGGATCCTTGATGGGTATTTGGTGGATTTTCCATAAGCATTCAAAAATTATAAATTCTAAACTTGGGAGAAATTTCACACTTACATACATAATTCAAAGTTTCTGGCCTTTGTTGTACTTATTAGAAGTTTGGGGTGATTGTGCATTCTATAACTCTAATGACAGAACTTTAGAGTGCTCATTTAACCCATAGTTCTAAAGGTAGAACTATTGACTAAAATCATAGCTAAAACCTCTAACAGTGAAACTTTCAGCTATTCATGTAGTCAAAAAGCTTGATTATAGAACTTTAGACTATCGGTATAGCCCTCAACCCTAACATCAGAATTTCTAACTGATGATGCAACCCTTAACCCTGACATCAAAACTTCTGACTATTAGTGCAACCCTCAACCCTGATGTCAAAACTTATAATTGTCGGTGTAGTTCGAAACCCCGATGACTATCAAAGATGATTGCATTCCTAATGTAAAACTTTGCTTCCCAAAATTTTAGCATCCCTAGCACCTATAAGAGACCTCCAAAACTCTAACAATAGTTTAGAGGATGTCAAATATAATCCTGTGAATTGTGAAACTATTCATTTGAACACTCATCCTCCCTCTTAGCCCCTTGGTCATATAGTGTGGTCACATAGAGGGAAGGCGGGGGTGAAAGCTTAAAACTTGATTCCTACTAGTAGGGGCTTAACCTTAACACCTAACCAATTCTCTAATCAACCCATACATTTTCAAATTTATGTTGGGTGGAGATGTTTTATGCGAGCTCAAACCTTAAAATGACTATAACTTTTGATCGATAACTCCTTTTTTAATGTTGTCTTCTTCAAAAGTGCCTATTTATTCATGCTCTATGCATTGGTGATTTTTTAAGCCATATTCAGATACTGATTCTTCACAAATTTTACCTAATAGATGCATTATTGGTAGAGCCTAACGTTCCTCTAGTTCTTTTGTACATACACACAATTTATTCAAGAGACATTCTCAATTATGTCAGACATCTATAAGAGTGTGCTTATATTTACAACATTATGGGAGGTCACTATGGATAGTTCTGACGGGGTATTATGTGGTTTCATGCATTTTTTAATGTATTTTATACACATTCTTATTTTCTACATTATGTTGATTCCTACACTTACTGCTCATTGAAATAGATTCTTGATTGTGCTCGATGTCCTCTTCATGAACATGCATTGCTTTTATAATTAGGAGGTCATTATAGTTATTTTTTACAATTTTACACTTTTTTGGTGTCTTCTCTTTGTCATGTTGACTTCACTTGAGAGATACATGTCAAGGAAAGTTTATTTTACACTAGTGGTTCTTCTTAAAAAGAGAAACTATGCTTCTTGGCATGTGTACATAGAATACTTGTTCACAAAAAAAAGAAAAAATTATATTCCATTCCTATATAGATAAATTTTTACTCCCATTGAATTGACAAGCACATTAAGTGTGCTAACACTTGTGATAAGGTTTTTGGTACCTTGTTACTACACATTTCATGAGATCTACATCACTATGTGTAGCTCACCATGTGTCCCAACACTATTTGGAGCATCCTTCAGTCTATTTTTGGAGATCTTATTGAGATTTATATCACTCCTCCTCTCTACCTATCATCTCTTTAAAGACTATTGTATGCTCTCCTCCTTCTCCTGTTTCATGTGACGACACATCCATGGTGGACAATGTTCTTTCTTCTATCAAGCCACCATTACATGTTGAGATTATACTATACCTTAGCTATCCCATTGTATATTCTAATTTTGTTCATGTGCATGATATTATTCTTCTAGATCCATCTTATATTGGTACTTCAGAGGACTCTACTATTTCTAGTAAGAGTACACCTTGTGAGAGCATTGATGACTTTTCTCTTCATATAGATATTCAGTATGTAGATTCATGTGCTTTATCTACAATCTCTTCTTCAACTTTGTGGGTTGTTGAGTTGTGCTCTCCACTTCACATGGACATTCCTTCATTGAATGATCCATGTCATTCTTCTTCATCAAACTCACATGTGGGTAAGTGCACCGACTTGGAGGATAAAAGAGAGCCGATTCATGGACATGATTTTTTGAAAATTTCAAAAATGTGAACTTCTATAGATAATTAGATATGACTACACTCAAAATTTGAAGATGGTATAAAAACATGGAATTATAGAATTTTGAGTCTAGTTTCTAAAAAACTAATTTTTTTTGAAAAATGGTTAAGTATAAATAATTCAAACATTTAAAATTTGAAGATGAACTCTTATTTTTTTAAGAAAATTTGAATTGTACCATTCTGTGCGATCCACCATTTTTTGAGCCTCATTTAATATTGTTAGAAACCCTTTAGTGAATATTTAGATTAGCTCTTATAGTGTGTTACAAACTTTTTAATATATATTTTTGATGAATATTTTTTATTAATTTTTTAATTAAGTATATTTTGAAAATTGACAAAAAAATAGATAGCCGTCCATGCGACCCACTCTAACTACCTCAAAAAAATGAAATTTGATTTTTTAAAAATGTGTGTAGAATTAGGCCTAGTTTATTACCATATAATTTGTTTTGTATTTGGATCAACACAAATCAAATTAGATAAACATGAATAAGCATGTATGGGTGAGGATTGTAGTGGCCTAAAAAATGTGTTGTTAGAAATAAATATAATTTAAAATCTTAAAATAGCCCAAAAAATATAAAAATCATACATTTAGAAAGAGGAAAATGTGCTCGTTGTAATGGTAATAATTTTTCAAATTTTGATGTTGAAATCCATAGCATATTTGACAATTGAAGTTGAAATTTGTTAGGTTTTCCTAAAACTCTCAGTCTCGACTGTGGATGCATAGTCCTAAGCCTTTGGCTCAAAAATCCAAGCCATTTCTGAGCCTAAAGGCTTGGTCTGAAATTCAAATTTAAATAACACATATGTACTATATAATGCAATAAACAATGCATATGCATTATATAACATGTACACATTTTTAGACATATAATGAAACAAATAAATTTTGTGTTTGTTATGGTGGAAAGGTCCCATTAGCCATGCATCCTTTTAGGGGAAATGTTAAATTTCATGTTTCTTATAAGGGAAAGGTCCCATTAGCTCTGGACAATGAATTAAGCTACCATAACCTCACATTAGACTTCAAAAAATTCATCCATTTCAATATGTCATCTTAAATACTTATAACTAAGGTTTCAAGGTCTAACACATTATACATTTGATAATATAACTGATTTTATTACAAGAGGTCATAAAATATATTTTTTAAACCTATGATCAAAACTTAACCTTTAGTGTACCAATCATTGTGCATTAGAGTATCAATACTTGACTCTTACTTGTCAAGATGTGATTTGTTACTTTTAATTTTATAGAAAAAATGTTAAACAAGTATTATATATTACATGTTCAGCTTTTGGTGTACTTTAATATATAAATATATATGCCAATATGTTTCATCAATAGAACACATGTTCACAAAAGCCTTGTTTGACAATTGAAACATGCACAACTATTGAGATCTTTTCCCTAGTAGGGAAAGGATAAACCTTACCACCTTACTTAGTTAAAATCCTACTTGCCCTTAAATTTTGTGTTTCTTATTGATATTATCTTACTTGCCTAAAATCCTAACTTACCCTTTTATTATTTCTTTGATATCTTTGACCAGACCCCTTTATTTATAAAATTTGAACTAATTTTTTTAAATGGCAAATGTGTTGAATTAGACTATGTAGTATATATAATCTTGTGTAAGTAGAAATAAGAATTGAGCTCTTAGTGTAATAGTGCATGTCTTTGATATCTATTTTAAGAATTCTATCTAATGGAGCTTAATACCTATGAATCATGCCTTGGATTGTCCAAAAAACATTCCTAAATTGTGTTGAATAAAGCCACTTAAATTTCCTCCAATGTCACTTAGTGCATCTAATTCAATAGGTGCATTTTGAGGTCCCAACTGAATGTCTAACAAGAGTCTTAGATTATTACAATTATTCACTTGATTCCCCTAATGTATTCAAATACATTATTCAAATTTTGCCTAAAATTAAGATCTCTTGTGAAAATATGGTTAATCCTCCATTCTGTGTAGAGAGACGTAATGATTGTTCATGTGGATGATGAATTGCTCACCTCATATAGATGGTTGATTAGAATTGAATACCAATTTACACCCCCTCATCAAATGTTTCAAGATCATCAAATGTTTCAAGATTATATATATATATATATATATATATATATATATATATATATATTCAATCATCTTGATCATATTTCATTGTAATGAGCATAAACCTTATGATGTGGATTGTAATAAAGTAGTATGTGTCTCAAAATTCTTGCTCTGATTTAGGATTTGAGGTCGAGGCTCATCTATTGCTAAATAGTGTTCTCTCCTATGTGTAAGACTAAATATAAATGTAAGTTTTGGGATATCTAGAGGCAATTCAAGGTAGAGGGATATAAATAATTTGAATATGTATACATGTAGAAAATTGATAACATTTGGTGCTTGCTTGAAATTTTGATGGGACCTTAAAGGACTCTAAATGACATTTTCATACAGTAATGGTAATTTAGAGGCTTGCACCACACGTGTAAATTATTTACTAAACATGATTTGATTGGATCGATGTCAATCTTTACATTATTGGCTTCTTTGTATGTATGATAAATTTGTGAATAGGCCTTAGTTGGATTGGTTGGCTTAATGATGGAACGCGTCTAATTATCAAAGATGTGCATATCTAAAAATTATAACACTTCTCTAGGTGTACTATACCTACACATGTATGTGGAAATCTTTTATTGGATTAGGCATCTTAGGGCTTTGACAAATTTGATGCTTCTAGGACAAGTGATAGTTAGATATCTAACACAAATATATGTGTGTATAGGATACACACGTGCATACATACCTAATTGGATCAAACCTCATAGGGATATGATATCTATCTCTTTAAATATTTTAGGACCTGATACCTTTAACAATTTAGACACTTTTGAGCATGTATGAGGTACACATGGTGATATGTAATCGAATTTGGCATCCTGAGGCATTATCAACTCTGAAAATTCTAAGACTTGATGCATCTGTGATAGTTTTAACTCAAGTTTGGGTGTAGGAGGTACACACATGGCAAAATAAGGTTCAATTATATGGGCCATCCAATCTAGGAGGCATGGGAGGCCAATTCAAACTCCCTTTTGACATAACTATAAGATCATGGTATATATGATTTGGGTCAAAATTAAGTATGATTCTATCTATCATGAATTAAAACAATTAGTCGATTGGTTCAATTAGGGATGTGATTTGGGCAAAATTGATCCCCTAAACCAAATTTATGGCCCAATCAATTGTATAATATAGATGTAACATGTATGACATAACTGACCCTAATTTAATTAAAATACATATTCGAATGCAAATGTGACCAATTTCAACCCATTAAACCTAAATTAGAGTCTACAATGTGACTGAAAGGGATAAATTAGGTCACGTTTCATGATATGTTGATCATAAACCCTAATTTTATCACTTGAACATGTATATAGTTCCATTAAACCCTAATTTATGACATATACACATGTACAAACCCATTACACTAAACCCCTAACCCTAAATCCTAATTTTATAACAAACACAACCCCTAGTTCCTTGATTTCATCACTAATACATATATTCATGAATGTGATTAGTGCTAATTTGTGAATATGTTATTCACCTAGTTTTGTAAGGACCCATGATGGGATTTTAGGCAAAATTAGCTTATTTTGTATTACATATTTAGCCTTATTTCATCATTCATTAGTATTATTGCTTCATAATCTTATCAAGAGTCTTATTTCATCATGTATTGGAGATTTATACATCATATTAGGGATTTATGCATCATATTGATCCTTATTGCATCATATGATAGACTAATTACATCATATTGAGCCTTATTAGATCGTATGATAGCCTAATTGGATCATATGATAGCCTAAATACATCATATTGGAGATTTATTACATATGATATTCTTATTTCATTACATAATATACGTATTACATCATATAATAGTCTTATTGCATCATATTGAGCCTTATTGCATGATATGATAGCATTATTGCAACATCTTATAGTCTTATTACATCTTATCAGGGATTTATGCATCATATTATAGTTTTATTGTGTGTTATTGCATCATATTTTAGTATTATAATGGAAAAAATAGTTGAATATGAGCCTTTTACTTGTTTGTATGGTATATGCCTATACTTCAAGGAACATGTATGCATTATAGAAATGCATACATGTTCCTATAATGTGTACATATTTCTATAACACATATGCATTCCTATATCGTGTATGAATTCCTTGAAATAAAAACAAAAACTTATTTTTCAACATCTATTTTTATCCCTAATCAAGATTGTTGTCCCCACAGACATTCCATGTGTACTCTGCATATTTTCCTGGTTGTAGTTTTTTTTGGACCCCACATTTGAAGTAATTTATTGGTTTCTTTTGTCAAAATGGGCTTTGATTCACATTTAGGGAGGATGAATAAGTTGAAGAACAAAATATTGAATCAATTATAAGAGTTGAGAGAAAAATAAGGTACAACTACAAGCAATTCATTTTAGACAAGATACAAACACTAACCCTGATGAGCCAAATGCCTTAAATAATGAGGTAATTGATAATAATCAATTAAATAATGATTAAATTTATAATAATGAATTTAATAATGATGAAATTCACAATTATGATGAAAATGAGAATAGAAAATTAGATAATGTTGAAAATTCACATTCAAAGTTTAAAGTTTTTGATTATGTTGATGAAGAGCCTATGCATAATAATCTACCCACAAACAATGAAGAAAATATAATGGACTCAAATAATGATGAAATTAACAATGAAGAAAATTTCATGGAAACACACAATGAAGAAATAAACACATTTGACATTTTTTTTGTGGAAATATATAATGATTTTGAAACACCCTCTGAACAGAATCCACCAATAACAACACCTCCAAGAATTGTGTATAGAAAATATAAGTAATTAATTGAATTTTATAAAATAATTTGAAACCAATGCATAAAAAAATGTCTGACCACCATTCAAGAAAATTGGCTCAAGAAATTTGGATAATTTCTTTAATAAATTAGAGTATGATAGTCAAATATGTCAATTATTTGTTTCATTGATAAAATTGTTTAAGATGAGACCTATAATGTACACATCAGGACTAAGAACATGTAACATGGATAATGAAAATGATGAAATTATTAAAAATCTACATGATTCATATCATATTATAGGCCCAAAATCACATAAGAAAGATTGTAATGTTGCTTGATGTATAATGACAACTTGTGTGGTAAGTGGTAAAATAGGGAAAAATGATTAATTTCAAAAATAAGTTGAAAACTTGATATAAATAGAAAAACATTAATGAAATCAATTTCAAGATGTGAAATACTTAATGAACCCAATACAAAAGAGCTCTGTTCATTCTCTGATAGACTTCCACGAAAGGGCAAGGCTATAACTGATGCTTTGAAAGAGTTACTTGCACAAATTTGGAAAGAGAATACAAGAGTTTCACCTAATGCAAGAGATGTAGTGAAAAGAAGAGTTTATTATCATAATTTTGAACCACATCTAAAACATTTCTTGGATATTACTCAAACACAATTGCACTCTAAGTTTAAAAAAAAAACATCCACAAATTACTATTAGTCAAAAACTTTTTGAGATGGACAAACCTTTTTATGTAAAAATAAATCACACACGCACCACTTGTTGTTGTAGGCAATAGGTTGAATTTTCAATGCACTATGATGTTTTGCTCCATATTCATTATACTTTGCATACTACTAACATTTTGTAGGAGTGTGGCATAGAAGTTCCATCAAAATCAGCCAAGGAATTTATTTTAGATATTTTTTGTGAAAGACTAGATGGATAATTCTTTTATAAGAAAGCATGTTTGGATGGAAATTACAACATTTGCGATGGACTACCAAAATTAAAAAAATGTATCCATGAGGAGTGTACCAGTACAATTGGACAAGAATTAGTTGGTTTGAGCAAATAAAAATTTGTGACTTATCAGGTAAAAGATGACAAAAAATCTAAAAGGTGTGAGTTTGTTATGAAAGAGATCACTGTTTCAGGTTTTATGGTTGAATTCATGGAGAAAATTGTTTATGAGTATGCAAGGCACACACATAGGGATAAATGGTTGGATGAACATTTCAAGCTAAGTAAGGACACATTCCCACTTGATTCTATTGTTTTAGTAGTCAACTTTGTAAAACATTACACATTCAAACCACAAATGGAAGTTTAATCGCAGTATTACAAATCAACACAAATTAACATATTCATGTATATAACATTCATGTATGCACTTGATAGTATAGAAAAAGATCAAAAAATATTAAGGGAGTACCATTTTTATAATAGTGATAACTGATCACATTATACAGAGTATGTGCAAGGTTGTTATGATAAGTTCTATGGATAGTTGACTTAGAGAAACATTAATTTCAAATGGTATTACATTTGGTCAGACAATTACACATCACAATTCAAGAATGCATGAATATTTTATTGGTTGTTTAGGATGCACATTACCTCTAGTGTATAACATATTTGGAGTTTTACTGAAGCTGGCCATGGAAAAGGGGAACATGATGGTGTTGGAACATGTATAAAAAGAGCCATTATAAGGAAGGAGTTAAAATATGACAATGTTACTAATTTTATTGATGCAAAAACTGTGGTTAACTGGTGTAATGAGAACATATGTCATGGTGCTCAATCAAATTCTACTATTCATAGACATTTTTGGTTAATAGAGGAAAAATACTTGGCAAACTATGAGGATTGTATGACTGTAATGTTGGGGATCAACCAACAAACTTGATTACTATGTGAAAGCAATAAAACACAGAAATTGAACCAGAATGATAAGTAACTAGAATCAGAAATAACAAAGAACAAGAGATACAAGAAATCACCCTGAAAACTTGTATTAAACTCTTTACAGAAGGAATACAATTGAAGAAACTTCTTTTCTTCCACACCTCTCTCAGATGTACAGATCTCTTTCCAAATCTCTTTCCCACAAGAGTTCTCTCTCTCAATTACAATCAACTCCAACACTTGGATTGATACACATATACATGTATTATACAGTACTGTTCAATTAAGCTATGAAGATCTAATCCTATATATAATATTAGAAAACATGAGCATACAATCACAACCATTAGATGCACCTCCTAATCAAGGGCTCAAATCAGTCCTACTAAAGATAGAGATGCGGACTTAAGACTAACACTTTATCCTAACATGCAAACATTCTATTTTGTCCATGGAAATAGCATTCTAGACGCACAAGTGATCGACATCAATCCCTGCTTGTCTGCACCTAACCAACGTCGGTCGATCTATGACCGATGCCGAAATCTCTTAGTCAACTCCTGACCGACGTCAGTCGATCTTGACCAACGCTGGTGACTGTGTAATTCTTGCAACTTGCAACTTGCTCATTTGGTGAAACTTTTAGCTCCACACCTTAACAATCTCCCACTTGGAGATAAACAGTTGCACCAGTACCTGTATAGCAACATCTTCTAGCTCCTCCATCTTCAAACTCAATTATGAAGACCTAAAAAAGTTGAATGAAGATTCAACTTCTCCTTTGTTACCAGCTTGGTTAACATATCAACAGGGTTCTTATCTATATGGATCTTTTCTAGCTTCAACTCACCATCCTCCAATACCTGTCTAATGAAGTGGTACCTCAGCTGTATATGCTTGGTTCTTGAATGAAAGGCTGAATTCTTAGCCAAATGAATTGCACTCTGACTATCACTGTATAATCTGCAACTCTCTTGCTCCTTTCCTAGCTCTTCCATGAACTGTGTCATCCATATCATTTCTTTGCTAGCCTTTGTGACTGCAATATATTCTGTTTCTGTAGTTGACAAGGCAACAACCTTCTACAACTTTGATATCCAGCTAACTGCCATTCCACCAACAGTGAAAACATATCCTGTGGTGCTCCTTCTGCCATCCAAATCACCTACCATATCTGAATCTACATAACCATGTAGTTAAGTGTTTGACCCACCATAACACAAATGCCTACTGCTGGTCCCTCTCAGATATCTAAGGATCCACTGAACTGCTTTCCAGTGTTCCTTCCCTGGATTGGCCATATACTTACTAACAACTCCCACTGCTTGGGCAATATCTGGTCTAGTACATACCATTGCATACATTAAGCTCCCAACTATGGAAGCATATGGAACTCTACTCATGTACTCTACCTCATCATGTGAATTAGGACACTGTTCTTTACTCAATTTAAAATGTCCAGCCAAAGGTGTACTTACTGATTTTGCATCTTGCATATTGAATCGTTTCAACACCTTGTTCACATAATCCTCTTGAGACAAAATCAACCTATGATTTTTCTTGTCTCTCTTAATGCTCATGCCAAGGATTTTCTTTGCTACTCTCAAATCCTTCATGGCAAATGTGTGAGCTAGTTTCACCTTAAGCTCAGAGATATCTTGCATGTGTGATCCTGCAACCAGCATATCATCTACATACAACAACAGAATAATATATCTACCATTATCCAATCTCTTAAAATACACACAATGGTTAGATTGACATCTACTGTAGCCATGCTCAGTCATAAACCTGTCAAATCTAAGATACCATTGTCTAAGAGCTTGCTCTAGGCCATATAAGCTTTTCTTCAATTTGCACACTAACTTATCCTTACCTTTGACCTCAAATCCTTTCGACTGATCCATATATATTTCTTCATCTAAATCTCCATGAAGAAATGATGTCTTAACATCAAGCTGCTCAAGATGCAAATCCTCAATAGCAACTAAAGACAATACAGTCCGTATAGAAGTCATTTTAACAACAAGAGAAAAAATCTCACCAAAATTAATACTTGGTTTTTGTGCAAATCCTTTCACTACCAACCTAGCCTTATATCTCATCTATCCATTCTCACCTTCTTTCAATCTGTAGATCCATTTGTTCTTCAGTGTCTTCTTTCCCGCTGACAACTCAACCAAATCCCACGTTTGGTTCTCTTTCAAGGAATCAATTTCCTCATTCATGCCTAGCTCCCATTGATTCTTGGATTCCACCTGTATTGCTTCATCAAAACTCTCTGGTTCTCCACCATCAGTAAGAAATAAATAGAATAATGAAAGGGAATATCGAATTGGAGGTTTACTTACCCTTTTTGACCTCCTGATGGGTGTCTAAGACTCATTCACAACACGATGTCCGCCCAAATTCTCTGATAGTGACCGACCTCGGTCACCTCCAGGCCTGTTACTGGCCAACGTCGGTTCCACATGACCGACATCAATTTCTGCCTGACCAGCTTCGATCACTATCTGACCGACATCGGTTCTTGTATTACAGACATGTCAGTTCTTGCGTGACCGACGTCGGTCTCTATGTTTTCCTCTCTGTGATTATTCTTTCTCGCGAGCTCATTTTGGACCGTCACCTCGTCCAATTCTCTATTACTCTACCCAGATTGATTCAGCTTCTTGAGTTGATCACTATACATCACTTTTTCATTGAAAACAACATCATGGCTCCTAATTATCTTGGTTAGTTCCTAGATTCCAAAATTGAAATCTGAAATCATCAGAGCCATAACCAATAAATGTGCACCTCATAGACTTAGCATCCAGCTTCTTTCTATTTTCTTTATCAACGTGCACAAAGGCTTCACAACCAAAAACTTTGAGAAATGAGAGATCTACCTTTTTACCTGTCTATGCCTCTTCTAGAATTCCACCATCCAGAGCTGTAGAGGGTCCTCTGTTAATCAGGTAAACTGCAGTATCCACAGCTTCTGCCCAAAACTCTAAGGGCAAACCAGCATGCAATCTCATACACCTTGCACGCTCCATTACTATTCTGTTCATCCTTTCAGCAACTCCATTTTACTGATGTGTCCTTGGAACCATCCTTTGCCTACGTATTCCATGCATATAACAATACCAGTTGAACTTGTGGCTGCAGAACTCACCACCATTGTCAGATCTTAGGCACTTCAATCTCTTGCATGTTTCATTCTCAACCATAGCTTTCCAAATCTTAAAAGTGTCAAAAACATCAGATTTCTTCTTTATACAATAGACCCATACCTTTCTTGTAGCATCATCTATGAAAGAGACATAGTACTGTGATCCTCCAATAGAAGCAACCTGAGCTGGTCCCCACACGTCTATGTGAACAAGCTCCAACTTATGCTTCTTTTTTGTTGAGCCAGTCTTGAGAAAACTCACTCTCTTCTATTTCCCAAAAATACAGTGCTCACAAAAATCCATATCTATGCTTTTCAAATCTGAAAGCTTACCTTTTGACTTAAGAATAGGCATTCCCTTTTCACTCATGTGGCCGAACCTAGAGTGCCACAACTTTGCATCCACATCTGAAGTAGATAATACAGAAAGAGAATTATCAGTAATACAATTACATAAATAGAGAGTACTTACTCTCTTACCTCTGGCCAATACAAGTGCATCCTTGGTAACCTTCCAAGATTCAGCTGTGAGAGTTATTGTACAACCCTCATCCCCCAACTTTCCTTCAAAAATCAGATTCCTCTTCAGGCTGGGAACATGCATGACATCTCTCAACACCCATGTGTTGCCATTCTACATTTTCAGCTACACTTTTCCTTTGCCAATAATTTTACAAGGCTCATCATCCCCTAAATAAACTATTCCAAAATCTCCATGGACATAGTCACTAAAATATTCTCTATTAGGGGTAGCATGAAAAGAGGCACCATAATCTAAAACCCAAGATTTTATATTATTATGCAAAGAGAATATAAGAGCATCTTGTGCAATACCTGCAACTTTTGCTTCTTCTTTACCTTCATGCTGATTGTCTTCTTTAGGTTTTGACCAGCAATCTTTGCTTATGTGCCCTATCTTTCCACAATTCCAGCATTGTGGCTTCCTGCCATTTCTAGATTTGGATCTACCTCTCATATTTGACTTAGACCTTGATCTCCCTTTCTTGCCCTTCTCTTTTTGCCTTCCCCTGCTCTCAAAACTTAAAGCATTCCCTGATGTTTCCTCTGTGCTTTTCCTACGAATTTCTTCATTTAAGATTACACTAACAACATCATCTACTTTTAAAATATTTGAAGCAGATGCAGTATTACTAACTGCCATTACCAAGCTATGCCAGCTTTTAGGTAAAGAGCATAAGATTAATAGAGCTTTAATTTCATCATCAAACACTATTTTGACTGAATTTAATTGATTTACAATTCCATGGAAATCATTTAGATGATTAGATATAGATCCACCTTCCTGCATTTGCAAATTAAATAACTGCTTCATAAGACATACCTTATTTGAATCTGAGGGTTTTTCATATAAATTTGCTAAATTAGTCATTAACTCTACTGTTGACTTTGCTTGTGATAAATTAGATATCACAGTAGATGCCAGACTCAATCTTATAGATCCAAGAGCCTTTCTATCAAGAACTTCCCATTCTTCATCTTCCATGTCTGTGGGCTTCCTTAAAACTGCACCTAATGGTAAGTATAGATCTTTCTGATATAGATAATCCTCTATCTGCATTCTCCGTAATTGGTAATTCTTGCCATTGAACTTCTCCATTCTTAGTTTACTTTCTTCTGCCATTACTTCTCCCACTCAAATAGAAATCACTATGAGTAACCTGTAATCAATACACACTAACCAGATCTGAAACACCTGTTAGTCAACCTGAGCTCTGATACCACTTGTTGGGGATCAACCAACAAACATGATTACTATGTGAAAGCAATAAAACACGGAATTGAACCAGAATGATAAGTAACTAGAATCAGAAATAACAAAGAACAAGAGATACAAGAAACCACCCTAAAAACTTGTATTAAACTCTTTACAACAGGAATACAATTGAAGAAACTTCTTTTCTTCCACACCTCTCTCAGATGTACAAATCTCTTTCCAGATCTCTTTCCCTCAAGAGTTCTCTCTCTCAATTATAATCAACTCCAACACTTGGATTGATACACATATACATGTATTATACAGTACTATTCAATTAAGCTATGAAGATCTAATCCTATATATAATATTAGGAAACATGAGCATACAATCACAACCATTAGATGCACCTCCTAATCAAGGGCTCAAATCAGTCCTACTAAAGATAGAGATGCGGACTTAAGACTAAAATTTAATCCTACCATGCAAACATTCTATTTTGTCCACAAAAATAGCATTTTGGATGCACAGGTGACCGACATCAGTCCCTGCCTATCTGCACCTAACTGACATTGGCTGATCTATGATCGACGCTGGCATCTCTTAGTCGACTCCTGACTGACGTCGGTCGATCCTGACCGACGCCGGTGACTGTGTAATTCCTGCAACCTACAAATTGCTCATTTGGTGAAGCTTTTAGATCCACACCTTAACATGTAATAGGTTCAAGTGAGATCAACTCATTTCATAGTTTAAATACGGGTTCTTGGACTATTCATACGTGACATTTGGTATGCTTTTGTTCTGCATGCATGGACTTTGTTTGGAATGAGTGTGAGTCACAAGAGTGGGTGGATGGCTAGAGTTCCAAACCTATAATTACAATCAACAAATATTAGGTTCCACCAACATTATAACTTACTGGTATGACATCCTCACATGACTTTAACCATATATCTAATCTAGTACATCCATGTAGAATATTAATCTTTATGTACTATTTATTCTCATATTCTATTTTCATAATATCATTAAAAATTGTTTTTTATGATGCAAGCCATGCTTTTACAGTTTTACAAATGAAGATAATGAAGAGGAAGTAGATTACTACTTATGTCAATTTGTAAATGGAAAGAAAAAATTGACTTCCTTGGTTGTAGATGGAGAAAACATTGATTATCCCACTAGGTCTATGGAAGTCATTGGAACTTGGCTTTGATGATATCCTATAAAAAATTCAAATGTATGGTTGTTTGAAGACTTTGAAACTCAGAGAAAGATTCCACACTAATCAAATTTGGTTCTTGTAACAAATATTCAATTACAAAAATATCATGGGAGGCCAAGAAACAAGAATCTATATAAAGTTCATGAGTCAGACCATGAAGCTATTTTTGATACTATCAAGATTATAGCAAATCCAAGTGGTTCATTGGATTGAAATACATAGGTATGTTGACTCGTAAAATGTAGATGTAATTAATTTTACCAAATGTTTTTATTTTGTAGGTAGTACATGCATAAATTTCATCTTTAATTGTTTAACAACATTTTTTTATAGGTTAGTGGTGCCAAATTAGCTTCCACATTTATGTGGTTGGAACCATCAGTAAATAATTTCATATTCTTGAAGCTAAGAGAAACTTAGTAAAAGTACATGGCTTTTATACACTCCTAAATAATTGCTCATGATAATTTTATCTCTCCTTATAGCCTTCCAAACATATTTGTTGTCAGTGTTTCCGTACTCTGGAACAATAGTGAAAATTTACTTGTAGGTGGAAGTGGGTGTCAAGGTTCTTGGAACATGTGTAATTTACCTATATAGACATGCTCGAAGTGGTGGATTTGCACTTGCCAGTCCTAGAGGTGAAATTGCTAGTTGGAGGTCAAGAAGTTGTCTCTTCACTACCAAAAAATTACATTTTAGGACCCTTTGTTGCAACTTCTAGCATGGATTGATCTTAGAGGTGCTTCAGACTAGATTTGGAGAGAAATTATAGGACTTTACCATGCACATGAGGGATCTTATGGTTCTTCCATATGACTTACAATTTTGGTTTTATGCATGTCCAAAGTTAGGCTAAAAATTAACCACTTTCTTGTATTGGGAAGGGCATTTTTTAGCCCAAAATGGGTGGTGGGTTTGTCATCTAGGCCAGATGGGAGGTCAAGAAACTAGTCCTAGATGTTATTCACCCATTCAAACATGTTGGAAATGCCAGTTTTCAGCCAAAAAGAACCAAAAATTGAGTTCTTGGACCATAGCTTCAACTTTGACAACATTTGTTGTCAGTGTTTCTATGCTCTAAAATAGTGGTGAAAATTCACTTATGAGTGGAAGTGGGTGTCAAAGTTCTTGAAAATCATGTGATTTTCCTATATAGACATGCTTAAAGTGTTGGATTTGCACTTGTCAGTCCTGAAGGCAAAGTTGCTAGTTGGAGATCAAGAAGTTCTCTTCACTACCAAAAATTTGCATTTTCGAACCCTTTACTATAACTTCTAGCACACATTTCTCTTAGAGGTGATTTAGAATAGAATCAGGGTGAAATTATAGAAATTTCCCAAACATACAAGGGATATTTTGTTTCCTTTATATGACTTATAATTTTTGTTTTATGCATGCCTAAAGTTAGGCTAAAAATCAACCTCTTTTTTGTATTGGTAAGGACATTCTTGAGCCTGGAATGGGTGGTGGGTTTGTCATCTAGGCTAGATGGGAGGTCATGAACCTTGTCCTAAATGTTATTCACCCCTTTAGATGTGTTGTAAATGCTAGTTTTCAACCAACAAGCACCAAAAATTGAGTTCTCAGACTGTAGCTTTAACTTTGATAATATTTGTTGTCAATGTTTTCTTGCTCTAAAACAGTAGTGAAAATTAAGTTATGGGTGGAAGTGGGTATCAAGGTTCTTGTAAAACATGTAATTTGCCTATATATAGGTGATAAAAGTGGTGGGATTTCACCTGCTAGTTTCATAGGTTGGAGGTCAAAAAGTCATCTCTTCACTACCAAAAATTTGCATTTTAGGACCCTTTACTGTAACTTCTGGAATGGATTGCTCTTAGAGGTGATTCAGAATAAATTTAGAGTGAAATTAGAGGACTTTCCCATGCACATGAGGGATCTTATAGTTCCTCCATATGACTTATAATTTTTTTTTATGCATGCCTAAAGTTAGGCTAAAAATCAACATCTTTCTTGTATTGGGAAGGGCATTCTTGAACCCATAATGGGTGGTGGGTTTGTCATTCGGGCCATATGGGAGGTTAATAACCTAGTCCTATACATTATTCACCCATTCAAATGTGTTGGTAGTGCCAGGTTTTAGCCAAAAATCACCAAAAATTGGGTTCTCAGACCATAGCTTCAACTTTGACAACATTTGTTGTCAGTGTTTCATGCTCCAGAACAGTAGTGAAAATTCACTTGCAGGTGGAAGTGGGTGTCAAGGTTCTTGGAAAATGTGTAATTTACCTATATAGACATGATCAAAGTAGTGTATTTTCACTTACCAATTTTGGAGGTAAAGTTGCTAGTTGGAGGTCAAGAAGTCGTCTCTTCACTACCAAAAATTTGCATTTTAAGACCCTTTACTATAACTTTTGGCATGGATTACTCTTAGAGGTGATTCAAACTAGATTTACGATGCAATTATAGGAATTTTCCATGCACATGAAGGATATTATAGTTCCTTCATACAACTTACAATTTTGGTTTTATGCATGGTTGAAGTTACGATAAAAATCAACCTCTTTCTTGTATTAGGAAGGGCATTCTTGAGTCCAGAATGGATGGTGGGTTTGTCATTTGGTCCAGATGAGAGGTTAAGAACTTAGTCCTAAAAGTTATTCACCCTTTTGGACATGTTGGTAGTGCTAGGTTTCATCCAAAAAGCACCAAAAATTAAGTTCTCAGGCTGTAGCTTTAACTTTGACAACATTTATTGTCAGTGTTTCCATTCTCTATAACAGTAGTAAAAATTCACTTGCAGGTGGAAGTTGGTGTCAAGGTTCTTGGAACATGTCTAATTTTCCTATATAGATGTGATCAAAGTGGTGGATTTGCATCTGCCCTAGAGGCAAAGTTGCTAGTTGGAGGTAGAGGATATTATGATAAAACTTTTGGTGAGGAGTGGAAAGATGGATCAATTATACCAATCCACCGAACTTGTACCCACATACCATCTTTGAACATAGCATATAAATTTAACATAATTAAATGAAATTTATGATAACTAAATGTATGACTTCCCTACTTTAAGTGTTGAAGGTGGTTTGGAGGTTGGGGTAAGTCTATGGGAGGAGATATGGACAAATGTCAATATTATATGTTTGAGACTGGGGTCAAGAGTGAGCAATAAGGTCACAGGGGAAAAATAATCTTTAAGAAATGAATTAGGCCTAGTAGGACTTATATTCCTACTTGGGAAAAAGTGGAAAATAGGTAAAAAGAAGACTTGGGGCCTTCAATGAAAATGTCAAATTGGTATGTTTTATATGTCATGAGTATGTTTTCAACAAAATAAGATCAGTGGGAAGGTCAAATTGGTACTTTGGAGAATATGTACAGGGCATGGAAAACCCTAGATTAGTGAGCTTCATGCATTTTTGAGAGATTTAACCATGGGAATTTAATGAAATTTTTTAATCTTGCCTCCCTATACATAGCCTTGACATAGCATTGTGTCCATAAGGTGTGGAATGAGAGCATGTTATTGTTTGAGTACTTGAAGGGGGTTATATCAGGTAAGTTATGATCATTTAAGACCATAGTGACAACAAGTTGAGCTCTTGAAACATAGAACAATATTTGGTCCTTGAGACCCAAAGAAGGTTTCGAAGAAGAAACTAGAAAGAGATTGAGAGGAATTTTTTGAATGAGACATGAATGGAATGAGGTAGAATATGTATGGACAGAGATCAATGCCATTAAGGAGGTGCTACTAAGAGTACAAGGAATAAGTACTAGGTTTAAAAATATAAATTAAGTCCAAAGAGTCAAAAGATGAGCTAACTTATGAAAGAAGATTCAAATCAAACCATATCAAGTGAATGTCTGATTTGCAACATTATCCTAACAAACCATAGCATATAAGTAAACCATATCACAACATAACAAACCATAGCAAGTGAATGTCAGTTGGGTCTTAATTTATTATAAGAGTCTAATTTGCAACATTATCCTAACAAGTTATTATCAATCTCATAACATTCGTAATCCTCAAGAATACTTCAAAACCAATCATTTATAATACTCTGAACACAAGTGATTCAAACAAGATTTGCTTCATTGGTTTTCTTAAACATTCATGTACAAAATAAGAATGTCATGTATGAATTCCATATATAGGCATACAATGTCAATAATACATGCATTGTCAGATAGGCATACACAAAATTACATCATGTCTAACAACATAGTATCTAATGTCAGGTGAATACATCATATATACATGTATAATGCCAAAAATGCATACATTGCCATATAGGCATACAAAAAAGTACATCATCTACAAAATCCTAATCATTAAATAGTCTCCCTCTCTTTGCCTTCTTTGAAGAAGACTCTCCTTAGGATGTCTTGCTTGTAGATGGGGATATCATGAATGCCTTAGATTGCTCCAAGGTTTGATTGTGGGTACTATGCTCATAGCTCGCTTGTAGCCCAACCTATTCAAATACAAAAATTATTATAAAATTAACAAGTATACATGAAACCAATTTAATAAACTCATGTTTTAAACTATAGTAAAAAAATCATTTAAACATGCACTTACTGCAATCTCATGGTCCTCTTCAATTTACCATTGATACTTGACTGGGTCAATGTCAGGTTCAGTTTCATGAATAGGTGTGTCAAATGATGAAATGAGGCACTATCATAGTAGTCATTAGAATCAGAATATCAAATTTCATATGAGAACCATGTATACATAATACATTTGTGCATATAAATTATATTTACCAATGTATATAATAAAATTATGAAAACAAAAGTACTAAATTAGAATTCAAAATTACAAGTGAATATACATTCTCAGTGAGTACCTATGTAAATGACATTGCAATAATAATTCCCGAGTCCATCTCAACTCATAATGGTGGAGGAGTGTCCACCCTAATCATCAGTTGAACAAACAACCTACTAATTAATAACTTAGGCAATTAATTAATTAAACAAGTTGCTAACAAACTTAGTCTTGTATACAGTCCAAGATTTTTAACTATAGTCCAAGCATTTTATCCTTTTGTTATAAATTTATGTGGAAGGTTAACTAAAAAACATGCATAAGAGTGCTGAGAATAATCTTTTTAGGAATATAATTGGTCAAGAAGTGGTAAAATATTATTTTCCCATAGTCCTTGTTCTTGGAAAACATATAGTTTGTAAACTAAGAAATTATGTACCTTGTGTTTAGTCTAGTAACTTGTATGGATTCTAAAGAGTTTAAAGAAGGATGTTGAATGATCATAGAAAGGGGGAGATCATCTTGATATAGGTTTATAGTGCTTTGACATAGAAAGAAGAAACAATCCCTGGGTACCATGTTTGCTAAAGGGCAACATACAGTCAAAGGACTGAGTTATATTATGTTGAAACTAGTTTGGGATTCCATTGAGATTGTAAGGGGTATAAGATAGTCAATAGAAGTGTATAGAATCCCATATTAGGTTTTGAAGATATTGGGAGTTGAAAGAAAGGCAAAGTAATCTAGTACCCTATTTTCCTATGTGCATAGGCAAGCTTGTAAACTAAAAATTTTGAGTTTGCAATTGATTGTGGGATTTCAAAACTTGTTGTCTAAATGAGAGTACTTTGTTTGCTAAAGGGCAACATACAGTCAAAAGACTGAGTTATATTATGTTGAAACTAGTTTGGGATTCCATTTAGATTATAAGGGGTATAAGATATTCAATGGAAGTGTATAGAATCCCATATTAGGTTTTGAAGATATTGGGAGTTGAACGAAAGGTAAAGTAATCTAGTACCCTATTTTCATGTGTGCATAGGCAGGGTTGTAAACTAAGAGTTTTGAGTTTACAATTGATTGTGGGATTTCAAAAATTGCTGTCAAAATGAGAAATTTGTGAGTTTTGAGTTTTTAAACCCACTAAGACAAAAGTTATCCCCTTTAGTGTGCTCTCGGCCCTGGTAATGGCCTAAAAACCTTGATTATAGGGTTTAGAGTATAAAATGAGATTTGACCATTGATTTTTTTAAAAAACTTGTAATCTTACACTATTTGATATATTCTCACTAATGGATGTGGTTTTAGGCTTGTTAGGTATGGAAAAGTACGTAAATGAGGCTATAATCTAGTGTGAAGCCTAGAGAAGGGTTAAGGGAGAAGGGGTGATATAGAAATAGGAGAATTTGTCCAAAGAAGGGGGTCAACAAATGATTGATTTAGCTGAGAGAGAAAAATGGGTATATGTAAAGGTCAATAAATTAAGATAAATTTCGTACATGTTTCATACTAAGGAGGTTTGCACAAATGGAGGGTTAATTGGTGAGAGGCCTAAAGAAGGAAGTATAATTTTCCTTGAGAGTTGTGATAGAGGGTTAATTTGGGAGTTATATAGGCCAAATGGGTCCTTAAATATGTAATTATTTTCTAGTGAAGATCTGCCAGATGCTCCCAACAAGGAGCTTTACCCAAAAATAAGGCTAGTAGAAGGTAAAGCTAGAAAGGTGTATGTGAGGGGTAAGTAGACAGATAGTTTAAGTTAGTGATAGGACCAAGGATGTAGAGAGACTAATAATAAGATAGAAGGATATATTTAACTAATATTATCATTATTATTTGATTACCTAAAGGACTAGGGGAATGAGTTATGAATGGATGAAGGAGAAGTTTGAAAGGAAAGGATATAGGTAGAGTTTGGTATAGAAGTTGATATAGCTCTGCATCAATGGATATAGATAGAACCTCTCACCCAACTAGATATAGTAGGTCTTTATGCCCCCTAAGTAGGTGGTGGTAACAAACCACTCAACCCCATCTATCTATATAGGGTTGAGGTCCCCTATATTTAAATGGTCACAAGGCCTATGCCATATACATATAGGCTATAGTTTATAATTGACACTCTCCAACAAACCAATGGGATCTAATGGAAACTCTCCAAACAAACCAAAGGAATTGACTAGGTATAATGGGATCAAGAGGCTATGCCATCTAAATTTATAACTCCATAGAGATGAAATTATTATGGTCGAATGGAATCAAGATGGGAATTGAATTGCTAACTATGACCTTTTTGGATATTGATTATAGAGATTGAATTGCTATATGTGATTTGGATAACAAGGAATCAAGTGGCTAGTTATGAGGCTAGTATTTAAAAGAAAGGAGTGGTGTGCATATTGATGAAGACATACTAGGCTCGATTGGCAAATTGATAGAAATATATTATACCAAACAATTTTTTTCAAATGAATTCTATATATATGTACATCCGATCCTAATGATTGGGATTGACCCACTATGGAAACTATATATAATGGGATATCAAAAAAATGTTCAACTCGTTATTTTGGTTATTGAAAACATAGTTGAGATTGAGGATGAGTTTCTAACAAGTTATGCCAATCCATGTTAATACACCAAACAATAAAAAGTCTAACAAAATTATATTAGATATTTTATATAAATTCTTACACAAAATCTAGCAAGGATGAAATTAAGGTGTATGAATGTACATCTAGAGTATATAAGATTCACTTGAAATTTTACCTCTGTAAATGTCTATGGTACCATATTCAAATGGATAGATGTAGTAGCCTGGGATAGCCCACTTCTTAGTTGTGATGTCAAAGGTAACATCTCCTCCTAGAACATAAAAAAATACATATATATTATTCAATTTAAACATGTAAATTAATTATTACCTTTTTAAATTATAAATATAACTTAAGAATTTAACATTAAATTTATATAAAATATACCTGCATGTGTGTAGAGACTCCCAATGTATCTCAACCAAATGTGTGTGTCAAAAAAAAATCAGTCAAGACCACATACTCCAATCCCTCTAAAGCACCACCATCATAATTTGAAGGGCCAGTGTATATAGCACCACAACATCTACATTGATGGGGTTGGGTATGACCATTAGCTAGAGTATCTTGAGCATTTGTCTCTGAAAGTCTACTCATATAATGAACAAGTATATCAGTAAGCACACTAAGCATATGCAAAGTGTCTATCTCCACAACCTCTATCACCATAAAGGTAATCTACATATGAAGTGGATTTTGGGTAGGGATCTTTGCAGGTTGATTAAGTGCATGATGTGCACTTGGTTGATCTTTTGTAGAGCCTTTCCCTTGGCCCTGAAACTCACCATAGTCAAAGTAGTTTAAAATTTGATTGAGGACAAACTCGCAATAGAGTTTCCTCAAAAAGTATAAAGGCACCTCATGGTTATTACAAGGGGATAGTCAAACACCATCCACCACCACTCCCAAAAATTGGCCTTAATCAAATTGTGTTAGCATCGATGGATTGTGAAACATTTGGTTGTTATGGGAAATGGGGCATTGGTGGTTAGGTCATTAAATAAGGCACATATTTTATCTTTTGTTATATTTTTATTCTTCACCTTAGATGCTAACAATTTGTCAGCATAGTAGGCCCTAAAACTATCTCTATATGACCTCCATCTATCAATTTGACTTGTTATTGAGTCAACTTGATCTAATACCAACTCTAGGCTATTGGCCAAATAGGTGTGGTGGGTGTTTGTGGAAGTGGGATCCCTCATTCTCCTAATTATTTGCTTAATTTCAATTTTGTTCTCCACTATGTGAGCAGCTAATTCCTCTTGGCTACCCGAGAGATCTAGGGGAAGTATAGGAGGGTTAAGCAAAGGGTTAGGTGGAGGGTTAGGAGGGTTAGATGGAAGGTTAGGAAAAGGATTAGGTGGAGGGTTACATGGAGCATGCTGACCTATTACAAAAAAATAAAAAAAACAAATTTGTAATTCAAATTCAAAAAAATAAAAAAAATGATTTAATCTACAAAAAACATACCTCTTCTTCATGATGGCATCATCGATCTGATGAATGGAGGGCAAAACATGAATCTTGCAGGCCAAAACGTGAATTTGAAGCCAAAACATGATCTTACATCCAAAATGTCAATAGATGAAAAGTATGAGACAAGGGTTTTTTTGTTTGATAGTTTACACAACACATATACATTATTAAAACATATATGAACATGTACGCGTTCCTATAATGCATATACATTCATATATGTTTTAATAATGCATATGTGTTATTTTTATAATACGTATGTATTATGGCTTGATAAGTTTGAGCCATAATATGTATGCACTATGGGGTATGTCCATGGAATTATCCCCTGACTCTGTGCACATACCCATGTACTCAATGACACTTCTGATCTTTAGCACATCTCTAAGATTGTTGACACTTCTTCTAACATAAATGACCACATTAGTGATGAGGACAAAACTCCACCATCTCCTTTCCACATTTTAGATATTGAGGAGTTAATTCTTGATCCACCTACCTCTATTCCACTTCTAACATCATAGGGTGTAGGTATATTGATCCACGACTCATTAGACATTAGGCAGTCTATGTCATAGGTATAGGGAATTCCACAATCCTTTTTATCCTCTACTTCTATTGCACCATTATTATAGAGTATTTAGCCCTCTTACTATGCATGAGGAACACATTTCCCTATATAAGAATCACACCTTAGTTGAAGATCCATTAGGCACTTGGTGGAGACATTCACTATTCTAGGGCGATCCACTCTTCACTACACCTAGTTTTGATAGGTTCACTTTAGTGGCAATACATTCAGTTCTTATGCATGATTTTACCTGACCTATTCCACACTTATATTTTGGACTCTACTCAGATATTTTTTTATTATTGCCTCCTTCATATTCCACTATGAAATGGGTAGACTTCTAGTACACCATTCGTATTATTCTCTTAGCAAAGGGAATAAACATTATTCAATTTGGATGAAGCTTATTTAATATTTACGTAGAGGATCTCATCAGTGACACTCACCATTCTGTGAGCTCTACTATATCCATCTTCAACATCTTCTATGGGGACTCCTTATTTCTCCTATCTATGTGATTTGTTGCTCTCACTTGTGGTTGCACTATTTTTCACGTTTCTCATTTTTGGGGAGGAGTTTTCTCTTATGGGTTTTCTCCTTTTCTTCACTTTATGGGAGTTATATTGTGCTTTGGTACCTCATTATGCCTAGTTTTTGGGACCTAATTATTCTATCCATCTAAGCTACACTTTAGGGGGTGTGTTGTTATAAATTTTTTCCCACTTGTGGATTTACCTACATGGTTGTTATTCAACTTGATTAGAATTGTTAAGGTCATTATGGGAAATACACTTAATATATTTTCTAATAGTGATTAGAGTTGTTACCTTTTTGGTGAGATAATCTCTCACTATATAATTTACCTCCTTTGTAATTTTTATCTCATCAATAAATGATATTATTTATTCATTTGATGCAACTTTTGTTATGGTAATTATACTCTAACCCAGTCCTAGGGTTTTCATGCAATTTTGGACATTCAAAGATCTTAGAAAAATACAACAAACATGTTGCTAAAAGTATGGTATGAATTAAATATCTTCTTCAAACATCATGAAAAATTGAAATGTGAAGGGAATACTTTAAAGAGAGTTAAATCGATTATGACTTAAGTAAATGATGATACACATTAATATTTATTATCAATTAATAAAATTATGGGCCGATTACTTGAAAAAGGTGAATTATATGGCCTCTCCATAAATATAGAATAGAAACTAAGATTCATACTTAATTAAATTTCCCACTTTTACTTTTATTTATTATTTGTGAATCATTAAAATCTTAATGAGAATGACAAGCCTTGTTGGCCTTTACACAAAATTCAACTGATTTAATCGATGATCATTGGAATGATTTGGAACCTTTTTATTTAAATTTAATTATGCATATATAAATATATGGCATTTTGTATATTGATTAAAGGAAATTTATGTTAACATGCTCTACTAAAGTTTCATGTTAGGCTTGTTTTGTTTTGATTCTAGTTTTTCTACTTCTCACACTATGTTTGTAGGAGTTTCAAAGTTGGTCATGCACTTACTTCACTTGGCTCACTACGTAAATATATAATGTCATCTTCTCTCTTTATTGAAATTATTTTTGCATAAAAATAGGAAGGAAGACACTAAAACAAGCCAAAAATTCATGTTGAAATTTTATGAAGAGGTACAAATTTTGAATCTCCCTCTGATCCTGATGTATATGTACAATGCAATGTCATAGATAATGTATGTAAGTGGTATGAAAATAATTTTTTTATAGCTTAATTTTTTGGCCACATCCCCTCATATCAATCCTTAAATACCTGGTTTTGACACTAGTTTGATCCCTTGGGTCTCCACCTCAAAAAGGGTTTTTTTTTCTCATTTAGGAAGTAATCCCAAGTCCAAGATCTTCTTTCTAAACTAAGTTGTTGGCTCATGAGGAACACTCTCTTGATCTTGTCCCAATGGACTTATGAATTTAAAGGTACAAAAAAGGCAAACATTCAATGGCTAGGGTAGATTGATCCCCCTGAGCTCCCACTTCCTCTACGGGCATTTATCGTTTAAATTATCAATTGCATAGTGTATGTTATGTGTCATGAACAAAGTAATTTATATTTAGCACAACCCAAAAAGTGTGTTTGTGTCAAGGTTAACTTGATTAAGGATTTGAAATAATCTATTGATATTCAAGTTGGTGTTGAGTGTTGGGTGCAAAAGGTTATTTATTTCAATCTTCCAAAAAAAATCTTTTTGAATGTCCAAACAATTGGAATAAATATTATCTTATCATGGGGTGGTTGAAACACTCTATTAAAAAATTACACTATCAGAAGCCCAAGGTAGTAGAGAACAATAATGTCTTGATGATAATTACCAATAAAAAAAATTTAGTCAGTAATAAAAGTGTCCAACCCATCATTACACGTTCTGCACCAAAATCCTCTTCTGAGGTACACAAATTTAATCCTCCCCTGAGCCTTTTAGTGTGCCAATGGCCTTGTAAATCCATGATTCATAAGTTAATTGGCATCACATGAGCTCATATCCTATTATGACATCCTATAAAATTGGTCTTACCTCAAGATGATCATGCAATCGACCTCTTATCTATGATGACTCTTCTTGGGAGGACAATGGGGTGAAGCACTACTCCATCTTGCTTGGGGATTTTGTTTTACTAAATTAGAAAACTATTTTAGGAAATAATTTTCAACTCTTGAAGATATTAAATATGGTTAGGGGAACTTCATATGTATGGTTTTCCCCAACCAATGTCCTATATTGGAATGTTTGAGGTCTCATAGAGTCCTCTTATAAATTCTCTATGTGAGTTCCCTATCAAAAATTAGGAACTTTAGATTTTGTTTACCTGTAAGAATTTAAAATTTTAAGATTTATCTTACAAATGGATCTGAAATGTATCTATTCTAATGCCACTCACTTTTTCACTCTACATGAAGATGGTCATGGTTTGACCAATATCTTCGTTTCCAAAAAACTCCCCTTAATTGTTTCCATGGGGTGTGATCCATCACAATGGCTAGTTAGATTCTCTTTAAAATTAATGGGCATTCATTACAAGTTATCAATATTTATGCCCTTAATGATTGTATTGATAAATTAGATTTATGGAAATATTTGGTTGTAAACCTACCCATCATAACATGTCTTTTATGTGGAGATTTTAATATGGTGGAGATTTTTGAGGATAAGGTCGGTGCCCTATCAATGTGATGGTGCATGGGATAACATGAACCATGGTTTTATTTTTAAAATTGATTGGGTCTAGTGTATACTTTCATTTGACATCATTCATTAACTTCCACTACTTCGTTTATGTGGTCTAACTATCATGCTAAAATCGATAGGTTCCTTAATACATAGGATTGTTATATGCTTTAAGAGAAAAGTGTTATTTATTTTTCTCTTATCGATGGATAACCTATTGTCATGCACTTTGAATATGTTCTATTAGACCATAATCCCATCACTTACAAAATATAATGGAGTAACAACCAATTCAAAATGCCATGTACTTAATTCTTCCTAAACATCTCTCTCATCTACCATGAGGGAACCATCTATCTAGTTACATGAGTGTATAATTTTATGTCATGATGCCTTATACATCTACCCAAATAGAGTTGTGAACGAGGCCATTTTACACATTGCCAACTTTATCTGCTATTATGGTAAACATATTGCATGTGTTCAAAAGTAGGTTGATGGTGTTATTCTCAAATAATACTAGAGAATGTATTCTCTCCTTGAGAACAATCCATTTGACTCGCATATGTAATCTCTAGCTTCTTCTCTCAAACATGAAATCAAAGTAGTAGATAATCATGTTGCTATAGGAGGGAAAACCATGCTCATCTCCATTGGATAAAAATTGTAGATAAGGTCAAAAAAAAAATTCAAATCTCTTAGAGTCAAACAATCTTGAGATCATATCAAGTCCATCAATTTAACTCTACCAAGGCTTACTAATCTCCCTGACATCTTTGTTGCTTTTCTAAGCCACTATAAATTAGTGTTCTAAGCCTATGAGGAAATAGTGGAGTGAGCTCAAGCTTTGTAATAATGTTTAGATGTGTCTCCTTTCAAGTTTAATCTAGCTGACCAAAATTTATGTGATGCACCTTTATCTCTTAATGATCTCTCTAATGCCTTTTATTGCATGAGTAATGACAAAGCTCCCAGCATCGATGGGCTCCCCCATGAAATCTATAAAGCTACCTGGGATTTTTTTGGGTTTGATTTTCTCTAAGTCTATAAAAATGCTATGTAGGAAAAATATTTGGGTTCCTTTATTAATAAGGGAAATATCAAATTTATCCCTAAATCTAATGATCCTAAGCTTATCACTGGTTAACACCCCATCACCCTTCTTAATATATCCTAAAAGATCCTTGTTAAAGCTCTTGCTAAAATTTTACATATCCTCTTACCTGCCATTATTAGACTTGAGAAAATGGGATTTATAAAAAATAATTATATCCTTGACAACCTTATTTTTGTGTGGGAAGGTATGGAATGGGAAAGATCCTCTCGTCAAAGAACCACCTTTCTAAATTTAGATTTTAAAAAATTTTATGATAAGATTTAATGGATTTTTATTTTGTCCATACTTTAGGGCTTTAGTTTCAACTAATTCTTTATTTTGGCTATCCAAACTCTTTTCTTAGCCACCTCAGCCTACCTGACTATCAATTACCTCAATTTTGATACTTTTAGCCTCTTTCACTACATACACAAGGTTATCCTCTTGTACCAGCCTTATATGGTTTATCTGTTGAAGTTCTTGGATATATTTTAGCACATAGATCTGAGCAATTTCTCGTCAGGGGCATTGTTATTCCTAATAGATCATCTTAACTCATCAATTGACATTTTTTTAATGATACTTTACTTACTCTTGAAGAACAAGATAAATCCTTTAAGGAGGCTATGCATTGCCTGGACATTTTTTGCCAAGATTCTAGCGTTAGCTTGTAGTGGAATAAAACCCAATGCTTCAGATAAAGTATTATACCCATGCCAAATTGATTACACCACTATAATTGGAGATAAAATATTATAACATACATTGTATAGTATAATATAATTAAAAAATATATATTATATAATATAATATTCATATATGTTATATAAAATATATAATATTTATATATCATATAATTATATAAGATAATATAATACATAAACACACACACACACACACACACACACACACAAGATTATATTAAAAAATATATAATATCAAAATATAATGTATAATATATTTATTATTATACATTAAAACATAATAATAATAATAATAATAATAATAATAATAATAATAATAATAATAATAATAATAATAATAATAATAATAATAATAATGATGATGATGATGATGATAATGATGATGATGATGATGATGATGATGATGATGATGATGATGATGATGATGATGATGATGATGATGATGATGATGATGATGAGAGCGTGAAAAAATTTGTGCAACATAACCTGCTTCCACTTGCAATAATGAAGTTGGTGGAGTGTCCGGTGTCAAATTTACATGTCGTATAATGTACTTAATCGATAATGTTATTAGTTTCCTAATCCTAGCACTTTAGGAAGATTAATCAAATGTCATTTTTATTTTTATTTTTATTATATATTTTGTTATAAAATATAACAACAATAATAATAAAATTATATATATAATTTATAATATTATTATATTATATATATAAACTATATTATAATACTATATAACTAGATTGATAGATCAAATTATCATCATTAAATACAAATTTCTTTGCACTGCACAATCTTGTAAATGATGAAATTTGATATTATGATTATAATGTGTGGATCAAATCACCAATGCAATTATGTTTACATGCAGGCTTTACATTGAAGTTATGGAGTCTATCTTATTGGTTTCAGTGAGGTTGAAGAGTGTACCAAAGTGTTTGGAAAGTACATGCCACATTTGTATAAGGGGGTAATATTGGCAATATAATGTGAATGTCATGGTGGAGGAGTACATGTTGAGAGAAAATGTGATTGAGCAATGATTGGTCTCAAGTGGCAAGTAGGGCTGGTAGGTTTATTTATCATGCATTAGGGGGTGTGTACATCATATGCTTAAAATGGGAATATACTCCAATAATATCCTACACCATCTTTGATGTGCAAATCAAATCAACAATCTAATTCCATTGTTGTGGGGGTAATAAATTGAGGTTTTGAAGTCTGTCTTATTCCTTTCATTGATTATATTATAATATATTATAAAAACACACTTTAATATATATAATGTTAAAATAGAATATAAAATTAAAATATAATATAATATAACATTATTATATAATATAATGTAATTTTAGAAAAAATATTATATATTATAATATTCATATATGTTGTATAAAATAAAAAATATATATATAATATAATATAATATATAAACATTAACTAACAGTTGCCCCAAAGGTGCAAGTTACACCAGAAGGAATGTATAAGTGTGTTTTTTTCCATTTATGGAGTATATTCATATTTTAAGTGTACAATGTGGGCACCCCATAATTCTTGAGAGAATTAAACTCATTAACCATACTGAAAGTTGGGGTATGTATATGATATGGGTGCTCTGGTGTATGATATCATATGAAATATGGTGTCATTTCCCCTCATCATCACCACCCAACTCACCTTGAAATCTTTCACCACTTTTATGTTCTATGTGGCCTTATCATAATTTCTTTAGGTGTCAATATATTGGTAGCATAGACGAACATAATTTATAATATAGACTTTAGAACCTAAATGTCTTGTCTCTATTTCATTGGCATTGTAGTGCTAACTTGAGATGCACATCGAATATGGAGCCTTATCACAATCAAATCAATGTCATGTTATCCTCGTCAACCCTTCACAATAACAAACATCCAATCAAAGAGCTCGCCACCTTACAAGTTGTGTACCCATTTTTTATGGGTGAAGTCATGTAAATCCAACATCCATCTTATATATATATATATATATATATATATATATATATATATATATATATATATATATATATATATATATATATATATATATATATATATACAATCTTCTAAATACCAACCACATCACACCATGTTTGATCACCCCAATGGATTTATAATTTTGATCTTGACATTGATTAATGTACACCCTTGTCTATTTCAATTTTTTATCCCAATCTGAAACCTAAAATTCTAAATTACTCTTGGTTTCTTCTATTTTTTCTAATGCAATTGTAATGAAAACAATTTCTCTATTTCAATCACCAAGATAAAACTCAATCACACATAATTAATTTGACCCCAACATGTTAGGCTCTTTAACCAGTCAATATAGATGTCACCTAATTGAAACCAAAGGAGATGCAATTTTGACATAGTGATTGGGAAAAGAGGCTCTCTTTCCATGAAGAATGTTAACCATCATATGCTAAAGAATTGCATGGTGATTCAGATCTTGATCATTTTTCCCCCACATATTAATTCACATAAAATTATTTTAACATCTAAATTGTTAACATAACTATTATATTACATTGTTTAATTAATGTAATGATTAGAAATATAGTTTCATAACTATTAGTGAGATATTATTTGGTTGGTTTATCTAACCTATTCTATAATAGATATATTCACCTTTGCATTAATTAATAACATCAATCAAATTGTAGACACTAGAAATACACACATAATAGTTTTAAATGTTACAATTCCCCTAGACCACCTCAGGACCCCCTTGGGCCCAGCCTAGACCATTCGACCAACAAACCTCCCTAAACTCTAGTCAGTTTAACTTAATGACTAAACCTACCTTTTAACTAACTTCACTCACCCTTCACTCTAACTTGATTTTTTATAATTATATTATCTAATTCACGTGCGAGCCAGTGCATATGCAAGTTAAAATTAGACAGCAAGTTGGACCCTTTATTAATGTATTATTGTGCCTCTCCTTCCTTCCTATAAGGAAAGAGGAGAAAGAGGTGCCAGGTAGATCTAGGATGTCAATATTTTTTGCATCCAGAGTTTCTTTGCAAGTCATTCTTATAGCAATCCAATGATCTAGCCATCACAATAGAGAGCCATCTTATCACCACCCCTCGATTTATATCCAAGTACCATTACTCTAATGGAATCAAACCAGACTCCACCAATGAGACAACCACCCCAACCATTCACCAGATCAACCTTCTATAAGCTAAGTATTTATTTTCCATTATTTAATCACTTTATTTGTATTTTGTAATTAGCCCAACACAAAACAACCTCCCAAAATTACCTTCTAGAAACTTGTAAATCTAAATTTTCTCAACCCAAATCTAACACATAGTAACCACCGATTGTCATCCTGACCATTGATGGTCTGTCCAACCACCAATGGTTACTTAAACTATCAATGGTCACCTTAACCATCGATGGTCACACCAACCATTGATGGTCACTATGGTAGAAAATAACAATAATCTATTTTCACTTACCTACCCTCAACCAAATCCAATTTTTTTTTCCTTGACCTATTCATAGACCCCCTACCTATTTTCTAAAGCAGACCCAAATTGTTTAGCATTAGTATTGAACCACTTATTATTACAATTGGTCATTTTTACCTATTTTTCTATCAAGCATTTATTGTATTTAATTTTAGTACCTTTTGATTATTAATGCAAGCACTTTATATTATATTTTATGAACTTAAATGTTTAAAACTTGTGGATTGATAGCCCCCAAGGAAGCTCTTGCTTTCAAGATCTAGCTAGTGCTAGGCAATCCACCCAATTATCTATTTAACTAACCATTTGCTTTAGTGTTATCTTATTTTTAGGTCATCTTCCCAAGCCAAAGAGGATCTCTCTCCAATCATCTGATTAACATGTGCATAACCAAACAAGTTTTTCAACCATACCCATAATTTATTTCTTCTTCCTCTCATGGATTATAAGAAAAAATTTACGTGAAACATTTTGGCATGCCCAGTGGGACCCCTGAGTCTCTATTTGGGTCTTATTTTATTTGTATCTATATGATCTTCTCTCTATTCTATTCTCATAAAATAAATTAAAATTTATTTTGGGTTTAAAATCAACTGCATACATTATTTGCTTACAAGTTTAGCTCACTTAGTTAAATTAAAGTAAATTAATTTGATCGTAGCATCAATTATATCACACAAACAAACCAAACCAATTTCATCAATTAAACATAAAAAAAACTTGACATAAGGCCCAACTGAGATTTCATCATCTCGTGGATCACCTTACACTTCCTGGCAATCCTTCTTGGAGGTCATTACCAAGGGGGGAACCAACTCAGCTTTGTAGTTGAGTATAAACTCTAGAAATTGGTATATATTGGCTAAGCACCTGACACCCTTATTGTTGTGGTGTGTGAAGTGAGGGGGTAGGCCCCAATACCAAAACACATATTGATTTCTAATATAGATCCTTTTGAGATCCTAAACATATCCTAAAACCAACCATAAACTTATTTTTTAATACTCACTCTACATGCCAATTTTAGTCACATGGTTCCTAAAGCTTCAAGCATAAGCCAAAAGAGAGACTAAAAAAAACTTTAGGACTTAAAGTACCTTATAGTGTGTGTTTGATTTCCTTACTCATTTCTTATCTTCTCTCTATTTGAGTGGTGATATTGTTTTTGTATTCTCTTTCCCTTATCATTTATGGTTCTAACTCATCAACAATGAAAGAATCTAGTAGGACATAACCCATCACTAAGCCAATCAACCTCTTCTACCTCCTCATCCATGGATTACATCTCCGAATTAGAAGTTTCTCCTCATACTTTATGAATTCATTCTTTCCCTTAGGTAGTTCCTCAAGGAGATACAAACTTTTCCACCTTTTTAGATAAAAGTCCTGTGGCACTTCAACATTATCTCAACACCATGCCTTACCATACCCCTACTTCATTTCCACCTATGGACCCACTTTATGGCATGCCTTCCCACCTTATGGGGAATACTTATATTACCATAGTCACAACCTAACCATTGACTCCCCAATCATATTCATCTATCATTAATCCCTTTGATACCACTGTTGAAAACCATCACACTCAACCTACCTATACACTTACACCTTCCACCCCCACCAATAACTCTTTTACCCTAGGAACAACCCAGCCATTAACCACATATACTCAAATCACCATGGGATTACCTTCTTATAGCATTGCCAAACTTCCTTTAGCTACCCCCAATCCATTGGTCACCACCCCACTTCAAAATCTTGTGGTGTCTATACCTTCCACCTTACCACCTATTAGTACCAAGATCACTACCTACCCTTTTGCTACAAACCCAACCATAGATCCTACCCAACCCACTTTGATCCCTCAAAAGGTGCCAATCTCACTAAACATAGGCTACATCCCTAACCCACAAGGGCATGTACCTCTACCTACTACCCAACCACCTACAACCACCTACCCCTACATAGCATCCACCCAACCACCTATGTCCATGTATCAAAGTGTGGTATCTCCTCAATCTCCTACCAATTATCAATATGTCACCCAACCACCACAACATTATGCATCTTACAATCTTTTAGGTGCACAACCCCCAAAAAATATAATTAAAATACTCATGGATAAAATGACAACCTTAGAGACATCCATCTCTAGTGCTCACAACATCTTATCATATAACCATATCTGTAATGAACCTATTTATCCACCTGTCCCTATTAGAATTTATCCTCCTCAATGGGAGATTCCTAATTTTTATAAGTTTTAGAGCAAGGAGGACCCCCAACAACACCTTAGGGTGTTTAGGCATGCAATTTATTTAATTTCATATGATGTTGCCCTCCTTTGTACCTTCCCTATGTCGCTATCTGGTCCAACACTTGATTGGTATAGTTCCATAACCAAACACTCTCTCTTATCCTTCACCCAGATATCCCAAACTTTCTTGGATCACTTTTTAATAAACATTTCCAAGAATTTTTCTATCAGTGACCTCTATTCTATCCAATAATTTGATGATGAACCTATTGCTGATTTTTTAGCTTGTTGGAGAAGCCTAATCAATTAACTTTCCTTATTTTTACCCCAACCCGAATTGATAGAACGTTTTGCTCGAGCCTATGTCAAGCACATCTCTTCTACATTGCATGTTTAGAGATTTAGAACCTTTGAAAAATATTTTACCATATCACTTAATCTAGGAAATACAGCCATTAATGAAGAGAAGTTAAATTTGAAAAATAAAAACTCTGCCTACAAAAGTAATGAGGCTTCTTCTTCTAAACCAAGAAACCAAACCAATATCAATGCCAAGAACAAAGGAACTGTGAATTCATTTATCCTTAAGACCATTCTTCCACCATATATCAATTAACCAAACTCCTCTAACTCCTCAAAACAAGACACAATAAATCAAAACTGAAACAATCAAAAGCAATTTACTCTGCTTGGGGAATCTTACGCTTCAATCTTGGAGAACCATCAAATCCTCTCAATAATTTGATTCATCTCATCCTACACCAATTGGTACAATAAGAATGACATATGTGCTTTCCATCAAGTAGTGGGGCATGACGTTAGTAGGTGTAATACCTTCAAAAACATTATCTAAACCCTCATTAACAAGGGGGAGATTGTGTTGGACAACCGCAATGCACCTATGAACCACACCCTTGACATTTTTAGACAACCTTTTCCTAATCACACACCTACCAAAAAGAAGAATAATAAATTTGAGTGCTATCATGATGCCCATATCGTCAATATGGTTCTTGACATGCTTATTGCTAAAGAACCTACCACCCAATCTACATGTTATTCACCTTCTCCACTTATTGAGGTAATGGGATTACCTTTTATTCCTTTAGAGACCGAAGCCAAGGAAGTAAAATTTTACCCTCCTCCACTTATTGAGGTAGTGGAGTCATCAACCCCTCCTTCGACTGACATACCTGAGCTAGTAACCATCACCAATTTACCTTCTCCCTCAACTACCAAATAATTCACTTCTCCTTTGAAGATGATTCCCAAGGAGGAAACCACCATATATATACCTCCCATATATAGATTTCATCCTTTGATTGCAAAAAATGATGAGGCAACTGCCCCCCGTTCTCAACCTATGGGTTTATTTTTTGAGTCTACTACCCAGAGAACAAGACCAGTATATAAACCATTCTTTAGACTAGTTCAGATGTTGGAATTTGTCTCCAAACCTGACGTGGATTGAGCCACATTTTGAAATTAATTGGAGCTCCCTTACATCACCAAACAAGAACCTCTAACCATATCTTTGGTAGACTAACCCATAACTCCTATTATCCATCCCACCATCATATCAATTGAGCTAATAAAAAACTTTACCAACCTAACCATTTCTCAACCATCCAAAGCAACCAACTAAATAACCAAATCATCCTCTATTACTTCAACCAAACCAACCAAAAACCTTGAAATCTTCCCTATGTAGAGCCTTAATCACCCATTATTAAAACTAGAGCTAACCTCACTAGACCCAACAACCAAACACTAAGCTAAGTCAACCAAGGAGGTAAAACCATCAAAAAGCCAAAAGACCAAACTTATACCTCCCTCAACCTTACCCTCTATTTTGGGGCCTCATACCTCTACTTTGATTGGGAAGCCAATTGTCTTAACCAAAACCCAACCACCACTTTTGATTACCCCATCACTCTTGCTTTCTGACATGCCCATCTTTTTTGAGCCACCAATAACCAACCTAGTTACCTTGACATCTTATACCCCCAACTTATCGACCACTTTACCAAAACCAAAACCATCAACTAAGAGCACCACTTTTCCCAAAATTTCTACCACCAAACCTATTTCTATAAAGAATTCCATCTCACCAACTAAGGCCAAAACCCCTTAACCCTCTCTACCTTTAGTTGAGTTTTATTTAGCTATATTCCAAATGTTACTACAAGCCTCTTGTTTGACCTTACCTCCTATTAGACCATTTGACCCTCTAAGTCTAAAACCCATCTGGTACAATGACCTCCAGGTGTGTTCCTATCATAGAACATGTAAACATAACATGAATAAATACAAAGCTCTCCAAACCATAATCCATTATCTCTATGATGAATACGATCTATTAATAGATGAACCTCCCATGAGAACACTACCAATCAAACAAACAAAAACCACTACCTAATTCCTACCTACTCTCCCACTCTCACCTCAGAGTGATGAGGAACCAAACCAATCTTCTACCCCAACTCTTCTTTCTATCCATGTGTTTACATGATCACACGCTTAGTAAATGGATAAGGGGATGGCCAAAGTGTCCATTCCATGGACATACCCATCTTCCACCTCCTAACTAAGTCAAATTCAGACACCTCCACCTTTGGCCAAACCCAAAGTATCTATCTTGGGTACCTGTCAATCCAACCTCTCTAAATCAATTAGGAGAGTGGTTCTCAAACAACTTCACCAAACCTTGGCAAAGATGAGCCTGTACGAGTTAATTTCTACCTCACCTCATCATTAAAAATAATGATAGAGGCATTGCAATCAATAGAGGTCCAACCTAAAGACCCTCAACCTCTGGTGGCCTTTAATAACACTCCAAATTTCTAACCTTATCACTTTCAAGGATTCAAAAATACCTTTCATCCATCTTAATGATCTAGATCCCCCTCTTTTCATCATTGCCTACATCAACCAAACTTGCATCAAACAGGGCATGATGGGGGAACCATCATTAATATCATCTCCTCCCATGCCTATGATCAACTCTAACTACCAAACAATATCATGTTTGAAAACTCAACCATCTTCTGGTCCTTCAATGATACCATGGCCACTACTTTGGAAACTATTGTCTTTTATATCCATTTAAGACCTCGCATGCTTCTAGAGCTCTTCTATGTAGTGGAAGGTGAGTTCTAGCATAATGTTTTGTTGAGATGACCTTGGATCCACTTTATGGGTTGTGTACCCTCTACCATACATTATTACATCAAATTTGAACATGAAGGCTAGGTTTTCACTATATAAGTTGACCCAAGTCCATTTTTTTCATGCAACATGACTTATCAACCTAATGACATCCTCCTACCTCCATCCAACATAACCTCATTAGTAAAAAACAAGCCTTCAACCATAAAATATGAAGTCATGTATTCTTATACCAATGAGGCATCTACTAGTTCATCAATCCCCTCAGATCAAATCCCCACCATAGACCACTTGGAGTTCATATTTTAACATCTTTAACTTGGGGAATATTACCTCTTGACCCTTAACACCTTCCCTACTCCCCATGAGTATGGGAAACTTAACAACCAACCTCGGTATGACCCTAATATCAGATCCATTATTTCCCTTAGACCTTCAAACTATCAAACCCATTTCATTTATGGGGGACTTGATAAACCACTTGATGCTTTTGCCACCTCATTTTCACCTCGACCATTCATCTCTAGCCTATCATATCTGGTTAAATTAAACTTTCCCAAAATATACCTCCATAGGTGTGCTTGGAAGGTATTTGGTCTAAGACAATATGAGCATGACCCCCACATGTTTTTTTCATTGAAACCAAAAAGCCTCATGAAAAACATGACCTCAATTTCATTTTACCCAACAAGAGGAAATCCAAACCACCTACTATCATCATCATTGAGGAAGACATTCATTCATCACCAACATATTCTCCATCATAGTGTGAGGATGATTACATCATCCCCCCTAACATTTTTTCATCAACATGATTAGCCTCAGACCCTTGACTTATCAAAAGGAAGGGGTGACCATAACCATCCCTATGACCTATCCTGAGATGATAGGAGATGATTCTCCTACCATTAATAATGTTTAGTGTTAGGATGATGACTCCATTCTCACCTATCTTGGTGCACCAAATTCTTCCATCCATAAATATCTTCCTCTTGAGAATTTAACCATATTGAATAAATACACCAAGGATATCAACTTGGGTACTCTAGATAATCCTTGTATTGTAAAAATTGGCCAATCACTGAATTCTAATGAGCTTTAGGATTTCCCTTTTTCTTCCAAGACTGCAACATAGGCTTCACTTAACCATATGATGACATACCTAGAATTGACCCTACCATTGCCACCCATAACATCATCACCAACCATGACACCAAGCCCATTAAGTAGAAACATTGATGAATGCACCCTCACATAGCCCTTCTCATCAAAGAAGAGGTTCAACATCTCCTATCTATCAATTTCATTCAACCCATTGACTATCCCTAATGGGTTTGAAATGTCATGCTTGTCACCAAATCCATAGAGGGACTATGCATTTATGTGGACTTTCATGACCTCAACCTTGATTGTCTAAAATATGGCTTTCCTCTACCAAGTATCGACCAACTAGTTGACATTACAATCGATCATGAGATGTTATCTCTCACAGATGAATTTTTAGGCTATAATCAGATCCTAATTGCCCTTAAATATCAACACAAAACCACCTTTATCACCCCATGGGGGACCTTTTACTATAGGGTCATACCTTTTGGACTAAAAAACACTGGTGAAATCTACCAATGTGCCATGACCTATATCTTCCATAACCTTATCCATAAAATCATTGAAGACCATGTGGATGACCTTATTAGGAAATTAAAATATCGTAAGGATCATTTAGCCATTATCAAGATCATCTTTAAGTGACTCATTCATTACCACATCTACCTTAACTCCAATAAGTGAATTTTTAAGGTCTTATCAAGAAATCTCCTTGGCTTTATCATTTCCCTTTAGGGGATCGAATTTGATCCTACCAAAATCAAAGTCATCCTCGACATGCTTCCTCTAATCAACCTCAAGCAACTCCACAATTTACAAGGGAAGCTCCAATCCATTCATCACTTTATTTCCTAGCTCTCAAACTGATGCTAACCCTTCCAATTACCTTTTGAAGAAGGATGTCTCTTTTAAGTGGAATAATGACTATCAAAAGTCTTTTGATTCACTTAAAAAGTACCTATTATCTCCACCTATCCTCATACCTTCTAAATATGATCAACCTTTCTACCTTTATATCTCTTCCACTAACCATTCCCTAGGGGGGATGATTGCTCATCAAGATGAACAACACAAAGAGAAAACCATCTACTATATCAGTCGCACACTTGTAGAATACGAGAATTGATACACCCATGCTAAGAAAACTTTCTCAACTTTAGACTTTGTGGCCACTAAACATTACCACTTCCTTCATAACCATAAGACCTATGTCAGAACCAATACTGGCCCATTCAAGTATATGCACTCTATCCATACCAAAACTAATGTATGGCTAGATGGATCATGCTTTTAGTGGAGTTTGACCTTGAGTTTATTCAATAGAATTTAATTAAAGGGCAAGTCATTATTGATCAATTGGCTAAAGCACCATTGGTAGACAACCAACCTCCTTCTCTTGAGTTCCTCGATGAGTCCATCATGACCCTTTCTCAGGCAAACTTCACCTATTAAGTGACCATGTTCTTTGATGGATCAAAATGTCAACAAGGTGGGGGAGCCAACATCATCCTTATCTCCCTTAAAAGAGAGTCCCTCCCTTTATCCTTAAAGCTATATTTTGAATGTACCAACAATATGGTTAAGTATGAAGCCCTAGTCATAGGACTTCAAATCATGTTAGCCTTGGGAGTCAAAATGATCAACACCTTTGGTGACTCTCAACTTATGGTCAATCAGATCAAAAAATCTTACCAATATAAGAATGATGTTTTTCAATAGTACAAACAATTGGTTAATGAAATCTTAACATCATTTGAATACTACCATATCCAATCAAACCCATGATCTATGAACAAGTTTGTTGATATGATGGCTTCCCTCACCTTTTAGATTCCATTTGCACCCTCCAAATCTAAGCTATCTATCATCATACATAGACTTACACAACCCTCTTAGGTCAAACTAGACTTTCCCACCATCTTTAAAGTGGAGGAAACTCAACCCAACCTTTGGAATCAACAAACCTTTGACTATCTCAACCTTGCAGGGTATACTTTAAGAAACCCCTCCTTTAGAAAAGGTGTAAAAAATTGGCGAAATGTGTAAAACACCTGACAAAAAATTTATTTTTTGTGGCAAAAAAAATAGTTTACAAAGAAAAAATAATAATCTCCATTGGTGAATCATTCATAGTCTCTCAAACAATGTGTAAAATCTGGGCGAATTGTGTTATTTTAAAACCACAAAAAAATTATACATTGGTGAACAAAAAATAATAATCATAGTAAAATTTTAATTTTTTGGGTACTGGGAATGGGGTGGGATCGGCTTGTGGCACTTTGCAAGAGATATTTTCATACTATTCTATCACGCATACATCCCTTCATGCAGCCTACATACCTCCTATGATGTCTCCTTGAAATCTTGAAACCCTAAAATATGGCTAAGTTTGAAACCCTGAAACCTCGGAATTTGACTAACTCTGAAATATGATAGGATCCACCAAAACCTAGAATTTGCATTATAGCTCCTAGCGGTCTGAAAGCCCTCTCAAACACCCTGAAAGTATATAAATAAAATATAACTTAAAGTATTGTACTTAAATGTTTATTTTATTTCTATACTGTTCACTTCAGAAACAAAAAAGGGTTATTGAATGCCTCATTGCTATTTTCTTGAAAGTGTGTTGGCAAAATGAGCCGACTCCTCCACTTCCCATAATGTGAAACCCGGCAAACATTCCACATTAAGCGCTACTTGGTCGGCTGCGTGAAAGGCGAATACTGCCAGGCAGAAACTCAAATGAAACATTTGCCTTGGCGATTACAAAGCTAGGCAATCACGAAACCCATGAAAGCTTGGCGACCAGGAAACCATGGAACGACATAAAAATCGCCAAAAAACACACTGACAAAATGTAAAATTCACCAAAGTATGAATATTCGCCACTAAAATATTCCCTGCAACCTTGCCATTGTTCCTTCTAGTCTTTCCAAGAATGCTCAAAAATCATTTATCTAGAGTACCTCATGTTATAACATTATGAGAGGAATTATTTATTAATGTGGCTTTTATGGTCTCCTCTTTTACTACCTACATAGTCATGAAGCCTCTCATACTATCTAGGAACCACATGATTGGATCTATGGGGGATACTTTAGTGGCCTAGACATCGCTAAATACATCCTTCATCTTGGCTATTACTAGCCTACCCTTAACCAATATTCTTTTTATTATGTGAAAATTGTGTTAAATGTCAATAACATGCCAATATACATCACGCACCCAACCATAGTCTGTAGGTATCTAAAGTTTTTTGGCCATTTTCACAATGGGGTCTAGATCTTATTGGTGAAATAAACCCCCATTATTCATAATAACATCAATATATCATTACTACTACAGAATATTTTGCCATGTGGGTAGAGGCTACCCCTCTCATTTCAACCAAGGTTAAAAAAATTATTGATTTCATCAACCATAACATCATCTACCACTTTGGTGTTCCTCATAAAATCATTACCGATAATGGAAAATATTTTATAAATAAGAAATTCCAAGGTCTTTGTGACTCCTTTGGCATCAATTTTAGTTTCTCATCACCCTATCATCCACAAGAAAATGGATAGGCTAAGGCCTCTAACAAAACCCTCAGTAATATGCTCACTAAATGGTTAATATATCTGGTCAAGATTGGAATTTTCACATCCCCTTCACCTTATGGGCATATCATACTAACATTCGAACCCCTATAGGTGCTACCCCATTCTCTCTTGTGTTTAGAGCAGAGAATATCTTACCTCTTGAAGTCCAAATTCCTTCACTTTGTATATCCCTAAAGGATATTATTTTTGAAGATAATTATCATCAGTACTATTTAGTCCATCTTGAGCTACATGATAAGCATCATTTATCTTCCCTTACCCATCTTCATGTATATTAAGAGAGAATCAAACATGATTATAACAAACACCTTAAAGTGTGAGAATTCAATATCACATACCTCATCTTTAAGGAAAACCAACATGTCACCAATATAGAGAAAAACAAGTGAGGCAAGTTTGCTTTCAATTGGCTTGGACCTTATATCATAAATCATAAGTATGAATCAGGAGCTTACCAGTTATCCACTCTCAAAGGCAACCCAAAACTTGAGCCCCTCAATGCTTCGTATCTACATCCTTTCTGTTATTAAAGAAGGATCAAAATCACCTTTTTGTCTCACTTAAAATCATCCCTCGATTTTGAACCATATTCATCTCCCTATTTCAAAGACAATCGATTAAAAATGAATCATGTAATCATCAATCATAATCATAGTCTAATATTTAAAAATAGGTACCATAGATCTACCCATGGAATGATTCTCATGGTATTTTTTGCACCTTTTAGAAGATGGATTCCCATTATCGCTATCACCTAAACCTCTTTACACCCAATAAACCTTCTTATGTTGTTAGTTTTATCTTAATAAAGGTGAACCCTTAAACATATATAAGCAAGTCTATGTCAAGAAAAAACAAAAAAATCAAAAGCAAAGTCATAACCAAAAGCAATCATGGGTCATCCCTAGCATTCATAGACTATTCCCTCAAAGGATAGTTACCTAAAACATATCAAAAATTGCTACAAGGTGGACTAATCCTTTGAAGGATAGGTATCAAAGGCATTAAGCAAAACACACAAACCTAGACCACTCCCTTGAAAGATGGTTGAGCAAGGTATTTATCATAAAATAGCAATTTATTGGAATCTTCCCACATTGATCAAATTCCCAAACATCCTTAATCAATAAAAATAAGCAAAGGACCCATTGTCAAGCAAAAGTAAAAAAAAATAAAAAATTGAAAGCCATAATTGGCTCTCATGAGCAATAATTATGATAGTCACAATCAACCCTCATGAGTAGACTTCCCACATTGATCATTCTACACTTTATATGACATAGACTTATTTATACTAACTCTTTGGTAACCTACAAAAGAGGCATGTTAGTATCACAAGAAGGCTCCATTTTCATTCATCTCCCCTTTGTATTATGTAAGCAAAGGATTTTGAGCCCACTTGACATTATGTGATCAAGACACCTTTTTAACCAAATAACGAATGCTAATGTGAAGCATTCAATGGGATTATGTTCTTTAAGCCAAATCCAACTTCCGTTTCTATTAGTCCTTGTCAAGGAAGGAGCATCGTGCCCCCTTCTTATCCTCTCATGACTAGTTGATATATTTAGTTAAACATTTTGTCTCTTGATTATCTTCTCACTCTCACTTTGTTGTTTAACTTACTTTATGTGTTTTATCTTAATCAAGATAACCATCATTAGCATAGCCATATCATATCAACATATACCAAGAACAAAAACATATGTCATTAGCATATCCATCAAATATCATATCAACATCATAACATCCATGAGTAATAAAGCAATGAACCATTTTTATCACATGTCTAAATCTAAATTATGAAGAATATACTTATTAAATTTTTAGCATGAACATCATTATCACATCAACATCATATGAACATAAATAAAAATGCATCTGATCACATGCCTAGTTAGGTGAGTCCACATCAACATCTATATCCATCACATAAGCATAATCAATATAACATCATCAATGATCAATATAAACATCACATCACATCACAAACCATGAACCATGAGAAATAAACAAGGAGCATATATATAAATCATGATTTTGTCATCAAATAACATCGTAATGTATATAAAAATATACACGTCTCTCTCTCAAAATGTACATCTTACTGGATTGACTCATAGGCTGGTATCAAAATGATATACAACACATAATATATCAAAAACTATCTCATAACTATGCCCTTAGGGTACTACTATCTCTTGGGGAACTGCTACCTCTTGGTGCCTGTCCTCTTGAGGTACCTAGCTATCCAACTATGGAAGTAACCCACTGACCTAGTGTTGCCACACTAGTACCACCTACCAAACTAACTTTATATTCACCCCATCAGGGCTCATCAAGATAATGTATTAGGAATATGGCCTAATAGTAATGTAGCTCCTCCATTATGGCTAGATACTGAGCCACAAGGATAGTGCTCGATGGTCCTAAAAGTTTTCTAGCTCTTCCTCCAGCCTACCTCAAGGAGTCTCTCTCCTAGGTAACCAAGGCTAGTGTAGCTCTAGCATAGTCCCTATCATATGTGACCATAACTATTTGACCCTATGTTATAGCCAGCTGACCCTATAAAGCTACCACCTAAGTCTATGATGTAGCTAGCACTACTCTTATTTGTACAACTAGGGTAATCCTAGGTACCTATGCCTTTTAGCTACCTCCACCAGTTGGGTGAACATCTTTAGGGTACTTTTCACCATCATCACCACCAAAATCTACTATTGCATATAGTACCTAGTACCATGTAGGGTACTCATATACAAACCCTACATTATCTATCTTTGGATGCATTGGTAACTCCTCATGATTCAGTAAGGACATACTAGATATGGCTATGTTAGTAGGATCTCTATATCCTCCCACTTATATCTGGGAAATGGGCTTGGAATCCCATTTACCAATCCAAACTACCTTCATAACCTATCAAATGGGATGAGATCTACCTCCCCATCTTGCCCATTGAGGATCCACTTGTAACTCTGCAAGGATAATGTGTGTCTCCTATATCTAACCCAGTCTAGAAACCTTATGTATGGCTTCTAAATCACATCACCAACAACCAAGGCCTATAATACACCTCTAAAATAGTATGTATCACGTATCCCACCTCCTACTCTTGTGAGGGAAAAATAGATCTCCACCTCAAAAAGCTAACTATGAACTCCATCTAGGCATAACCCTCCCACAATAGCCCAATCAATTACAACACTCATATGTGCTCATATGCCCAATAGTGTAGAATAAACCCAATGTTGATGCCATATCTCCTATGGGAATTGAAACCCTAAAACTCCATGTATATCTACATTAGAATCATAGGCACCCAACCAAACACTATGTGACCTAACAACATCTCAACCAATACCCCTAATAGTAGATACAAAAACCTCCCATTGCTTGAATCAAGGAAAGTAAAGCATGATACCACAATCATGATGATCATAAGTAGCCTCCTATCATCCCTCACTCTCTAATACAATAGAGTGTAGCTAAACCCTCTAGTATGCCATCTGACAAGATCATGGTCATCTCTATATAGCAGCTCCAAAAACTCATCTCTTTCCTCTCGCTCTATGTGATAGATTAGATCATCCCATATGGGTAACTAAGTCATCCCATGCACATCCTCTAGTAAGATCATCATCTCATAGATAGGAAGAAAGAAGGAATTTATGGTTGGATCCCATATCTTGATGAGGGCCATGATCATCACCATATCCCACAACATGTGTTGGTAATGTAACATCACTCCTAGCTCAACCTCCTCCATGTGATCCTAATCTACCAAAGTCATCCCATAATGAATCTAAATTAATATACATGGAACTCAATCACACATTTGAATTTACTCCCACACCTACATGGTTCATTATCAAACAAAATTAATTATCTTTACTATGTTTACCTATGACCTTATCACCTTTTTCTAAACCTACCCTACCTTAACCATTTGATAATTACCAAACACTACCTCATATTTATCCTACACACATTTAACAAACCCAAAACTAGCAATATTACTCATCAAGCCCTTAAAACATTACTTTTAACTAGAACCATTCAATCCTAGCACAATCCATAACCTTAGCCTTAAATTTTTTTAACATTTTGCTTGAATATTGATGGTCATGATGACTGTCGATGGTCAGGTGACCCTTTTGCCTATGGTCATTGACCATTGATGGTCACTGTGTGTGACCACCACCAGAAAACTCCAAAACTTAGCCCACCTAAAAATACCTAAATCTACCCAAATACTTATAAATTCCCAATCCCCACCTTACCCTATCTACAACCTCCTCCATGTGCTCCTAATCTACCAAAGTCATCCCATAATGAATCTAAATTAATATACATGGAACTCAATCACACATTTGAATTTAATCCCACACCTACATGGTTCATTAGCAAACAAAATTAATTATCTTTACTATGTTTACCTATGACCTTATCACCTTTTTCTAAACCTACCCTACCTTAACCATTTGATAATTACCAAGCACTACCTCATATTTATCCTACACACATCTATCAAACCCAAAACTAGCAATATTACTCATCAAGCCCTTAAAACATTACTTTTAACTAGAACCAATCATTCAAAACTAGCACAGTCCATAACCTTAGCCTTAATTTTCTTTAACATTTTGCTTGAATACTGATGGTCATGATGACTGCCGATGGTCAGGTGACCCTTTTGCCTATGGTCATTGACCATTGATGGTCACTGTGTGTGACCACCACCAGAAAACTCCAAAACTTAGCCCACCTATAAATACTTAAATCTACCCAAATACTTATAAATTTCTACCTCTTCCCAACCCCCACCTTACCCTATCTACCCCACCCTAGAAAATTTCAAATTTAACTACCAAATTTCATCAAAATAACAAAAACAAGACAATCATAACCCTAAGGCAGAAGCCAATAAACCCACATTTACACCTAATTTAACCAAGCACATAACCAATTCAAATGCCTTTAACCAAACCAAACCAATATACCAATTCACTGCAACCCCTACCTTATTTCTTAATCACCATCAAGGAAGAATCATGAGACTCATGACTCATCCTCATCTATGTCGATAATGCTCCTAACTTAGTCTACCCTCTATAGCTCAATCAATCTACCTCAGAAAATCACCCAATAACACTCACTATCACACACCTCTCATAAAGTGCCAAATATATCACTATTAAGATGCAATGATTCACAAAAGTATAATAAATCAAAATGACTCACTTTTTTCTTTTGACCTCCAAAATTTTAGGGTTTGAACCCTGACCATCGATGGTCAGGTTGACCATCAATGGTCAACCCTAGGCCCCCTAACCATCGATGATCAAGATGTTAGGAAATGTGTTCCTTTGCCACAAACAAGCATTTTTTCCAAATTTTCAACACACCTCACCCAGTACCCACCCATAGAGACTACCTTCTCCACCCACTCGACCATCTCATCATCTCACCTTTGGTCTATTTTGGCCCAAATTAGTGCATGTTTTGTGATGACTTTTGCCTAGTAATTTTGACCATAATGACAATAATTTCCATGTTGACCAGTTTTTAAACTTGTGATACCTTGGACATACCAGAACACCTTGTGTCTTCTTGGGATCACTTCATACCTCGAATACCTATGGCTTCACCTGACCAATTTGTGTCTTCATAGGGAACACTTCCTACCTTGGATACCCATGAATACATAGACCTTACCTAAGAAACTTACATTTATGAATGAACCTAACTACTATGCTTAAATGTGGTCATGCAGTCCACTTATCACTTATCCTTCTACCACCAACCTTTATTTTTACCAACTATGGTAACCTAATAAATGCATGATCTTGACTATCGTACTTTGTCACTCTTTATGCATGTGTTTGTGCTTTAGTGTGTATACACATAATAGTTTTAATTTTATCAAATACTAATGATTTACATCTTGTAGGAACCTATCATGACTCAATCTCTTTGAGTGCATGCCTTAAGGGGTGTCCTTGGAAAGTGGTGGGCAGACCTTTGGTGCTTCATAGGATTATTGTCCCTTATTACCACATTATTTCTAATCCAACTAGTTTTTAAATCCTTTCCCTGAGCTATGTTTTATCCCTTACACACTCCTCTAGTATTTTCCTCTTTCCATCCTTCTTCTCCTTACTTTACACCATTTTGACCTGTTCAGTCAACTAGGTCGACATGGTTGACCTAGTGTATTTTAGGGTAATTTTAGCTCTTTAAGTTTCTTTGCCTTCCAACTGACCTAACACAGACTTTAAGCATTACCCTAAGAATGTGCTAGGTCGACCCGATCGACCTAGCACAACCAACATATTTGAATGATTTTTAGGTAAGATAATCCTATATATACAAGGTCATTTTGGTCATTTTCAAAAATATGCAATAAACGAGTTATCATTCGCTTGTGCTTCTTCACAATATATTCTTCCACCATTCTACTTAAGGAGTCTTAGCTTAGGTTTCTTATTTGGAAAATCTAGTCTTATAGATAGGTCTTGGATGCTTTATCCTAATAAAGTGATCCTTATAAACCACAATAACCTCTTACAAATCCCCATTAGCCAAAGGAGAGATTGAATTATGATGGGTTCATATTTAGAAAAGTATATTCTAACTTTGTTATCCTCTCTTTTACTAAATAGAAGTAGCATAAGTGTTAGCTCAAATAATATTACTCTTCATAATCTATATATTAGGGTGTTACTCATACTTACATTATCTAAAGTTCCCTATACATATTTGATTATTTTTCATCTAACCCCTCACATTGTGCCATAAGCTTTGGTGTGCACTAGATTAGTTTACTTTTATTATTATTAGAATAGTTTACTTTCTTGTTTATTATTATAAGTGAAATATCAAATCATAGGACTATTTTAGGATTTTTGTGTGATTGTCTTAGATTGTACGTTTTGGAACCCTTCTTAGCATGATGTGTTGTGACAAATGATACAAGTGATCCCCTAATCGGGTCTAGCGGATTCCCATATTGGTCATGCTCCTATTTAATAAGTGTATAGGCAATTGAAAGTGTAGTTGTGCTCTATCTTATCTGATCTAGGATTAATTCATGTGCATCATGTAATTATGATTGCATAAATTCTTATGAAACCAATGTGAATCCAACCCTTATTGGATTTGTTCACTTTTATTTAATTTATTTCATTATTTCATTATCATTTATGGCATATATTTTGACATACTGGTTCAATTCTATCAACCTAATTATTTTTCTTTGTGCACTGAAACTAGCAACTAGATCAAGTAGATTGACCTAATACAGGGTTTCAACACTTTCTAAACTCTCAGTTTAGCCTACTAGGTCGACCATGTTGACTTAGTGTATTTTCAACCACTTTGTAATAGGTCTTGTACAACTTGATCGATCAACTTGACCCAGTATAGGTTCTAATTTATAGACTTTTAGATCAACCTAATAGGTCAACCAGCTTGACCTAGTATATTTTTAGGCTTCCAGTTCAACCAACTAGGTTGACTAGGTTAACCTAGTGTATTTTTAGCATGTTTTTGTATTACGTGGTTGACTAGCTTGACCTAGTTTCTAGGTGTTAGATCAGTTTTATTTGAGGTTCCTGACCAGTAATATCCTTAATTTATATCTCTAAACCATCAAGGTGAGTTTACATTCTTATATATATTTATATTCTGTACTTTCTTTTCAAGTTTATAGCCTTCAAAACTGCCTCTACATAACAAACTAGATCGACCTGGTTGATCTAGATTTGTGTCCTATTTATTTCCTTAAACAACTAGGTTGACCTAGTTGACCTAGTAGGTTTTCTAGACCCTATCTGCAAGAGTGTTAGCTCGACACTCTTGACCTAGTTTTGTTTGTTGTGCATATAGTGTTTTCACTATACTTTGTTTCAAAGTTGGAATTCACCTTGTATGCTAATCACATCTTTCATTTCAGTTGTTTATATGCTTAGAATAGTTCACATAATCTAATTAGGGGTTTTTTAAATTAATCATTTAGTTTCATTATTTCTATTTTATGCATGCATAACCAAATCACTTAACATCAAAAAACATTTTAACATTTGACTACCCAGGCCAACCTACTTGGATTTTATCACTGAGGGGGAAGCCAACTTGATACTTTGGTCAAGTATAAATCATGGTTAATGGTATATTCTAGCTAAACACTCAAAACCCTTATCATTATAGTGTGTGAAGAGAGGGGGTAGGCCCCAATACCAAGCCTGTATCATTACCACTACATTCCCTATCATCCTAAACTCACCTGAAACCATCTATAGATTGATATTTAGTACCTTGATTATAACCAACTCTCTATCATAAAAAACCATTCTTAATAATCTAATAAACATTCTAGGTTGACCAATTAGCTAGCTTTACTTTCTAAATTGTTTTTTTGATCTTTGCTCAATTATGTGCATAAAAACTTGCACTAGCTAGTATTGGTACAATATTTTTTCTTTGTGTCCATCAATTGGATTGACCAATATTAATTCAATTGATTGTATGTTTATTTTCAAAATTCACTTTCTTATATTAGCTACAAATTATCTTGTTTTATTCCCTATCTTACCATCAACCTTTTATTTTTCCTTGTCTATTATACTAGGTCAACATGATCGACTTAGTATTAACTCAGACCTTGGTTTTTGCCCATGTTCACTGCACTAAGTCAACCTAGTCAACATAGTATAATTTGTAGGTCCTATTTTACACTAGGTTGACTTGGTCGACCTAGTTCTATTTCCTACTTTCCCTGATTATCAACCTAATTCTTCATCTCTTTCATTTTACATTCTATTCATTTTCTCTTGGTTAGAATGAGGTCTCCTATCAGAATCTTTTTAGATAGTCTTAATCCATTTAGATCCTATATGGGATGTCCATTTCTCCCTTTCTTTTCCTCCCAAGAGAACCATCACTCTTGGGGCACCTCTTCTCCTCCATCTTCAAATTTTAACATGGTTTAAATGACACCTCAAGATGAAGTTTATGGATCCAATCCTTTATACACCTATCAAAAATATTCTCAAAATCTTCAAACCAATTTAGGAGTGATTGACATAAGTTTACTTAACAATCCTACCAAAATACCCTTCTTCTAATAATCCTGCCCACACTAATTTTGGGAATTCCCATTCTAACACCAATTCACCACCTAATACAACCCAATTATTAGCCCAAATGATTCAACAAATGAACATTATGCAAAAATTTAATACCAATCAAATGATGCAACTTAAAAAACACTTAATTAATGTGACTAACTAACCTCCAATCATGCATCATGAAGCTAATCCTAACTACATTTCCTTACCTCTTAGAGATGCCTCAGGTAATGTTATTCATCAACTAATAATGAATAACAAAATTCTTAAAACCATTCAAAATGATACTTTAGCTCCCTTCATTGTAGCTATTGACATTGGTAACATATCACCAACTATCAAATATAATGGGACTAAAGACCCCACCTCATTTCTTAAAGCCTTTAGTAACCTCTACAAAGAGTGGATCCAAACTAATACATTCACTACTACTAAACTCTTAGTCAAAACTTTCACTGGTGATGATTTATTAGAATGGTATAATTAATTACCCCAACATTCTATCTAGTAACTTGGAGATTTGGTCAATCCTTTAGTTAAAGAATTTCAAAACAATGATCTTCCAAAAGATAATCTTAGCCATTTTGTAAATGCTAAGAAAACTCCTAACGAATCGGCTCATGACTTTATTAAAAGATGGAAATCCCTATCTCATAAAGTTGATCATAGTATGTCTAATGATAACCTATTCAAACTATTTACCACTGCTTTAACTTTCACTCTTCAATACAAGGTTCGAACCTTTGCTCCTCAAACTCTTAATGAAGCTCTTGATCAAGCTAAATGGTAAGACTTTCTTATGAAGAGTTCGAACCTAACTCTAAGCTTATTATAGGATCTTTTCAAACATTTATTTCTATCACTAGTAACACCTCTCAAACCAAACTAAGAATTGCCAAAAATAATATTCCTTCACTATTTCATGTACTTCTTTTGGTACATCAAATAAGACAATTTTTACCACCCTCTAAACCTTTCATATATTCTAATGCTCCTCCTAAGTGGTATGATCCCAATATATTTTATTGGTTTCAAGTCAACATTGGACATTCTCATGAATCTTTTAGAGTGCTTTCTAAATGTATTATTTCCTACATTCTTGGTGATTCATTTGACCCTAAAACCATGATCAAACATCATCATCAAGAGTACACTAATGCTTCTCAAAAATGATAATCCTCTAAAGCTTCTATATCTAATAACCAAAAATCTTCTTCCCATAATCAATCAACTTCTAAGGATATTTGTGTAGTTGATGCTGATTATGACCAATACTTTAACAACTCTCAATATGTCAATATAGCTAAGGTCAACTATCTTTAGAAACTAGCTCACAAACATCCTATTACCAAGCCTAAGAAACCTTCTTTGAAGGAACAATTACTTAAAGATACTATCAACATCAATATCGAATCAAAAGCACCTAAAGAACAACTTCTTCTGATCCTCCAACCACATCTATTCCTCCAAAATATAATCTATCTTCTAAACCCCATGGCTCTTCTTTTAAATCTCATTGGAATTTTTTTAAAGAAATTGACTTTATGCCATGCAAGATTCCTCTTATGGAGTTAGTTCTCACTTCACCTTATTATCATAAATTCCTTATGAAATAACTACAAGAGATCAAAGATATGTCTTCCTTAGATGAAGAACCACCTTCTATTGATTCTCAACTAACTAACATTAATACCATCAAATCTATGTGTCCCTCTTCCAAGCCTTCCACTGAATTCCTTAAAGAGGACATGATTGATGATGCAATCCTCTTTCATGCTAATGATCTACCTCTCTTCATCAAAATAGCCATTAATACTACCCTTATTCAAAAATTTATAGTTGATGATGGTTCTGGTATTAATGTGACTTCTTTATGGCTTTTATAACAACTTAGTTATAACAAATGTCATCTTAAACAAACCTATCTTACTTGTCATGATTTTGATAAGACTAATCAAAATCCATTTGGTTGTATATGAATTCCCTGAACCATTGGTCCCAAGATCACTCAGACCAAACTCATGGTTCTTGATCTTCCTTTGTTTTATAACATACTCATTGGACATCCATGGACTCATCGAATGAGGGCCATTGCTTCTTTTGATAGTCAATGCATTAAATTTCTACATAATAGAAAATGCTATAAGCATGAAGCTGATCCCAACCCATGGAGTATCTAATTACCTAATCCTAAATCACAACATCATATTCCTATAATTCTTAAAATTAATAATTCTCCTTTACCTAGTTCATTAATATGAATCCTGATTTACAAGTCACTCTTGCATATTTTGATGATGATGAACCCAACAAAGTATAGCATACTTTTAATACTACTAGATTACCTCCATATATTTTAGAGTGGCTTGTTCCTTCTCTTTTGCTAAGGGATCATACTATTCCTCTCATGGATGAGGTTACTGATTTCCCCCCTCCATGTAATTCTCAAGAGCCGTCTCTACCTAAAAATGCTTTTACTTACAATGATTTTAGAGTGGCTAAATTATTTCAAGATCCTCTCACCATGTCTCCTAGACCATTCATTAATCTTGAGATTTCACCTTCTGAAGATCCTCTTGAATCCAAAGCATGCACAATTTATCCCACATATGATGACAATTATATCATGTCCCAAGCTCAATCTAGAGACTTATATGTCTCACATTATCAGAAGACCTTAGCCCAAATTCATGCTTTCAATCAGGATGTGCAGACCATTTCTGTAGATAATAAATTAGAACCTAAAGGTTATGTGCTTCCTATTAATCCTCCTCTTATCGATTCTCCTTGGGTGGTAGATAAAATCACACCTTCCAAATATTCATAAGTGCCTTCATCTTCTTTGCCTCCTTTGGATCCTCCCATTGAATCTAATCCTTCTCCCATTAACACTGCATCTACCTCTTCTACTCCATCTACTTCTACTCTTGAAATCACACTTGATACCAAGGCAATCAATGTTTGTCAAATATATTTTGAATATGATCACCATGGTAACTAAATTTTAGATCTAGAAGTAGATGTTGAGTATTATGGTCCTCTTCCTACTTTTCCTAGTGACAAGGCTATTATTGAGTTACTTTATGCCCAGAAACCTCAACTCCATTGACAACATCATAAACTTAGAAATTTTAGAACTAAAACTCCTTGCTTCAAAAACTTTATCACTAACATTGATCCTAAAACTAATCCAATTTCATCCTTACCCAATGCACCATACCACTTTTAAGATGATAATGCCATGCTTATTGAAGAACAACTTGTATTAAATATGGTACTTCCTCATGCCCTCAATCGATCATAGTTTTCAAAGAACTTTCACCCTCTGTGCATGATAATTTTAGTCTATTTTTTGATAAGTATCAAGAGGCATTCACTTGATCTTACCAAGACATGCCTGGTATTGACCCTAACATAGTGGTCCATAACATCATTACCTATCTTGATACCAAACCTGTGCGTTAGAAGCAACACAAATTTCCTCTTAAAGTTACCAACTTATGCCATAAGTAAATCATCAAACTACTCAATGCTAAATTTATTAAACTTACGGATTATTTTGAATGGGTTTTCAATATTGTTCCTATTCAAAAAAATGTCACTATGGTCATTCATATTTGCATTGATTTCTATAATCTTAATCTTTTTTGTCGTAAAGATAACTTTTTTTTTCCTTCAATAGATGCCATTTTTGATTTTATGATTGGATATGAAATGTTATCTCTTATGGATGGATTTTTTGGATACAATCAAATTCATATAGCTCTTGAGGACCAACATAAGACTAATTTCACCATGAAATGGGGCACCTATTATTATATTAAAATGCCATTTATTCTCAAAAATGTCGAGGCCACTTATAACCATGCAATGACTCATATCTTTCACAACCTCATCCATAAAATTAACAAAACATATGAGGATGATCTTTTCACTAAATCCAAGCATCGTAAGAACCATCTTTTTGATCTTACCATCATCTTTGACCGTCTCCTTAAATATAAAGTTTGAATTAATCCTTTCAAATGTGTCTTTAGAGTTACATCTAGAAAATTGTTAGGATTATTAGTCTCTCTCTATGACATTAATGTTTATCCAACCAATATTAATGATATTATCAACATGCCCATTCCTTATTCTATTCCCGATATTCATAACCACTTAGATAAGATTGGGGAAATTAGATGATTCGTTACTAAAATGGATTATCAAATTCATTTCATTAATTCCCTCTTCAAGAAAGGTATAACCTTGAAATGGACATATCCATGCCAAAAAGCATTTGACAATATGAAAGAATCATTGATTCATCCACCTACACTTCATTTTCCTTCCAATGACAGACCTTTGATTCTCTATACTTCTTCCACACCTATTTCAATAGGGGTAATGCTTACCCAATAGAATGATACGGGCAAGGAGTATGCCATATAATATATTAGTTGAGGTCTCATCGATTATGAAACATGTTATACTAAAGTTGAGTGTGATTGCCTTGCTATCTATTTCACAGATGAAAAGATTTATCACTACATGATTTACCAAACCACTTATTTCATTGTTCATTTTGACCCCCTTCATAATTTTTTATCTAAAGCATTTATTCTAGGAGATAGAATTGGAAAATTGAAGGTCTTGCTTATGGAATTTGATCTTCATATTGTCATGCAAAAATATGTCAAAAGGCAAGTCATAGCTGATCAACTTACTAAAAATCCTATGCTAGCCATTTATTTCCTTCAAGATAACCTTCTAGATGATAATATCCTTTATATTGAATGTCTTAATCAATAAATTTCTCTTAAATATTATTTTCATAGATTTACTACCAATCTTAATACTAATTAACTTGATGACTCTTTCCTTACCTCCAGTACTACTAAATCAAAGGTAGTTATTGAAGAGCTTCCAAAAATTAAAGTTGACTTGTATGAGGATACTTGGACCCTCCACTTTGATGGTGATAAATTCCTTCAAGGATTTGGGGTAGGTTTCATTCTCACTAGTCCTCTTGGCAAGATCATTCCTCTAGCTTTTCATTATACATTTGGTGTCACCAACAACATGGCCAAATACAAAGCTATTATCTTAGGTATGAGAGCTGATCTTGATTTAGAAATACCATAACTTCATGCTTTGGGTTATTCTCAACTCATTTACCATCAATGTAGTGGTGCCTATCAATGTAAAAGTGAAAACCTTATCACCTATCATCAAATTACAATCAATCTTACCTAGGATTTTGTCTCTTTTACAATTGAACCTATTCTTAGAGATCACATTTTCATTATTAATTCTCTTGTCTCTTCATCTTCTCTTTTTCATCCACATAAAATCCTTTTTGATATTTATTTTATCATACAAATATTAAATCTCCATCACATACCCACTCTCTGATTCACTTATCTGCCACATCAAAGCTATTACCATTCGACAATACCTGTGGTATCATGATATAATTAAATTCTTAGAACATCAAACTTATCTTCCTGACTTGAATTCGCATGAAAAGACATGTATTCAAAAATAAGCTTTCAAGTACATATTTATACATAAAATCCTTTATTAATGCAATGCCAAAGGTACCTTGTTCCATTGTTTTATACAAGATGAGGTCCCTCTTCTACTTGAACAAGCATATGGTGGCATTTTTGGTAGTCACTATAGCGAACATAATATAACTCACAAATGTCTATATATGGGTAACTATTAACCTACTATAGAAAAAGATGCTATTAAATATGTTAAAAAGTGTAATCCTTGTTAGCTTCATAATGATCTCATTCATTCACTACCAGTTGAACTTCAAACTATTGAGTCTCCTTATTCCACATGGGAATAAGATCTCATTGGTAAACTTCATTCCCAAGATGGGCACATCTTTATTATCAATGCTACTGAGTACTATACCAAGTGGGTAGAAACTATGCCCCTTATCAATGTTACCAGTCCTAATGTATATAAATTAATTCTAAACCAAATCATTTTCTATTTTGTCATTCTTCACACCATCATTTTTGACAATGGTGGTAATTTCAAAAATAAACATGTTAAACAACTTTGCACCAAATTCAAAATCAATCACAAGTTTTTCACTTCTTATCATCCATAGTGCAATGGTTAAACTGAGGCCACTAACAAGATTATCAATAAAATTCTTCAAAATATTATTCATGATACCCTCATAGATCATCATATTAATCTTTATCCCACACTTTGTGCCTATCAAAATAACATTCATACTGCCACTGGGGAAACTCCATTTTCTCTAGTCTATGGTTCTAAGTATGTTCTTCCTCTTGAAGTTGAGCTTCTTTCTCTTTGCATATCTCTTCATAGCGTCATCCTCGATGAAGAATTTTGTGAGGCTTGCTTTCATGCCCTTGATCTACTTGATGAATGTTGTCTCTCTACCTTATAATATAACCACTAATATAAGGCTCGTATTAGTCAACAATATAACAAATGTGTTAAAATTCACACATTTAATGTTGGTGATCTTGTCCTTAAATTAGACTAAACTCATGACAAAGAAGGCAAGTACACCCAAAAATGGTGGATCCGATACTTAGTTAAAGATATTCTTGGTCCAAGTACTTACCACCTTCAAACTAATGAAGGCCATGTTTTCAACAGGTCTACCAATACTCAATTCCTTAAAAAATACTTTGCCTAATCATTTTATTCTTATCATGCTTTCTATCTATATCTATTTAATACTTTCTGCAAGTTACTTAAACATAGGTCTCTCCCTCTGCAGTAGTTCCCTATTGTTCACAAACCTTTAGTCCTCTCCTTTTTGGTATTTTGGTTTCTTGATTTACCATAGTCTTCATCTTTTTTTTTTCACACTCCTATTCATCAATTTTGATTTGGTGCCCCTTGGGATTTTCTTTTGTGAGTTACTTTGTAAGAATGCAGATAGGACTTGACATCCCTCACAAAATCATCATCTTCTTATCTTCTTTCTCCTTTTTTTGCTTTCCAATGTTGTTTTGGTATCCTTTGGGTTTTTATTTATGAGATGCTTTGTACAAAGGTCCCCTCACTTTTTATTTTTCTCTTACTTCTTAGCACCTTCATGGGTTTCTCTTTTATGAGTTACTTTGTAAGACCATAGATAGGACCTGACCCTCCTCATAAAATTACCATTATTTTCATGTTGTTTATGATCCTTATTATTAAAATTTAGATTTTGCTTCTTTTGATAGATGGAATTTGCACAACAATCTATGTTATCATGTTTTCCTCCATTTCCCTCTCTCTTATGATAAGGAATCACACCTTTGTTGTCAATGCATCCCTCTTTGCCCTTTGTCACATTTTTTGCAATTTTAAGTAATTTAAATTGTTCCATGTGTCATTCCTCTTGATTTCCCCTTTTATTTCACCTCCTCATTAGATAAAATAAGGTCAAAGTCAAGATAGCACTTTTATTTCACCTAGATTTATGAGACTTTTAGACCCTATGCTCTTTGAAGTTCTCTGTCTTCACAACCTTGTCCAAAGTTTTCAAATGAAACTCATATTTAGCACCCATTTTTGGTTTTACAAATCTGTATGGAGGAAGAATATTAAAAAATCTATCAAGAAAGTTAAAATCTAAATCATTTGAAAACACAATGCAATGATATCTAAAAGGCAACATACAAATCTTAAAAGTCAAAATCACATCAAAAGATGTGATTTCAAGCACATATCCTAGCTCCAATCAAATTTCAAACTCCATAGTCAGCTTCACATAGAGTTTAAGTCCTTTAGGATGTGGTAGGATAATAGATTGGAATAGAGGAATTCAAAAAAATCTATGGTGCTAATTACTTTCTCATGTAAGTATCCAATCTTTATAGTAGACCGACGACTCTATAAGGGGTCTTGAAGAGTAGGGAACATGTCATGGAGAGATAGGTCTATTTAAATTTTCATGCGTATAACCTTCATGAGATGATCTATATACTCCATTTTTTGACCAAAGACGTGTGTAGCTAAGAGAAGTTCTTCATAGTCCCTAAGGTCAACAGTCCTCTTATTTTGACAAACCAAATTTGAGTGTCTTGACTTCAATAAAGAGTTTCTCTACCTTGGTTTTTCCTTCATTCTCCCCTCCACCCATTTCATTTTCTACCTTTTATATCCAAATTATGATTCCAAATATATTTTCTCTCTTCTTTAAATTCCTTCTTTTTTATTTCTTAAAAGCATGCTAGCACTACTTTGTTTTAGTTTTATCCATCTTTGGACACAAAAAAACATGTTTGAGACACTATGGATCACCTTTTTATTTCACACCATAATTTTTTTCATTTACTAAACTTACTTTACTTTCCTTTTTCCATTTATCATGATTTTATTGTCTTGTTGTTATAGACACCTAAGTTTGTACCCTTTTTTCATTATTGAGTGAGATGTGGATTTTTACTGCTCATCCATCAATTTTATTTTCACTTTTATGCACCTTTTTCCATTTTTGAGTGAGATGTGGATTATTACTGCTCACTCATCAATGTTGTTTTACCATTTTTTTTCCTTTTTACCTATGATTTGTCTTACTTATCATTCCTTTTAAAACATGTATCCTTGGTTTGAATTGGTGAGTTTGCCTTTTCTTACTTGATGTTTACTTATTCAATTTTTTCAGTCTTTAGTAGCCTTGGATTTTTGGTTACCCAATTTACTCTTGTTTGACTTAGTCATATGGTCTAACATAGCACTTGTCACCCAGCTAGCCAAATTACCAAGTACATCCCATCTACATAGCACTAGTTATATTGGCTTTTCTTGTGTTTGTTTTGTTTTACTCCTTAGTTTTGTATTTTTGGGTTTGTCAAAAGTAGTCTCTGCACCCTACATAATCAAAACTAAAAACATAGTTCATAACCATCCCATGATAAAAGGTAAGTCAAGGTACGCATCATTTACTTTGTAGCTATTTAATTTTTAGATTGGTTTCCTTTTCTGTCATTTACTTTCAGTTATTTTATGCTTTTAAAATATTGTAACTTTTTTTAGCATCAACATTGTGTGTGTCCTTATGTTCTTTCTCGAAGCACCATCCCCTATTATACCTTAGTGATACATGATGAGCTTCAAGTGAGGCATATGTATACACATAATAATTTTAACTTTTATCAAATAATAATGATTTATATCTTGTAGGAACCCATCGTGACTCAATCTCTCTGGGTGCATGCCTTAAAGGGTGTACCAAGAAAGGGGTGGGTAGACCTTTGGTGCTTTGCAGGATTGTTGTCTCTTATTACCACATTATTTCCAATCCATATAGTTTATAAAACCTTTTCCTAAGCTATTTATAATCCCTTTCACTCTCCTCTAGTCTTTTGCTCTTTCTATCCTTCTTCTCCTTGCTTTACACCCTTTTGACCTATTTAGTCAACTAGGTCAACCTGGTTGACCTAGTGTATGTTAGGGTCATTTCAACACTTTAGGTTTCTTTGCCTTTTAACTAACCTACCATAGACTTTAGGCATTATCTTGAGAATGTGTTAGGTTGACCTGGTCGACCTAGCATATCTGACATATCCAAATGATTTTCAGGTAAGATACTCTTATATATAAAAAGGTCATTTTGGTCATTTTCAAGAACATGTAATAAAAAAGCTATTATTTGCTCATACTTTTTCACAATCAGCTCTTCCACTATTCTAATTGAGGATTCTTAACTTAGGTTTCTTAGTTGGAAAATCTAGTCTTGTGGATAGGTCTTGGATGCTTTGGCCTAATAAAGTGATCTTTACAAACCACACCAACCTCTTACAAGGCCCCATTGGCTAAAGGAGAGATTGAATCATGACCAGTTCACATTTAAGTAAGTATATTCTAACTTTGTTCTCCTCTCTTTTAGTAGATAGAATTAGCATAAGTGTTGCCTCAAATAATATTACTCTTCATATTCTATGTATTAGGGTGTTACTCATACTTTATTTGAAGTTACATACACATATTTTATTGCTTTGCATCTAACCCCTCACATCATGCCACAAGCTTTGGTGCACACTATACTAGTTTACTTTTCTTATTATTAGAATAGTTTAATCTCTTGTTTATTAATATAAGTGAAATATCAAATCATAGGAATCTTTTAGGGTTTTTGTGCGATTGTGATAGATTTTAGGCTTTGAAACCCTTCTTAGCATAATGTGTTGTGAAAAATAATACAAGTGGTCCCCTAATTAGGTCTAGCAGATCCCCATATTAGTCATGCTCTTACTTAACAAGTGTATACCCAATCAGAGGTGTAGGTGTGCTCTATCTTATCCAATCTAGGATTAATTTGTGTACATCATGTAATTTCAATTATATACATAGTGCTCAACCTATCATTCACCCATTTTATCATCAACTCATCCACTCATCAAACTTGCACCCGATTCTATTTCACCTCATCACTTCTCAGTTTGAGGGGGAACACCTCCTCCCATACTTAGGGTAACCAAACCTTCGACCTAAAATCCATTTTTATTTTATAGCTCATTGATACAAGTTGTATAACAAAAAGGGGAAAATATAAACACTAAAAATCTATACATGAGGGTTTTAAATGTCGTAATTCCCTTAGACCACTTCAGGACCCCCTTGGGCCCAACCTAGACCATTCAACCAGTAAACCTACCTAAACTCTAGTGAGTTTAACTTAATAACTAAACCCACCTTTTAACCTAACTTCAACCTAACCATTGATGGTTAGGTTCCACCATCTAAACTAACTTCATTAACCCTTCACTTTGACTTACTTTTCTATAATTAGATTGTCTAATTCATATGCAAGCTAATGCATGTGTGAGTTAAAATTATAAAATAGGTTAGACCCCTTACTAATGCATTTTTATTCCTCTCCTTCCTTCTTATAAGAATAGAGGATAAAAATGTACCAGGGAGATATAGGACTTTAAGATCTTTTGCATCTAGGTTTTCTTTGTAGATCATTTCTTCCAATAATCTTATGATCCAACCATCACGATAGAGATCTAACTTGCTAATACCCCTTAGTCAATATCTAAGTACTGTCACTCTACCAAAATCATGCCAAACTCCACTAATGATACAACCAATCTCCTTCTTATAATAATAGAGTAGAAAAAGGTACCAAGGAGATCTAGGACTTTAAGAGCTTTTGCATCTAGAGTTTCTTTGTAGGTCTCTTCTTCCAACAATCTTGTGATCCAACCATCATGATAGAGATCTGACTTGCTACTACCCCTTAGTCGATATCCAAGTATTGTTACTCTACCAAAATCATGCCAAAATCCACCAATGATCTAACCATTCACTAGATCAACTTTTGGAAGCTAAGTATTTGTTTTCCATTATTTAATTAATTTATTTATATTTCATAATTAACCTAGCATAAACTAACCTCCTAGAATTACCTTCTAGAAACCCATCACTCTGACTTTTATCAACCCAAACCCAACACACAATAACTGCCAATAGTCATCCTGATCATCGATTCTTTATCTAACTATCGATGATTACCTCAACCACCAATAGTCACCTTAACCACTGACAATCACACCAACCATCGATAGTCAATGTGATAGAAAATATCAAGCTATTTTCACCTACCTACCCTCAACCAAATCCAACTCTCTTTTCCCCAACCTATTTTTAGACCCCCAACCTATTTTTTGAAGTAGACCCAAACCATTTAGCATTAGTATTAACCTATTTATTGCTATAATTAGTCATTTTTTCCTATTTCTTTATTAGGCATTTTTTGTATTTAATTTCAATACCTTTTTACTATCGATGCAAGTACTTTATATTTTTTTTATAAATTTAATTATTTAAAACATGTGGATTAACAACCCCCAAAGGATCTCTTGATTTTGATATCTAGCTAGCGTTAGGAATTCCAACTAGCTATTTATTTAACTAACCATTTGCTTTAGTGTTGTCTTATTTATAGGTCATCTTCCCAAGCCAAAGAATAGATCTCTACATTCATCTAGTTCAATGTGTGCACAACCAAATAGGTTTTTCAACCATACCCATACCTAGTTTCTTTCTTCTTCTTCTTATATAATATAAGTATAAATTTACGTGAAACATGAACATTAACCACTCTCATTTGGTATTAGAGCCTCAATGGCCAAGAACTTGATTGTTGTCTAATAGACATTCTCGGTGGTTTAGAAAATAGTATAAGAGAGTATAATTGATGCTGAAGAAGTAGTGATACCATGGAAAAATCATGGAAAAAGATCCAAAATGCAAGGATTACGATGAAGTCAGACATGTTCAAGCCTAAAGATCATATATAAGCCTTTAATCAGCTTATGCAAAGAGTAGTGACACAAAATAGTCATGAATGAAGAAGACTCACCTACCTACAACCTGTGCAACACAAAAAATGTTGAAGCAAACAAACATGTAAAAATGCACTTAGGTGTGGAAGGATCGATGCCTTAGCATACCAAAGAAGATGCAATAAAAACATTAATCTTGTCTATCATCTAGGAAACATGTGTTGTAGAATTTTTACAAGAGAAATATAGAGAGATCTATTAGTAAGAAATCTATTAGTAGCAAGCTAAATAAGCATATAATTTTCATATACAGCCTAAACCGATAACTCCTTTATTCATTTCTTTTAACATTGTAGAGCGACCAAACTTGGCAAAAAGTGCAATGTAGTAAGAAGAGAGTGAAGTCAAATTTTTAATCCAAAGAAGCTAATCTATGTTGAAGGAGAACATACGTAGAAGCTAATAAAAAGTTTGAAGAAAATATTGATGTGCTATGAAGATTAAAGCAAAATCAAAATCTTTCAAGGTACATACTTCTAATACATAATTTCAAAGAAATAAATACTGGTTTGATTTATTAAGTTTTGTAAAATTTTGTTTAAAGTAAAAAATTTCTACACCCAAACTTTTCTTATCTGACACCCAAATCCTCAAAGGGCCAAATTTTGCCACGTGAAAGATGAAGATGTGAATGATTATTTAGTTAAAATAATTATGGGGCATCATCATTGGTGTGATTACCTATCTATCTAGAGTTGATCAAATAAAATATGATAAGTTAGATGTAAAAGCCCTGATGTTGATCACACTTAGTGTCACCAATGAGGTTCAACCTCATATTCAAGATGCATCAACATCAAAAGAGGTTTGGGACATTTTATCCACCATATAAAAGGTGAATAATCAAACTAAGATACTCCATCTCTAGTCAAATATTCATACTCTCAGTATGAAAGAAGGAAATAAAGTTGAGGAATTCTTATGTCAGGTAGTAAAACTATGAGTTAAATTGATTGCACTTGGAGAAACAATCAAGGACAAGTTGTTGGTTCCAATCACATTGAGAGTTTTCCCCTCTCAATTTTGCATGTTCATTATGACACTAAATATCATAAAGTAAGAAGTGCCTTTCGAAGAACTAGTGAATCTGATTCAACAAGAAGAAGCCATCGAGTCTGTGTAAGAAAAGTTAAAGGATAAAGCCCTGATATCCAAACAACATGGTCTAAAATTCTCAAAAAGACCACCAAAGTAGACATGATAGAAATAGTAATCTAAAAAGGCAAAAATATGGTGTCATATTTGCTGCACCAATACACATGATATTGATATCTTCTACTCTAATTCCTTGACACAAGGCTCATGCAGGCAAGAAGCCACATACAATAGAGATAAATCACATAAATCCAAGAGACGTCCTCGATGATGGAAGCAACATGGACATGTAAAAACATAACATCAATAGGATGATGAATGTGAAGAGGAAGTTCCTAACAAAATATAATGTAGTGGTGTATATAATGGCATTGTTCTTATCTCCCAAACCTCGTCACACATGAGAAAAGTTTGGTTGATTGACTATGATGCTAATTTTATGCACTAAATTATGCTTGCCCCTCATAATTACACTAATTTATTATAAATCATGTGTTTCTTAACTAAAATAACTATTATCCTAATATTCCTCATTCTATTCCTACATCCTACAAACCTATCCCCCAAAAACAATTAATCCCTTCATTAAACCCATAACAAAGCCTATTTATTTACTAACTTGCCTCCTAAGCCAACTAGCCAATTTAAAATTATAAAATAATCTACCTACCCACCCACCACCCTATACTAACCTCTCCTAAAATCATAAACCCTATGGGGAGATTTATATAACTAGAGGATTCTATAAATCTTCCCCAATCTAGCCCCGTTCTCTAGAATTCTCTAATTCTAGAGATTTCTATGGAATTAAAAATTCCATGGAAAATTCCTTGCCCTTGATATCAATGGCCCAAATTTGAATTTAAACCATTGATCCTTCCCTCCTTGCCTATAAAACTAATCTTTCCCTCCATCTTTAAACTAACTTCAAATCTCATATCAAAGCCATGTCAATTTGAATATCCATCTAGCAAGCTTCTATCAAAACCATGCCCATTTAGAAATCAACTAGCATTTCTATAACATCATTATGCCAAAACTAATCCTTCAATCAAGTTTTCATTAAATCCATCATCTTTGATCAAGCATCCATGTCAATCTGAGTCTAAATGTAGTCAATTGAAAATCTTTGAAGGAGGTTATTATAATCAAGGATTGGTAAATTCATATCATTTTTATTTGTTTCTAGAATCTTTCCTAATAGGTAGTTTGCATTTTGAGTTTGAATTAGTGTGTTTGATTCATAGTGTGATCAAAATCTCTCTACATTCTGGCGACCATAGTGGGGGGCATCTCCTTTTAGAACTAACATCTTTAGTCTTAAGTATATGGTTGCTTGAGATTGAAAGATAAATCAGAGAAGAAGTTGATGGCTTCAGGTTTTATATTTGTCATAATACTATATTTTCTCTTTGCTAATTATAATTTGATTAGTTGAAATTGACTTGTATTATTCTTTGTTAATACTCTATTCTCTTGTCCTAATCCACTCTGTTATATCACATAAATAATAAAACAACAATAAAAAGTTAAAAAGAAAAAAATTAAAAAAATCAAAATTTTAGTTCATTGAAGGTGTTGAGGCTATTTTAATGAGAAAATAATCTATATGTTGAATTAATCCATGAAAATTAGCCTTTGAACTCAACATTTTATCAATGATTTTTATGCCCCCCTTTTGATTATGTTGAACATAGATTTTCTATGTCAAATCTCTTAGTGTAGTGTACATTGGGAGGTATCAGTGGAGATTATAGACTTTGGCCTTAAACTTACTAATTGCATTGGATTGAAAGTCTGCATAGGTGATTTAACAAGTTTTATTTTGCATCCCATTAGTGGCATTTGATCTTCTAATCCCACACTATCATATCCTTTTTATGAAGGGTTTTTAAAATCTTGACTTGGTTTAGAGTCTCCAGGTACCCTATTTTTAAAGCATCTATTTTGGCATAGGTTGGGAGTATGCTATAAATAGTGAAATTGACTGTGTTAGACACATGTGGCTTAAATTTGGTGCAATAGTGTCAACATCTTGTGAAAAATACCCACATTATAAGTAAGCTTCCCTAGCTACATTCCATGAAATGACATCTGATTGAGGAATATATTTGAAGAGTCTTAAAACCCAACATGCACCCTTTTTCAAAGATATTGTTTAGACACAACACTAGAGCATCTTGGCAAAGGTGAACTGACTAGGCTGGATGGTGAAATAGTATTAATTCCCCTTGTATATATCCATCTCTTTGATATCCTATAATAAACAACCATCTTATCACCAAAGCTTTATTACCAGATTCATGCACCTGATAAACATATTGATAAGACCATTTTGAAATGTTGTATGAAATACAAATCCATTGGGAGTGAGTAGAGTCATTTTAACTTGGAAAACATGTTCTAGCAAAGGTAAGTCCATGGTCTTTGGCCTAAGCATGCATTCCTTGAGTGCTTTGTTATTATAGACTACAATATTTAACCTATAAATAGTTCTCATTGGAACTTAAAGCCTTCATGTTCCTATATTGGACACAACTCAGATAGACATTTGCCAGTCATGCTCTTGAATATCTGATAAATTTTTTTAGGACAAGGTGCTCAATGTACACATAGTATTTCTGAGCCATAATTATCAATTTTAAAATTTGAATTTGTTGCCATTTTTCTTGCCCATAGACTTGAAAGGAATAATGACATTGATAATATGCTTTTGAATGTGTGGTATTAATATAATACTTGTTAAATGTTGTATCAATCATAATGGTTTTTGAATTTATTTCACCACCTAGATTACATTGATTGGAGGTGCCCTCTTAGTCAAAAAGTTTTATTCAATATCATAAAGAAACTCTTGTGTACTCTATTTTTATTGTATTCTCAAGTTTATCTGTAGGAGTAGATATTAATATTTTTAATATTTAGGATATCTAACCTTAGTGTCATCTTGTGATAAGCTAATAATTATCAATTATATTCTTGTAATAGAAATAGTCATTAGTTTTGTTTGATAAAGTTAAAGTACATATTTATTTTAATTATTACTAGATATTCATTAAAAGGAGTCAACTTTATTCAAACTACTAACCCATGTTCTTGTAGGTTTCCTATCAAAGATCCATTTTGGCACTCTTAAAATCATTTTTTAATCATTTTGATATATATCATTTTTAATCATCTTGTTGTGTGTATATATCTTTATTGGATTTCTCCTTGTATATACTTACTTGTGTCAAATTGTAAAAAATCATTGTATCATGCCCCTCACATAGGTAATTAAATTAGTTAATTAATCATATTATGTGTTTGCCTATTTGTTAAACCCCCCTCTAGGATATCACATGATGTGGAATTGATCCTCATGCATGAGCTTAGTTTATATGGGTTAGTGTCATGGATTTAATCATCGTGCACTAACCAAACTCCATGTTCTGATAGAGTATAACAATCAAGGATAAATATTATTAGGTTAAGTGGTTGACCCCTACAAGTCATCTATGAAAGGAAGAGTTAATTCTCTGAACCAGGCATTATACAACACCCTATATGGACTTGGGCCCCAATGTACCTTCGTGTATATAGGGGATGTTCTTAGGAACCTTTTAAATACCTAGCATATGACCTTTTGACTATAATAAGTGTACGATTTGGGAGTCAGTATTAGCTTTGAAGTAGCCATCAAGTGCAAACATGGTTGAGAGGGTTCAGTCAATTCTGTAATGTGTCACTAGCCTACAACCTTACCTATGTAACTATTGGATGGTGTAGGAATCATGTTACACACTTATAAGTTTAATAATCATAGGGTTGGGAATTTCTTGATTTTGTGTGTGTTATTCTAAGACCCATATTGTTTGTGAGCCAATTTATCCTTCACCCAAACCTACATACCTATCTAGGTCCTAATACAACTCATCTTCTACACCCTATCTTCCTTCTTGTAATATCATCATATATATTATTGCATCATCATCTAACCATCTTGCATATCTTTATCATCCTTTCCTTTTACATCCTTTTCATTATCTCATCCTTTATCTTTGCCTAGTTGTTATCACATACCCTAGTCACACCTTTTCCTAAGACCAACTCACCTTGATTTGTCCAAACTTTAACTTGTCTTATCCACATTTTGTTTCACCATCATCCCTATAATATCTTATCTCCATTTTGTCCATTATAGTCATCATCCCATTATACATTTTTTCTTGTCATCATCATTTATACATCCTTGTCACCATCCTCTTGTATATATTGTCTTTGTATAACCTCATCTTGGTCTTATCAATCTCCCATCTTGTGTATTCATACCCACTCAACCTCTTATACCATCATCTCATCATTTTGCAATCCCTTTTCCCACATTGTTTTTCATCTTGAACTCATCCCATCCTAGTCATCCCACTTATCATCGGTCATACTTCATCACATGTATATTTGAATCATCCTTATCCTAATCATCTCATCTTGTACATACTTTTTTCATCTAATGACTCCTTTTGTCTTGTACATCCTCATCATCACATTATTGTATATATATTATCCTTTTGCACATCATTTTACACATCCCATCCTAGTCATACCCTATCAATTCACATCCTAATCATCATCTTTCATCATTTCATGTACATATTATCCTTATCATTATTTTAGTCTAGTCATTCCCCATTATCTACATAACCTATCACTTTATATATCCATACCCTATTCTCCTTTATCCGTATCTTGATTAACATCCCAATCATCATATCATTACACATATTTTCTTGAATATCCTTATACATACTTATCATCATCCTATTATAAATATTATCCTTATGTATAACCTTAATCCCCTCCTAGTCTACCATATCACCCATCATTAGTCATCTCCCTCATCCACTTACCTATCTTAATTAGCATCATCCTTACCTATTATCTCCTATCTTATCTTCATCCCATCTTAGGTCGCATCTCCATCAACCTATATATTTTATCTTGTACACCCTTGACCTATTTTCCTTTTGTACATATCAACTTATCATCATCCTCCCCTCATCACTCAATCATTATCTTGTACATCCTAGTCTCTCATATCCTAGTTACACCTTGTACTAAGTCTAATTCATCCATAAATCCTAATCATCATCCTTCATCTTGTATATATTTTTCTCATTATATTTTTTTACTTATCACTTTGGACCCATATTATATATCCTTATCACATCATCATTTTATACATATCCTTTTCATCTTACCTCATTATCCCATAAGTACATACTAATCCTTTGCACATTCTTTTGTAAAAATCATCTTTCTAGAAGTACTCACACTCCCCATCACCAAAAATATTATCCCACACATATTCTCCTCTTGTATATCTTGGTTATCACCCCATCACTCACCATCACCTATATCATTGCCTTGAACATCCTACATCTCATCACTCCCTTGAACATACCTTATACTCTTGAACATCCTCTAGTCACATACTATCCTAATCATATCCCATCACTTACATTTTATCTTGTGCATATCCCATTCCACATCTTGTCTTCATCCCATCTTAAGCTAGTCATATCCACCCATCATTTAGTCATCACCCCATCACTCATAACCTAATCATCATCTTGTATATCCTCTTGTGTATAATTTTATTTTCTTGTACATCCTACTAATCATACCACATTCTAATCCCACTTATAATTCATCATATCCTTATCATATCATTATCACATCTTGACACATCATATCATAATCACATCATATTATGTCATATGTATATTTTCCTAAGTTGAATATGAACCATTTGTCTTGACATTGTCCTCACCACCCATCTATCCTAATCTCACCCTCATTTATCCTAATTGGCTCTTTAAGGTTTAAACTATCCTCATATCATTGCTCTTTATCATCCTCAGCCCCATCCCATAATTTACCCCTTCATCACTTCATCATCACCTATCATTATACCTATTATCCTTTATCTTAATCACTTTCATCTCATAAATCATATCCCATCCTATCTTGAGCAAAATTGGTTTAATTTTTGAGCTAATATTCTTATCCACATCATCCTATCCACCCTCATGCATCACTTGGTCTAATCACATACCTAGCCAATATCCTGTTAACATCTTATCACTCTATCAGTTTCAATCTAGCAAACCCATTATCAATCTAATCATCCCTAGTTAAATCATCTTTTCCTACTCATAACTAGCACTCATCATATCATCATCTTATTAGTTTTAAATCTAGGAACCTATCACATCTCTAATACTTTTGCTAGATTGAAAATTAGGTATTGATGATAAGTCATTAGCACCTATTACACTATTGGTCTAAAAATCTGATCATAACATATAATCAACCAGTCTATCATCCATTATATCCTCATTATCATACTAGCTCAAACATTTGGACCTATTTTGTTTAAAACAACCATATCAAATCCTTAGTCTACTTGAACATCAAACCCCATTATCGTCCATATTTTATCTACTATCCTCATGGATTTGAACCTAGTTTACATAGGCCAATACATCTTGGCCCATAAATATGACGTTTTTTTTGAGAGCATTAGAGATGGGTGCCTACCTAACATCTAGCCTTGATCTCATTCACCCCAAACCAACATCCCATCCATAATCCCCTAGCTCATCAAAATTAGTATTAGCATTCCTTGATGTGGTCACTGTAATCAATCAACACATCAAAGAGAACAAAGATGAATTCCTCTTATGACTATGGAATATGAGTGCCCTTTTTCATGGTAACTTTGACCCCATAAGCCAAAGTCACCTCCTAAACTATTTTACCATCAATCCCCATCCCCATCTTATCCCATTCACCATCCACTAGTCCTCATCCTAGCCATAACGTCTCTGATTCACAAGTTTCTCCATTTTATAAATACCTTAATGACAACCCACAAGTAGTTTTCTTATGGATCCTTGAGATGGGTGTCCAATTTCCTAGAGATATCAACCCCACCCAGTTCACCCTACCTTTAAACCATTCTTATCTACAAGTCTAATCCCTCATTACTACCTCATCTTACCAGCAAAGGCAATCCCAACTCATCAACATTGTCATCCCCAAATTACATGACACCCCTATCATTTCCTTCCAAATTTAATGCCTAAAAGCACCCAGTCTCCCATCTTTTATCACCCACCACCATTAAATTAGACCCTACTCTTCTAAACCAATATATAATGACCAATATGGATGAGTTACTTTTGCAGTTCATTACAATGGGTATACCACTTCCCAAAGGTGTTGACCCCTTCAACTTATTGTACCTCCAACATAAACCCCTTCGTGTAAGTCCCCTTCCAATCACCCATCCACTATTAATAGCCAATCATATACCTCTACCCATACTAACAAAGGGAATCCAATCTTGGCCACCTCATCTACTTCTATCCCATCCACCTAGCCATGTCAGTAATCATCTGATCATAAGTCTAATAATTCCACATCAAAGTAATAAAGCAAAGTGGGTCCTTATACTTCGCTTCTTATATCTTTGGAAGTCCTTTTCTAATGACTTGTCATTGCTAACATGATGGTATATCCACACATATGACATCTTAATCCCACCAAGCCTAAGCCTTCTTGGTATAAAGGAAACTGATATTATCTATATCATCAAACTTTGGGGTATTACATTAAATGATGTCAAAAGTTTTGAGATTATGTCTAAGACCTCATCAATTATGGTGACATAGTAATAGAGGATGGATGAAATGAAATTAAATCCTTGGGTGAACAAGAAGAGGAATGCCAAGATTACATTCCCTATCATGATCAAACCCTTCCCCTTCTAAGGAAAGGTCAAGACTTCCTATCCATCCTCCATGATCTCTATTTTAAACCACCCATCCATTCAAAACACATCTATTTCCCATAAACCAAGTCCTTATATATCCCATAATCTATTTCATGGAACTATTTTTACTTCATCTATTATTCATCCATAATCTCCCTCTCACCCATCACATCAAATACTCCCCATTGAGAGGATAATCATAGATAATCACTCCTTTACTCAAAACATTATGTCATGTACATTGAAGTAAACATTAGAGTCAGAAAAAGTTTTATTTGCATCTAGATCATGTTATGCACCATCATCTAAATCAGATTCCTCATTAAAATCATCATCCCTTATCAATATTATAATAAATGATGATAATTCCTTCTCTTTTCAAGATCCTAATTAGGATGATGAATTCATAACTAAAATTTTGAATGTTTTATCTGTTGAATATTTTCAAAGTGGATATGATCCTACCTTAGATACGTGTCTTAATGATCCTTTTTAGATTCTTGAGGACACTTTCTCTGATGTTGAGTCTAGGTATCCTAGTGACCTTTATGAAGACTATTCTTCCCATTATCCCCTTAATCCATCCCATCCTAGTAATCCTCCACCTCACCTTCATAATCCTCATATCTCACTCTATGAAGGGTATATATAAGACCATGCATCATTGGATTCCCATCTGCATTTAACATCATGTGCCACAAATATAAAGGTCCAATACCATATTCTAAAATTCAATCATAATCAAATCATCTTTGATTCTATCAGTCAAAATCAAGCAAAATCAAATCAGTGGCCTAATCAAAAAGTGTCTTCTCATGGTGAATCCCAAAATCTAGCGCTAGGGGCATGTCAAAGTCAAAATAATCATATATCAAGTCAAAATTCAATCTCCTCTGGTGAATCCCAAAATTAGGTACCAGGGGGAAATCAAAGTCAAATATAATTAGTAACTCAAAAGAAAGGCAAAAATAATAATCATAAGATTGACCATCCTCTTAATGCTTGGGTAAAAGAATCAATAAGTTAAAATGTCTTGGATCCTATGATCTCATGGCACCAATCTAAGAAATCCCCTCCATCATGTCCAATAGTGTATGCAACTATTGAAACCCAATTCCACTCCCCCTCTCATTATATAAACCATCTCGATCATATCCATCCTTCTCATACTATACCCCATCATCACAATCATGGCATCCTCCCATACACATCACATCTCACACCCTTTAGCAACATTATCCCTCATAGGGGTCATGAAGATACCTAGTTAAAACATTCAGAGGATGTTAAATTAGGAATCAATAAAGGCCACCAAGACATGGTCTTGACATCACATTTCTCTAGAATAGGTGTCAAATAGTGTCTCGATCTAGCATTAGCATTCCTACATCTCATACCCATATCCAATAAATTAAAATGCCCATAAAAGTCAAAAAATAATCATTCATCCAATGGTGAAAACTAGTCTTCTAGCACTTTGGGAAACTACCATGATGAAAACTAATTTTTGGTGTCATGGTAATATAATCTATTGTCTACATTATTCCTAAACACTTGGGGGGAAATCCATCCATTTCATATCCTCATCCATACATCCCACTTATCACATCCCTTTTCTACCTTATCTATATCACCCATCATTTTATTCCTTGATCCATTGTTCCTATCCATCATCCACCATCATATCATACATCTTATCTCCTCTTCCTTCCCATATTAACCATCATAAGGAATTGGAAGGTGTCTTGATAACTGTGATCTAGGAATTTGACTCAAGAGAGGATGGTTAGTATGGTGTGAGTTCCAAAATGAAAAAAAAAGAAATAAATAGCCTAATAGCATAACATCTCTAGGCCTGGACACTAGGGAGAGCTTAGTTAACAAAAGCAAATGACAAACACAACTAAAAATTAATAAATGAAAACACAAGAAATCCTTTCACCTTCCTTAGATGATCCAAATGCCTTTTTAATGGTGGCTTGCTTGGCTTGTGCTTCAAGAGGTCTTCTTCAATGGAGTGTGGCTACCTTCATCTCCTCTTCACACCTTGTGGCTTTGGCTTGGCTTGGCTTGGAATCATTTAGCATTATAACAATAATTGCTTGAAGCTTTTTGGAACCAATATTGCAATATAAATTTGCATAAATTAATCTTAGATATGATGTTGTGAGTCTTCCTATTTATAGATTTTTGGATTTGATCAGAATCAATCTCAACCGTCCATTTCAAGATTGAGATGTGTGGTTGAGGATTAATTCAATTTTGCAATTAAAATTTATAATTATACTCATCATGGCATTGGAAAAAGGGGTAGTTAAGAGGCATGGAGGGAATCATGGTGTTGGGTGAATATTTTGTCACCAGCTAATTGATGAAAAAAATATGTCTCTTCAACCATAGCATAGGGAGATTGGTCAGCCAAATGTGCAGGTTTACCACATCAGAGGTGGACAAATATCTCCTCTCATCAAGGGGAGGTTCCCTATAAATATAAGGAGCTATATACTATATATATAAGCAAAAAATAACACTCAGGGGTAGGACTACACCATCCAATTCTCTTTTTTCAGAGATGATGTTCACAAACAAAGGAGAATCCTAGTGATAATACTGAAGGCACTTCTCTTCTTTTAGAAGTGATCTTATAGCAAGGCACATGAGTTCTTTCTGGTAGGTAACCAATAGGTAACAAGGGCACAATAACCAACAGAATGAGGTGTAACACAAAGTCTCTACCTAAACTACCCAAAGAGTGAAATACAAAGGATAATGGGGGCACAAAGTCATCCCAAGATCCTTGACATAGAAAGAAACTAAAAAAACACACTGAAGATAATTATGACAGCATAAAGTCTTTCCACAATTGGCTTTAGGACACCTTCCTGATTACTTCTACTAGTTTTGCTTGTTAAATTAAATAAACAAGAATGCTCCTAGGAAATGGACATAAAAACAATTTCCTAAAATAACACAAGCTATAACAACACAAAGTCTACAAGTAGCTTACTTTCTCATTCAGATAAAGTAATATGATCAACAATTTGAGCTCAAAGTCTCAGTAGTCACCTTTCAATTTGGGTAGAGTTTTACTTCTATAATCGAAAGATCTTTTTTTGCATCCAATAATAGATTACAATATATGGTAGCTAAGAAAGGCTTGGTGCTTTTTTCCATGAAACGATCCATGCTGCATTCAATGCATTGAATGCATTTTCAATTCTATCAAGGAGCCATGCTTGGAATAGTGCATCAGCCTTAACTGTGGCATGCCAATTCATTTCATATGTCTCCTTTAAATTATAGGTTGCCTATGCCTTTCTTTCTTATTTGTGCATCTGTCCACTTTGCCTTTACTTTGTGGAAGAAAAATAAGCCACATCATTGATTTGGTGTGCTCAGATGACTACTTGGTGAACTTTTTCACCTAGCAAAAATAACTCTCTTGTATATATTTCAATATCTTTTGTATCCTTCTCTTCTTTCCTATTGTAATTGGAGCTCTCAGGCTATCTTCTTCAGCTGGTCGCTTGGTTCATCCTTCAAGTTTTGTGCTATATTAAAAAACTAATGGATATTCCATTACCTTAAATTTGACGTCTATGGGGATGTCAATGGTTGCTAGTTGTTTGAACCATATTGAACCACAAACCTTTAAACCTTTGAAATTTCATTGGTTTAATAGTTCAATGGTTCAGGCGGTCTTTATCAGTTCCTTGGTTCCATTGCTTCCTTGCTCTTTGGTTGAACCATCCCTTTGAACTAGTCTCTGGAATCATCCATTTCCTTTCTTTGCTTGAAGCTTTCTTTGAACCTTTAAACCTTTGAACTATTTTGGTTCAAGGTTCAATGGTTCAATGTCTTTCTCAGAATCCTTTATTTTTGGCTAAGTCTTTTGAAGCCTTGAAATTATTTTGGCTCTATGTCTTTGGAACACCTCGAAGGGAAGGTGTCCCTTCGAGAATTTGAGAAAGGTCCATTTTCTGGGTGCTGAGAGCCCCCCGCAAGGGTACCTACCCTTCGAGATTCTTTGGGTGGCCTTTTCCTTCAATTATTTTGGACAAAATGTCTGAAGGAATTCCTTCAGACATTTTGTCCGAAGGAAATCTTCCCTTGCCCTAGCCACTTTTCTGCCAGGCTTTTGACTATTCCTTCAGAAATTTTGTCCAAAAGATTTGCCTTTGTGAAATTATTTCATAGAAAATATTTTTGAAGGAATTATTTTGGTTCCTTTACTTGGTAATTTCCTCAAAAAAAAAGTTTGAAGGAAATCTTCTCTTTTGGCCTTCTCTTTGATCTTTGAGCAAATGTTCCCTACCCTCCACAAGGGCACCTACCTTTTGTTCACTGCCCTCTGCAAGGGCACTTGCCCTTTCTGCTTTGGGGCACTCCTTTGAACCGTTCGATTGAACTAACTGATTGAACCAAATTTGGTTTAATGGCTCAATATTTTGTTCTGCACATTTAATTGACCACTTGAACCAATCTCTTTGAACCAACCGCATTGAACCTTCAAACCTTCGAACCTTTTTGGTTAAAGGTTCAACAGTTCAATGGTTTAATCTTCCTTCTTTTCACTAAGTATTTTGAAGCTGATAAACTTACCAAAGCAGCTGAACTTTGAACCTTTGAAGAAGCGCTTAAATATTTAAGGTTGCTGATGTCATTGAACCTTTGAACCCATTGAACCATTGGACCTTTTTAGAAGTGGGGTTCAATGGTTCAATGGTTCAATCCTTTCTTTGAAGCTTGTTGATGAACATTTTTGGTTGAATCGAGGCGTTAAACCAATCTTGAAATTGCCTGAGTGTTGGGAACTTGTTCCTTTGTGAGAAATCGCCTATTGAAGCCATTGAACCTGTTAGTCCCTTAACTAAAAAATCTTGAATAATGAAGAATTTGAATGCTAAAAACAATTTTTTGAGAAGGAAAGAGATAATTTTTTCCTAAAAGACCAAAATAGTTCATATGTTGTCTCAAAAATTAGTAACAAATTTTGGAAACAACAGCTGGCTCTAGTTGGGGAACTTCTTTCAGTTGAAAACTTGGAACAGCTGAGGGGAGTAGAAACTAGAATCTCCAGTGCCTTCAAGTATGCCATTGGGCTACAGAGTCATGCTACCCAAAAAGAAAGGCACCAAAAATGAAAATAAAAAACACAAAATAAAAAAAAAGACTAAACAAATATACATATGTATAGGTGATCTTATCTGATACTTCAAGAATTGAAGTGCTTCAAATGCTTCCCATTGTGAGGTAGAGAAAAGGGTGTGCCATCTTGATATTTCAATAAGAAACTATTTTCACCATTGAGATGATAGATAGTAAACATGCCTCTCCAAAGGGAATCAAATTTTCCATGCATTCCCTTTGGTTCTCTTCTCTTGTCCCACAACAGTACTTAATTTCTAATCTAAAAATAACGATTTTTTATTTTTTGGTTAAAGAGCTTATTCACTAGACTTTGATGTGCAGTAATTTGGTCCACCACCATAGTTCACTGCTCATCCATCTTAGTCAAGCACATGATCCTCTTATCCATGGAGCTTTCATATGTCTGATCTTTGACTGCCTTAGCCAATTTCAATGCTAGCAATTCTAAGGTGATTGGTATGTCAGCATTGAGACCATAAAGAATTTGGAAATGTGACATACCAATTTACCTCTTGGGTGTAATTCTGTCTACCTATAAAGCATCAACCAATGCTTTATGCCATGTTCGTTAGTTATCATCTACTAGCTTCTTGATGATAGTCACCAGGTTCTTGTTGCTTGATTCAACTTGGCCATTCCCTTGTGGAAAATAATCAGAAGAGTGGGAGAGGGTAATCCCATAGTAAAAATATAATTGGGTAATCTCCTAAGAAGAGAAACAAGATGCATTGTTTGTGACAATCTTGGTTGGGACCCCAAACCTGGAAATGATGTTCATGAAATTGCACACTACTTCTGAAGTAACATGCTTAGTTGGAATAGCTTCCACCTACTTGGTGAAGTAATCTGTGGCTGTGAGGATATAATCATGTCTAGCACTTGAAGATAGATTTACAGCACCAATGAAATCAATTCCCCATTACTAAAATGGCTCTTCTATCACCACTAGCTTAAGAGGCAAAGCAGCTAATTTGGGTCTTCCAATGAACTGTTGGCATAGTTCACATCTTTGTACCCATTTGTATGTATCTTGAAATAGAGTAGGCCAGTAATACCTAGCTCATAGAATTTTATGGGTAGTTATAGGAGCAAAAAAATGTCCTCCATATGCCAGATTATGAAAGGACTTCAAAAGTTGGTTCTGCTACCCTTTATCCAGATAGGGAAAGAACACTCCATCAAGGTTCCTCTTATCTAGGCTATTGTCTCATAGGATAAAATTGGTAGCTTTCAACTTGGTAGTCCTCCTTTTTTTATGAGATAGGTGAGCAGGACACTCACCATAAGTAAGAAAATGAGCAATACTTGAATACCACTCATTTGTGTTGGAGACAAAGAGGACTGTTAGTGTGTCTTCAATTTCTTCTTCTCCATGCTCTATTTCTTTTGGTCTATTGTCAAAAATTAATTGGTATAGGACCCTTCCCCACACTAGCTTCATTGGTTTAATGACTAGATAAAACTCCTAGATTTTGGCAATTTAATTACCTCTTTTCATTCCAAACTCTTGCTGAGTTAATATGGATTTGACTATGGTGTCAGGAACCAAGGCAGTAGTGTGTGAATTCAGGATGTAAAAGTAGAAATGCTTCACTGCTTTTACAACTACATAATCTTGCTTCTCCATGTTTGAGTATTTTAGCTCATGAGCTTTGAGAGGACAGCTCATGAAAGAAATGGGAGATTCCACACTTTCTTGGTTCTATTAAACTAGAATTGCTAAAAGTGTGTGTTTGAAAGCATAACCATACACTGTAAAATCTTTGGTATAATCTAGATAAACCAGAATTGGGGCATAGGAAATAGCTATTTTGATGTCTTCAAATGCCAATTTGCCTTCTTCAGTCTAGCTAAAAGTGGCCTTTCCCTTCATCACATTCACAATGTGGCGAGTCTTCTTAGTGAACTCAGGGATGAACCTTTATAAAAAATTCACCTTTCCAAAGAAAGAGTGAACTACAGTCTTACTTGTGGGTAGAGTAAATTCCTAGATAGACTTGACTATGTCTGAATCAATATTTATGCCTTCTTAGGATACAATGTGCTTGAGAAGTTTTCCTTCTATTACTCCAAAAATAGACTTCTTTAGATTTAGAGAAATGCCATTTTGGTGGCTTCATTCTAGCACTTGTAAAGTGGCCTTTCCCTTCATCATGTTCACAATGTGGTGAGTCTTCTCAATGAACTTCTGGATGAACCTTCATAAAAAATTCACCTTTCTAAAGAAAGAGTGAACTACAATCTTACTTGTGGGCAGAGTAAGTTCATAGATAGACTTAACTCTCTCTGAATCAATCTTTATGCCTTCTCAAGATACAATGTGCTTGAGAAGTTTCCCTTCTATTACTCTAAAAATAGTTCTTGAGATTTAGAGAAATGCCATTTTGGTGGCTTCATTCTAGCACTTGTTGCAAATGGTGCATATGATCAAGATGATGCTTGGAAAAGATTGTTAAATCATCTAGGTACACTACAATGAACTTACCTATTTCATCTTTGAAAGTAAGGTCCATTGCTCTCTGAAGTGATGCCAACATTTATCAGGCTAAATGGCATTCTTTGATAAGCAAGGTGCCCCAAGGTGTGGTGAAGGCAGTCTTATGCTGGTCTGCTTCAACAAATTTAACTTGATTGTACCCTAAGAAGTTGTCCAACATTGATAACATTTCTAAACTAGTTACTATTTGAAGGACTTGATCCATGATGGGAAGAAGATAGTTATCCTTTAAGGATAACTGATTTAAATTTTTTAAGTCCACACAGAGGCAAATTTTTCCATTCTTCTTTCTCACAGGTACTATGTTGGCAATCCATGTGGAATTATGGATTGGAAAAATTATCCTAGCATTCAACATTTTCTATATTTGAGACAGAATAGTATCTGATATCTTTAGATTATACTGCTTGGATTTTTACTTGTAGGGTACCAAATCACTCTTGAGAGGAATCTCATGGCAAATTTATTCAAGCCTGAGTGTCCTCAAATCATCATAGGAGTATGCTAAGACATCCATGTATTAGCAGAGCAGAGCAGTGAACTTGAACTTCTCTTCTTGAGTGCAGCACTTCCCAATGTTCACCATCTTGGGACTTTCTTTGGTACCCAAATTTATTTGATCAAACTCCTGGGAGGAGCTTGAATTTATTTATTTCTATTTGATGAATCTGTCATGCATGTCAAATAGCTTCTCAAGGAAAACCAGGCCTTTTGAGATTTTATTTCCTTTAAATTGTAAGAATTCTTCACCTATATCTGCACTTGATTCAGGGGCTGGTTCAAGATTTTGAGGCTCACTGCCTTCGAAAGAAGCTGTTCAAAGCTTTTTTTTTGCTCTTAGAAGGCAATGATTTGATTGTCATTATTGAACACTTGCCAATGATTGGCACTATAAGGCACACTTGGTTGAAAGACCAGTTTAATAGTGTACTTGTCTCCCTTAAAGTTAGGGTTAGGAACCAAGAGAGTTACTGAAACAACCAGTGCATCAGCTCAGTCATTGAATTCTCTAGGTATGGCAGAGATGCTAAAAGCATCCATACTTTCAATTTGATCCTTGACTAGATTGTGGTAGTGGTGCAATCTCTCATATTTAGTTTGATACAGGTTCCTAACCTGACAACCACCAGTTGAACATCTACTTTGGCATGAAGGAGTTTGATGCATTTATCTTGAGCAGCCTTCAATCCAAGTAATAGAGATTCATACTCAACTATGTTGTTTGTGTTGCTAAATTGCAACTGTATGAAGAAGAAAAAATATCTCTTTGAGAAGATATCAACAGAATCCTAGCTCTTAAACTGGTAGAGGAGTAGCTGACATCGAATTCCAAAATCTATACCTCATCAGACACTAATTTTTCCTTAAATTTTTATTTGTTTAGAGGGGGAGATTCTTCTACACTTGCACTGCACTCCACTAATCCTTCTGTTGTTCCATTGGAACCAATTTTTAGGTTGACACATTTAGGAATTTCATCAAACATCTCATGGAATTTCTTCATAGATAAAAAGTAACTACCCATACTTGAAGACTCAAAATGAATTTGAGCTTCAGGCGCTAATGTTTGAGTGACCACATATTTTACTTCCTTCTCAAGTACCAATATTTACATAACACCTTTAACTGAGATCCTCCTCTTAGATAAGTCCATGCTTAATTTTACACCAACATCCTTGCAAAAATTTCACCCAAGAAGGATGTCGTATGATGCTGAGACGTCAGCCACCAGGACAGTCATCTTGATTCTCTTATCTGGAAATGTTATAAATGCAAATTTAGCATCCTTGATTTGTCCCAGCAATGGCACTTATTTGTTCTCCATGGAGAAACATCTCCCAAATGTCTTGGTCAGTGTGAGACCAAGGGATTTTACCACTTTGGTAGGCATGACATTGTCAGACACACTAGAATCTATGATGCAATTGTTTAGTTGGTGTCCATTTATCAACAGAGAGACATAAAATGGTTTAGTCCTCTCAGGATCACTAGGAGTAATGACAAGGTTATTCTTGGTGGATGTGTTATTGGGAGGATCATGAGTTACCTTTGAAATTGCTTATCCTATAGGGATGGCTTGGTTCTTTACACATTGAACCAACTTATCTAACTACTCAGGGTTGGACTGTAGGAATTCAATTTCAAATATTTGAATTTTGGTTTTCTTTGTATGGTCAGTTATGTTAAATGTCTAAAATGAACTAGGAACAGAGGATGGGAGTTCATCCTTTTGATTTTTAGGATGGGGAGGACTGGTCTGTGAATTTGAAGTAGAAGGTGTAGGGATATTTAATGTACTTATCTTGTGTGTAATCACAAGGTCCTTTGGCTAGAAATATAGAGTGGTTCCCTATTTAGCAATTAAAATTATTGATTGAGGTTGCTCTATTTTTTTTATTTATCAACTTGTTGGGCTGTCTGGTTCTTGGACCGGGTGAATACAATGTATGTTCCATCAACTATTTTACCTTCACTTTTGGGTTCATCCTGGTAATTTAGGAAACTAATGTTGGAGTCACTGGCTAATTCTTCTTCTCCCTTTGTGAAGAGATTAGAATCATCTTTTGGGTTCAACTCAGGCTGGAAAGAGAAATCTGATTCTGCTTTAAGATATCTGATTGTTGAATTGATTGGAGGTGCTTCAATGACCAATTTCCCTTAAGGGGAAGGAAGATGATTTAGTTGTCCTTCATTCCTAGTAGCATGGCCTTGGTATGACTGATTGGGGAATGTCCTCCTTGGTATATCTCTATATGAAGGAGCATATGACATCCCCTGCACCATTTTCTTTCTAAGAGCTAGCAATTCATTTGCCAGCTTCTGCACCATTGAATCAGTGGTGACTGTAGGTGAGTATTCAAAAGATGAAGAGGATTTACCTCTGTTAGGATCTCTCTTTATCTTTTTTGCCAAGATAAGGTCATCTTCTATCTCAGTAGCCAAATCTTGAGCATCAGCAAGGTCTATGTGGCCATCTCGTCTCAGTAGAAAACTCACTTCATGCAGCTATGAGTTGATGAAGAAGCATTTAAGGTTTTCAGGTGTTGGCTGAGCAATTGTAGGAATCTGATTCCTCAATTTGTCAAACTTGGAAATGAAGTCCCACATAGACTCATGAGGTTCCTTCTTCATTTGTGTGAGTTGGGCTAGCAAGGCATGCACATCTTCTACAAGCTTGAACCTGGTTTCAAATTTAACTTTAAGAGTGTTTCAGTCGGTCACAGTCTGGGCCTGTAGATGATAGAACCAGTCTACAATATCACCTTGAAATGTTTCCACAAACAGCCTAAATGATACATCCTCATACTCCACACTTGTCACACCACAGGCTATGCTAAAGGCAGCAATATGTTCATCAAGATGAACTCTCCCATCACCAAATAATTTGAGAAATTCTTCCTTGAACTACGTGAAAGCTCATGTAGAGGTGAGGTTAAATTCAATGGGCCAAAATAGTTACCCTAGGGGCATTGAGCCACCATGATTTGATTATGGAAAAAAGGGATAACAAATTTAGGTGGAGTATGTATAGGCAAAGCTCTACTAATAGTAGAAAAATAAGCTCTATCTTATGTTGGTGACCTGGTATGGGTAGGAGGAACACTCTTAGATTATTGAACTTGATGTTTGGGAGGGAATAAATTGAAATTTCCCTATTGCACCAACTCAAAAATATGGTCAACAACACCTTAGGCTCTCTGGCTTCTAGTATAGCATGGAGTTTTCAGATTGTAGAATAAAAATGGGAAAGAACTGGCCCTACTTCAGCTTGAAGCTTGAGGCTTCAAACTACGCGCTCTTCCCCAGTGAAGTCACCAAAAAATGGTTGGGTGAATATTTTGTCACTAGCTAACTGATGAGTAAAATAGGTCTCTTCAACCAGAGCATAGGGAGATTGGTCAGCCAAATGTGCAAGTTTACCACATCAGAGGTAGACAAATCTCTCCTCTCATCAAGGGGAGGTTTCCTATAAATATAAGGAGCTATATACTATATATATAAGCAAAAAATGACACTCAGGGGTAGGACTACACCATCCATCTCTCTTTTTTTAGAGATGACATTCATAGACAAAGGAGAAATCTTGGTGATAATACTGAAGGCACTTCTCTTCTTTCAAAAGTGGTCTTACAACAGGGCACAAGAGTTCTTTTTGGTAGGTAACCAATAGGTAACAAGGGCACAGTAACCAACAGAATGAGGTGTAACACAAAGTCTCCACCTCAACTACTCAAAGAGTGAAATATGAAGGATAATGGGGTTACAAAGTCATTCCAAGATCCTTTACACAAAAATAAACCAAAAAAACACACTAAAGATAATTGTGATAGCACAAAGTCTTTCCACAATTGGCTTCAAGACACCTTCTTGATTACTTCTAGTTATGTTTATTAAATTAAATAAACAAGAATTCTCTTAGGAAATGGACATAAGAACAATTTCCTAAAATAACACAAGTTATAACAACACAAAGTTTGCAAGTAACTTACTTTCTCATTTAGATAAAGTAATATGATAAACAATCTGAGCTCAAAGTCTCAGTAGTCACCTTTTAATTTTGGTAGAGTTTTGCTTTTATAATCAAAAGATCTCATTTTGCATCTAACAATAGATTACAATATATGGCAGCCAAGAAAGGCTTGGTGCTTTTTTTCCATGGAATGGTCCATGCTGCATTCAATGCCTTGAATACATTTTTATTTTTTTCAAGAAGCCATGCTTGGAAAAATGCATCAGCCTTAACTATGGCACGCCAATTCATTTCATATGTCTCCTCCAAAGTATAGGTCACCTAGTCCTTTCTTTCTTATTTGTGCAGCTATCCACTTTGCCTTTACTTCATGGAAGAAAAATAGACTACATCTTTGATTTGGTGTGCTCAGATGACTACTTGGTGAACTGTTTCACCTACCAAAAGTAACTCTCTCATAGATATTTCAATATCTTCTATAGCCTTCTCTTCTTTTCTATTGCAATTGGAGCTCTTGGGGTATCTTCTTCAGTTGGTCGCTTGGTTCATCCTTCAATTTTTGTGCTATATTAAAAAATTAACGGATATTCCATTACCTTAAATTTGACATTTGCAGGGACGTCAACGGTTGCTGGTTGTTTGAACCATATTGAACCATGAACCTTTGAACCTTTGAAAGTTTATTGGTTTAATAGTTCAACGATTTAGGCAGTCTTTATCAGTTCCTTGGTTCCATCACTTCCTTGCTCTTTGGTTGAACCATCCCTTTGAACTAGTCTCTGGAATCATTCATTTCCTTTCTTTGCTTGAAGCTTTCTTTAAACCTTTGAACCTTTGAGTTATTTTGGTTCAAGGTTCAATGGTTCAATGTCTTTCTTAGAATCCTTGTTTTTTGGCTAAGTCTTGCGAAGCCTTGAAATTCTTTCGGCTCTATGTCTTTGGAACACCCCAAAGGGAAGGTGTCCCTTCGGGTCTTTTAGAAAGGTCCATTTTTTGGGTGCCGAGATCCCCCCGCAAGGGCACCTACCCTTTGGGATTCTTCGAGTGGCCTTTTCCTTCAATTATTTTAGATAAAATGTCTGAAGGAATTCTTTTAGATATTTTATCCGAAGGAAATCTTCCCTTGCCTTAGCCACTTTTCCATCGGGCTTTTGATTATTCCTTCAGACAAAATGTTTGAAGGAATTCCTTCAGACATTTTGTTCGAAGGATTTTTTCTTTGTGAAATTCCTCCACAAAAAATCTTTTCGAAGGAATTCTTTTGATTCTTTTACTTAGTAATTTCCTCAGACAAATTTTTTGAAGGAAATCTTCCCTTTCGGCCTTCTCTTTATTCTTTGAGCAAATGTTCCTTGCCCTCTACAAGGGCACTTTCCCTTTCGGCTTTAGGGCACTCCTTTGAATCATTCGATTGAACGAAAATTGGTTCAATGGCTCAATCTTTTGTTCCACATATTTAATTGACCGCTTGAACCAATCTCTTTGAACTAATCGTGTTGAACCTATGAACCTTTAAACCTTTGAACCGTTTTGGTTCAAGGTTCAATGGTTCAATGGTTCAATCTTCCTTCTTTTCGCTAAGTCTTTTGAAGCTGTTGAACTTACTGAAGTGGTCAAACTTTGAACTTTTAAAGAAGCTCTTAACTCTTTAAGCTTGCTGACGTCATTGAACCTTTGAACTTGTTAAATTGTTGAACCTTTTAAGAAGAAGGATTGAATGGTTCAATGGTTCAATCCTTTCTTTAAAGCTTGTTGATAAACATTTTTGGATAAACTGAGGTGTTGAACTAATCTTGAAATTACCTAAGTGTTGGGAACTTGTTCCTTTGTGAGAACTCACCTGTTGAAGCCGTCGAACCTACTAGTCCCTTAACTGAGAAAGCTTGAATAATGAAGAATTTGAATGCTCAGAATAATTTTTTGAGAAGGGAAGAGATAATTTTGGCTTACAAGACCAAAATAGTTCATATGTTGTCACAAAAATGAGTGATAGATTTTGGGAACAACAGTTGGCTCTAGTTGGGGAACTTCTTTCAGTTGAAAACTTGAAACAACTGAGGAGAGTAGAAACCAAAATCTCCAGTGCCTTCAAGTATGCCATTGGGCTACGGAGTCATGCTACCCAAAAAGAAAGGTGCTAAAAATAAAATAAAAATACAAAATAAAAACAAAAACTATACAAATATACATATGTATATGTGATCTTATCTGATACTTCAAGAATTGAAGTGCTTCAGATGCTGTCCATTGTGAGGCAGAGAAAAGGGTGTGACATCTTGATATTGCAATAAGAAACTATTTTCACCATTGAGCTGATAGATAGTAAACATGCCTCTCTAAAGGGAATCAAATTTTCCATGCATACCCTTTGGTTCTCTTCTCTTGTCCCACAACATTACTTGATCTCTAATCTAAAAATCATGGTTTTTTACTTTCTGGTTGAAGAGCTTCTTCACCAGACTTTGATGCACAATAATTCGGTCCACCACCATAGTTCACTACTCATCCAACTCAATCAAGCACATGATCCTCTTATCGATGGAGATTTCATATGTCTGATCTTCAACTACCTTAGCCAATTTTAATGCTATAAATTCTAGGGTGATTGGTATCTCAACATTGAGACCATAAAGAAGTTGGAAAGGTGACATACCAATTTCCCTCTTAGATGTAATTCTGTTTGCCCATAAAGCATCAACTAATGCTTTATGCCATGTTCATTGGTTGTCATCTACTAGCTTCTTGATGATAGTCACCAGGTTCTTGTTACTTGATTCATCTTGGCTATTCCCTTGTAAAAAATAATCAGAAGATTGGGAGAGGGTAATCCCATAGTAAAAATAGAACTAGGTAATCTTGAAATAGAGTAGGCCAGTAATACCTAGCTCACAGAATCTTATGGGTAGTTACAATAGTAGAAAAATGTCCTCCACAGGCCAGATTATGGAAGGACTTCAAAAGTTAGTTCTGCTACCCTTTATCCATGCAACGAAGGAACACTCCATCAAGGTTCCTCTTATACAAGCCATTGTCCCACAAGATAAAATTGGTAGCTTTCAACTTGACATTCCTCCTTTCTTTACGAGACAGGTGAGCAAGACACTTACCATAAGTAAGGAAATGAGCAATACTTAAATACCACTCATTCATGGTGGAGACAAAGAGGACTATTGGCATGCCTTCAATTTCTTCTTCTCCATGCTCTATTTCTTCTAGTCTATTGTTAGCAATCAATTAGCATAGGCCCCTTCCCCACACCAGCTTCATTGGTTTGATGACTAGATCAAACTCCTAGATTTTGTAAATCTAATTGCCTCTTTTTGTTCTAAAATTCTACTGAGTTAATATGGATTTGAATATGGTGTCAGGTTCCAAGGTAGTAGTGTGTGAATTTAGGATGTAAAAGTGGAAATGCTTCACTACTTTTACCACTACATAAGCATGCTTCTCTATGTTTGAGTATTTCAGCTCATTAGCTTTGAGAGGACAACTCATGAAAGAAATAGGAGATTCTACACCTTCTTGGTTCTGTTAAACCAAAATTATTGAAAGTGTGTGTTCAGAAGCATAACTATACACTGTAAAATCCTTGGTATAATTTGGACAAACCAAAATTAAGACCTAGGTAATAGCTATTTTGACATCTTCAAATGCAATTTTTCCTTCTTCAGTCTAGATAAAAGTGGCCTTTCCCTTCATCATGTTCACAATGTGGCGAGTCTTCTCAGTGAACTTGGGGATGAACCTTTATAAAAAAATCACTTTTCTAAAGAAAGAGTAAATTGCAATCTTACTTGTAGGTAGAGTAAGTTCTTAGATGGACTTGACTCTGTTTGAGTCAATATATATGCCTTCTCGAGATACAATGTGCTTGAGAAGTTTCCCTTCTGTTACTCCAAAAATATACTTCTTGAGATTTAGAGAAATGCCATTTTGGTGGCATCATTTTAGCACTTGTTGCAAATGGTGCACATGATCAATATGATGCTTGGAAAATACTGTTAAATCATCCAAGTACACTATAATGAAATTACCTATTTCATCTTTGAAAGCAAGGTCCATTTCTCTCTAAAAAGTGGCACCAACACTTATCAGGCCAAATAACATTCTTCGATAGGCAAAGGTGCCCCAAGGTGTGGTGAAGGTAGTCTTATGTAGGTCTGCTTCAGCGACTTCAACTTGATTGTACCCTAAGAAGCTGTCCAGCATTGATAACATTTCTGAACTAATCACTGTCTGAAGGATTTAATCCATAATGGGAAGAGGATAGTTATCCTTTAAGGATGACTGATTTAAATTTTTGAAGTCTACACAGAGCTAAATTTTGCTATTTTTCTTCCTCACAGGTACTATGTTGGCAATCCATGTGGAATGATGGATTGAAAAAATTATCCCAGCATTCAGTATTTTTTGTATTTTAGATAGAATAGTACCTAATATCTTCAGATTGTATTACTTGGATTTTTGCTTGTAGGGTACCAAATCACTCTTGAGAGGAATCTCATGGAAAATTTATTCAGGCATGAATGACTTCAAATCATCATATGAGTATGCTAGGACATCCATGTATTGGTAGAGCAGAGCAGTGAACTTGAACTTCTCTTTCAGAGTGCAATACTTCCCAATGTTCACCATCTTGGGACTTTCTTTGGTACCCAAATTTATTTGATCAAACTCTTGGGAGGAACTTGAATCCATTTGATACTGTTTGATGAATCTATCATGATTGTCAAACAACTTCTCAAGGGAAACCAGGCCTTTTGGAATTTTATTTCCTTTAAGTTGTAAGAATTCTTCACCTACATTTGCACTTGATTTAGGGGCTGGTTCAAGTTTCTGATGCTCACTGCCTTTGAAATGAATCTGTTCAAAGCTATCTTTTTGCTCCAAGAAGGCAATGATTTGATTGTCATTATTAAACACTTCCTAATGATTGGCATTATCAGGCACACTTGGTTGAAAGACTAGTTCAATAGTGTACCTATCTACCTTAAAGTCAAGGTGAGGAACCAAGAGAGTTTCTAAAATAGCCAGTGCATCAGCTCAGTCATTGAATTCTCTAGGTATGGCAGAGATACTTAAAGCATCCAAGCTTTCAATTTAATCTTAGACTAGATTGTAGTAGTGGCACAATCTCTCATTTTTAGTTTGATACAGGTTCCTTACTTGACAAGCCACCAGTTCAACATCTCCTTTGGCATGAAGGAGTTTGATGCCTTTGTCTTGAGTAGCCTTCAATCCAAGCAATATAGATTTGTACTCAGTTGTGTTATTAGTGTTGCTAAATTGTAACTTGCATAAAGAAGGAAAAATATCTTCTTGAGGAGATATCAACACAATCCTAGCTCTTAAACTAGTAGAAGAGCAGCTACCATCGAATTCTAGAATCCATACCTCATTAAACATTGATTTTTCCTTAGATTCTTCTTTTTTTGGAGGGGGAGATTCTTCTACACTTGCACTACACTCCACCAATCCTTCTACTGTTCCATCTGAACCAATTTTTAGGTTGACACATTTATGAATTTCATCAGACATCTCATGGACTTCTTCCATGGATAAAAATTAATTACCCATACCTGAAGACTCAAACAAAATTTGAGCTTTAGGCGTTGACATTTGAGTGACCACGTATTTTGCTTCCTTTTCAGGGAGCAATCTTTGCATAACACCTTTGACTGAGATCCTTGCCTCAGATAGGTCAATGCTTAATTTACCACCAACATCCTTAGAAAAAAAATTCCTAAGAAGGATGCCATATGATGCTGAGACATCAGCCACCAAGACAGTCATCTTGATTCTCTTATCTGGGAATGCTACAAATACAAATTGGGCATCCTTGATTTGTCCCAGCAGTGGCACTTATTTGTTCTCCATGGAGAAACATCTCCCAAATGTCTTGGTCAGTGTGAGACCAAAGGATTTCACCACTTTGGTAGGGATGACATTGTCAGACGCACTAGAATTTATGATGTAATTATTTAGTTGGTGTCCATTTATCAATAGGGAGACATAAAATGGTTCAGTCCTCTTGGGAGTAGTAGGAGGAGTAATGACAAGGTTATTCCTAGTGGATGTTTTCTTGGGAGGATCATGAGATACCTTTGGAATTACTTGTCCTACAGGGACGGCTTGGTTCTTTACACATTGAACCAATTTATCCAACTGTTCAGGGTTAGACTGCAGAAATTTAAACTCAGACATTTGAATTTTAGTTTTCTTTATATGGTCAATTATGTCAAATATCTAAAATGAACTAGGAACAAAGGATGGGATTTCATTCTGTTTGTTTTTTGGATGGGGAGGACTGGTCTGTGAATTTGAAGTTGAAGGTGTAGGGATGTTTGATGTACTTACCTTTCATGTAATCACTGGGTCCTTTGGCTGGAAAGGTAGAGTGGTTCCCCACTTAGCAATTGAAATTTTTGGTTGAGGTCGCTCCTCTATTTTTTCTTTATCAACTTGCTGGGCTGACTGGTTCTTAGACTAGGTTAATATAATGTATGTTCCATAAACTATTTTACCTTCACTTTTGGGTTCATCCTGGTAATCTAGAAAACTAATGTTGGAGTCGCCAGCTAATTCTTCTTCTCCCTCTATGAAGAGATTAGTGTCATCTTCTAGGTTCAACTCAATCTGGAAGCAGAAATTTGATTATACTTGAAGATATCAGACTACTAATTGGTTGGAGGTGCTTCAATGGCCAATTTCCCCTGAGGAGGAGGAAGACGATTTAGCTGCCCTTGATTCTTGGTAGCATGGCCTTGGTATGAGTAATTGGGGAATGTCCTGCTTGGTATATCTCTGTATGAAGGAGTAGATGACATCCCCTATGCCATTTGCTTTCTAAGAGCTAGTAATTCATTTTCCAGCTTCAGCACCATTGGATCAGTAGTGATTGTAGGTGAGTTTTCAGAAGATGAAGAGGATTTACCTCTGTTAAGATCTCTCCTTATCTTTCTTGGCAAGATAAGGTCATCTTCTACCTTAGTAGCTAAATCCTGAGCAACAACAAGGTCTATGTGTCCATCCCATCTCACCAGAAAACTCACTTTAGATAATCGTGAGTTGATGAAGAAGCATTTAAAATTTTTAGGTGTTCGCTGAGCAATTATAGGAATTTGATTCCTCAACTTGTCAAACTTGGAAATGAAGTCCCTCATAGGTTCATGAGGTTATTTCTTCATCTATGTGAGCTATGCCAACAAGGCATGCACATCTTCTGTAAGCTTGAACCTGGCTTCAAATTTAGCTTTAAGAGTGTTCTAGTCAGTCACAGTTTAGGCTTGCAGATGATAGAACAAGTTTGTTGTAGCACCTTACAATGTTTCCACAAACAGCCTGACTGCTATGTCCTCATACTTCACACCTATCACACCACACGATATGTTGAAGGCAATAATATGTTCATCAAGATGAACTCTCCCATCACCAAATAATTTGGAGAAATCCTTCCTTGAACTATGTGGAAGCTCATGTAGAGGTGGGGTTAAATTGAGTGGGTTGAAAGAGTAACTGCAGGGGCATTGAACTGCCATGATTTCATTATAGAAAAGGGGGATAAATAATATGGGTGGAGTATGTATAGGCAAATCTCTGCTAATAGTAGAAAAAGAAGCTCTACCTTGTGTTGGTGACCTGGTAGGGGTAGGAGAAACACTCTTGGATCATTGAACTTGAAGTTCGGGAGGGAACAAATTGAAATTATCCTGCTGCACCAACTCAAAAATAGGTTCAAAAACACCTTGGGCTCTCTAGCTTCCAATATAGCATAGAGGTGGCAGATTGTAGAATAAAAATGGGAAAGAATTGGCCCTGCTTCAGCTTGAAGCTTGAGGCTTCAAACTGTGCACTCTTCCCTAGTGGAGTCACCAAAAACTATTAGGTGAATATTTTTTTACCAGCTAATTGATGAGCAGAATAGGTCTCTTTAACCATAGCATAGGGAGATTGGTCAGCCAAATATGTAGGTTTACCACATCATAGGTGGACAAATCTCTCCTCTTATCAAGGGGAGGTTCCCTATAAATATAAGGAGCTATATACTATATATATAAGTAGAAAATAACACTCAGGGGCAAGACTACACCATCCATATCTATTTTTTTAGAGATGATGTTCACATACAAAGGAGAAATCTTGGTGATAATACTGAAGGCACTTCTCTTCTATCAAAAGTGGTCTTACAACAGGGTGTAGGAGTTCTTTCCAGTAGGTAACCAATAGGTAACAAGGGCATAGTAACCAGCAGAATGAGGTGTAACATAAAGTCTCCACCTTAACTACCCAAAGAGTGAAATATGAAGGATAATGGGGACATAAAGTCATTCCAAGTTCTTTTACATATAAATAAACTAAAAAAACACACTGAAGACAATTGTGACATCACAAAGTCTTTCCAGAATTGGCTTCAAGACACCTTCTTGATTACTTCTACTAGTTATGTTTATTAAATTAAATAAACAAGAATGCTCCTTGGAAATAGACATAAGAACAATTTCCTAAAATAACACAAGTTATAACAACACAAAGTCTACAAGTAACTTACTTTCTCATTTAAATAAAGTAATATGATAAATAATTAGAGCTCAAAGTCTCAGTAGTCACCTTTTAATTTGGGCAGAGTTTTGCTTCTATAATCGAAAGATCTCATTTTGCATCCAACAATAGATTAGAATATATGGAAGTCAAGAAAGGCTTGACACTTTTTTCCATGGAATGGTCCATGCTGCATTCAATGCTTTGAATACATTTTTAGTTCTGTCAATGAGCCATGCTTGGAATAGTGCATTAGCCTTAACTGTGGCATGCCAATTCATTTCATATTTTTCCTCTAAAGTATAGGTCACCTGGTCTTTTATTTCTTATTTGCGTAGCTATCCACTTTGCCTTTACTTCATGGAAGAAAAGAAGGCTACATCTTTGATTTGGTGTGCTCAGATGACTACTTGGTGAACTATTTCACCTACCAAAAATAACTCTCTCATAGATATTTTAATATCTTTTGTAGCCTTCTCTTCTTTCCTATTGCAATTGGAGCTCTTTGGCTATCTTCTTTAGCTGGTCACTTGGTTCATCCTTCAAGTTTCACGCTATATTCAAAAATTAATAGATATTCTATTACCTTAAATTTGACATCTGCGGGGACGTCAATGGTTGCTGGTTATTTGAACCATATTGAACCATGAACCTTTGAACCTTTGAAAGTTCATTGGTTTAATAGTTCAACGGTTTAGGCAATCTTCCTTAGTTCCTTGGTTCCATCACTTCCTTGCTCTTTGGTTGAACCATCCCTTTGAAACTAGTCTCTGCATCTGTGCTCTTTGGCTCTATGTCTTTGGAACACCTTGAATGGAAGGTGTCCCTTCGAGTCTTTGAGAAAGGTCCATTTTTTGGGTGCTGAGATCCCCCATAAGGGTACCTACCCTTCGAGATTCTTTGGGTAGCCTTTTCCTTCAATTCCTTTAGACATTTTATCTGAAGGAAATCTTCCCTTGCCTTAGCCACTTTTCCATCAGGCTTTTGATTATTCCTTCAGACAAAATGTTCGAAGGAATTCCTTCGGACAAAATGTCCAAAGGATTTGCCTTTGTGAAATTCTTCCATAGAAAATCTTTCCAAAGGAATTATTTCAATTCCTTTACTTGGTAATTTCCTCGGACAAAAAGTCCGAAGGATTCTCTTTGATCTTTGAGCAAATTTTCCCTGTCCTTCACAAAGGCACCTGCCTTTTGTTCATTGCCCTCTATAAGGTTACTTGCCCTTTCAGCTTTGGGGTACTCCTTTGAACCATTTGATTAAACCGATCGATTGAACCAACTTTGGTTCAATGGCTCAATCTTTTGTTTTGCACATTTAATTGATGGCTTGAACCAATCTCTTTGAACCAACCACGTTGAACCTTTGAACCTTTCTGGTTCAAGGTTCAATGGTTCAATGGTTTAATCTTCCTTCTTTACACTAAGTCTTTTAAAGCCAATGAACTTACTGAATTGGTTGAACTTTGAACTTTTGAAGAAGCTTTTAACTCTTTAAGCTTGCCGACATCATTGAACCTTTGAACCCGTTGAACTGTTGAACCTTTTTTGAAGTGGGGTTCAATGGTTCAATCCTTTTTTTGAAGCTTGCTGATGAACATTTTTGGATGAACCGAGGTGTTGAACCAATCTTGAAATTTTTGACGTGTTGGGAACTTGTTCCTTTGTGATAACTCACCTGTTGAAGCTGTTGAACCTTCTAGTATCTTAACTGAAGAAGCTTGAATAATGAAGAATATGAATGCTCAGAACAAGTTTTTTAGAAGGGAAGAGATAATTTTGGCCTATAGGAGCAAATTAGTTCATATGTTGTCCCAAAAATGAGTGATAGATTTTGGGAACAACACATGGAAGGTATTGATGAGGCATGGAGGGCATCATGGAAGTCATTGATGAGGCATAGAGGGCATGAATCCTGATATTTATGGCATTTATGGTCTAGGGATGTCTTCTCAAGAAATGAGGTCACTTGATGATGTAGATATTCAATATTCATTTATAAAAAAAAATATTCAACAAGTTTCCATGTAATTATTAATTAGGCCTTAATTTGGGTTAATTAGCTCTTAAGCATGATTATGCACTTTATGCACAAATTACTCAAATTGATCAGAATGCCTATTATTGGTCTTAAATTTGATTGGATTGGAAATAGAAGTCACTATTAATGCATTGGATGCATATTTCCATTTATGATGTTGCCAACAACAAATAACAAAGGCACGCATCTTGTATAAAATATTTGATAGGAAAGAGCAGTCTAGAGCATGCAGGTGCAAATTTGGCATTTTGACTCAAAATGGACTAATGAATGTTAGCTGGCCCATTAATTGCATTACCCCATTTAGGGATACCCTAGCCAAAATCACCACTTGAATATATTAGTTTCATATCATTTCGTGTGTTTTAGTGTTTTAAAGTCAAATTATGCATTTTGGGTGGAAATTGGCCAAAACCCTGATTGGAGGTTATCAACAGCTAGTTTTAGGTGTCTATAGTTGGCCCCTATTTGGGAAGGCATTACAAGATATAATCATAGTAACATCTTCTCAAAGAATGAAAATGTCTTGTATGCCTACAACTAAAATGATAATAAACTAATTGTATGATGCCCCCTCGAGGGAACAATTGGCATAAACAAGGTGGCAAACGATCCCTCAAAAAGAAAGAAGTGAAACAAGGGGACCAAAGAAATGAAAGATGATGGGGTGAAAACATAATGATATTAAAAAAATTCAAAATCATTGAGAATGCAAGTGGGATGGTGCACAATGGTTTGCCCAAAGGCAATTATAAGCATTGTACCCTAATAGTGGCAATGTGGTATGATAACTATTGACCAATTTTGCCCACAAGCAAAATATCAGTCACCTTCTACACTCGATTTACATGGCCAGTTAATTCTAGGTTACAAGGCCCACCTTCAGGGTTCAATAGCTCCGTTTCAAAGCATTGGCTCATCAGCCTCGTTCGTTGGCATTCACGGTAGCATAAGGCAGAGTCTTCAAATGTTCACAAAAGGGGAGAGGAAAAGGCCAAGGCATTTAACACTAAAGCAAAAGAAGGGCAGACGTTTACAAGAATAATGCAGCCGGTGGCAAAATTTCTGCCCACAACACCGGCGAGTAAAAAGAGACCGCAGATAGATGTAGTCAACGGCAAAATTGCTGCTCACAACGCAAGCGAAGAAAAGAAAGGCAACCAACTCGGCTGACATCGATAGAATAACCATGCGTACACTGCTGACGTCAATAAAATTGTCGAGCTCGATAGCTAATCGGCTGATGTCAGCAAAAGTCCCGTGTGCAATCCATGACATTGGGTGGTAAAATTGCCACTCACAACATCAGGCGGCAAAAAAGGCCTGCAAAACATAGAAAAAGGCCCACCCAGCGGGTAGAGGGGCAATCACACACAAAACGAGACAGCAAGCATGGTCCCAATAGACTTATGATGTCATCTACAGTGTTTTCTCTCTTCCCAATGAAGACTCAAGTTGCCACTAGCAAGCAAAAGCCAATGAGAACTCCTCTTGGCTCTTTCCATATAAATATGTAGATGTGATCATTTTTAAAGATCTTCTCCAATTTTGTAAAGAGCACAGCTCTACAAATTTTCCACCTGAATCAATAAAAGACAGTTTTTACCTCTATTTGGATAGATTGTGTAGAGTATGCCTTGAATGTTGGTCTGTGTCCAGTCATTGTCTCTTGATGCTCTCATAGGTTCAACACCAGCAAACCTGTGATCTACAAAGTGCCATTGTCTACTGCTGTCAGGAGTAGAGTTCTATATTGGAGGTATAGAACAGGAGAGGTCACTTACAGTGTGTATTTCTCAACACCTTGGTGAGTCCCTGTTTCCTGTGCTTTTCGTAAGAACCTCCCTGTCATCCCAATGACCTGGTCTTTTCTACCAAATATGAGTATATGTATGTTTTTATTTGATCCTGAGAGTGGAGGTGGGAAGGTCATTTCATTTTTTGGTGTATCACCTCTTTAGAGTAGGTTGTTTGTTTTCATGCATTTTCTTCTCCCTTTTCATCCCCCCAGTATATATATATATATATATATATATATATATATATATATATATATATATATATATATATATTTTGCACTGCCTGAAACAAACAAGATACATCAGAGGGAACTAGCCCATATCTAGAGACTCTCCTCTCCTGCTTTGCCATCCCACAAGCGAGAGAGGAGTTTCCATGTTATGAGGAGATGGCAGGGGACTTTTTTTCCTACCAGTCGAGTGCACATCTCCAGTCATCAATAGTTTTGGCACGCCCGGTGGGACTAGTTTTTTAACGCAGTAAAGTTGCAGGATTGATGCTGGTCCTGTTACAGTAGATCAAATTTTTCCTTCAGCATCTGGCGACTCTAAGTAAATTCGTTAGTTAAACAACCTGGTGCCATCAGAAACCATCCATTTCTTATATGTATACTTCTTTTGCTCAAAATCATGGGTCTTGTTTTCCTTCATATGAGTGTGATCAGACTTCAGATATTTATGCAATCCCCTGAAGCGGCTCTCCTAGTTTCCCTGCAACTATAAAGGGGGTGAGGCTGGAATTTGAGAGGCAGACAATGGAAGTTGACAGGCTGGAAGAGTAGTACAAATATCAGCAGGAGCTGATGTATAAAGAGGATTGCCTGTTTAGGCAAACACAGGCCTTACAGTCCATGAAAGAGGAGGTAACAAAATGGAGAAATCCATCTATCCAAGGTAGTCAGCCTTACGTGCCCCCTCCTACCCTGAAGAAAACCCCCTCTTTTGCACCAAATCCATTTTATCAAATCACACTTGCTCACTCCAACTCGTCAAATACAGTCGCTCCAAATCTAGTGCGCCTAGCTTTCCAACACCAAAGGGTATCAGAACAACCTTCCATGGAGATCAATCTTTTCAACCCCTTAGATCAGGAATCTTCGATTGAGAATAATACCACTAGCCAGCACGTCCCTCTTCTAAAGACTCCTCCAATGCATTAACAGTGTTTTCCTTGCATTCCTTAGCCTCCCCAAGTTCTCCAGCATGATGTGCAAATTCTGAGTTGGAGGAAGAAATGCCAGGGACCAGCTCAGAGCTTTGAAGAGGATCATGCTGGTCACCTCCAAGAGAGACTCTTTCAGGACAACCTAGCCAAGCAAATTGAGGATTTAGAGGCTAGGATGAAGCTGCTTCTTGAAAAAGAGATAAAATTTCTAGACCTTATGGAAGAGCCTCGGTACCTTGTGGAAAACAAAGTTGCTGCCTGTTCGCAGGGGCAAAATTCAAATTTAGAGATCCTTAATTGGGGGAAGATAGTGGAATCATGGAGCAGCAAAGAGAAAAAAGAAAAGCAAGGTTTTTCTCAAAACCTTGAAGAAGCTAAAGCTGCGCCTACCTATGATGATACTGGAGACCTCTAGGAAAAGCTTTTCCAGGAAGATCTGAGTAGGAGAATGGTAGAGTTAGAGTCTAAAGAGAAATTCCTCGGCCAATGTGTGGTGGACAGTTCAGACCAAACTGCACATTCCATGCATGAACACACCTCACCTACACATTTCCAAGAGAGTTATCAGGCCGTGCCTAATATTGATGAAGTGTTGATCAAGTGGAGAGAGGAGAATCATTTGATTCTAGCTTAGGGACTGCTTCCTCTTCCACATGCTTTCTTCACTTCACCCCTTCTCAAGGAAGAACCTATTTTGCAAGAGGTAAGGGAGGAACAAAAGATCCAATCTACAATCTTTTAGGAGGTTGTCATGAGTGACAACGAAGAAGAAATCATCATTAATGCTCCTTGTGAAGACCTTATCAGCAGTGGAGAAGATGCAAGCCTTGCGTATATGCGGATGTTCCAACAATTTGAAGAGGAACAAATGTATGGTAAGCTCTCTTCTCCTCTGTTTGATGAACTTCCTTGCTATTTTGATGACGATGACTACATTGAAGAACCTGGGTTAGAGGAGGATCAGGAGAATATTTTTGAAAATCTAGAGAGCCTGATTAGCAAAGAGGAGAAGAAGAGGTCTATTTTCTAGGAGGAATGCCTTGAAGAACTGAGCTTTAAACAGGAAAGTGAAGTCTTGTGGGATGAGCAGTCATTTTGTGATCCCCTTTTAGACATCACCATATTCACCCTTCTTCAAGAAGGCCAAGAGGAAGCAGAGGATGAGTCTGACAAAGTTTTCAGCGAGGCAGAAGGAAACAAATTAGACCATGATATATTGTAGAAGAATTGTGCAAATCAGAAGGCTTACGGTGATGAGTCGGCAGCCATTGATTTCTTGGTGAGGAGCACCAATATCAAAGACCAGCATTTAACAGGCCTCCAAGGACAATCAAAATACGTATATATTGGAGGCATGTTTGATTTTGATCCCCTCAATTTCTAGCCAACTCAGGGGACATGCAGGAAGAGTAAGTCACCAAATCTCATTTTCTTTCAGCTACTTGCCTACCACCATAAGTCTTCTTGCCAGGAAGGGGACTTGAGAAACTTTCCTTTCAATCTAGGAGGGATGTGAACATTCTTGGTTAGCTGTATATAATAGTTTGCTTTCAATTGTTTTCCCTATTTTCCCTAAGTGCAGTTGCACAGTTAGTTGTTTTTAGTCTTGTGTGTTTCCCCTTTGCGTATGGGGGTGAAAGTTTTAGGTGTAATTTTGGGGTCTCAAAAGCTGTTGAGAACTCTCTTCAAAGTCACCATCTAACTCTGCACCCAATGGAATGTAAGGCAACTGGGTTCTAAGCATAACAGGCACGCTTCCCCTATGAGTCACCAATTTGTTGACCAATTTTGCCCACAGGCAAAATCTCGGTCACCTTCTACACTTGCTTTGCATGGCCAGTTAATTCCGGGTTGTAAGGCCCACCTTCAGGGTTCAACAGCTCCGTTTCAAAGCATTGGGTCATCGGCCTCATTCATTGGCATTCGCGATAACATAAGGCAGAGTCTTCAAACATTCAAAAAAGGGGAGAGGAAAAGGCTGGGGCATTTAACACTAAATCAAAAAAAAGTGTAGATGTTTACAAGAACAATGCAGCCGGCGGCAAAATTGTCACCCACAACACTGGCGGGTAAAAAGAGACCGCAGACAGATGCAGTCAGTGGCAAAATTGTCACTCACAACACAAGCAGAGAAAAGAAAGGCAACCAACTTAGCTGATGTTGGTAGAATAGCCATGCATACACGGCCGATGTTGGTAAAATTACCATGCTTGGTAGCCAATCGGCTAACGTCGGCAAAAGTCCCACGTGCAATCCATGACATTGGGCAGTAAAATTGCTGCTCACAACATCAGGTGGCAAAAAAGGCCTATAGAACATAGAAAAAGGCCCGCCCAATAGGCAGAGGGGCAAGCGCATGAAAAATGAGGCAACAAGTATGGTCCCAGCAGACTTATGATGTCATCTATAGTGTTTTCTCTCTTCCCAATGAAGACTCAAGTTGCCACTAGCAAGCAAAATCCAATGAGAACTCCTCTTGGCTCTTTCCATATAAATACACAGACATGATCATTTTAAAGATCTTCTCCAATTTTGTAAAGAGCACATCTCTACAAATTCTCCACCTGAATCAATAAAAGATAGTTTTTACCTCTATTTGGATAGATTGTGCAGAGTATGCCTTGAATGTTGGTCTGTGTCTAGTCATTGTCTCTTGATGCTCTCATAGGTTCAACACCAGCAAACCTATGATCTACAAAGTGCCATTGTTTGCTACTGTCAGGAGTAGAGTTCTGTTTTGGAGGTATAGAATAGGAGAGGTCACTTACAGTGTGTATTTCTCAGCACCTTGGTGAGTCCCTATTTCCTGTGCTTTTTGTAAGAACCTCCCTATCATCCCAGCGACCTGGTCTTTTCTGCCAAATCTGAGTGTATGTATGTTTTTGTTTGATCCTGAGAGTGGAGGTGGGAAGGTCATTTCATTTTTTGGTGTATCACCTCTTTAGAGTAGGTTGTTTGTTTTCATGCATTTTCTTCTCCCTTTTCATCCCCCCAGTATATCTATATATCTATATTTTGCACTGCCTGAAACAAACAAGATACATCAGAGGGAACTAACCCATATCTAAAGACTCTCCTCTCTTGCTTTGCCATCCCACAGGCGCGAGAGGAGTTTCCATGTTGCGGGGAGATGGCAGGGGACCTATTTTCCTGCCAGCCAGGTGCACATCTCCAGTCGTCAACAATAACACAATGATTTACCCAAAGATGGTTATAATCATTGAGAAGATGGAGCTGCCCTAGTTAGGATAGACAAACAAGATAACATCATGCCCATGCATGGGCTGAAAAATTAAAGTGGTGATAACATAATGATTTTCCCAAATATGGTTATAATCATTAAGAAATGCAGGTGGGATGGTGTGCAATAATTTTCCCATAAGCGATAATTTTCCATTACCTTAAATTTGACGTCAACGAGGACGTCAATGGTTTCTAGTTGTTTGAACCATATTGAACCATGAACCTTTGAACCTTTAAAATTTCATTGGTTTAATAGTTCAATGGTTCAGGTAGTCTTTATTAGTTCCTTGGTTCCATCGCTTCCTTGCTCTTTAGTTGAACCATCCCTTTGAACTGGTCTCTGAAATCATCCATTTCCTTTCTTTACTTGAAGCTTTCTTTGAACCTTTAAACCTTTGAACCTTTGAACTATTTTGGTTCAATGTTCAACGGTTCAATGTCTTTCTCAAAATCCTTTATTTTTGGCTATGTCTTTTGAAGCCTCAAAATTCTTTCAGCTCTATGTCTTTGGAACACCTCGAAGGGGAGGTGTCCCTTCAGGTCTTTGAGAAAGGTCCATTTTCTAGCTGTTGAGAGCCCCTTGCAAGGGTACCTACCCTTTGAGATTCTTTGGGTGGCCTTTTCCTTCAATTACTTCAGACATTTTGTCTAAATGAAATCTTCCCTTGCCTTGGCCACTTTTTTGCCAGGCTTTTGATTATTCCTTCAGACATATTGTCCAAAAGATTTGCCTTTGTGAAATTCTTTCACAGAAAATCTTTCTGAAGGAATTCTTTTGGTTCCTTTACTTGGTAATTTCCTTAGACAAAAAGTTTGAAGAAAATCTTCACTTTTGGCCTTCTCTTTGATCTTTGAGCAAATGTTCCCTGCCCTCCGCAAGGGCAACTTCCTTTTGTTCACTGCCCTCTGCAAGAGAACTTGCCCTTTCAGATTTGGGGCACTCCTTTGAACCATTCGATTGAACTAACTGATTGAACCAACTTTGGTTCAATGGCTCAATCTTTTGTTCCACACATTCAATTGACCACTTGAACCAATCTCTTTGAACCAACCGCGTTGAACCTTTAAACCTTTTTGGTTCAAGGTTCAACGGTTCAATGGTTCAATCTTCCTTTTTTTCACTAAGTCTTTTGAAGTTGCTGAACTTACCGAAGCAGTTGAACTTTGAATTTTTGAAGAAGCGCTTAACTCTTTAAGCTTGCCGATGTCATTGAACCTTTGAACCCGTTGAACCATTGAACCTTTTTGGAAGCGGGGTTCAATGGTTCAATGGTTCAATCCTTTCTTTGAAGCTTGTTGATGAACATTTTTGGTTGAACCGAGGCGTTAAAACCAATCTTGAAATTGCCTAAGTGTTCAGAAATTGTTCCTTTGTGAGAACTCACCTATTGAAGCTGTTGAACCTGCTAGTCCCTTAACTTAAAAAGCTTGAATAATGAATAATTTGAATGCTAAAAAAAAAAATTTGAGAAGGGAAGAGATAATTTTGGCCTGTAAGACCAAAATAGTTCATATGTTGTCTCAAAAATGAGTGACAAATTTTGGAAACAACAGTTGGTTCTAGTTGGGGAACTTCCTTCAGTTGAAAACTTGGAACAACTAAGGGGAGTAGAAACTAGAATCTCCAGTGCCTTCAAGTATGCCATTGGGATACAGAGTCATGCTACCCAAAAAGAAAGGCACCAAAAATGAAAATGAAAAACAAAAAACAAAAAAAGACTAAATAAATATACATATGTATAGGTGATCTTATCTGATACTTCAAGAATTGAAGTGCTTCAGATGCTGCCCATTGTGAGGCAGAGAAAAGGGTGTGCCATCTTGATATTTCAATAAGAAACTATTTTCACCATTGAGCTGATGGATAGTAAATGAGCCTCTCTAAAGGGAATCAAATTTCTCATGCATTTGCTTTGGTTCTCTTCTCTTATCCCACAACAGGACTTGATCTCTTATCTACAAATTGCAGTTTTTTGTTTTCTAGTTGAAGAGCTTATTCACTAGACTTTGATGTGCAATAATTTGGTCCACCACCATAGTTCACTGCTCATCCAACTCAGTCAAGCACATGATCCTCTTATCCATGGAGCTTTCATATGTCTGATCTTCGACTGCCTTAGCCAATTTCAATGCTAGCAATTCTAGGATGATTGGTAACTCAGCATTAAGACCATAAAGAAGTTGGAAAGGTGACATACCAATTTACCTCTTGGGTGTAATTTTGTCTACCTATAAAGCATCAACCAATGCTTTATGCCATGTTCATTAGTTGTCATCTACCAGCTTCTTGGTGATAGTCACCAGGTTCTTGTTGCTTGATTCAACTTGGCCATTCCCTTGTGAAAAATAATCAGAAGAGTGGGAGAGGGTAATCCCATAGTTAAAATATAATTGGGTAATCTCCTAGGAAGAGAAATAAGATGCGTTCTCTATGACAATCTTGGTTTGGACCCCAAACCTGGAAATGATGTTCACGAAATCACACACTACTTCTGAAGTAGCTTGCTTAGTTGACATAGCTTCCACCTACTTGGTGAAGTAATCTATGGCTGTGAGGATATAATCATGTCTAACACTTAAAGATGGATTTATAGCACTAATGAAATCAATTCCCCATTACTGAAATGGCTCTTCTATCACCACTAGCTTAAGAGGTAGACCAGCTAATTTGGGTCTTCCAAGGAACTATTGGCATAGTTCACATATTTGTACCCATTTGTATGCATCTTGAAATAGAGTAGGCTAGTAATACCTACCTCGTAGAATTTTATGGGTAGTTATAGGAGCAAAAAAATGTCCTCCATAGGCCAGATTATGAAAGGACTTCAAAAGTTGGTTCTGCTACACTTTATCCACGTAGGGAAAGAACACTCCATCAAGGTTCCTCTTATACAGGCTGTTGTCCCATAAGATAAAATTGGTAACGTTCAACTTGGTAGTCCTCCTTTCTTTATGAGATAGGTGATCAGGACACTCATCATAAGTAATGAAATGAACAATACTTGAATACCACTCATTCGTGGTGGAGACAAAGAGGACTATTAGCGTGTCTTCAATTTCTTCTTCTCAATGCTCTGTTTCTTCTGGTCTATTGTCAGCAATCAATTGGTATAGGCCCCTTCCCTGCACTAGCTTCATTGGTTTGATGACTACATCAAACTCCTAGATTTTGGCAATTCAATTGCCTCTTTTCGTTTCAAACTCCTATTGAGTTAATATGGATTTGACTATGGTGTCAGGAACCAAGGTAGTAGTGTGTGAATTTAGGATGTAAAAGCAGAAATGCTTCACTACTTTTACCACTACATAATCATGCTTCTCCATGTTTGAGTATTTCAGCTCATGAGCTTTGAGAGGAGAGCTCATGAAAGAAATGGGAGATTCCACACTTTCTTGGTTCTATTGAACTATAATTGTTGAAAGTGTGTGTTCAGAAGCATAACTATACACTGTGAAATCCTTGGTATAATCTAGATAAACCAGAATTGGGGCATGAGAAATAACTATTTTGATGTCTTCAAATGCCAATTTGCCTTCTTCAGTCTAGCTGAAAGTGGCCTTTCCCTTCATCATGTTCACAATGTGGCGAGTCTTCTCAGTGAACTCGGAGACGAGCCTTCATAAAAAAATCACCTTTCCAAAGAAAGAGTGAACAACAGTCTTACTTATGGGTAGAGTAAGTTCCTAGATAGACTTGACTCTGTCTGAATCAATGTTTATGCCTTCTTAGGATACAATGTGCTTGAGAAGTTTCCCTTGTGTTACTCTAAAAATAGACTTCTTAGGATTTAGAGAAATGCCATTTTGGTGGCTTCATTCTAGCACTTGTAAAGTGGCCTTTCCCTTCATCATGTTCACAATGTGGCGAGTCTTCTCAGTGAACTCAGGGATGAACCTTCATACAAAATTCACCTTTCCAAAGAAAGAGTGAACTACAGTCTTACTTGTGGGCACAGTAAGTTTTTGGATAGACTTGACTCTGTCTGAATCAATCTTTATGTCTTCTCAGTATACAATGTGATTGAGAAGTTTCTCTTTTATTACTCTAAAAATAGACTTCTTGGGATTTAGAGAAATGCCATTTTGGTGGCTTCATTCTATCACTTGTTGCAAATGGTGCACATGATCAAGATGATGCTTGGAAAAGAATGTTAAATCATCTAGGTACACTACAATGAACTTACCTATATCATCTTTGAAAGTAAGGTCCATTTCTCTCTGGAGTGACACCAGCATTTATCAAGCCAAATGGCATTCTTCGATAGGCAAAGGTGCCCCAAGGTGTGGTGAAGGCAGTCTTATGCTAGTTTGCTTCAACAACTTTAACTTGATTGTACCCTGAGAAGTTGTCTAGCATTGATAACATTTTTAAACTAGCTACTGTCTGAAAGACTTGATCCATGATGCAAAGAAGATAGTTATCCTTTAAGGATAACTAATTTAAATTTTTGAAGTCCACATAGAGGCAAATTTGCCATTCTTCTTCCTCATAGGTACTATGTTGGCAATCCATGTGGAATGATGGATTGGAAAAATTATCCTAGCATTCAATATTTTCTATATTTTAGATAGAATAGTACCTGATATATTTAGATTATACTAAGATTTTTACTTGTAGGGTACTGAATCACTCTTGAGAGGAATCTCATGGCAAATTTCTTCAAACCTGGGTGTCTTCAAATAATCATAGGAGTATGCTAAGACATCCATGTATTAGCGGAGTAGAGCAGTGAAATTGAACTTCTCTTCCTAAGTGCAGCACTTTCCAATGTTCACCATCTCAAGACTTTCTTTGGTACCCAAATTTATTTGATCAAACTCCTGGGAGGAGCTTGAATCTGTTTGTTGTTATTTGATGAATTTGTCATGCTTGTCAAACAACTTCTCAAGAAAAACTAGGGCTTTTGAGATTTTATTTCCTTTAAGTTGCAGGAATTCTTCACCTACATCTACACTTGATTCAAGGGCTAGTTCAAGCTTCTGAGGCTCACTGCCTTCAAAATGAAGCTGTTTAAAGCTATCTTTTTGCTCTAAGAAGGCAATGATTTGATTGTCATTATTGAACACTTGCCAATGATTGGCATTGTCAGGCACACTTGTTTGAAAGACTAGTTTAATAGTGTACCTATCTCCCTTAAAGTTAGGGTGAGGAACCAAGAGAGTTACTAAAATAGCCAGTGCATCAGCTCAGTCATTGAATTCTCTAGGTATGGCAAAGATGCTAAAAGCATCCATGCTTTCAATTTGATCTTAGACTAGATTGTGGTAGTGATGTAATCTCTCATTTTTAGTTTGATACAGGTTCCTTATTTGACAACCACCAGTTCAACATCTCCTTTGGCATGAAGGAGTTTGATGCGTTTGTCTCAAGCAGCCTTCAATCCAAGTAATAGAGATTCATACTCAGCTATGTTATTGGTGTTGCTGAACTGCAACTTGTATGAAGAAGAAAAAATATCTCCTTGAGGAGATATCAACGCAATCATAGCTCTTGAACTGGTAGAGGAATAGCTGACATCAAATTCCAAAATCTATACCTCATTAGACACTAATTTTTCCTTAGATTTTTCTTTGTTTGGAGGGGGAGATTCTTCTACACTTACACTGTGCTCCACCAATCTTTCTGTTGTTCCATTGGAACCAATTTTTAGGTTGACACATTTAGGAATTTTATCAGATGTCTCATGGACTTCCTTCATAGATAAAAAGTAATTACCCATACCTGAAGACTCAAACAAAATTTGAGCTTCAGGCACTGACGTTTGAGTGACCACATATTTTACTTCCTTCTTAGGGAACAATCTTTGCATAACACCTTTGACTGAGATCCTCCCCTTAGATAGGTCCATGCTTAATTTTCCACCAACATCCTTACAAAAATTTCACCCAAGAAGGATGTCGTATGATGCTGAGATGTCAACCACCAGGACAATCATCTTGATTCTCTTATCTGGAAATGCTACAAATACAAATTTGGCATCTTTGATTTGTCCCAATAGTGGCACTTGTTTGTTTTGCATGGAGAAAAATCTCCCAAATGTCTTGGTTAGTGTGAGTCCAAGGGATTTTGCCACTTTGGTAGGCATGACATTGTCAGACACACTAGAATCTATGATGCAATTGTTTAGTTGGTGTCCATTTATCAACAGAGAGACATAAAATAGTTTAGTCCTCTCAGGATCAGTAGGAGGAGTAATGACAAGGTTATTCTTGGTGGATGTGTTATTGGGAGGATTACGAGTTACCTTTGGAATTACTTATCCTACATGGATGGCTTGGTTCTTTACACATTGAACTAACTTATCCAACTGCTCAGGGTTGGACCGTAAGAATTCAAATTCAAACATTTGAATTTTGGTTTTCTTTATATGGTTAGTTATGTCAAATGTCTTAAATGAACTAGGAACAGAGGATGGGAGTTCATCCTTTTGATTTTTAGGATGGGGAGGACTGGTCTGTGAATTTGAAGTAGAAGGTGTAGGGATATTTAATGTATTTGCCTTTCATGTAATCACTAGGTCTTTTAGCTGAAAAGATAGAGTGGTTCCCTACCTAGAAATTAAAATTATAGATTGAGGTCGCTCTTCTATTTTTTATTTATTAGCTTGCTGGGCTGACTGGTTCTTAGACTAGGTGAATACAACGTATGTTCCATCAACTATTTTACCTTCACTTTTGGGTTCATCTTGGTAATTCAAAAAATCAATGTTGGAGTCACTAGCTAATTCTTCTTCTCCCTCTATGAAGAGATTACTATCATCTTCTGGGTTTAACTCAAGTTGGAAGGAGAAATTTGATTCTACTTGAAGATATCTGACTACTGAATTGGTTAGAGGTGCTTCCATGGCCAATTTCCCCTGAGGGGGAGGAAGATGATTTGGCTGCCCTTGATTCCTGGTAGCATGGCCTTGGTATGACTAATTGGGGAATGTCCTACTTGGTATATCTCTGTATGAAGGAGCAGATGACATCCCCTATGCCATTTGCTTTTTAAGAGCTAGTAATTCATTTGCCATCTTCGACACCATTGGATCAGTAGTGATTCTAGGTGAGTATTTAGAAGATGAAGATGATTTACCTCTATTAAGATCTCTCCTTATCTTTCATTCCAAGATAAGTTCATCTTCTACCTTAGTAGCCAAATCCTAAGCAACAACAAGGTCTATGTGGCCATCCCATCTCACCAAAAAACTCACTTTAGATAGCTATGAGTTGATGAAGAAGCATTTAAATTTTTCAGGTGTTGGCTGAGCAATTATAGGAATTTGATTCCTCAACTTGTCAAACTTGGCAATGAAGTCCCTCATAGGTTCATGAGGTTCCTTCTTCATCTATGTGAGATATGCTAGCAAGGCATGCACATCTTCTACAGGCTTGAACCTACCTTCAAATTTAGCTTTAAGAGTGTTCTAGTCAGTCACAGTCTGGGCTTGTAGATGATAGAACCAGTCTATAGTAGCACCTTACAATGTTTTCACAAATAACCTAACTGCTACGTCCCCATACTTCACACCTATCACACCACATGATATGTTGAAGGCAATAATATGTTCATCAAGATGAACTCTCCATTCACCAAAGAATTTGGAGAAATTCTTCCTTAAACTACATGGAAGCTCATGTAGAAGTGGGGTTAAATTGAGTGGGCCGAAAGAGTTACTGCAGGGGCATTAAATTGCCATGATTTGATTATAGAAAAGGGGGATAACAAATCTGGGTGGAGTATGTACAGGCAAAGCTTTGCTAACAACATAAAAGAAGCTTTGTCTTGTGTTGGTGACCTGGTATGGGTAGGAGGAACACTCTTGGATCATTGAAATTGAAGTTAGGGAGGGAACAAATTAAAATTGCCCTACTGCACCAACTCAAAAATAGGGTCAACAACACCTTGGGCTCTCTAGCTTCTAGTATAGCATAGAGTTGGCAGATTGTAGAATAAAAATGGGAAAGAATTGGCCCTGCTTCAGCTTGAAGCTTGAGGCTTCAAACTGTGCACTCTTCCTCAGTGGAGTCACCAAAAACTATTAGGTGAATATTTTTTTACCAGCTAATTGATGAGCAAAATAGGTCTCTTTAACCATAGCATAGGGAGATTGGTCAGCCAAATATGTAGGTTTACCACATCATAGGTGGACAAATCTCTCCTCTCATCAAGGGGAGGTTCCCTATAAATATAAGGAGCTATATACTATATATATAAGTAGAAAATAACACTCAGGGGTACGACTACACCATCCATCTATCTTTTTTTAGAGATGATGTTCACATACAAAGGACAAATTTTTGTGATAATACTAAAGGCACTTCTCTTCTTTCAAAATTGGTCTTTCAACAGTGCATAGGAGTTCTTTCTAGTAGGTAACCAATAGGTAACAAGGGCATAATAACCAACAGAATGAGGTGTAACATAAAGTCTCCACCTCAACTACCTAAAGAGTGAAATACGAAGGATAATGAGGACACAAAGTCATTCCAAGATCTTTTACATATAAAGAAACTTAAAAAACACACTACAGACAATTGTGATAGCACAAAGTCTTTCCAAAATTATCTTCAAGAAACCTTCTTGATTACTTCTACTAGTTATGTTTATTAAATTAAATAAACAAGAATGGTCCTAGGAAATGGACATAAGAACAATTTCCTAAAATAACACAAGCTATAACAGCACAAAGTCTGCAAGTAACTTACTTTCTCATTCAAATAAAGTAATATGATAAATAATCTGAGCTCAAAGTTTCAATAGTCACCTTTCAATTTGGGCAGAGTTTTGCTTCTATAATCAAAAGATCTCATTTTGCATCCAACAATAGATTAGAATATATGGCAACCAAGAAAGGCTTGGCACTTTTTTCCATGGAATGGTCCATGTTGCATTCAATGCTTTGAATACATTTTTAGTTTTGTCAAAGAGCCATGCTTGGAACAGTGCATCAGCCTTAACTATGGCATGCCAATTCATTTCATATGTCTCCTCTAAAGTATAGGTCACCTGGTCCTTTATTTCTTATTTGCGCAGCTGTCCACTTTGCCTTTACTTCATGGAAGAAAAATAGGCTACATCTTTGATTTGGTGTGCTCAGATGACTACTTGGTGAACTGTTTCACCTACCAAAAATAACTCTCTCATAGATATTTCAATATCTTTTATAGCCTTCTCTTCTTTCCTATTGCAATTGGAGCTCTTAGGCTATCTTCTTCAGTTGGTCGCTTGGTTCATCCTTCAAATTTCGTGTTGTATTCAAAAATTAACAGATATTCCATTACCTTAAATTTGATGTCTATAGGGATGTCAATGGTTTCTAGTTATTTGAACCATATTAAACCATGAACCTTTGAAAGTTCACTGGTTTAATATTTTGACGATATAGGTAGTCTTTATCGGTTCCTTGGTTCCATCTCTTCCTTGCTCTTTGGTTGAACCATCCCTTTGAACTAGTCTCTGGAATCATTCGTTTGCTTTCTTTGCTTGAAGCTTTCTTTGAACCTTTGAACCTTTGAAATATTTTGGTTCAAGGTTCAATGGTTCAATGCCTTTTTTAGAACCCTTTGTTTTTGGCTTAGGCTTTTGAAGCCTTGAAATTCCTTCGGCTCTATGTCTTTAGAACACGCGAAAGGGAAGGTGTCCCTTTGGGTCTTTGAGAAAGGTTTATTTTCTAGGTGCTGAGAGCCCCCCGTAAGGGTACCTACCCTTCGAGATTCTTTGGGCAGCCTTTTCCTTCAATTCCTTCAGACATTTTATCTGAAGGAAATCTTCCCTTGCCTTAGCCACTTTTCCATTGGGCTTTTGATTATTCTTTCAGACAAAATGTTTGAAGGAATTCCTTCAGACATTTTGTCTAAAGGATTTGCTTTTGTGAAATTCTTCCATAGAAAATCTTTCCAAAGGAATTCTTTCAGTTCCTTTACTTGGTAATTTCCTCAGACAAAAAGTCTGAAGAAAATCTTCCCTTTCGGCCTTCTCTTTGATCTTTGAGAAAATGTTCCCTGCCCTTCGCAAGGGCACCTACCTTTTGTTCATTGCCCTCCACAAGGTTACTTGCCCTTTCAACTTGTGGGCACTCCTTTGAACCATTTGATTGAACCGTCTTTGGTTCAACGGCTTAATCTTTTATTCTGCACATTCAATTGACCACTTGAACCAACCACGTTGAACCTTTGAACCTTTTTGGTTCAAGGTTCAATGGTTCAACAGTTCAATCTTCATTCTTTTTGCTAAGTCTTTTGAAGCCACTAAACTTATTGAAGTGGTTGAACTTTGAACTTTTGAAGAAGTGCTTAACTCTTTAAGCTTGTCGACGTCATTGAACCTTTAAACCCGTTGAATCGTTGAACCTTTTTTGAAGTGGGGTTCAATGGTTCAATCCTTTATTTGAAGCTTGTTGATGAACATTTTTGGTTGAATCGAGGTGTTGAACCAATCTTGAAATTGCCTAAGTGTTAGGAACTTGTTTCTTCGTGAGAACTCGCCTGTTGAAGCCATTGAACCTGCTAGTCTCTTAACTGAAGAAGCTTGAATAATGAAGAATTTGAATGCTCAGAACAATTTTTTGAGAAGGGAAGAGATAATTTTGGCATGTAGGAGCAAATTAGTTCATATGTTGTTCCAAAAATGAGTGATATATTTTGGGAACAACACATGGAAGGTATTGATGAGGCATGGAGGGCATCATGGAAGGCATTGATGAGGCATAAAGGGCATGAATCCTGATATTTATGGCATTTATGGCTTAGGGATGTCTTCTCAAGAAATAAGGTCACTTGATGATGCAGATATTCAATATTCATTTATAAAAACAAATATTCAACAAATTTCCATGGAATTATTGATTAGGCCTTAATTTGAGTTAATTAGCTCTGAAGCATGATTAAGCACTTTATGCACAAATTACTCAAATTGATCAGAATGCCTATTATTGGTCTTAAATTTGATTGGATTGGAATTAGATGTCACTATTAGATGAATTGGATGCATATTTCCATGTATGATGTTGCCAACAACAAATAAGAAAGGCACGAGTCTTGTATAAAAGATTTGATAGGAAAGAGCAGTCCAGAGCATGCAGGTGCAAATTTGGCATTTTGACTCAAAATGGACTAATCAAAGTTAGCTGGCCCATAAATTTCATTACCCCATTTAGGGATACCCTGGCCAAAATCACCACTTGAATATATTAGTTTCATATCATTTTGTGTGTTTTAGTGTTTTTAAGTCAAATTATGCATTTTGGGTGGAAATTGGCTAAAACCTTGATTAGAGGTTATCAACAGCTAGTTTTAGGTGTCTATAGTTGGCCCCTATTTGGGAAGGCATTACAAGATATAATCATAGTAACATCTTCTCAAAGAATGAAAATGTCTTGTATGCCTACAACTACAATGATAATAAACTAACTATATGATGCCCCCTCGAGAGAACAGGTGGCATAAACAAGGTGGCAAACGATCCCTCAAAAAGAAAGAAGTGAAACAAGGGGACCAAAGAAATGAAAGATGATGGGGTGAAAACATAATGATATTAAAAAAATATTCAAAATCATTGAGAATGCAAGTGGGATGGTGCACAATGATTTGCTCAAAGGCAATTATAAGCATTGTACCCCGATAGTGGTAATGTGGTATGATAACACAATGATTTACCCAAAGATGGTTATAATCATTGAGAAGATGGAGCTGCCCTAGTTAGGATAGACAAACAAGATAACATCATGCCCATGCATGGGCTAAAAAATTAAAGTGGTGATAACATAATGATTTTCCCAAATATGGTTATAATCATTAAGAAATGCAGGTGGGATGGTGTGCAATAATTTTCCCATAAGCGGTTATAATCATTGGACCTCGATTATGGAAAACATGATAAACTTGGCTGAGGAGGATGACAACTTAACACATAGGGTAATTATGAATTGGAACAACCTACTAGTAAGGAGATGCTCATTTAAACTAATAAAGGTTGAAATTATTTTGTGGTTAATAACTCTATTTGGGATATGATTGAGAGTGAATTAGGATGTTGGTGCCGAAGAGATGCCACCATTGCTGAATAGACTTCTTGAAGTTGAGGTTTTTTGTAGCATGTGATGGTAGGATTTATGATATAACACCATAAATACTTGGCCAAAATATGCATGAGGACTGACTCCCATAATCCAATACTCAATAGAAAATAATCACCAATGATAGAAACCATGATGACAATGTAAACATATGAATAGGGATGGATTCAAGTGTAAGTGTGGGCAAGGAATCACCCAATGAACACACATAAATTGAATCAAGGCAATAGTGTTTAAAGTAAATAAATATACAAACAAACAAAAATAATCAGAAACAAATAAATAAGCAATGTAATAAAAACCCTATGAATAATATCCCTAGAAAATAGGTGACAACTTAATAAATGAATAAAATGGGGGAATAAAAGAAAAGGAAGGGGGTGGCTGAGCTATCTCCATATGCACTAGGCAAGTGGACGCTACCTACATATTTTCATGGATGTAATATCCTATAAAAAACTTTAAGCCAAATGTAGTTCTCCTAGGGAATGGGAAGAATATGATAACTGAAGAAAATAAATAGAATGGATGTGATCGAAGAATATGAGTGGTCTTGCAAAATGGCAAGTATGTGAGAGAAAAGGCCAAAAAGGATGGGGAAACTAAATGATAAGTGATTTGATTTTAACTTAGTAAGGGTTTCCAGAATCCTTAAGGCAAATAAGTGGTTAATGTTTTTATTCTTTTCTAACAATTTTTTGAAATGTTTTTAGAAGTGTTTTGGAGTATCAAAACTCAATCGAGAATGATGAGATAGTAAATAGTTCAAGCCCACAAAATGGTGAGAGCATTCAAACTTAGATTGCCCAAAAAACAATGAGAGCATTGGGAAAAGGGTGACTGAGCTAACCTTAATAAGTATTGAGCATTGCCTACATAGTCCCAGAATAGGACCTCAAGTCACTATAGTTATGCTCTTATAGTGGATAAATTTGACTAGTAAGACAACCAATTCAAATAGAATAGGCACAGTTGGTAAAAATACATAATATGGCATAGGAATTAGTAAGTTGGTACGTCAACGCTTAGTATTTCCCCTAGTTTTACCATAGGTAGTTATAATTAGGACACAACAACATAGATTAATGGTACTAATTTTATCAAAGGTAGTTATAATTAGTAACAAGACTGGTGGTAAGAAAAGACTAACAAATGAAGGATGCAACTACCAAAACTTTTGTTAATCTATCCCAAGATATGCTTCCTATTTAAAATACCTAAATCAATTGATGAACTGATTAGATACCTTGATGCTAAAACTACATAACGAATGACAAAAACCAAGGTCAAACAAGCTAGGCTTTAGAACATGTTGGGTCGATAGGTCAGAGAGTAAAAAGTGGATATGGAAAAGAGGATGAATAAAGGTGGTATGTGTACAAATAAAAATAGTGACAAAAGGCATAACTGAAATGGTCCTTACAAATAATACACCTTAGCATTCAAGCATAGTACTACTTGAGATGAATAATATTCATTGGATTTAGAAGTTTGTCACCATCTGGTGTGGCAAGCTTATATGCTCTTGATCCATAATCTATAGTGATAATGAAAGACCTTATCCAGTTTGGTTTAAATTTCCCTTTATGTTTCTTCTTGACCATGGTATTATTTTGGTTCTCTTTAAAAACAAGATCACCAATTTCAAATGTTCTATACTTCACACATCAATTATAGTGGCCTTTGAGTTGATTATGATATGCTTGAAGATTATTGAGTGCAACTATGTGTTTCTCATCAAGTAGATCTATCTCTTCTAGGCAAGCTACTCGATAGTCATGATCATCCAAGACATGATTGAAAGAGATGTGTAGTGAAGGAAACTTGACCTCAATGGGAAGGATGGCTTTAGTACCATAAACAATCATGTATAGAGTGGCTCTATGGGGGTACGATGATTGGTATGATATGCCTAAAGGGCAAGGAATATCTGGAGGTGCCAATCATGATTGACATCATTGAAAATCTTTTTGAGAATGTTGGAAATGGTTTTTTTGGATGCCTCAGCTTGACCATTACCTTAAGGGTAATATTCTATAGAAAAATGTTGGGTGATGTTGTATTCAGTACATAACTAGTCTACATCTTTGTTTTTAAATGATCCTCCATTATGTAATTTGCTTTTTAGTCATGTAAGTGAGGGGTATAGCTTCAACCTGCTTAGTGAAATATTTGGTGGTGATAAGGATATGTTTATGGCCATCAGATGAAGTGGGGTTAATCTTTCCAATGAGATCAAGTCCCCATGTAGAAAGTGGTGATGTTGTCAACATCAATTTCAAAGTTTTTTCTAGGGCATGAATCAAATTAGTATTCCATTGACATTTGTCACATTTATTTACATATGTAGTGGTATCTGTGTCCATTATGGGCCAATAATATCTAGTACACAAGAGATTTTTGGATAGGATTACCCTGCTAGAATGGGATCCACATACTCCATGAACTTCTCTTAACGCTAATGTAGATTATGTCAAAGTTAAACAATGAAGTAGAGTTCCTTCAAAACTATGATTGTAAGGAGTGGATCCAAGAAAAGTATAATGAGTGAAATGATGAATAAAGGCTTTGGTTTGTTTTTTAGATAGGCTAGATGGTAGAAATTGGTCATGAAGGTAGTTATAAAGGTCTGAGTACTAGATAGAATTAGGACCAATAATATCACAAATCATGACAACGATTGAAGGTTCATGAGTTGGGGCTAATAAATTTTCAATGAGGAATTGATAATTACTAACTTTATCTATTTATCAAATTAGAGAACCAATAGTAGCCATGGCATCTATAGTTTTGTTACTAGCCCTTGTTATATGATCAAATTGAATGTTGGCAATTTAATTTTTAAGAGTGTCAACCATGGATTTATATAGAAACAACTTATCATCTTTGGTCTAAAAATGATCTGTGACCTGATTGATGATTAACTGAGAATCACCATAAACTTGAAGATCAAATATATTTGAATGCACTACTTGTCAAAGTCTTGTAACAAGTGCTTCATACTCAACCATGTTGTTTGTACAAGGAAAACTGATTTTGAATGATTTAGGGATTAGATCCCCTTGTGGTGTAATAAATAATAGGCCTACCCTTGATCCATGTGCAGTGAATGAACCATCAAAATATAGCTTCCAGGACTGCTCCTCAAGGGGTGTGTCCATGATGGATTCATCAAGAAATGGAAACTTGAGTGGTTTTGTGTCTATGAGAGGTGCTTCAGTAAGTTGATCTATAAAAATGTATCCTTTAAATAAATGTTTGATTGGTATACTCTATGTCAAACTCACTAAGAAGCATGATCCATTTAGCCATTCTACCTTGCAAAGCTATTTTGGATAGTAGATACTTGAGCATATCTACTTTTGAAATGACCATGGTTTTTTTATTCAACATGTAATGACGTAGTTTTTGAGCTATAAAAACCATGGCTAGACAAGATTTTTCAACAGGTGCATAGTTATGTTCATATGTAACTAAGGTATGGCTTAGGTAGTAAACAACATACTCCTTTCTTTTGTCATCAAGTTGAGCCAAGAAATCTCCCAGGGCATGATCAATAGCTGATAGGTATAACGAGAATGGCTTTTCAAGCATAGGAGGTAATAAAATAGGTGGATTGACAAGATAATATTTGAGATGTTGAAAAGTTGTTTAGTAGTGATCATCCTAATGAAATGCAATTCCTTTCTTAAAAAGTTGTGTAAATGGATGGCACTTGTCTGATAATTGAGAGATGAAGTGTCAGATGGACTAGGTCTTACCCTGCAAACTACAAAGTTGTTTCAAATTGGTTGGTGGTGGCATCTTGGTTATAGCATAGATTTTAGCTGGATCAACTTTAATACCTCTAGGAGATGTAATGAATCTAAGTAATTTGCCTAAAGTTACAAAAAACACACATTCTTTGAATTTAGTGTAACTTTGTACTCTCATAGTATTTCAAATATTTTACGCAACACTGTTGGATGGTCAGCCCTAGTCTTGGATTTTCCTAATATGTCATTGATATAGTCTTCAATAATATCATGCATCATATCAAGGAATATGATAGTCATGGCTCTTTGATATGTATCTCCCACATTCTTAAGGCTAAATAACATCGCCTGATAGCAAAATGTTCCCCATGGAATGGTGAATGTTATTTTATGCTAATCTTCTAGTGCTATTCTGATCTAGTTGTATCCTAAAAAGCCATCCATGAGTGAAAGAATTTCATAACTTGCCATGGAGTTGATGATCATGTCTATATTAGGCAATGGAAAATCATCTTTAGGACAAGCTTTTTTGATGTTTTGAAAATCAATATACATTTTGATTCCTTCAGGCTTTTTGCTAATATGTACTACATTAGAAATACATTCTGAGTAGTCAATGGATCAAATAGATCCTACTTCTAAGAGTTTTTCCAACTCTTTCTTTACCAATACAACAATTTAAGGATGCATCTTACGTAGATTTTGTTTTACTGGTTTGGCATCAGGATTAACCATAAGGTGGTATAGAACTAAGTTGGGGTCTAATCTTGGCACGTTAGAATAGGTCCATGTAAATATATTTACAAACTCTCTCAATAGAGCTGTAAAAATGTCGCATTCTTCCTCAATGAGGGATGCACCTAATTTTATCCATTTCAAGTTTGATAGAGTCCCAATGTTTACCTCTATTATATCTTCAACTAGGAGAGTTGAACTATCTTCTAGGATAGTAGGCAACAACTTGAATTATTGGCCTATGTCAGGGTCCTCTATTAGGACTTGCTCTTCAACTTCTCCTAGGCATGATGAATCTGGGTCTCCTAATGGGAGATTTGGCCATGTAATAAAAACAATTAGAAATTCTTGGAGAATTTGATCAACTACTTATTGTTTCTCAAAATTTAACTTGGATTCATAGGCAAATTCATATTTGGTGGTCTCTTAATCTAGATTTAAAGAAAAATGAACACCCCCATCTAATGGTTCCTAAAACAAGTTTTCACCACTAGACTAGCCTTTATTTTTACTTTTTCCCTAGTCAAAAAGTACCTCAAAGAGGTTTTCACTTTGGGACCTCAATGTTTTATTTATTATTTTTTGGCTAAGGGTGTTCACTCACTCTTTGAAATTGGCCACATGATCTAATGTGATTGAGAATCTTGATTTATGATCTCCCAACAAAACATTGTCTCTAAGGCTTAAGAAGTCACATAATGCCTCATCATTCTAGAACTCATCAATCATTAGACTAGATTCTTGTTGGTCCCAATCTATCAGTTGGGGATAATATAATGGCAATGGATTGTGATGAATGGCTTGGGTAAGGGTACACATGGCATTATTATCAAATAGGTTGGTTTCATCTAGGTTATCAAAGGTAAGGCTATGATCAAACTTTGCTTCACTATCAGCATCATCATCACTAGTCGCTCATGATGAAATTTGAATAAAATATGTGGGGTTATCCCCAGGTGGTTTAAATCCAAGTCTATAAGGTCTTTCATACTTAGTCAAGGAAATTAGCTCGATGATTCCTTGTTGATTAGATTCGAGGCCTCTTCCTTCATAATTGTGATGCTACATGATCCTATTAGGAATAGGATACTTTGCATTTTTATAAAAATCAGCTTGGTCATCATTGTATAACCATGATTCATTCCCTTCAATAGGGTGAAGTCCTACGCCAAATGCTGCTACAAATGTGACAGGTCCCTTATCTTTGTTCTTTCATTTCCAATGCATATGTGGGATGGCCTTAGGTCACTTAAAGGTTTTCAGATTCTTAGGAAGATTGGAAATGTGAAATGTGTCATGGGTCACATATTCTCCCATTCCATTATCTGAAATGGTGAAATGATTAGAAGCTTTAGGAGGCGGTATGTGGGAAAGGGAATCTAAGGTATTAGGATCTATGAAATTATCTGATGAAGGATCAATAAGTATAGCTTTTTCTTTATACTACTTGGAATTTGGATTCATATTGTATTGATAATTATAGCTTTGAAAATCAGTCTCAAGATGCTTGCAATGATCATATGGACGTAAATATCCTAGAATATTCACTTCCATCCCTGAGTGGGAAAACTTGATACATTGGTGTAGTGTTGACGAGACTACACAAATCTCATGTAACCAAGGTCTACCTATAAACATATTGTATGATAACTCAAGATCCAACACATAGCAAAGTGCATCATGGGTCAAAGGCCGAATGATAACTAGAAAACTAATGGTGCCCTATGATTCTCTTTCCTGATTATCATAAGCTTTGATAGTTATTATTTCTAGCTAGAGATCTATCATTGTGTACCCAAGAAGTTTGATGAGATTGAGAGACACTATATTGTGGCTGGATCCATTGTATATAAGGACACATTTCACTTTATGCTATCTAATACAAACTTTGATGTAAAATGGGTTATTATGGAGTGGGCCAAGGGAAGACATATTGCTTTGGTTGAATGTGACTTGTTGGGATGGAGCTAGGTGTCCAACCAAAGCTTAAACGTTATCAAGGGATATGTCACTAGCAATAGTGGATTGGGTCAAAAACTCATTCAAGATGTTCAAATGGAATATTGACATCCACAACAAATCTAAAATAGAAATTTTTTTTGGTGTCTTTTTCAATTGGTCCATAATATCAAACTTCTTATCTCAGGTAGTAATGAATGGTTTATTTTAAGACTAAATGGTTTGTTAAATGATAGGCAAAGTGGTGGATGGATATGGGCCTAGGATAGTAATCTTCAACCTTTGAGTTGTGATTTCACAATTGAGATTAAATACTAGACCATTATTGCTAACTATGTTGGAAATGGTATGGGACCAGATAAGACAAGTCTCAATTGTTGATGCACTTGCATGTGGTCACGTGGAAAGAATGAGTTATCACTATAAGATCCAAAAGTGGGAGTCCTATTTTGTTGGTTTTGCTATATGCACTCCCAAGTTAAAGAAGGATTATCCATGTGATTTGGATGAATAGTATTGTTTAGAAATGGTCTAGATTGATTAGTGCTTAGTCTAGGATTAATGGAGATGGTATTAATACTACCCCCTATAATATTACCTACAACCCTATTGTAGTCATGTGAAACTACATGGTAGGTTTATTGGTTATTATCATTCTAACCCTATTTTTTTTCATTATTTTGTCATTGTGGATTCTATTGTTGATTTTATTAATTCTATTGGTTCAACATTTGATTATGATATTGCTGATTTTGCTACTGCATTAGCCATTGTTGTTGTTGATTGTTCTACTGCTATTGATTAATATGTTAGGGAAGGGGTTTTGATAGATCCAAAGAGTTTTATTGGAAGTGGAATCACCGCTATCCAATTTTATCTCCCCATTCTCCAACATATTTTCAATTAAATTCTTGATTTGGACACATCTTCATAGATTATGCCCATTGACTCGATGATAGCCATTACCAATAGGGTAAGGAATGCCTTACAGATAATTTTTTGGTATGGTCTAATTAATCATATTAGCAACAACAAGCTTGAAAAATATAGACTCAATAAGTTCTCTTAGGTCACTAAAGACACGACGTGTAGGGATGGTTCTTCTAGGAGGAGGGGTTTGTAATGGTAAAGACTATTGTATTTGTTGTGTAGGTCTTGGTTGTTGTACTTGTATCATTGGTTGGAGAGGTTAATGGGTAGCAGTAAGCTAAAAATTTGGTGTATATGATGTCTACATAGTTTGGATATAATGTATATTTGGTTACTCCATTTCCCACAATATTCTTATTTCGATTGAATTGCTTTGATATTTCATGATTAGTGGCCTATGCTGATTGTGATGTTTACACTTGGAAGGGATGTTGGTCATTTTTGTGATTGGTACCTTGATTTTAATTAGTTTAATTAAGCTTGATGACCCCTTTATTGATGAAAACTTGCTCGATTAACAAACCTTTATCAATGATCTCTTTGAATGTATGTGCACATTGTAGTTCCAGATGATAGGCTCTCACTATGTAAAGTTTTAGTAAACAAAACTAATTGTTTATTTGGTAAACTATGGATGAAATGGCTTTCAAAGGCTCTCCATTACTGTAGATAACTTTCAAAACTCTCCCCAACCTTTTTATTTTCTTGTGTCAGGTCCACTAATGAAATCTCATGCTTGAGATTATAGGAAAAGTGTTCCATAAATTTATCAGGAAGATCATCAAAGTCTATTACTAAATTCTTGGGAAACTTTAAAAACCACTCCAAGGCTTGTCCAACTAGGCTCCTTGGAAACAAAAGTAAAAGGTATATGTCATTATATGCCACTGGTTGACATGTGACCAAAAATTTGATCAAATGAGCCTTAGGATCACCCTTCCTTTTGCATTTATCAAATTTGAGTGGTTCATATCCTAGAGGAAATGGTATCTAAAAATAATCCATATTGAATGGATAAGAACATACACCATCTAATTTGAAATTTTTAGTTTGCTTCCCCGCCTGATTAGTAGCAATTGCATCCTTCATCTATTGCAATTCTTGGGATAAGAAACTGGAAGGGTTATTGGTTTGAGGGAGAATGTTGGTTTGGGTAAATTGCTTAGAGGTCACAAGTGGAACACTTTGACTAGGGTATAATAGAGACAACTATTGGGGTACATTGGCTTGGTTGGGGAATGGACTAGGAATATGCATACATGGATTGGGATGTACTTAAAATTTCACATTTGGTTACAAGATATTTTGGTTTAGGTTGGCAATAAAGGTTTGACCTAGGGGATTTTGTGGTTGTGATGAAGGTATATAATTATACTATGCTTGTTGTGTTTGAAAAGAGACATGTTTTTGACTAATTGAACCTTGCTATTGAGTGGGAACTTATAGACCAAGACCCTGTCTCTAAATTTATGGCACATTTTGAATGAATGGATGTTTAATATGTACTTGAGAAACATGGGGACCTCCTTATTACATGGATACCTATGAGGAAGTGAAAGTAGGTTACATATTTAGCATCTATCACTAACCAATATTTGCACATTGCTGACTAGTCATTGCTTGGTTTTAGACTGGCATATTACTCTATGACTGAATAAGTATATTTGTTGTTACTTGGTGAGGTGGAATATTAGTTGCCCTTGGTTGAGGTGGTAATGTACTTGTCCTTTATTATGTTGATACACTAGACTATGTCTGTTATTGTGGAATACCTCTCGCTACTTGTTGAGGAGGAGTAGGATTCATCATATTTTGTCATTGAGGTGTGACATTAGTTTTTGTTTGATTATCTAATCTTGTAGGTTGTACACTTGAGGAAGAAATTGGTTGAGGCTAGGGTACAAAACTCCTATTCCTTGGCATGATGATCTATTCATGGGATTAACTATAAGCACATGTTGTTGTCTAGTTGTTTATGAGTTAATACCACTTTGATCAAGATTGGATGTTGTTTACACATTACCTACTATGTTTGGCTCACTATTCAGTGTAGAAGCTAAAGACACTTATTCAATAACTAGCATATGTATTAAGTTATCTATCAAAGCAATTTATACAAATGGGTCAGAACTCAGATTCTATTATCCAACTAATTCCATCAACACTCCTATTGAAGGTACTAGGTCAATGAGGGGCTTACTCACCATGTTCATATGATTGAAATCACATGCTAAATGTAAGTAGGATTGGTATGCTATTTGTATTTGGTTAAAGTGATATTCCATGATGTTTTTTCCTTGATTGGATATATTGGGTTCTTGATATGTTGTTTGGACTAGAGCCATAGGATTGCTAGAAGAAACCTCTTGATTGTAAATGATATTGTAGGGCACTCTTACTAGACTTGGTAAATTTTCATGGGGTAAGTCTACTGGAAACTTATCCCCTACCTCTATGGACCTAACCAAAATCTCATCTTTGTTTTCTAACAAATGTCACTCAAACAAAAATGGATCATACGTGGAAGCCGAATTAGTAGAATATGTCTATTGAAGAACTGGCTCATCCATTGTTGGTATCATAGCTAAGTATTGCATGGTTTGCTCTTGGTCCTATTCTATGTAAGTTGGTGTGTTAAAGAGATAGTTAGCTAATAGATCTTGGCTTTGCACCCCTAATTGAGTGTTATAACAGGGATAAGAATCCATCTCATAAACAACGTTATCCACATAGGGGTCTTACACAATTTCTTACTACATAACTACCTTACTAATCTATGGATTGTATATGAGTCCATTATGAGTGTATGAATACATGTTGGGATCCATAGTCAATGCTTTGTGATAAAAGGTCAAAGAGTTCTACAAACTCTAAAAAGGATAGAATCTAAAAAAATAATGCCTTAAACTTGGTATAGATTTGTCAAAAGGATCAAAAGGTTTATGGAAATATTTGTGAGAAAACAAGGTAACATAAAATATCTAACATTTCACTATTTACATAAAGATAATCAAGTAAATTGACAAAAAAATCAAAATGCCAAACTCTAAGGTCGAAGTGTTTCAAATCAGTCTATTCTAGGAAATTAAAAGTCACTAGGTCTTTTGGTCAAATATGGCATCAAAATCTAGGCTCAAACAAGGAATGTGATAGGACTCTTGGCCAAATGATGTCAAAATATCGACTTTGAAAAATAGATTAAAGTTTTAATCTAATAGATTTGAAACACTTCTAACAAAAACTAGGCATTTGATTCTTGGACATGAACTTAGTCAACTAGGTATAAGGTATGAAACAAAAGGCACTTTAGCAATAGTTTATTTTGTCATAAATAATAATATAAAACATGGTTCTTTTTGACAAACAAGCTAGACAAAGGTGAATAATATAATTGTGCTTTAGACAAAGGATCAAAAGTACACTTGGATCGGTCTAAATATGTAGGAACAAATTTGGAATTCTATGTAAGAGGGTCCATGAAAAATCATTTGCAATGATTTGGGCAGTGTAACGATGCTATACTACCTAAAAGGGATGATAGAAAAGTTTGTTTTAAAGACTCTCTAAAGCAAAGATATTTTTCTGAAATTTTGACAGCATAACACTACCCTTCTTGACTCAAAATGTTGTGGTGTATAGACTTAAATTGAAAGTGTTTAGCATAAAATGGCTTAATTCTATCAAGTGATGATAATGATTATGAGTCTTAAAATGGCCTTCAACCTAAATTGAAAATTAAACCTAAGTTCCCTCAAGTTTAATACAAATGGTGAACCCACTTAACAGATTAACCCTATGAACTTGTAAAGGTGTAATTTTGAATTTAAATTATACGTGAAGGACTTAAACATTATTGGTAAAGGTCTAGACTCAATTGGGCAGCATAACTACACCAAAGTGGATGATATGACTCTCAAGATTTTGATGAACTTTGAACAAAGTAAATGGATGATATCACGTGGGCAAGATAATGCTTCTTTGTTCAAATTAAAATTAGAACCATGTGTTTGATTTGGATTATGTGTTTACACCAAATTTTGACTCTAAACAAGACTTTAAACTAGGACAAGATCAACTAATTAATCTTTCTTAGATCCTAAACTAACAAGGTTGCTTGGTACTATTAGAATCCATCAATATATGTCATTTGAGAGGATTTTAAGTGTTCATCTAAAAGTAAATATGCATTAAATAGTAGGGTTTTTACACCCCACCTTCTCTCAAATGATAGTATTGTGACATGGACCTTGAGGCACACCTTACACCAACAATACTTCAATGACAAGTGGGTATTTGTCTAAAATCTAAAAAGTTTACGAATAATCTAGGGGAATCAATTGCATAATGAATTACACACCAAATAATACAAAAGAAAAGTGTAGATTTTGGGTTTGTATCACTTGGCTTGTTGCAAAAAGGTTTAGTCCTTTTTGTAACCACTACATCCTTTTGTTTGCTTAGTGTAGTGCGATGTCTAAAGTGCCACTGCATCCTGTGTGCAACTCTAAAAGAGTCTAATGAAGTCAATGCCAAGAGATGAAACCCTAGGTCAAAAATTCCCTAAATAACTTACAAGAGGTGATGAAGTCCCCCTCACAAGCTAAGATGCATAAATAAATAAATCATGAAAATAGAAAGACTTTAGGGTCATTTTCAAGGTCACCCAAACTTTAAGGAGTTTTTGGAGAGTGCTTTAGACAACTTTATTTCTAAGCCTTGGACTAGGCTACTTGCAATAGGGATGGCACTTTTAATTCTAAGGGTTCCCTATAGGGGACAAATGGAAGAGAATACACGCAACATTCCTCTTTTTGCCAAACAAAATTCAACCAAATAACCATTGCAAGCAAAAATTGACAAGTGTGTTTAATTTCAAAACCAAATGAAATGTTTGGTGGTGTTCATTTGACCCCTTGGTCTTAGTTGTAAACTTTGAAAAATGTTCACAAAAAACATCTAAAAATTCCTTGTTAAACACCAAAACAAAGTTCCTAATCAAATTTTAATCATGCAAAAGTGATTTAAATATGTTTTGAGCAAATATTCCACTTGGCCCTGTAGCAAAATTGTTAGCATGTCCTTTAGCTTTCAATCCCTTTTTAATTAAAAAAAAAAACTTTGAAAAATTAGGTCTTGGGTCTATGTTTTTATAAAAACATAGTGGCTAACATCAATCAATACCACTAACGTCAATTATGGCCAACCAAGATCTGATCGATATTGGTTCTGCTGACCGACGTCAGTTATTGTGTAAAAATTGTGGCGACCAAAAATGGAAATATAAAGTTAGAAAACCAATTTTCATAAAGTTTTAAAATCTCAAATAAATTTTTTTAAGGTTGTAAAAGCATCTCCTTCATGTGTAGGATGCATCTAGTCCCACTGGGCGTGCCATTATGTGATCTAAGAATTTGACTCAAGAGAGGATGGTTAGTATGGTGTTAGTTCTAAAATGAAAATAAAATGAAATAAACACACTAATAACATAACTTATCTAGGCCTAGACACTAGGGAGAGCCTAGTTAATAAAAGCAAATGACAAGCATAACTAAAAAGCAAGGAATGAAAACACAAGAATTCCTTTCACCTTCCTTGGATGCTCCAAATACCTTTGTAATCGTGGCTTGTTTAACTTGTGCTTCAAGAGGTCTTCTTCAATGGAGTCTGGCTACCTTCATCTCCTCTTTACACCTTGTGGCTTTGGCTTGGCTTGGCTTGGAATCAATTTGGCATTATAACACTAGTTTCTTGAAGCTTTTTGGAACCAATCCTGCATTATAACTTTGTACGGATTAAGCTTAAAAATGATGTTGTGAGACCTCCTATTTATAAATTTTTGGATTTGATCAGAATCAACCTCAACCATCCATCTCAAGATTGAGATGTGTGGTTGATGATTAATTCAATTTTTCAATTAAAATTTGTAATTAACTTCATCATGGCATTGGAAAAAGGGGAAATTAAGAGGCATGAAGGGCATCATGGAAGGCATTAATGAGGCATTGAGGGCATCATGGAAGGCATTGATGAGGCATGGAGGGAATGAATCTTGATATTTGTGGTATTTATGGCCTAGAGATGTCTTTCCAAGAAATGAGGTCACTTGATGATGTAGCTATTCAATATTCATTTGTGCTATGTATATACCCTTTACTACTAAACCCATTTGTGCTATGTATATACATATCCTAAAAATCCCTAAAAATTGAAATATTTCATAAAAATCCTAAAAATCATAAAATTTGAAAAATCCAAAAATAGTTCATTATGTCTTGTCTTATTCCTAATATCATAAATGCATCCATCTCCATGCATCTCATATTATCCCATATTTTGGATACCACATTTAGTCTTGGATCCAACTCAGAGTGGTCACCCATCTCCCCATATCTTCCTCATCCTATTGGCTAGGTCTTATTAGCATACATCACCTTGGCAAAAACTTTAATCTGGTACCCATCACTTTTTATCAAAGCCTTTTCATATATGGAACCCATCTAATTATCCTTTACCAGTATGGAAGGTAATTGATCCCCTCATTATCCTATCATTGCCTCTTCATATCTAGCACCCATCCAATTACTCTTTACTAATGTGAATGTATTTGATCCTATCGCCTCCTAGTCTCTTTGCTAGATTGGATTATTGTAGGTCCTTATTCATTGGTAATATTTGTTCATCACATATCTAATCACATTATTAGGCCACTTTTTGATTTGATTACAAGACCAAATTAGGATTAAAATACCTTCTTCTATCCTCCATCCTTCTATCCTTAATTAGGGGTAACACCTTATCCTCATCCTAATCATCATCACCCTATCTAAATCCAAGTCCATCGTAAGTCCACAATCACATCATGATCATATAACCCATCACCCAATCACTCATTCTATCATTAGTCAAGACATTATGACATTGCATGTAGATACTTGTGTGTGTGTGTGTGTGTGTGTGTGTGTGTGTGTGTGTGTGTGTGTGTGTGTGTGTGTGTGTGTGTGTGTGTGTGTTACTTATTTATTCTATTTTTCTTATTTGCATGTCATGTATATATATTTTTTTTCTCATGTTTTTCATGTCTCTTCTTATCTATTGGGAAATGAATGAGTATGCTCTGAGGACATCAAAAGTGACCTCAAGAATGTAGAGTTCACCATTTGCCCATGTATTTTGGCATAATGTCCTTTTGGTCATATCTATATCATGGGACATACTACCAAGTTCCATATTTAATGATTTACTTAGATTATGATAAGACTTATGACATTCATGATGGCTTGATCATCTACATCATCATCATTTATTTCATCATTTAATCATCCTTATTCCCATCACTAATTCAATCCTATTAGCCCATCTAACTAACATTGAATCTTTTATCCTTATCCCACCATCTAAGTCATATATTATCATCACTAATATCATACTTTAATTCCTAATCATGATCATCATCATGATCATAATGATCATCATCATCATCATCATCATCATCATCATAATGATCATCATCATCATCATCATCATCATCATCTTCTATCCACTAGTCATAACTACATCAGCCTAAGGTCTTTTCAGACTATGTAGGTAGCACTTGGACACTTTTTAGTGCCCAAGGATAAATTGGCCACTATCTCGATCATCACCTCTTCTCCCCCATCTTTTGGTCACTCGATCACATCTTTTTTCTTATCTATCATTGCCTACATCATATCGATCAATTTAGATTTGAGCTACACCGATCATTAATCTCATCAAATCAATATTATCTTGGTCAATAGCTCTCGCATCCTTACATGGGATATGTCTAAAGATTATTTCCTATTAATCCTATCATCATCTTGTTATGGTTGTTTCCCATTGGGATGTGTCTATAACCATGACACCCATCATATCTATTCCCTGTGTATGCATCCTTGCTAGGGGAATCTTTATCAATTTTTAGCTCATTGATCAATTAAAATCACTCATATTCTTTATCTTCTATCCCACATCTAACATCCTATCCCATCATCTATCCATCTCATCCTACCTATCGTTTCTTATTTTGAGTGGCCATATGGATCATTCTTCCCTGCATGTCCCCTTGAGGTGGCATCATATCCCTTAACATCATATACTAGCATTCATCCATGACATGATTGTTTTGAAAGACAATTAATCCTTCCACTTCACTCTACTCACAACACCATTTCAAAGAGGGGGAAAATGTATGCACTAAATTATGCTTGCCCCCTAATTATAATAATTTCTACTAATTTAGTCTAAATCCTATATTTCTTAGCTAAAATAACTATTAGCCTAATAGCCCCTATTCCATTCCTACATCCTAAAAACCTTATCCCATCGCAAAACCAATTAATCCCTTTATTAAACCCCTAACAAAGCCTATTTACCTACTAACCTACCTCCTATGCCAACTATCCAATTTAAAATTCCAAAATAATCTACCTACCCATCCACCACCCTATACTAGCCTGTCTTAAAGCCCTAAACCCTATGGGGGATTTATAAAATTGGAGGATTTTAGAAATATTTCTCAATCTAGCCTCCTTGAGAATTCTCTAATTTTAGATATTTCCATGGAATTAAAATTTCCATGGAAATTTCTTAGCCCTTGATATTAATGGCCTAAATTTGAATTTAAACAAACGATCCTTCCCTTATTGCCTATAAAACTAAGCTCTCCCTCCATCCTCAAACTAAATTTAAAGATCATATCAAAGGCATATCAATTTGAATATCCATCTAGAAAGTTTCTATCATATCCATGCCCATTTAATAATCAACTAGCATTTCTATAACATTATTATGCATAAACTAATCCTTTAATCAAGCTTCCATCAAATCCATAATCTTTGATCAAGAATCCATGTAAATCTGAGTCTACATGCAATCAATTATAAATCCATTTGTAAATCCTGAAAGGAGGTTATTAGAATCAAGGATTGGTAAGTTCATATCATTTTGAGTTGTTTCTAGAATCTTTCTTAATAGGTAGTTTGCATTTTGAGTTTAAATTAGTGTGTTTGATTCATAGTGTGCTCAAAATCTCTTTACACTAAAAAACATATGATAGGATGAAAAGAACTATTTGATTCATTAAAAACTCAACCAACTGGAGATCAAGCTCAAATTACAAATGACAGAGTATGTTGTAAAAGGAATTGATATAGCCACCATTCCTCTCGAGATGCAAACTTGTACTCTCACTAAGGTATTGTATGTCCTTATCTTGAAAATAAGTCTCTTGTCTATAAGTTTGCTCATGAATCATAAGGTTAAGGTAGAGTTCATAATCAAGAATGGCATAAAATCCTATCTCTTCTCATCAGACAATCAAGTCATTACTAGAGATTTTTTGAAGGATTAATTATTTTACCTAAATGCCATTTCATCTGATGTTGTTGTTCTCTCTACCTATATGGTAAAACCTAATACATTGTTTCATTATCAATATGGGAACCTTTCTACTAGATATTTATACCAACTTAGCTCTAAGGCCATGGTTTGTGGACTTCCTCAATTGTCTCATTCCTTTCCTGTATGCCCTAGATGCCTTGCTGAAAAACAACATAAGGTTCCATTTGAGTCAAGTTCCTCACAGGCCAAGGATGATCTAGGGGATTTCCACCCAATGATTCTAATCAGTCTATAGGGATGATATGGTAACATGGTAAAAAATTATATAGGGAAATTAAAATATTTTATCTCTTTATATTATAATTAATTATTTGTGTTACGGATGTAGATGTGTCATAATCTAGCCAATAATGCCACACCTCCACACATAATCCTTTAATTAATTTTGAAAACATGCCACCAATATATATATATATTCCTATTAACATATTTTATTATTTTTTAATATCCCTTAAAATAAGAATCTATACTAAACTCTTTTTTAAATGGATATTATTATCCATAATAATAATAATAATAATAATAATAATAATAATAATCTTTATTGTAAAAAAACAAACAAAGTACATGACATGGCATTTGAGTTTCATTTTGTCTTGGCTTGTGCATGAACATGACTTATTAGTAATATTCTTCAAAGAAAGGCATGATATTATCTAAACATGAGCATGGTTTCAGGTTTATTAAACTCAAGTCTTTTGGTTCTACGTGGTGTTTAAAAAAAAAAGAATAGTGTTGGTATATGGCATTGCAATTGGTCAAGGACACATGGAACTAATAAACTAAGCTTTCCATGTAAGGCGTTAAAAAACATTTCTCCACATGTATCATAGACTATAAACCTAGTGCCAACTAACTACCACATTGGAAGAAAATGTAAATGGTAATAAAATCCAATGCATTTTGCATTGCCAACTAGTATTTTATCTTGGTGTTAAGTTTTGGCAGCTTTGTGTGGTTTATTAATAACACATCTATTTTAATCCATGAGTTATAATCTTTACTTGGCATCAAAAAACCACATGGGTAGTATGTGGTGAGACTATTTTGTCTTGTATTTATCAAAAAAAACATTTGACACTAAACATCATACCATTTTTGGCATTGATCAGTTATCCACATAATGGTGTGGGATTTCAGTGTTATGCCAATAGAAGATTGCATATCTAAAATGGAACGTCAACCTAGAAAATAGTGTGAAATTTCCCATTTATGGAAAAATAATGTGGAGTTGTTATAACATAGGTAAACAATAATTATTCTCAGCCAATATGTGAAGGTCAGGGAAATACCAAAAATCCAATGACATACTATTGAACCAAAACTCCAATTCAGGAAAATGGTTAGTGCCTGGCCAATGCTAGGGAGGCATTGAAAAATATATAACTATAGGTGGTTTTATAGGGGTAGTAAGGTTTAGGCATAGAGCATTGATTTTTCATAGAATAAATTTGTAAACAAAGATATATCTGGTTTACAGAGGCAACAATAACCTTTTGAGGTTTATTTTGATTGCCCAAATAGATATTTGGTACAAAAGTATATTATTATTACTCAGAGAGATTTTTGTAATCATTCTTGAAGAATTTTTAATATATTAGAATACTCATAGAGTGGAACCTAGGATGTATCCATTTGATTAACCCCATAAACAAATCTTCCATGTCATTTTTTTTAAATTTCCTCTTTGTGATCATAAATTCTTTCAATTTCCTTTATTAAATTATGAAAGTTTAATGGTTTTTTTTTTTGGATTTACTTAAAGGAAAATTGAAAATTAAATATTCAATTTTTATTCCAATCTAAGCAGACTATAAAAAATTTTATAACTTGGATTTTTAGATCATTTTGGTATTAGAGCCTATGATCAAGGCCATTTAACACATTGTCTGGCAATTGCAATAGTTTTGTATGTTAATTAGGTCTAGATCAAGACATGGTGAAGGAAAATATAGAGTTTTATCTTGAAATTGGTGTATGATATTCAATATAGTAGTCAATTATGGGAGCAAACATGTCTGAGGTAGAATTCCAACGTGATTTCTTCAACATGAAAAACATGGTCGAGGAAATGTATGAGGAATAAAGAAAGGAAAAGGAAGATAAAGCTGAAAGAGAAGAAATTCTTCTTTCACCTTATAAGAAATCCTCATCCTCTACAGATGGTACAACTATCCCACACTTAAAATTAGATGTTAAATTTGACTTTTCAATTTATAATGGTGAGTTAAGTGTAAAATTTTTGGATAACTAAGTCAAGTAGATTGAGATATATTACAAGATTTAAAATATTCTTAGTTAGGAAGCCAAAATTCAGTTGGCTACTCTCTGTATGAGTGGTATAACACTCATTTGGTGGGAGAGTAACATTTAGGAGGATCTCAAGCAACATGGTAAGGTAATTTCCTCCTGGAATGATTTTATTTTTTAACTAAAAAAATAATTTTATCCTTTGGGTTATATGCAACAAGCTACTATAGATTCACAGATTTTAAGGTAGAATGAAGGTTTCCTCTGTATAGTTTTAAAAAATTATTGAAATATATTGGAGGTTTGCATAACTATTTGAGACATATTATTCTCATGTTTAGTCCTTCTAAGCTTGATGAAGTCTATGTGAAAGTTACCCATATCGAAGCTAGGGGTAAGATGACCAAAGAAGGCTATGGAAAGAAATCTCACAAGCTAGTTGAAAACAAAGGCAAAGGCAAAGGAAAGGGTAAGGGTAAGTCTACTTAAAATATTAAGAAAGAAGAAGGAAAACCTTTCTGTAATCATTGCAATAAGAATCATGATGAGGATAAGTGTTGGAAACTCCATCCAGAACTCAAGCCAAAAAGGTTCTAGACTAAAAAGGAAAAGAAGGCTAATGCTATGATCCAATAAGACCTAGGATCAGATTCTAGTGATGAAACAAAGGTGACTACCATGGGTCTGCAAGGTTTAACTTCTTCCTCTTCTAACGCTAAACTTTCTATTGTTGCTTCATATTCTAAAACTAGATCTAAACATGTTGAATGAAAAAAAAAAAGAGATTTTCAACATAAGAGTTATATCTAAGCATACTAAAATAGATACTCTTTTTGATAGTGGATCACAAGATAATCTTATTTTTGAAGAGGTTGTTAAAAATTTAGAAATCAAAACTAAACCACATGCAAAACCTATCCTTTAGGATGGGTGTGTGATGATCCAAAATTATAGGTCACAAAAACTTTCACCTTGAGGTTTGATATTACTTCTAAATTCATTGATGAAGTATAACTAGATGTAGTCCCTTTGGATATTTGTGGAATTGTTTTGGGTAGTCCTTACTTATATGATAGAAAGACAATCTTTTATAGAGAAGAGAACAAATATGTGCTTGTAAAGGATGGGATTGAATACATAGTAAGATCCCATCATGTTAAAGCCAATTTGACACTTGTTTCTACAAAACAAATGAAAAGACTTATAAATTCAAGTAAGATTTTTGTTCTCATGATTGTAAAAGCCAAGGATAATGAGAAATCCAAGGCCTTAGAGGGTTGTGATATTAAACATCAATTTGAGATAGAAATAATTATTTCTAATTATAATTGTGTTTTTTAAGAGCCACAAGGTTTGCCTCCTAAGAGGGAAATTCAACATGAGATTCAATTACAGCAGGATGCCTCTCTCCCTAATATTGACATGTATAGGTTGTCAGTAGTAGATAGTAAAGAAATAAAGAAGAAAGTGATAAAGTTACTTGAAAAAGGAGTCATTCGGCTAAGTACCTCTCCATGTGGTTTGCCTATTGTCTTGGTACCTAAAAAACATGATACATGGTGAATATTTATGGACTTCTGAGATTTGAATAAAATCATAGTTAAAAACTAGCATCCTCTTCCTTGGATTGATGATTTGTTAGATCAGTTGAAAAATGCAAAGTATTTACTAAGTTAGATTTGAGAAGTGGTTATCACCAGATAAGAATAAGTGATGGTGATAGTTCGAAAACTACTTTTAAAACTAAGCAAGGTCTTTTTGAGTGGCTTATTATGCCTTTTGGGCTTTTTAATGCACCTACCACATTTATGCAGGATATGAATGATGTGTTAAGACCATTTTTGGATGATTTTGTAATTGTGTACTTGGATGACATTTTAATCTTTAGTAACACATGGGAAGATCTTATTAAACACATCGAAAAATTCTTAGATACTTTACAAAAGGAGAAATTATTCTTAAAGATGTCAAAATGTGAATTTACAAAAACATATTTGGTTTACTTAGGCTATGTTATAGGGATTGGTTCACTAAAAATAGACCCTAAAAAGTTTCAGCCATAGTAAATTGGCCAAGGCCTAATAATGCAACAGAAGTTAGATGTTTTCTTGGAGCAGTTCAATTCTAGAGAAAATTTATTACTAACTTCTCGTATATTGCATCTCCTTTACATGTTTTAACAAGTGTTAAGTAGGTATTTCAGTGGGGAAGAAAGCATGAAAAAGCTTTAAATACCCTAAAAGAAAAGATAAGTATAGCCCCAATTTTTTCACTTCTTGATTTACAACAATCTTTTATGATAGAAACTGATGCTAATGGGTATGCAATGGGGGCAGTGTTAATGCAAAACCTAAAACTAGTGTGTTTTCATATGTAAACCTTTACAAGTGAGTTAAAAATTATCCTACTTATGATAAATAGTTGTTTGTTTTGGTGCAGAGTATGAGAAAGTGGAAACACTATTTGATGGTCAAAGAGACAATCATCCATATGGATCATCAACCTTTGTAATACCTTCAATCACATTCTAAACTTCAACAATCACGACATTTTTTATGGATGGGATTTTTATAGTAGTTCCATATTTTTATAAGGTAAAAAAAGGGAACACAATAAGGTTGAAGATATGTTTTCTAGACCTCCTATTTTAACATCTACTATTTTATATCATAGTCCTTTTGTTAATGAAAGCTTTAAGGAATAATATGCTAGAGATGTTTTTTTAGGATGTCTATAAAGATTTGATAAATGGTAAATAAGTAAAAGCATTTGAATATCATGTGCATAACATAATGTTAGGACCTATTGGGAATAAGAGGAAAATGGTGAAAGAGGATAATGATGTAGAAGGGTCCAACCTGAGATGACCCAGTCAAATGAGAATAAGTCACAAAGAACCTAAGAACACTGGACTCATAATGCAAGCAGAAGACTAGTAGAGTGCATGGGAAGTGAGAGTAATTATAAGAGTGATTTATATGGGACACTTTGACCTTTTGGTTTAGAGGTTTTGCACCAACACATAAGTAATGGAACACATGGCCAAAAGTATATAACATAGAGAAAGGATCTAGGGGGTACAGGGACCTGGGTCTTTAAGAAGAACTTATTGTAAGTGTCATGACTCTTAGTCTATTGAGAGTCTATAGCTATTCGATCATAACATTAATGATTTTAACACTTGGTCAGTGAAAAACAAGTATAAACACCCCTATTGTAATTTATTGTGAGGTCGATCTTTTAAAGAATATATTTTGAAGCTTTATCCCTTTGTTTATTATGTGTAATCTTTGAGATATCAAAGTTTATCAATTTGTGTCTTGATTGATGGAACACACTAAATGCTAGACTTGGATACGAGTTATTTCTTAGTTTCTTGTTACTAATATCTTTTTCTTTTCTAAATTTAGTAATTCTAGATAATGATGGTGATATGTGTAGTAATAATAATAACTAAATTTGGAACTAGAAGGATCAAGGTAGTATATTTGTGTTGTTATATAACCTTGGTTTTAACCTCCACAAAGAGAAAGGTATGAATAATCAAATAATATTATGTTATAAAACCTTTGGGAATTAGTATTCACCTTTACACTTCAGGTGAGCACGTGAGCCTTAAATCTCATGTCATAAGTCTATCACATTAGCTTGTTGAGATAGACTTTAGTACTGGAGATGGAATTAACTAAAATAACCCAACATTTTAGTTCCATTGTTGGGACACAAAGCACTTGAAGCATAGTCACGAGAAAATGTTTGAGCATATTACATTATAAAATATAGAAGAATGAGTTATCAATATCGGAGATAAGTTTATCATTTTGTATCTTGGGCTAGGAATCTCTACATGATAGTGGGTGGAGCAAAATCTCTAAATTCCCTTATATGACACCTTCTTTTCAAAGCTCCCAATTCTTTTACATGCTTGGCTATTAGCATATGCTCAAGGATGATCAAAGAATCTTGGAAGGAGGTAATCTTGGATTCTAGAATGACAAAGGGTTCTAGCATGACTTGGAGTCTCGTGGATGTGAGTAGTTAACTTTTGGTGGAGAGGAGTTCAAAATAACTACATTCTAGTATACATTATGACCAGCTATTCATTTCCTAAAGAAGCCAAATTCTAATTCCTTCAAGTGCCATGAGGTCACTATCTAACGCTTTTTCTTTTAAAATTAATAAATCAACTATTAACCTTGGACTATAAATCATGCTAATGGATGGCTAAATCCTATTGTGCATGAGACACACATTTGGATTGGGAGGGTAGAGTTTAAATATTATGGGTTCAAAATGGTATCCAACCGGTGTGCACTATAGAAATAAAATTATGATGAAGCTCGACAAATAATAATGGTATTTAGCATTGTAAGGAGTGATTGCGAGGACTCATAGAATGTTGTTAGGAGCCATAGGGAAGCAGAAACACACAAGGGCCCCATCACTTTTGACCTATATTCTATGCCACTTATATCTTATGAAGGAGAAATAAGTTGGATAAATAGAATCAAGGAACTAATTCTAAAAAAACCTGGTTCCCCTAATATCATGCATGCTCATGCCTTTGAGTTAGAGTACACATTTAAAATTAGGATAAAAATAATTCAAAGTCAAAAGCTGAATTGGTAAGGAATATTAAAACTGAGCCAATTGAGGCTCATTTAGATTTAACATTATCTTTCCCTCTTCAAAGAAAATCTATGGCATAATTTGGAATGCCTAGTGGACCTAGCCTTCAAGGATAGAATGCAGGCCCAACTTTAGTTAACCAACCAACTATCATGCCTCATAATATGGGTAATTCTACTAGAGGTGATGGAAGAGGACTAGGTGGTGGCACAGTGTTATGTTGTGGAGCCTATTTCCAAATTACAGTGTATTTTCAAATACTATACATTTTAAATGTACTATACACTCTATATGTATTCTCATTGGGACTCTGTTGATAGGTCATTTCTAGTTATCAAAGGATAAGTGTCCCAAAATAGAGGAGTAGAGAGTCCAAATGTCACATGTACCTTACTCATCAGCTGTTGGAAGCTTGATGTATGCCATGGTGTGTACTAGGCTAGATATTGCCCATGCAGTGGGAGCAGTAAGCAGGTACATGAGTGATCTAGGTAGAGAACACTAGAAGGAAATGAAGTGGATCCTTTTATATTTAAGAGGGACCATAGAGACAATTCTAAGCTATGGTGGATTGGACACCACTTTATATGGTTATGTAGATTCAGACATGGCTAGAGATTTAGATAGAAAGAGAAGTACAATAGGATATGTATTTAGTATAGGTGACATAACTGCAAGCTAGATTTCATGACTATAGAAACTTGTGGCTTTATCAATCATAGAGATTGAGTATGTTGTTATCATAGAGGAAAGAAAAGAAATGATTTAGTTCTAGCAGTTGCTTGAAGAGTTACGACATAATCAAGAGGAAGGGAAGCTATATAGTGATAGTTAGAGTGTTATACATCTATGAAAGAACTTTGGTTTCTACTTTAGGATGAAGCATATACAACTAAGGTACCATTTTATCAGGAAAACTTTGGAGGAAAAAAAGTTGAAGATGGAGAAGATTCATACTAGTCAGAATCATGCAAACATGATGACCAAGATGGTCACAAGGGAGAAACTAAAGATATGTTTAGTTTCAATTGGCCTTCATAATTGATAGTGAAGGGTTGAGAAACATACTTAGAGTAACTCAGTCTTCAAGTGGGAAGTTATTGTGTTGTGGAGCCTATTTTCAAATTACAATGTATTTTCAAATAATGTACATTTTAAATGTATTTTACACTTTATATATATTCTTGCTAGGGTTCGGGGCCAGGTTGAGCCCTGAGTAGTAGCTCAAGGGTGGTAGCCCTCAAAAATTAGGGGTTTGGGGTAGTAGCCCCCAACAAATGGGGTTTTGAGGGTGGTAGCCCCCAAATTTTTTTTGAACCCCCTTTAATGGGAAACCATTTTGGGTTGATTATTTCCCATGGTTTTGGTACCCATTATTTTGTAACACTGCTTTGTTGATGTATTATGTTTAGATGGATATTTCATAGGAAATACATCATGAGAATAATGGTTTGAGTAGGAAGAAAAAAGTGTGTTAATTTAGGAGGGTTTTTTGAGTGCCACTATGAATAATATTTGTGCATTGTAATTGTAAAGACTGATCTAAGAGTGGTTTATACTCTCGTGGCTTGTAATAGAATTTGAGCAAGTGTTTCTTGGTGGATGTATCCCACATTGGGTTAACCACATTAAATCTAGTCTTTTATTGTGTATTTTATTTTTACATCTCTATTTATATCTATTACTATGATTATGTGAAATTTTTTTGTATCAATTTCTATATTTATTCCTAACAATTGGTATCAGAACTTTAAATTGTATTTACTGAAGTGTTGAATCATAAGAAGGGTTATTAATTCAAGTGGGAGCTATAATTGATGATCATAGATTAAAGGTTGAAAATTTAAAAATATATAACTTTGGTCTATGAAAGATGTAGATGGAGGATTACCTCTATCAAAAGGACCTCCATACTCCACTGGGAGGAAAAGTAAAACAACTAATATGTATGATAAATGAGGCTTGGGAGCTGCTTGATAGGAAATCACTTAGAGGCATTAAGTTATGCCTTGCATCTTTGTTTGTATATAATATATTGTAGGAGAAGGCCATATAAGGTCTCATTAATGCATTAGGTAAGTTATATGAGAAACCCTCTACTTCTAATAAAATATTTTTAATAAAAAAAGTTATTTAATATGAAGATGTCTAAAAATGGTTTAGTTGCTGATCATCTAAATGAATTTAACATGGTTGTGAGTATGTTAAATTTTGTAAAAATTGATTTTGATGATGAAGTTAGGGCTTTGCTTATTTTATGTTCCTTACCAGAGAGTTAGAATAGCCTGGTAATGGTTATAAGCTACTCAATCGCTAATAATGCCAAGTTGAAGTTTAAGGATGTCATAGGAGTAATCTTAGTGAGGAAATAAGATGAAAAATTTTAGGTGATGCTTTGGTGATGGAGAGTAGAGAGATCAAATTCTAGAGGATAAGGAAAGTGTGGAAAATCAAATGGTCCTGGAAGGTCAAATTCAAGGGTTAGGATGGTATGTTGGCACTATGAAAAGACTAGGCATGTGAAGAAGGATTGTTGGTCTCTTAAGAATAAGAACAAAAATTAGGAAGACACCAAGGAGGTGCATGTGGCAATAGGTAATTTTTATCAAGATGCATTAATTCTCTTTATTGACAATATTACTGAGTCTTAGGTTTTAGATTTAGGGACTTCTTTTCATGCTACACCATATAGGCATTATTTTATTGATTATGTTCAAGGGGATTTTGGACATGTTTACCTTTGTGATGATGAGCCTTGTAGCATAGTAGGAAAAGGAAGTGTTCATATCAAGAAGCAGAATGGGAACACCTGGATACTAAAGGATGTTAGGCATATGCCTAAGTTAAGACAAAATTTGGTATCTATAGGATAGTTAGGTAGTGAAGGTTGTATGGTGATATTTATAATAGATTCTTGGAAGGTGACCAAGGGTTATCTTATGGTAGTAAGAGGTAACAAGATTGGTACCCTATATTTATCAATTAGTGTTGATTATTGTAATTTAGTTGCTATAGATGTAGATGCAACTTTGTGGCACAATAGGCTCAGTCACATGAGCCAAAAGGGCATGCAAATTTTGAGCAATTGGTTTCCTAGATTGAAAGGATCTGATTTAGATTTCTGTGAAGACTATGTGTATGGAAAATATAAAAGGGTAAATTTTCTTAAGGTTTGACCTACAAGGAAGGAGAATAAGTTGGAGATGGTTCATTCAGAAGTATGGGGGCTAGCTCAGGTATCTTCTATTAGTGGGTCATCTTATTATGTCATTTTTATTGATGATGTAACTAAGAAAGTTTGGGTGTATGACATTAGGATAAAATCTAATGTGTTTGATATGTTTAAAAGATGGAAAGCCTTGGTTGAAAATGAAATAGGTCTCAAGTTAAAATGTCTCAGGTCAGATAATGGTGGGAAATATTATAGCAATGCAATTTTTTATTACTGTTCAAGGAAAGGAGTTCATAGACAAAGGATGGTTCCAAGAACTTCATAATAGAATGGAGTGTTAGAAAGGATAAACATGACGATCATGGAGCATGATAGGAACATGAGGTTCCATACAAGACTGCCTCTTTAGTTTTGGGTAGAAGCAATAAACACAACTGTATATTTTATAAATAGAGATCTTTCATCTGATTTGGATGGAGGCATACCTAAGGAAGCTTGGTCTGATAAGAAGGTTGATTATTCATTTCTTAGAATATTTGAATGTGAATCCTTCATTCATAATGATAAGGATAGTAGGACCAAGTTAGAGGCTAAGTCTAAAAAATGCACCTTTATTATTTATGGTGAGGATGATTTTGGTTTCTATATTCAGAGTTTTAAGGACAAGAAAATATTTAGGTCGAGGGATGTTGTCTTAAGTCATGTATAAATAGTAGTTTTAGGATAAAAAAGAGGATTCAAAAAAAGAGTACACAGTACTAGAAGACATTGTAGATGATAAAGTGTCCAAATAACTAGTTCAAGCACCTACTCCACAAGAACCCCAAACTCCTATGGTGAGAAGGTCTTCTAGGGTAATAAGGGAACCTAAATGTTTTTCTCCATCTCTTAATTATTTATTACTCACTGACAATGGAGAGCTAGAGTGATTTGAAGAAACAATGCAAGTAGATGTAAGGAAGAGGTGGGAACAAGCTATGGATGAGGAACATCAACCTCTCATGGAAAGTTAGACTTGGGATTTGGTAAACCTACTTGAAGGAAGAAAAGTATTGTAGAACAAGTGAGTGTATAGAGTTAAAGAAGATGATGGAGGTAAGAAAAGTTACAAGGCCCAGTTGGTGGTAAAGGGGTTTGTGTTGGGTCATTTAATGATCTAAAGTTAATTTATTTTATATTGTTAGATTGATATTTAGTTAATATAGTTAGTATTTAATTTACTATTATGCTTTGTTTTAAATAAAATGTTGGTTCACGAGCAAGTTGGTGTGAACCTGTAACCACCTTTGAAAATCCTATAAAGCTTTTAACATGCTTTGTAAATAATGATCCAAGACAATACAATATAATTTTGGTGTGTGAAAAGGATTTTTATCATAATGTAATTTTCATAATTACTTCCTATTCCTAGAGCCTACAGTGGTATCAGAGCCATGGTGTTTGAAGCATGGTGAAAAGCAAGCAAGTGAAAGATGAATTCCAAAAATGGTATGTCAGTAAAAAAAAAATTGTTTGGTTTGTCTAAAGTTTGGAATTTTGAAAAATTATTAAAATATTTATTTTTTAAATAGTTTTCTAGTAATTTGAAAATAAAATATGCCTATGTTTTGCTATTGTATGGCCATATACCTAGAACAACTCTCCATTGACATTGTAGACCTCAGATCATCCATTTTCAATAATATAGAATGATTTAGAAGGTTGTTTCTTTGATCAAACTTTTTTTAAAAGCCTTAAATCAGCCAAAATCTGATGTTATACAACCCATATATACATTTCTACAGCTTTTCTTTCACTTGGTAGTCTCTATGAATTGTAAAAATGGATTCAAACTTGCCTCAATCCATCTATTGAGTTACTAGCATGTTTCTGAGCATCTAAAGATCATTTGTCAATTTAAAAAGATTCTGAGAGTTTTTTTAAGATGAAAATTGCTATTGTACAGCCCACATATGAATTTTTATGACCTTTTCATGCTGGATATATCTGTGATTGAATAGAATGGCTTCTATTTCTTTGGCAATTGATTTGCTCAACATTTGATTTTATTTTGAGTTCTTGAAGATCAAATTATAAAAACCAAAAGCATCTGATATTTTTTAAAACTATAAAATGGAATAGTACAACCCACACATGTAGATGTATGGCCTCCATGATGCCTCCCTGCATCAAAAATCAAATTTACTTAGTCAAAATTCTTTCTAAAAGTCACAAACACTATCCAATGGTGAAAGATTCAATATTCTATTGGTTTTGTATGGCCTAAAGGTTGTAGAAGGAGTCCAATAATCTCTTAGATCAGCCATGGCATTGAAAAACTTTAGCATGGCAATGGAACACTATGGAAAATAAAAGATTTGATATTTATAAAGTTTTTGCTATAGTTTGATCATATCTAGGGTTTGGTGGGTCCTAAAAAAGCTTTATAAAGATTTAGGATTTATTTGAAAAATTTATTTCATGAGAAAAACAATTTTTTTCTCACCCAAGTAATTTATTTTTTATTGTACTAGAGCAAAAACATCAAGTTCATATATAAAATCCTATCTTTGTAAACTTGTAAATGCTCATGGAGCACTCAGATAGCTTAATTTTGTGAAGTGGTTTGAAATGAGGACGTCATGGGTTCAAATATTTCTTTTTGAGAGAATATTCTCTTTTGAAAATCTTTTTGTATTCGTACAAAGACACAAGGGTGTAAGTCATCACTCCTACAAACACTAGTTGTACATATTCTCGTTTGTGAAGGTAGCCATGTGACCAGGCGATCTTCATGGTTTTTGAAATTATGAATACATTGGAATGATAAAATTTATGTTTTGATGCTTCATTATATTATTTTTTCAAATAAATTTATTTCAAATTATGTATCAAGGTGCATTTTTGGTTGAAACTGACACCTTCAAAATGCAAGTTTTTTTTTGTTTCATTATGCTTGTATTTTTGAAGAAAATATAGTCTATCACAAGTCCCAGGATCATTTTTAAAATGGAAGATATTTTGAAGGTAAAGGCAAAACCTCGATAGCATTCCTTACTTTTTTGCATCATGGCTAAAATTGTGAGCCTCATTTCTGACATTGGACACCTAACTCCTAAAAATTATAAAGAATGGTCAATGAACATGGAAAAAACATTAATATTCAAAAAATTATGGGATGTTGTTAAAAAAAAACCAATATTTCCCACTGAAGCCACAAAACTTGCAAAATTTCATAAATATGATAGGTGAGCTCTTGCATTGTTAAAATCCACTTGCAGTGCACAAGTCATAATTCACATTGAAGCTATCAAATTTGAAGCATGGAAAGCTATAAAATAATTGTATGATAAATAACCTACTTATAATAAAATTGATCTCCTTATGCAGTTGCACAATACTAAACTCACTGATGATGAATATGTTTCAAATTAAGTGTCACACATTAAGAACTTAAAATAATAATATGGCACCACTAGTAGAAAAATTGATGATGGAATGCTTAGTTTTATTATTTTTAATGCTATTAGTCCTAGCTATAGATTTTTTTTGTAAATGTTACATATTAGTGATAAGCTTAACAAATTTACTTTTGATTCCATTTGTGAGTTACTTACTTAACATGAGTGATAATTTACAAAGAAGAAAGAATAACCTATTAAAGATGTATATTATATCAAAATAGGAAATCCATTGTATGAGCCTAATAAAGAAAAATAGATAGACTCTCAGAGGCACACTTATAGGCATAAGCATCATTCTGGACATAGGGATCATTCAGGGTTTCATAAAAATAGACATCATTCTATTTCTTCAAAGCATGAGCATCACCACAAACATTCACATGGACACATGCACAAGCACATACATTCTTATTCAAGTTGTTATTCTTCCTCTAGTTCTATTAGATGTGAGACCATATGCTACAATTATGGTGGCATGGGACATCTTTCTACAAAATGTCCTTCTCGATGGAGGTCTTCTCAAAATTGATAGAAGGTAGAAGAAAATATTATTGTTCACTCCAGTCACTCTGGTCATTCTTTTAGTTCCTTTTATGGTTATTCATCAACATATTCTTCTGATGGATAGGATGACTACAAAGTTGCATGCTTCACAACTAATGACTATATCTTTGAAGATAGTGACTCACCCATCTTGTACAAGCTGCTAGGCTCAAGATTGGGATTTGATGTAGTAGCATTTTTTAGCTTGTGTACTTTACTTTTATAGATGTCGTGATGATATGATCTTTGATGTGGAGAATTTTAGTGATTTTTACTAGGTTTATTGTTGCATGGATTCTCACCTCTCATTTGATAGGGGGAGAAGATATTACATATTGGTTTTTTTAATTAGTCATCAGTGATTTATAGTATGAGTTAGCATTATGTTGTTAGCATTGTTAGTGCTGATCAAAGGCTTGTAGGAGATGTTAGCAATTATTGGGCATCAGTTTGAGATGTGTTATACATAGTATAAGGGGTAGTCACTTGTTGGACAAATTCTATGTGAAGATCAGTGTAGTTGGATAGTGTGTGATTATGTTCTACTGTAGTGTGGGGATGATCAAGATGTGATAAGTCTAGAATGCATAGTGTACTAGTTACAGTTATGGGAGAGTCTACTTGGACGACTCATATTTCTTTGCTCTAGTCTTTCTATACCCCTTTGGATCAAGGGGGGGTTTTTTTATGTCATTTAATGATCTAAAGTTAGTTTGTTTTATATTATTAGATTAATATTTAGTTAGTATTTAATTTACTATTATGCTTTGTTTTAAATTAAATTTTGGTTCATGGGAAAGTTGGTTTTAACATGTAACAACTCATGAAAAGCCTATAAAGCTTTTCACATGCTTTGTAAATAATGATCCAAAATAATACAATATAATTTTGGTGTGTGAAAAGTATCTTTATCATAATGTAATTGTCACAATTACTTCCCATTCCTAGAGCTTACGGTTTGCATAGAAGAAGGGAATTGATTTCGATGAGATTTTTCCCCAATGGTAAAGATGACTCCTATTAGGAATGTTCTTGGGATAGTGGTGGTGAAAGACTTGTACTTAGATAAGTTGGATGTGAAGATTGTGTTCCTTCATGGTGCTTTAGAGGAGGACTTGTATATGGAGTAGCCATAGGGATATGAGGTCACAAGAAAGAAGAACATGGTATGCAAATTGAAGAAGAGATTGTATGGCCTGAAACAAGCTCCACAATAATGGTACAAGAAATTTTATAGGTTTATGGAGGAGGGATACTCCAAGTGTCATTCAAACCATTACGTATATATCAAGAAATTTGATGATAGTAATTACATTATCCTTTGTCTGTATGTGGATGACATGTTGGTTGTAGGTAAGAACATGCAAAAAATAAAGGTACTCAAGGAATAACTTAGTAATTCCTTTGCCATGAAGGAATTGGGAACAAAAAAATAAATCCTTGGTATTAGAATAAATTGGGATAGGAAAGAATAAAATCTAAATCTATCTTAGGAAGAATACATAAAAAAGGTCTTGGAGGACTTTAGTATGCAGGATGCTAAATTAGTTGGGACTCCTTTGGTATGTCATTTCAAGTTATCAAAGGAGTAGTGTCCTAAGAAAAAGGAGGAGAGAGTCTAGTCATATGTACCTTACTCATCAGCTATTGGAAGCTTGATGTATGTCATGGTGTGCACGAGGATAGATATTTCCCATGTAGTGGGAGCAGTAAGCAGGTACATGAGTGATCTAGGTAGAGAACACTAGAAGGAAATGAATTAGATCCTTTAGTATTTAAGAGGGACCATGGAGATAGTTTTAAGCTATGGTGGATTGGACACCACTTTGTATGGTTATGTAGTTCAAACATGGTTGGAGATTTAGATAGTAGGAGTACAACATGATATGTATTTATTGTAGATGACACAATGATAAGCTAGATTTCATGACTATAGAAGCTTATGGCTTTGTCAATCACAGAGGTTGAGTATTTTACTTCCATAGAGGCAAGCAAAGAAATGATTTTGTTATAGCATTTGCTTGAATATATGGGGCATAAGTAGGAGGAAGGGAAGATATATACTGATAGTCAGAGTGTTATACATCTAGAAAAAAAATCTGCTTTCCACTCTAGGATGAAGCATATATAACTAAAATACCATTTTATCAAGATAGCTTTGGAAGAAGAGAAGTTGAAGCTGGAGAATATTCATACCAATCAGAATCATGTGGATATGATAACCAAGGTGGTCACAAGGGAGAAGCTAAAGATATGTTAAGTTTCGATTGGCCTTCACAATTGATAGTGAAGGGTTGAGAAGCCTAATCAGAGGAAATCAGTCTCCAAGTGGGAGATTGTTGTGTTGTGGATCCTATTTTCAAATTATAATCTATTTTCAAATATTATACATTTTAAATGTACTATACATTCTATATGTATTCTTATAAAGGTTCGAGGCCTAACTAGGCCTTGGGTAGGGGTTTGAGGGAGTCATCCCTTGAAAATTAGGGGTTTACAGGTGGCATCCCCCAAGTAGACATTTTTCCACCTATGACAAATGAGGGTTTAGGTGTGGTATCCCCCCAAAAAAAATTTGGACCCCCTTTAATGGGAAACCATTTTGGGTTGATTTTTTCCCATGGTTTTGGTACCCGTTATTTTGTAACACCATTTTGTTAATGTATTATGTTTAGATGGATATTTAGTAGGTAATACATCATGAGAATAAGGGTTTGAGTAGGAATAATAGAGTGTGTGAATTCAAGTGCAAATTTTGGAGGGTTTTTTGAACATCGCTCCAAATAATCTTTGTGCATTATAATTATGAAGACTAATTTGAGAGTGGTTTATACTCTATGGCTTGTAATAGAATTTGAGCAAGTGTTTCTTGGTGGATGTATCCCATATTAGGTGAACCACATTAAATCTAGTATTTTGTTATGCATTTTATTTCTATTCTTTTTACATCTCTATTTATATTTATTATTGTGATTCTATTAAATTATTATGCATCAATTTTTGTATTTATTCCTAATACACAAGAGGAAGTGGACTCCCTCTTTAAGGGACTAGTTTTGGAGGTTCCTAAAAACCACCCACCCAAACACCTCAACCAAACATGGTATAATATGAGATGAGATAACACTTACCTGAATATCAAGGGGTGAAAAATGCATCAGAGCATATCCACAAGTGTAAATTGATTTAGAGGGTGCAAGGTATCACATATTCTAAACATAAGGCCATATAGTTTGTAACTACACTCTTAATGTGCATGCATAAGTAATACCAAAAGTTTGACCCTAAAAAAGTGGTGGTTAACTTTGATCAGCTCAAAATAGCCTTCTTTTAGGAGTTCAACATTCTATAATTTGAGCAATAGAGTATAGCAGTGTTGAAGGACATAAAGTAAGGACTTATAGAGAACATTTGTGAGTATGATGCAAGGTTTAAAACTTTTCTATCTAAACTATCCTTTGAAATTAACACTTTCCAACATGGACAATGGTTTTTTGGAGGACAATTACTACCTTTTCAATGAACCTTGTCACAATGGACCTTTACTAGCCCATGTGAGGCCTTGAAAGCTATTCTCTGTATTAAAGTAGTTGGAAGCATTGACACTAGGATTATTCCACTTATGGAGGACTAAATAGCCTCAATGGCATCATGTCTAGAAAATTTAATAATTAATAATGCACATGAGATAAAAGTTGGTGTCTGGTGTATCGACTATGAAACTAAAGGACATACAAGGAGTAACTGCCCATACAAGAACATTCACATGATACTTAAACAAAATTATGAAATCTACCATAAGGAGCATGATGTTCACTCTTTTCCTATTTTATAATAGGATATGCACACTAAAATGTCTAAGTATTTTAAAATTTGTGATGCTTACACTCATGAATCCAATGACTACCAATTCATTAGTGATATCTATGAAGCTCAAGCATGTGGCACGTGTCAAACCTCAATCGCTAATACTCAAGATAATGGTGGTTACCATGGAAAAAAGAGAGGACAAGGATGAGGAGGTGGTTGGTTTCCACCTATAACCTATTACAAATATGTATCTCCAAACCACTATCAAAGGGATTGCCCTGAGTACCTGATGTGCACATTTAAAAAAAAGGACCATTGGCTAGAAGAGTGTCCTAATCTATATGAGGCTATCACCAAAAATTTAAATGAAAATGGCACTGATATGATTCAAATCGATAAACCATAATGGCATACACACCTAACCATCCATATAATTCAACAAATAAACATTACCACTAGAGTGGGGAATAGATCCAGTCGATAGTTAGTCTAATCAAGAAGGTATAATGTGAAGAACTATGAACTAGATAGTACCATAATATTCAATATAAAAAATATATACTTTAGGATATGATGGCACTCATATCAAAAATTTAAGGTGAGATTCAATTCCTCTAAGATAAATATGTAATGTAGTATGTTGTTGTGTAATAGGAAGCTAAACTTCAACTTGTGACATGGGATGACTTTCAAGAACTATGTAAACAAATGTTTGATGTAGATATTGTCCCTCAGCTCAACACATGGCTTAAGAGTCAAGCTCGAATACTAAATGAATTTCACCCTCACATCATTTAACAAAGTGAAGACCACTGCTTAAATCATGCCCAACATCAAGACACTCATAGTTTGTCTATAACCCCAAAATATAGAGAAATATTGGTTAACACTGTCATTGATGAATGGGTAATTAAGGAAATTTTATTGGATACCAGTGTCAAATTTAATGTCCTCACCAAGGATGTTTGATGTGAAATGCCTATTCTAGTGCTACAACCTTCACCTCATGTTTTACTAATAATAAATAGGACTCACGCTCACCTAATTAGGGTCCCCAAGAATTCCATAGTTGACATACTTGGAGTACCATTAAAAGTAGATTTTGAGGTTATAGAGTTAGTTGAAGCTAATGATTACCTAGCCTTACTAGGAAGGCCTTGGTGCTATGAGAATAATGAAGACTTGAGATTTAAAACATGCTACATTAGTTTTGAGAACACTGATCATCACATGTAATACCACTAGATCAAGCACAAGGACCCCCTTATATAGAACTCATCAATGTTGATGAAGATATTAACCACTTATTTAATGTCACTACCTAGAATGATGAGCAACATGATCCAATCCCAGATGGTTTTCTATGGTGGATAGATACCAAGTCTATTTCTGACACTACAAGCAGTGTTTATAATTGTTGGGCATATGGTGACTATGATCTCATTGGGAAAGTATGTAGCACTATCAATATTCATGAGAACCTCCCACACCCACTCCATGTAAACATCACAAATTTTTTCACCTCATGGGTTTAGTAATAAGAGGGCTGCTAACAGGACCACTGCTAGAAAGACTTTATGAAGCCCCATGGTCCCAAGGATAAATGGAGGTATGTGAATTTTTCCAACATCTAAAAGAGTTATATGGTACCAAAAATGATTGGATGAGGTCATTAGATCACCTTTTTGATGGCACCATCAAAAGATGGTGGCATACCCATAAAGAGTGCCTTTTGTACTAATATCAAGTATGATCTTCTCTACACCATAGATTCCATTATGATAATAAGGTCAGGAGAACAATTAGCTATAATAATATACAAGCACCTAAACCTCATATTGAAGCTTGTGAGACAATATGGAGAAATAAGAAAACATACTTACCAAATTACCTATGGGTACATGCATTAAATAGGACCTTACACACATGGGCACAATCCCGGTATATTCATGAAGATCAACACATGAGAACTAGGTTCCAGTAGTTATTAAAATAAAATAGGACATCAACACTCTCATATTACTCACCAAAGATGGACTTTTGCCTCACTCTCTAGGCCATGCATGAAGCAACTCTTAGAAACCCAAGTCCTATAGAAGACCACTTTTGGAATATTCATCAAGAAATCAAGGAACCTTTACACTTATTCACTAAGCTTTCAACACATCTAGTTCCTACACCTACCCTGGTTCCTGATGAAGAATGATGAGAAGAGATTCACTTGGGAAAGGAAAAACTCATCTTTCAAGTAGATGAAGGTAAAGGATCTACTTCACTTGACCCTTTGACCAACCTTTTAGATTTTTATATAAGAATTGGTACATGAACTATTCAGGACATAAGTATTCAAATGGATAACCCCTATCATGGACCTATTCAAATTATTTAATGTAACATTAGTATGGAACAAGAACTAAAGATGGATATAGTATGAAACTATTAGACTGATATAAATATTACACAAATATTTGAGTTATTGAAAAATGACAAGATGTTTTCCCAAGGAGTTATATAAAAATGAAGCGAGTCCACATATATTTAAGGAAGATGCACATAAAACTAGTTGATGGTGCTCGACCAATGAAAAAATGACCATATAGGATGAATCTTAGTTTCTGGGCATGCGTTAAAGAGGAGATTGATAGTATGTTCCACACCAAAGTAATAACTCCCATTGCTAAATCTAATTAGGCCAGCCCCATGGTGATTAGTATCAAAATTCATATATGTATCTGTATCTATGTGGACTATCAAGTGCTCAATGCATCTTATGTGATAGATCCCTTTCCAATACCATTCATGAAGGAAATCCTTAAAGGTGTTTCTAGTTGTAAAGTATACTCCTTTATAGATGGACTCTTAGGGTACCATCAAGTCTAAATAGCTAAGGAATACTAGCCTAAAATAACATTCACCATTGAATGGGCATCATTTTCATATATTTTTATGCTCTTCAGATTAAAAAATGCTCAAGCAGTGTTCTCATGCATAACAATTGAAGCCTTTAAAGACTTCATTCATAAGTTCCTCCAAGTTTATTTGGATGATTGGATAGCATATGGTTTGGTCAAGGACCATTTTGTTACTCTTAGACTCATGCTTGAGTGATGTCAAGTGCTGTAAATATCCTTAAACTTGAAGAAGTGCCTATTTGTGACACCTTTTGGTGTGTTCTTGGGGCATATCATTTGTAAGGAAGGAATCTTGGTGAACCTAATGAAGGTATTTGTGATTCTTCACCTACTAGCACCCAAGACTCAAGTGAGGTGCATGCCTTCTTAGGGAACATGGGTTATTATAGAAAATTCATTCATAGATATGCCATGATTACCACACCCCTAGAAGAACTTTTAAAGCACATTTAGCAGTTCATATGGACTAATTATTGTAAGGAAACCTTTGTAGCACTCAAATAAAAGCTGGTCACTACTATTCTATAGTTCCCTAATTAGACAAAGCTATTTCATGTCTATGTGGATGCATCTAGTATGTTTGTTGGTGCAATCTTTCCATAATTAGGTGATGATCACCTGGATCACCCCATTTACTTTGTCAATAGGAAGCTCACACTAGCTGAATGAACTATACTACCATAGAATATAAAGCCTTGTCAATGGTTTATGCCCGATAAAATTTCTAATAGTATCATTTAACCACTCCATTTATTTTCTATATAAATCATGAGGCTTTAAAGTACCTAGTTAATAAACCAATGTTGCATGGGAGGATTTGATGCTAGATTGTGCTATTCCAAGAATTCCAATTTGTCATAATGGTGAAACTTGGGAAGGCTAACTATGGACCTAACCACTTGTCCCAGATTGAGAAAAGAGAACCCCTATGTACCATTGAGGATGAACTTCTTGATGTATAACTCTTTTGAGTTGCATGGGAATTGAAAGAATTAGAAGATATTGTTATATTTTTAAACACTAGATCCATGCCTAAGTCTCTCACCTCACACGAGAAAAATCAAGTTGTGGTTCATTTCGCACCCTTTCAACTCATAGCAAGTGATCTTTAAAAAATAGACCATGATGAGGTGTTTTGCCATTATGTAATACAACATGATCACCTTGATGTAATTTATGAAGTTCACAAAGGTATTATAGGTGGATATTGTACTAGAGAGGCTATCACACATAAGGTTTTACTAGCTAGGACTTTGGTGGCCAACTTTATTTCAAGATACGAAGGAATATGTTAGGCAATGTGATATCTGCCAATGCATAAGTAAACCTAAAAAAAGAGATGTTATGCCTTTATGACCCATCCCTTCTCAAGAACCTTTGAAAAGTGGGCTATTAATTTTGTGGGGCCCATAACCCTAGTAGGATGATTAATAGGTTCTTGATACATCATTATAGTAACTAACTACCTTACACATTGGGATGAAGTAACATTGACAAAGGAATATATTGTAGTTACTAATATGTGGTTCATCTGAGAGAACATCATAACATGGTTTGGGTATCCCCTGAGATTCACTAGTGATCAAGGAACCCACTTTTTGAATGAAACCATTTTCATCTTGTTGGTCGAGTTCATGATCATGCATCATAAGACAACACCATACCACCTGTAGGCTAATAGAACTATTGAAGCTTTTAATAAGATCCTAGATACCACTTTAACAAAAAATTATAATGTTGGTCATATTTAATAGGATGATAGGGTTTCTACAGTACTTTAGGCATACTAAACTACCTACAAGCACCTAAATAAAAGCATGCCATTCAACTTGTTGGATGGCAAAGAAGTAGTGATCCTAGTAGAGTTCTAGATGCCATCCCTTTGTATTACATGTGTAAGATAACTGGATGATGAGGCATCCTTGAAAGTGTGTTTGGATATCTTAATATAATTAGATGAGACATGATTCCTTACTCATTGGAGCCAGGATGTAGAGAAACACAAGTAGAAGGCATAGCACGGTCACCATATAAAGAACAAGATTTTTTCTCTAGGTATGAAGGTCTTGTTGTATGACTCTAAGTTTGTGTACCACCCTGGAAAGCTCTGCATCCATTATGATGGTTTGTACAAAGAATGGATAATCAGTTCCTCCTAGGACACTATAATGGAAGTCAGCTTTGATCATATTTCATGTTAGAATAACCAAACTTTTGTAATCAATAAGATTTATACCATTAGCTTAGGATTTACATCTTTCAATAAAAGCACTACCTTTATTGTGCACAATTTTTTCTTTGTTATAATATTTGTTATTTCATGGATGACTAAGAATTGTTTTAGTGTGGGCTAAGGAGTCATGCATGAAAGGTTAAAAATAAAAAGCATGCTAATGGCACAATGGGATAACATTATTAAGGAATTAATTGCATAAGGAAAGGTTTGAAATATGATGGCTATTAAAAGATACACATTTATGCTACGAAATGATAGGGAAAAGGAAGGAATTAACAAGGATAAACACCCCCCATAGAGCCTATAAATAGGTAAGTTAAATTCATTTTATGATTTTCATTGCATTGATTCTCGAATTACCAAGAGCCAAGAATGAATGATGAACTAAATCCAAAGAGCAAGTGATCGCACTAGAGCCAAACTAATCAAATCCTAAGTAGAGAAAACTTTTTATATCCTTGGTGAGACATGTAGGTTGTTACCAAGTTGAAGAGAGATATTCTAACTCCACATTGGTGGAAAGAACTAGTAATTTTTAAAGTTTTAGGTTATAGGTCTGCCATTAATGAAGTGTTTAAGATTAAAAATCTAAATTATTTTGTATACAACCACGTATTCATTTGAGAATGTGGGACAACCATGTGTTAACCTTCTAGCTCCTCGAAAGGTAATGTGGCCTAAGAAAAAGGCCAAGAGACCTAAAATTTATTTACTATACCAGAAGAAGAAGAGGTGAGTGGAGGAGACTGGTTCCCCATTAGAGAAAATACTCCTATATAACAAGAGAAACTCCTAGGAGAACAAGTATAGAGTGCATAATGAGAAGCAAGAAAACACATAGAAGTAGAAGGGGAAAAGATGGTGAAGAAAGGAAAGTAGGTGTAGATGTTGGTGGTGTAAAAGGCCCCAACGTCTCCACCTCCATCTTTATTGATAGAAGAGATGTAATACCTATATTTAGTATTATACATGAAGAAATAGGTATCCAAAGTATTAATAGCCACTATCTTTGATTATAACCACTGCTAACTAGGAAATGAAGTTGAACTCTAGAATGACTACTAGGTTAAGACCATTAACACAAAAAATCAAGTGGTTTATGACTTAAACATCAAAAACTAGTTAGATGCCACATGACTCATCTAACTCTTTGATTTGCATTATTTTGGTAAACCTATAGAGGTAGTACAGTTCATCCTTTCATGCATCTATGAGGACTATATCTAATTCACTGGGCATAGCATGAAGATCACTCTTGAGATAATTAGCAAAGTCATAGGACTATAGTGATTGGGGTTGAGTGTGATCAATGACTTGGCCAACATGTAAGAGATATAGAAGACCACCATAACACTAATGTATCAAAATTAGGGGCACATGAAGCACATCAAGAACTTGTAAGATCTATCTCTCTGAGTCACAGTGTGGATCATTTATACCAAGATCAGAGGAACTAATCATTGGAAGGAGGTGGACATGACACACCTTTATATTGCTTACCAAGTCTCATAGGGACTAAAGTAAAACTAGTCCCTATACTTTATCTAAAAAATAATTAAAGATGTGGAGAGGGCCCATCAAATGCCCAAGTATAGGTTCTCCTAGTGATTAATCCTCCTATTGATGGATTTTAATGAGATTGGAGTGCCAGACTACAATTCAAGTGCATTGAAGTGGGTTCACCCTCCCACTCATAAGTCCCCTATCAAGCACTATAAGGCATTTACTTACCCCTAGCATATCACCCTCTAAAATAAGATAAATATGAGGTATCAATTTGATGGGATGAAGGCACCATTCAGAAATGAGTGGTGCATTCTAAAGGACTTACCCCTAGCTACAGATCAATCATAGTTCACTATAAAGTAGCATTTTTCCATCATGTAGATCTACATGAATCCATTAGGAGAGCTTTCAGCATGGCTCAAACTACCCTATGCCTTCTCTACATGGTACTTCATAGAATCCATTAATTAGATACATGATGTGCAACCAATCATTTTGTAGCAAGAGAGGATTAACATGGAGATTCACACCCTCTAAAAACCTTATGTATATCTAAGTAAGAAGGCCTATGTGGAGAGGCTAGAAATGGACTTGACCAACATACAAGTCAAATAGACTTTGATTGGGGAGAAACCTCATAGACTATTCTACATGCTTCATCCCCATATGAATCCATAGAGTGGAGACCCTAAGGAAAGACTCCCCTAAATGCTGCACTTAAAGAATAAAAAGTGATCAGATGTGGGTGCAAGTACAAGTGGGCACCAGGCCCCCTAGAAGAGGTAAAGGATGACAAAGGTGAAAACCTCTAGACATATTTCTTCCCATCCCTTTGTGCTTCCTCCACCTCCACATTATCCTTCACCTTCACCACCTCATCCATCTCCATCCCCTCCCCATACTTCTCCATCCCCTTCTCACTTTATGCCTCTACACTCATATATTACCGACCCTTCATCCCCTCACCTTACTCCTTCGCTTTCTCCACCTTCTCCACCTTCACCTCTACCTTCTTCCCCACCTTCTCCACCCCTACCACCATCTCCCCCAAGTACCACTACCACAAGAACTACCTCACAGTATCCTCCAAGACAAGAACCCTAGTAAGAGTCTCCTTATGTACAGATCCATAGCTTAGAATCAGATTCAGAGAAAAGTCCTTCCCTAGTGCAAGGGAAGGGCACATTTGATGATTCCCTACTTGATACTGAAACATAATACAATGAAGAGGAGGATGGTGTGGAAGATAGTGACATGGCCACTGGTGATCATTAGGAGGCCAAACTTGAATGGAACCCCAATAAGGGAATGGAAATATTTGAGTCAGGATAGAAAGATGCAGGAATGGTGACCACTATGCAAGAACATTACTAGTACAACATAGAGGATAGATGAATTTATCTTTGGACACACTTCCACCCAAGGAAGTAACTCCTAAGACTAGGAAACATGTGTCCTTCTTTCTTGACATGTATAATAAGGAGCATGAGTTTGAGCTCCCACTAGACAACATCTCTTTAGGCCTAGATGTTCCAGTGCTACCAGAATTAATGAAGGTTGATCCACAAAATCTCACCCCATTGATAGCCAGTACTACATTTTTTAAACTTGGCATGGAAATAATACACTAAAAAAAATTGTCTAATTTTGATGCATGCATGGTAGAAAGAAAACATGACAAGGTAGTAGATATGTATAATAAAGTGCTTTCTGAGAAGTAGGAACTTGTCAAAGAAGTGCCCACAATGAAAAAAAGGATCTAAAATGCCACAAAGGCAAAAGTAAGGGTTTTAAAAATTTAAAAAAAAATTGAAATAATATCTAACATTACAGATGGTGTAGCTCTAGATGGGGATGCCATTAGAAAACTAGAGACCTTATGTGAACTACTGCTCAATAAATATAAGTAGTGACCCACGTTAAGAGATGATGGGATAGAAATAGTTGAACAATTCACCATAACCATTGACATCTAAAAGCACACCATAGAGAGAGTTAGGGAAATTATCCCCATTTTAGAGAACATTTTTGTATGGTTTACATGCCCTAATAAAGTCTTGGAGGTTTGGCTCCAAGATGAAGAGGTCTTGAGCTAGTAGTTGACTAATGCTATAGTCCAAATAAAATACTACACCAAGTGTTCAAAGGTATTTAAGGATATAAAAATGATGGAAGATACCATTAATAACTATCATCAACAACTAAATACAAATTTTGTATCCATTTGAGGATAGGTTGATAAGGAGGTGTCTACACCAAAATACGTCCATAAGGATGCTATCATATCCCTGAATAAACAAGTAAAAAAGACCAGTGAGACTTCAAACTAACTCAAGGAGTTGAAAGCATCAAAAGATGCCATTAAAGGAATAATTATGAGGGTTCTTGATGTATTGTCCCATTAGGATAATCTAAAAATGAAACTTAATTAGAAGGGGCCCAAATTTTTAAATATGCTAGTGTAACTTAGTTTGGGATGGACTAAGGGCATAGTGTGTGGTGATGTTGGCCCCAAAAAGTTTGAATGTCCTATTTTGGTGTGAAATCGACATGGTGTGGAAGGACCATGGCATGGGAAGACCATGGCACGTGATTACCAGGTGTAGGAGCACTATGGTGTAGGACTTATTAGGTGAAAGAGGATAATGGTGCAAGAGGATAATGGTGTAGAAGGGATCAATGCAAGAGGACCCAATCAAATGAGAACAAGTCATAGAGAACCTGAGAATGTTGGACTCAAAATTTAAGTATAAGACTAGGGGAGCATGTGAGAAGTGAGAATATTTATAATAGTTATTTATATGGGATACTTCAACCTTTTACTTTGGAGGTTTTTCACCAACCCATAAGGAAAAAACACATGGCCACCAATATATAACATATAACGAGGATTTAGGGGGTGTAGGGACCTAGGTCTTTAGGTAGAACTTATTGTAAGTGATATGAATCTTAGTCTATTGAGAGTCTATGAATAATTCACTCATAACATTAATAATTGTAACACATGGTCAAGGAAAAACAAGTATAAATACCCATGTTGTAATCTATTTCAAGGTTGATCTTTTGAAGAATATATGTTGAAGCTTTATCCCTTTATTCATTATGCATAATATTTGAGATATCAAAGTTTGCTAATTTATGTCTTGAATGATGAAAAATGCTAAGTGTTAAACTTGGACGTGAGTTATTTCTTAATCTCTTGTTACAGGTATCTTTTTATTTTCTAAAGTCACTAATGATAGACAATGATGGTGATATGTGTAATAATAATAATAATAACCAAATCTAGAACTAGAAGGATCAAGGTAGAATATTTATGTTGTTATATAACCTTGGTTTGAACTTGCACAAAGAGAAAGGTATGAACAATCAAATAATACTGTGTTACAAAACCTTTGAGAACTAATATTTCATTGTGCACTTTGGGTGAGTGCGCGAGACCTAAATCTCACATGATAGGGTAAAACATTAGCTTAGTGGGATAGACTTTAGCACCAGAGCTAGAATTAACTAAAATACCCCAACACTAACCATCCTTGACATAATATATATATATGGAATTTGTAGGAGGTTTACCTATGTCACAAATAAAATATGATTATGTATATGTGGTTATGGATAGGTTCAACAAAATTTATATTTTGGTTCCTTGTACTAAATAGGTTATAGGTGAGGATACTTCAAATTTATTCTTCAAGAATGTTTGGATCCATTTTGTGTTACCCACTTCTATTATATATGATCATGATGCTTTATTTGTTGGTGAGTTATGGTCAGCTTTGTGGGACTTGATAGATACTAAGCTAAAAAAAGCACAACCTTTCATCTACAAATTGATGGACAAAGATAAGTGGTCAACTGAACAATGGTATATTTACTTAGGGGGTATTGTTTAAACATCCTAAATTATGGGATGAAAATTTATATTATGTGCAATATTATTATAACCATGATTTACATTCTTCTACTATAAATTCTCCTTTTGAGAATTGTTTTGGTTATTTGCCTGTCTCCTTTGGACTTCTTCTTTGAAAAAGAATCTAACTTAGTGGTGAATGGAAACAGTGATGCTGAGAAGGCTAAAAAGTTCATTCATAGAATTTAGATGATTTAGAAAGATGTTCAAGAATAGTTGGAGAAGAGCCAAGCTAAATATAAGGCTAGGCATGACAAACACAAAGTTGATCACCAATTCAATGTGGATGATCAATTTTGGCTTCACATCATCAAGGAAAGACTAAAACATGAAGGTAGAAAATTAAAACCAATCAGGTATGGTCCTTTTAGGATTTTGGAAAAGATTGGTACAAATACTTTTTGATTATATTTGCCTTCTTGTATGCAGATTTATTTAGTGGTTAATGTGAAAAAATTGAAATTGTATGAACCTCCTATGATCATGGATCAAAATGAGGGTATTCAAGTTCCTAATGATGATGATTTTGCTTCTGAGTCTCTTCATGAGTTGCAGGAAGGTGTATTATTAACAAGAAAACCAGAACTACACGAAGGGGTGATACATAATATCTTTGTGTTGGTTTGAAAGGGATGCATCTGAATAAGGAAAAATGGATGGAAATTGGAAAAGTGAGGGAAAAATAACCTCACCTTGTTGATAATTAAATCAACTTTTGAAGGTCCAAAATTTCTCAGTGGGGAGGAATGATCTGGGGGATTTCCACCCAATGATTCTGATCAGTTTACAAGGATGATATGGTAATGTGGTAAAATAAATATATATAGGGAGATTAAAATATTTTCTCTTTATATTTTAATTAATTATTTATGTTACAGATACAAATGTGGCATTATTTGGCCAATAATGCCACACCTCCACCCATAATCCTTTAATTAATTTTGAAAAATTGCCACCAATATATATATATATATATATATATATATATATATATATATATATATATATATCCATTAAGATATTTTATTATTTCTTAATATCCCATAAAGTAATAATCTATACCAAGCTCTTTTTAAAATGGATATTATTATCCATAATAATAATAATCTTTATTGTAAAAAAGCAAACAAACTACATGACATGGTGTTTGAGTTTCACTTTGTCTTGGCTTATGCATGAACAAGACTTATCAAGAACATCCTTCAAAGAAAGGAATGGTAGTATCTAAACATGAGCATGGTTGCATGTTTATTAAACTCAAGTGTTTTATTTTATGTGGTGTTATAAAAAAAGATTGGCATTGGTATATGGTGTTGCATTTGGTAAAAAATAGTTGGTGCCAATAAACTAATCTCTCCATACAAGGCATTAAACAACCCTTCTCCACATGTAGTGTGGACTACAAAGATAGCACCAACTAACTACCACATTGGAATAAAATATGAATGGTAATAAAAGCCAATGCATTTTACATTTCCAACCAACATTTTATCTTGGCATTAAATTTTGGTAGCTTGCCATGGTTTACTATCAATGCATCTATTTTACTCTATGAGTTACAATCTTTACTTAGCATCGAAAAACCACATGGGCAGCACATGGCAAGCCTATTTTGGCTTGTGCTTATCACAAAAAAAAATCTAGCACTAAACATCATGCCATTCTTGGCATTGATCAGTTATCTACATAAAGGCATGAGCTTTCAATGTTATGAAAACATACGATTGTATATCTAAAATGGAACATCAACCTAGAAAATAATGCGTAATTTGTCATTTATGGAAAAATAATTTGGGGTTGTTATAATAAGTAAATAATAATTATTCTCAATGAATATGTGAAAGCTGAGGAAATACCAGAAATCCAATGCTATGTTATTGAACCAAAACCCCAATTTTAGAAAATGGTTAGTGGCCGACTAATGCCAAGGAGGCATTGAGAAATATATAAATGTAGGTGGTTTTACAAGGTTATTAAGGTTTTGGCACAAAGCAATGACTTTACATAGAGGAAATTTGTAGAGAGAGATTTATCTGGTTCATAGAGGTAACAAGAACCTTAAGAGGTTTATTTTGATTGTCCAGACATATATTTGGTACAAAAGTATATTATTTTTACTTAGAGAGATCTTTTAATCATTCTCAAAGAATTATTAATAGATCAAAACACTCATAAAGTAGACTCGAGGATGTAGCCATTTGGTGAACCCCATAAACAAATTTTATGTCATTTTTTTAAAATTTCCTGTTTGTAATTAGAAATTCTTTCAATTTCCTTTATTAAATTACAAAAGTTTTATAAATTCATTATTTTAGATTTACTTAAATGGAAATTGAAAATTAAATATTCAATTTTTATTTCAATCTAATTAGACTATAAAAACTTTTATAACTTGGATTTTTGGATCAAAGGATCATTTCGATGTGGTACATATTGATCTATGTGGACCCTTGCCTAATTCTTTCCAAGGATTCAAGTAATTTTAGTTGTTCATTAGTGATATATCTCTCAAGACATGGGTGTTCTTTGTGAATAAGAAGAGTGAAGCCTTCATTCATTTTAAGGTCTTATACCAGTTTGTTGTCACCCAGTTAGGGAGGTCTCTTTGACTCCACTCATATCGAGGGGAGAATTCACATCAAATGAATTCTTGGCATTCCTGAAGTAACATGATATCAAATAACACCTGACTACTCTCTATACATCATAACATAATGGAATAGTGGAGTGACTTAATCATTTAACCATGAAGATGGTTGATTGCATGCTTTCCACTACAAAGTTGGATGCACCATTTTGGGTTGAAGTAGTTTAGATAGCTATATATCTTCTCGATATGGCACCTACAAATATATTTCATGATAAGATGTCAGAAGAGGTATGGAGGGGTCATAAACCTTTGATCTCTCATTGTTGGAAATATTGTCATTGATGTCAAAGGTCTAGAATTATTGGTGATAAAGGCCCCATTGCATTTAATGATGTTTATAATAGTTATATCTTGGGTAATGTGTGTTAATATTTATTGAATATTAATGAATATATTTTTGGTTGCATATAAGACAAAAGAAGGGCCCATGGAGAAGTCAAAGAGTCATGGGGTAAAGACCAAAGAACAATGGGACACATTTTCCCATGAAGAGTCATCTTGGGGAATTCCAAGAGTCACCAAGTGAAGACAAAAGAGAAAGGGCGAAATTTATCATGAAGGGACACTTTGAGGAATACGAAAAGTCACCAAGATAAGGACAAAAGAGGAAATGACATTTTTGCATATGAAGGGTCACCACATGACTTTTCAAATGCAAGGATATTAAGGGTCATGCAAGTTTGGCACCATTTTCCATGAGGATTGAAGGGTCACAAAGGGGGAAGGCCAAAGGTCATTTGGAAAGCTATAAATAAAGGCTTGAGAAGGCATTTGTAATATGTGAGAGAGATTTTTTATTTGAGATGGTAATATCTAGCTTAGAAGAGCAATGGGAGATAGAGTATGATTTGTATTTGTTATATCTAGCTTAGAAGAGCAAAGGTGAGAGAGGAAAGAGATATTGTAATGAACTATCATTTGTTGAGAAAGAAACATTGAGATATAGTTGTGTGGTATACACAAAGGGGTTGGTGTTCATGAATTATTTCTATGTTGGTGCTCAATAAAGGGGTTAGTGCTCCTGTGGGTTGGTTCTCATGAATTGTTGTTGTGTTGGTTCTCAAAAAAGGGGTTGGTGCTCCTGTGGGTTGGTGCTCATGAATAGTTATTATTTTAGTGCTCAGCAAGGGGTTAGTGCTCCTACAAGTTGGTGCTTTAAAATATTATTGTTTGAGTTGGTGTTCATTCATATACTTGATATTTTTCTCCATGGTTTTTCTCACATTGGGTTTCCATGTTAAATCTGGTGTGTATCTCTATCTTGTGTAGTGTTTATTGTTTCAATTTTATTGCATATCTTGAATGTTTGGTTAAGTGTAATTTGATTAAGGTAAAGTTTTATAAGATATATAATATATTGATTCACCCCCCCTCTTAGTATATCTTGTGCTTAAAAATTGGTATCAGAGCAGGTTCCTTTTGAAAAAAATTATAGCTTGAAGGTAGATCGGGAAAGCATGATGGCTAGATCACATGAAGAATTTTCTACAAACAAGGCACCTTTGTTTGATGTGATGAATTATGATTTTTGAAGCATAATAATGAGGAATTATTTGATGGCCCTTGGATTCGACATATGGCAAGCAGTGGTGGAGGAATATGAAGATCCACAGACACTTGTAATTACTCTAGTAGAAAAGAAGGCAAGCGAATGTAATGCTAAAGCTTTAAATGCTATTTTATGTGGTTTATGTGAATCTGAATTTACTAAAGTTATGCAATGCAAATCTAATCATGAAAATTGGGTAAAACTTGATAATATTTATAAAGGTGATGGAAAGGTTCAACAAAATAAGCTTCAGACTTTTAGAAGACAGTTTGAAAGTTTGAAGATGGAAGAAAAAGAAGATATAACAAGTTATCTTTTGTGAGTTGATCAAGTAGTAAATCAGATTCAAGGTCTTGGAGAAATGTTGGATGAGTCAATGATGGTACAAAAAGTTTTGAGATCTCTACCAATGAGATATGATGCAAATGTCTCAACAATCGAGAGATGAATTTAGCCAAGCTAAATATGGATGAGCTTCATGGTATACTCATGTCATATGAGATGCAGATTGAACAAGATAAACCCTCAAAGAGAGAAGTGGCTTTCAAGACATCAAATAAAGAGAAAGCTAATATTCAAGAATCAATTGATAGTTCTATTGATGATGAAGATGACAATGGAGCTCTTTTCATTTGCAAGCCGAAAAGGGGAATAGGTAAATATCAAGGAAAATTGCCTTTTAAATGTTTTAATTGTGGAAAGATTGGACATTATTTAGCTAAATGCCTAAATAAGGGAATGATGATGATGATGATGATGATGATGATGATGAAGAAGAAGAAGGAAATTCTACATAAAATAAGAATTTCTAAGGTAAATTCAAGAAGGAATTTGAGAAGAAGAGCCTATATTCTAAAGATCCTAGCTCAGTCGAAGATAGTGGAGTCAGCAATTTAGAAGAAGAAGAGATTATATTAATGGCCATACATAAAGATGCCTCTACAAGAAAAAGTATAGATGATCAAGAAGAGGAAGAAGAGTTTGAAGCTGAAGTGAATCTAGAAGGAGAACTCATTTGTGCCTTAGAAGAGTTAGAAGCTATTGAGAAGAAGAATCGAAGATTAAAGCGTCAGATTAAGAAAAATGAAAAAGAGTCCAAGGAAATAATTGATGATCTAACAACACACTTGGAAGAAGCCAAGAAGAATGAAGAAGGTCTAACATCATAGTTTCAAAAAGTAAGAAAAGAATGTGAAGGATGTTATTGAAATTGCCTCTTTAAAAGAAGATATTGAGAAAGTAGTCAATGATAAAGTAGTTAGTGATTCAAAATTTGAGGATAGCAGTAACATATTGAATAAGATATTAGAAATTCAAAAGGAAAATTTAGATAAGATAGGTATCATATTTGAAAAGAAAAAGAGCTATGTTGAATCTCTTACAAAAGAGGAAACAAAAAGGGAAGAAGTGAAGAATACAGAGGACATTTCAAATAAAGAAGGCTCGAGGGAACAAAGCTACAAAAGGCAATTAGGTTAGAGATATATAGATAGGTCTTATTTTTATTTTTATTGTAATGGATATGGTCACAAGAAATTAGAATGTTAGAAAAGAGCTAAAATTTTTAGAAATAAGAAGGAAAATCATGTAGAGTCAAGCAGAAGCTACAACTCTTTTGCTCCTCTATCAAGCTTTGGTGAAGAGGACATAATATGTTACAAATGTAACAACTTATGACACATAGCTCGGTACTGTAGAAGCATGCTTGAGTCAATCAAGAAGGATTAGAGTTTTATATCTCCATTCATCAAGAAGAAGATTCAGACATGTTCATGGCAGAAGAAACAACCTAAAGATTCTATGATGGTTCAGATAGCTTTGCATGTAAGAAATGAAGATCAGCCATGGCTAGTTGATAGTGGATGTTTGAGGCATATGACAGGAGATAAGAGTAATTTTATAACTCTAAAGAAGATCAATGGTGGCATAGTTAAATTTGGAGATAAAACCACTGCCAAGATATCTAGAAAAGGTACTTTGAGTTTGGATAATGGTAGAACCAAGACTAAGAATGTTTTGTATGTAAAAGGTCTTAAGCATAATCTATTGAGTGTAATTCAAATATGTGATCAGGGATACACATTAAAGTTTCATGTAGAAGGTTATGAGATTAGAAGAAAAGATTTAAATGAGTTGATTGTAAATGCTCAAAGGACAAGCAACAATTTATATGTATTGTCAGATATCTTCTCAAAGGCACGATCAAAGGACACATTCAAGGATTTTCGAGAGGAGTTGGGAGTGATTTCTATTACTTCCTACCATTGAGGTTCAACATCAGTTGAGGGAGAGCTAAGTGTTAGCTCCAGGAAGGCTCTTTTCCATTGATGTCAAAGGGGGAAAATAAAAGGTATAGGTATAGGTGCAAAAATAGGTACAAGGAATAGGTACAAGTTGCTACAGTAAGGGGGAGTTACTGTATATTTTTTAGATGACAATATGTGTAGGATTTAGGATGTGGTGGTTTTAGGATTGAGGTTGCCATCAATGACAAAGGAGGAGATTATTGTAAATATTGTCATTGATGTCAAAGGTCTAACATTATTGGTGATAATGGCCCCATTGCATTTAATTATGTTTATAATAGTTATATCTTGGGTAATGTGTGTTAATATTTATTTAATACTAACTAATATATTTTTGGTTGCATATAAGATAAAAGAAAGGCCCATGGAGAAGTCAAAGAGTCATGGGGTAAAGACAAAAGAAGAATGGGATGCATTTTCCCATGAAGAGTCATCTTGGGGAATTCCAAGAGTCACCAAGTGAAGACAAAAGAGGAAGGGCACAATTTCTCATGAAGGGACACTTTGAGGAATATGAAAAGTCACCAAGATAAGGACAAAAGAGGAAAGGACATTTTTGCTTATGAAGGGTCACCACATGACTTTTCAAATGCAAGGATATGAAGGGTCATGCAATTTTGACACCATTTTCCATGAGGATTGAAGGGTCACAAAGGGGGAAGGCCAAAGGTCATTTGTAAAGCTATAAATAAAGGCTTGAGAAGCCATTTGTAATATGTGAGAGAGAATTTTTATTTGAGATAGTAATATCTAGATTAGAAGAGCAATGGGAGATAGAATATGATTTATATTTGTTATATCTAGCTTAGAAGAGCAAAGGTGAGAGAGGAAAGAGATATTGTAATGAAATATCATTTGTTGAGATAACAAAATTGAGAGATAGTTGTGTGGTATAAACAAAGGGGTTGGTGATCCTATGGGTTGGTGCTAATGAATTATTGTTGTGTTGGTTCTCAGCAAAGGGGTTGGTGCTCCTGTGGGTTAGTGCTCATGAATTTTTGTTATGTTGGTGCTCAGCAAAGGGGTTGGTGCTCATGAATTTTTGCTGTGTTGGTGCTCAGTAAAGGGGTTGGTGCTCCTGTGGGTTGGTGCTCACAAATAGTCAATGTGTTGGTGCTCAACAAAGGGGTTAGTGCTCTTGAAAGTTGGTGCTTGTGAATATTATTGTTTGAGTTGGTGCTCATTCATATACTTTAGATTGTTCTCCATGGTTTTTCCCACATTGGGTTTCCATGTTAAATCTGGCGTCTCTCTCTATCTTGTGTGGTGTTTATTGTTTCAGTTTTATTGCATATCTTGAATGTTTTGTTAAGTGGAATTTGATTAAGGGAAAGTTTTATAAGATATATGATATACTGATTAACCCCCCCTCTCAGTATATCCCATGCTTAACACTCATCTTATATTATTTGGTTGTACATATTATATGCATATCCCTACTAAATGAGGAAGAATATTGAACCAAAAACACTCTAATGCCTTCTATTAGGGTATAATACTACCTCAAAATCATATCATATAATAAATCTTGAGATAAAGAAGATATATGAAAGTTGAGATGTGGTTTGTGATGAGTCATCATTTGACTCATTACCATAGAAAGAGTTAGAACATACCACCTCACATAAACTGTTCCCAAAGTTAGATGATGAAAATGAAGAACCTTGTCATAAAGAAGTTGAGCTACAAAGAGAATTATTCATTGATCTTGGAAATTTGTAAGACAATTATTCATCGAATCAACAATAACATTGACATCCATCATGGGTAGAAATCACTATCAAGGAATCCTACCTGAAATCTAATCTAGATACTTCATCAAGAGTTCAGACTAGAAGATAGGAGAGATAGGAAGTTAATCTCACGCTGATGAATTCAATAGTTAACACTAAACCAAAGATAATTCATGAAGATTTATGCAAATCATGGTGGAATAAGGCCATGGATGTTGAATACAATTCCCTCATAAAAAATGGGATGTGGGAACTTGTTGATCTACCTATAGAAAATAAATACATTAGCTTCAAGTGAATTTTCAATACAATTACAAGGCATATATATCTATCAACTAATATAAATCATGAATTATTGTAAAAGGATATGCTTAGTAAGAAGTAATTGGCTATGAGGAGACCTTTGTACCCACTACTAAGATCAAGACCATCAGAGTTGTTTGTGTACTCAAAGCACAAAAGGGATGAAAGCTTTAGCATATGGACATGAAAAGTTCATTCTTGAATGGTGATCTCAAAGAAGAAGTGTACATGACCCAACTAGAAGGCTTCATTGATGAACATCCACATAAGGTATGTCATCTTTAAGTCACTTTATGGACTTAATCAAGTACTAAGGGCATGGTACATTAATATTGATGATCATTTATTGTAGCATAGATTCATTCATATCCCCTTAAATACTAATTTGTATATCTATAAGGTAGGCACAAAGATTATCATTCTAGTTTTATATGTGGATGATCTTGTGATCACAGGAAGTTCAGATGATCTTGTTGAAGAATTAAATAATGACTTGAAAAAATCTTTCAACATGAAAACTTTGGGGGTACTTCATTATTGTCTTAGCTTAGAAATATGGCAAAAGAAGAATCATATTTTTGTCTCACAGATGAAATATGCCAAGATCCTCGAGAAATACAAGATGACAGATTGTAAACCAATTTCAACTTCAATGGAGAAAGGTTTGTAACTATCCTAATTTTAGGAGTCACCTCAGGTAGATGAAACTCACTATAGGAAGCTTGTTGGAAGTCTCATTTACTTAGATTATACTAGACTAAACATATGCTTTGCTATCAACTATCTTTCAAGATTCGTGTAAAAGTCAAAGAAGTATCATTAGGTTGTATCAAGTCATGTTTTTAGATATATATGAGGTAAAATTGATTATGGTTTGGAATACAAAAAGAACTCAATTTTTTTCTTGCAGTGTTACACATACTCAGATTATACTAGATCTATTGATGACAAGAAATTAACCTCAAGGTATATTTTTCATCTCAAATCTGGACCAATTTTATGGATAAGAAGCAATTTATAATTGCTCTCTCATCCATATAATCAAAATATCATGCCACATAAGGAACTATGCGTGAGACAATTTGTTTATGTCATATTCTATCTGACATAAACATTTATGAAGATTAGCCACCAATTCCTTTTTGTGATAATTAGGGTGTGTTAAAGCTTGTCAAGAATCTAGTATTTCATGAGAGGACTATAGATACTAGAATAACATGAATGATGGTTCTAGATGTTGAACTAACCCTTAGACCACTTTAGGACCCTTAGGGACTATCCCACAACCTATTGATCGTTAACCTAAGTTAGATTGTCTAGTTTTAACTATTTAAAACTTTGACCTACTGACCACCGATGGTTACCCTAACCATCGATGGTTAGGTTTGACCATTGATGATCATCCTTTAACTACCTGAATAGTTAACTCCAGTCAAATCTAGTTTTTTTTATATTTTGCTTGTCTAACTTGTATGTGAGCTAATACATGTGAAAGCTAAATTTATACAACCCCTTGATACCTTGTTGAACTATTTATCTCACCTCTCCTTTCCTCCTATAAAAAGAGAGGAGGAGGAGGTGAAATGGATCATCAATCGACATCCATAATCAAAGCAAACTAGTGAAGCATAAAGTGTGATAGAGATCCAAAGTGATACCATCCATTGAACAATAACCAAGTATCATTACTATGCCAAAATTACTGCATACTCCACCAACAAGTTTTTCAAGCAACTACCTCAACCATTTTTAGATCAATAACCAACAAGCTAAGTATCTATTTTTAGTAATTAGTTGTTTTGTTCCTCTTACAACCAACCTCTGACCCAAACCCATTTTCTATAATTCCATTTTGTAACCTTATCAAATTAATTTCTTGAACCAAACCAAAATCACAGTAACCATTGATGGTTGCCAACCACCAATGGTCACCCTAACCACCAATGATCACCCCAACCATCGATGGTCACCTTGTGGAAAATAAACAATAAACTATTTTCACCCACTAGACCTCAACCAAATCCAACTTTATGCCTTTTTTCTTGATCACTATAGAGAGGATTACAAAGAAAGTTAGTCAAGAATTAGTAAATATATCATGAAAATGCATTAAAAACATAATAAAACTTATCCTATTTATTCATGTAGGGTTTGATACTGATAATGAAAGACAAATGAAAGAAAGCAAGAAAATTATACCTTCCCAAGTGAATCCACCATATAAGAGCAACTCAAAAACATGTTCTCCTCTTGATCAAACATCCTTGTCTTCATCAATAATGGTGAAAAACTCCTTCAATGTCTCAAGAATTATTTGCATAACCTAGGCTCAAAGTAGATGAAATATTTAATCTAGGATATCAAATGAAGCTTGCTAATGAAACACAATGATCAACACAAAGGGTTATGGAGACTATTTTACATTATAAAATTGCACAAATCAAGCTTTAAAATGATGTTCATGGCTCTTCTATTTATATATTTTCAAAATGGTTTAGAGTCAATCATGACTACCCATCTCAAGATTGAGATGTGTGGTCATAGATTAATCTAATATTTAGAATTAAATCCATAAATATCCTCATAATGATTTAGGATAAAGAGGCATGGGAGACCCATAATCCTAATATTTTATGCATTTATGCCTTATGGATGCCACCCTATGATATGATGTCATTAGGTTATGTAGTTAATATAAATCAATTTCCATAAATGAAATATCCAAAAAGCTTTATATAATTATTACTTAAGCTCTTAATTTGGATTATCTTAAACAAGATTAATCAAGTTTATTGCAAATCTTTAGAAATTGGTTCTCAATTAATCAAAATGGTCAAAAAGTCATATTATTGGGTTATAATTTGACTCAAGAGTAATTAGAATGTGATGTTAGATGTGTTATAACTATATTCCCATTTAGGATGTTGCTGACACAAAATAACAAAGGCACGTGACGTGTACTAACGAATTAGAAGAAAAGAGTGATCCAAAGCATAAAAGGCAAAATCATCATTTTGACTCAAAATAAATTAATCAAAGTTAGGTATTTGATAAAATACATTGCCTCATTTATAGATAAATTAGCCTAAATCAACATTTTTAAATGACAAGCTTGAACTATTTAGCGTGTTTTATGGATTTTAGCCTAAAATGTGTATTTGAGTTCAATTTGAGTAAAATTGACAATTTCAACACAAATGGTGTTAGGAATTGGATGTCTACATTTTGCCCCTATTTGAGAAGGGGTAGCGAGACATTTAGGGGAAGCAACATATTTATAAAAAAAAAGAGTTGTCAAGAAGAAATTAGAATAGACCCATGATGACCCCTCGAGAGGACATACTAGGATGAAAGAGAAGGATGGACTCTCAAAAAGAGAGTGTGAGAGATTAACCCATGGAATATATCACATTTAGATGAGATAATGCTTAAACACATGATTACCATCAATGATAAAAATATAATTAGAGGTATAATAGGCCCCAAAGATGGGTGGAATGGGAAAGATATAATCTATAAATGTAAGGGACACACTTTAAACATATCTAATTTTAGAGTACAAGCTACGTGCTTATGACATTGATCAATCTTGAGATAAGATGCACAATAAAATATTTCCATCATGAGCATTAGTGTGGAGAGCCTAGAATTAGAGGAAAAGAAAATGTGGTCTCCAAAGAAAAGATAATAAAATGTGCCCCAGTAGAGCAAATGTGATCTGATAAAATAGTTTTGCCCCACTAGAGCAAATTTTGATCATTGATAAAGAATAAATAATGGTTTGAACCTATAGATATGATTTGATTTTGATATTATTCAGATGTTGTGCCCCAATGTGGGCAATTTGAAAGTAAAATAGCTCAAGGATATAACCTAAAAGATAGGTTAAAGTGAGTGGATGTAAATGTACATGCGATGGTGTAATGGCTTAGAAAGCCACATAAAATCTAGTGTATGAGAATACACAAAGTGATGAAAGAGATGAAAATAAGAATGAAAGATAATAGAGATAAACTTAATAGAAATTGAGCACTACCTACATAGTCTAGTAAGACCTCAAGCTGATGTAGTTCTCCTAGGATGTGGGATAGAATGGAATGAGTGATGAATAAAACTGACCAAGAATTGATTAGACTCATAATGTATGTGAAGAGATGCACATACAAACATAGAGTCGAGTGCTAAAATACATGATACCTAGATGCCTATTTTTATATTATGAGCCTAGATTATGCATATTATTAAAAACTATTCATCAGAGTGATGTTGACATGAAGACTTTGAAACCTAAGCATAAAGTGTCTGCTATAGCAAAATAAATTAGACATCATAAGTATGAATAACTTATAATGACATAATATTCCAATTGCATTGATCTGATTCAAATGTGAATACCTATAACTAAGGATAATGGTATAACAATAACCAAAACCAGAGTTACAACTATTTATATTTAAACAATAAAGCGAAGACAAAGAAAAAGATAAACATAAATGAACCTAACTTAAAATCAAGATATGATAAAATAAAAATTCAAGTAAGAACATGAATGTTTAAAAACAAAACAAGAACAACTTAATAACATGAGACCAAGATATAAATAATTGATATCTATATGGACCATCAAAATGTTCCTAGAAAAAAATAAAGCAAGATCAAACAGGACCTCAAAAGAACAAATAAAAAAACATACACAATCCAAAATGTTTTTGGAGTTTTCGAATGTTTTATGAATGTTTTTGTAAATTTCTAAGTATCTCAACTCGATTGAGGATTAAGAGACACATAATGGTCTAACTCATGAAACAGCGAGAGTACACCAACTTAAAATGCTCATAATATTATGAGAGTGTATAATAAGAGGGACCAATTTGACCTCAACATTAATGAAGAATGACCTACATAGCCCCAAAATAATCCTAAGTTATATTAATTATGCCCACACAAAATGTGATGAAAAACTGACTAGGTCACAAAAAGTTCATAAATAAAGGTGAATGATAAGATAAATGATAATAGTAATGACCAGATGATATGATAATGCATGATAAAAAGGAATTATACCTAAGTTTCCCATAGGTAGTTATAATTAGGAAATAATTTCATAATTTTGATTTGTGCAAAGATGGTTATACTTATGGGTACTAAAACAATATTGATTTACCCATAGGTAGTTATAATTAGTGATACCAAATAAGATGATAGATGAAAGATAACATGCCAAATCAAATGTCACACTACTACCATAAACTATCATTCAATGTGGAATTCTAAAATTATTGAAACTGGATCATAATCCCTCCATAAAAAATGTAGGATGAACCAAAGGAACCAAGATTAAAATGGGATCAGTAAGATGACTAAAATCAAGCCTTGGTCAATAGTAAAGAAATGGTATAATAAAAATGTTATAATGAAATGATCAGAAGACAATTGGCTATAATGGAAACAATGTTTACCCCAAGTGATGATTATCTTAGATTGCTTATAAAATAATGAGAGCGTAGGCTTAGGTTACTAACAAAATGGTGAGAGCATTCAAACTTAGAATAATTGTTCAAAAAATGGTGAGAGCATAAAGAAGGTGACCAAGCTAACCTCAATATAAACTGAGTGTTGCCTACATAGTCCTAAAGGACCTCAAATTAATATAGTTCAAATAACATGGTAAATAGAACACAATTGTATAATAATGCCTAAAAATGGTTATAGGATTACCCCCAAGAGATGAGGCATGGTAATTGGAAAATTGAAAAATGGTTTTGGTGCTCTTGTTGATAGGGAGATACATGTCCTAGTCAATATGTGAGACAACGAAAATGATTAGTTATAAAAATTTCTATCCAACACCCTTTCAAAAAATCTATTCTATCAAGAACTTGTTGCCGATCTAGATCTCAATAATGTGTTTGTGATCTTTTTTAGTAATTGATTCTATTTTCTTTAAATGCCAAGACAAGATATCCTTATAGCCTTGATAAAAGAAAGTGTTTCTAGTGATAAATGATGTAAGTGGGTAATGAATAGGTGGATGATAATGGAATACATAATGGATGGGAAACAAATGAAGATCAGGACTTTTAGTCACATGTAATGTTGTTGATGCCAGATTCAACATAATTTTGGTTATGGTGGGGCTGAAGACCTCTGAAGATGCTCTCGATAGGACCACCAATTTTTTTTGTTATTTAATCTTGAGAGTAGTTACCATTTGATTATGTTGTAGATTGTAAGTTATTTTTATTTGATCTTTGATATTGTCTTTAGTATGTAGTGAAGAACTAATGTGCTCATTTATTGGTACCTCGATTAGGTTTTCACCAATGAATTTGTTCTAATCATCCCAAAGCACTTTTGAGATGGTTTCATGAAGAGATGTTGACATTTGACTTTGATTATCTTCTATCACTTTCAAAAAGGCTTTGCTAAAAGATTCTAAGTTTGATCTTTACTTATCCCCTAACGCCTTTGAAAATGTTTCACTAAGAGATTGTCCTTCTTCTGAATGAATGTGGTATTCATCTTACTGCTATTTTATAAATGGTATGTCACCATGGATGTAGTTTAATAATTTGTGATTTTATCAATTCCAATCAATATTTTTTGGAGGTAGAATTTCAATATAATGGTTATATTAAGGATAATAATAATGGGATTATGAAAACCAACACAATCCTCATAGAAAACACTAGAACTTATGTCAATGTTGAAGTAATCATCCTTAAAAATGATAAAAGGATAATAAATATATTAAAACTGATCCACAAGGCAATTATAACCAATGTTGTAACAACCATGACTATAATCTATTTTTGAAGTTGATTCTGATGCAAGGGACTCTAACTCCAATGTCACAATTGATGTTGATTTTGGTTCTAATGCTAAATATGATGTTGGTTAAAAAATAGAACTTGACTATAATTCTAATTCTTCATCTGATATGGTTGTTTTAATAATGTTTTATTGAATGTTGAATGTTTGAAAAGTAATGGATTGTGATGGCATAATGGGCTCAATAAAAATTGATTCATCTTGCAAGGGTTCAACATAGACTGGCTCATCTAAGTGAATCCCCTAAAAGAGAGGGTAATACTCAAGGGATGACTTGACATTATCATGTCTTTCAAAGTGAGACTCCTCAATGAGTGGGAAAAAATTAAGAGACAACTCTGTAGATATTGGCTTGTCAAGGAGATGAGGCTATTTAAAAATATGCAAAATATGAATAGGTAACTTATCATAGGTTGACTTGTCACAAATGGATGTTTCAACAATAACATTTTGGTTTTTTTTCACAATTGGTTGAAAAATATCAGCTTTAAACATATTATGATCCTCATAATATGGCCCTTGAATAGGTAATGGTTCATGTTTTGGTTTAGCAGGAACAATGGTTTATGGTTCAATAATGGACTCTCCAAAAATTGGATTATTGACAAAGGGATAAAAAATAATTAGTTCGTAAAATTGAGGTTCTTCAATGATAGGTTCATCAAAAACTAGTGATGGTCAAAGAATAATAACAACTAGATGCTTCATAGTTTGGTTACTCATGCAAACTGAATGAGGAGGTCCTAAAATGGTAGCGTCCACATGAAATTTATTGTATAGCTTGATTTCTCACATGAGATTTAGTATAGAAGGATGAGGATGGCATGAAATAAATGACATGAATGTGATTGGTTTTTAATAGATAGGACCAAAGAAGGCAACATCCTTGAACAAGATAAAGTGCTCATGTCCATCGAAAAAATTCTCCACCTTGAAACTAAGGTCACAAGAAACCTTATTACAAGTGTACCTTAGTGTCATTTCTTAAAAAGAGTCTTCTCAATATTTAGAAAGATTTAGACAATGTTTTACAAATGTTTAAACAAGATATGAATTTTGATCATTTTCTAAACAAATGACTAAGGCACCCAAGAGACTATAAAAGGAGGGTGGCTTAGAACCACACATAATTAGAAGAATGTGTTCATGAATTTAATCAAACTTTGGTAAAGTTTAAATTGTATTTATTGGAAGAGGGTATGATAACTCAAAAATCTAAGGTGAAAACTAGTACACCAAAGCCTAGATTTTTGTGATACGTCAATATCGTAAAAACTAGTTCAACTTCGACGAGTTGCTACTAGAAAATTAGAATAAATCCCTTCAAATCATGAAGAAGACAATGCAAACTAAGAAACACATTACGTAAAAACATGAAATAATTCCTAAGTATAAAGCTAAAATCAAATGGGTAGCACAACACCACCACATGGTGATAATATAAAATATGTTCTAGGACTCAAAGTGCGAATGATGCATAAGATGACTTGAGTTTGCCAAAGACGATAATGTGATGATGAGTGTATAAACAGATCTCATTTAAAAAAATAGAAAATTGAACCCAAGTTAAAATAAGTTTGATATGAAAATGGTGAACCGAATTTAACACATCAACTCTTAGAACTTAGAAAGGTTCAATTTTGAATGTGAATTATCAATGAAAGACTTAAGAAAATTTGGAAAATGATTTAGACTCAAATGGGCAACATAGTTGTACCAATTAGACCAATGATGACATAATGTTTATGATGACAAATTTGAACAAGGAAAAGATTGATTTTCATTTAGACATCATAATGCCCCCTTGTTCAATAAATTTTTGGATAATGTGTTTGGTTATGATGTTTATGTTAATAATCATTTTTGACCCAAAACAAGACTAAGTAATCTAAGACAAAGATAGATCAACTAACTAATTGCCTTAAATCCTAAATTGATAAGGTATGGCAAAGGGGGGTTAACTAAACTAACAAGTTTTTAAACATTCTAGATGGATCAATTACACAATGACTTTCATACCAAATGATGCAAAAGAAGTGCACTTTAATTGGGTGTCTATAGCACTTGGCTTGTTACAAAAAGGTCTTTCCCTTTTTTCAACCACTAAATCCATGTCTTACTCAGTGTAGTGCAATATTTAATGTACAAATACACCATGGTGCTTAACCCCAATACTAAAAGGTGGTTTAATCACTCAAACCTCTGATCCTAGTGGGGGTGATGAAATTGATTCTAGGAGATGAAACCTTGAGTCAAAGTTTCCCTATAGAACTTGTGGGAGCTAATGAAGTCCACATCACAAGCCAAGATGCAATGAAATAAATGACTAAGTGAAAGAGATTTAAAGGTTGCTTCTACGTCACTCAAGCCATGCAGGTCCTTGAAGAGAGCCTTCACAACTTCCTTTTCATGCCTTTGACTAAGGAACTTTACAATAAGGATGGTGGTTTTGATTATAAAAGTTCCGTAAAGGGGACGGATGGAAGAACATACATGCATAATCCTTATTTTTGTCAAACAAAACTAATTAAGCATCTATTGAATACAAACTTTGACAAATGTGTTTAATTTTAAACCACCTAAATTGAAATGTGTGGTGATGTTCTTTTGACCCTTTGGTCTCAATTTTAAAAAAATTGAAAAGAAAACCAAAAAAAATAATTAATAAAACACCCTAAAAAGATCCTTTAAACACCAAAATGAAGGATTCCTAATTCATTTTAGACATCCAAATGAAGTGTGAAAAGGACTTATTTAGCTTGTTTTTGCACTTGGTTGGGTAGATCTTGCAATAAAATAACTAGCACTTCCCTTAGCTTTGAAGCTAATTTAGTTTGAAATAATTGAATTGGGAAAATGAGGTCTCAGTTTTTGGTTTTTGGAGAAAACATAGTGATCGGCACTGGTCACCCTGACTATTGCCGATTGTGTTCTGAGTAATTATGTCGACTGACACCGGTTATACTAACCATTGACAATTTATTTGTCGACTCGAGGGCATCAACATTATTATAAAAGATCACTTTTTAGTTTTATTAGCACAAGATTGATAAATGAAAATATGTTAAATCAAAATTAAAACCAAATCAGAGACTTAAAAATGGATTTATCCCTTATAAACTTGATTTTTCTTAAAACTTTTTAGAGAATTAAGATTTTTTAACAAAAACTTTAACAACCCTAAATTAGTATAAAAACTCTAAAAGGAAGATTTTAGATCATGCTTTGGCTCTAATAAAAGACTTAAATCCTATAATTTGTTAGAAACAAAGTGAAAGAATGCTTAAAATGACAAAAATTAATAGGTTTTCTCCTACATCCCAATCAGCGGCAGTCTACAAAACTGGTGATAATTACTATGTGACTATGTGTCTATAAAATCATGGGAAAACAAGTATAAAAAATATTTTAAAGGAATTTTTAATGACAAAAATGGAATTCTAAAAATGTCAGTGTCTTCCTTGCATAGAGAGGGATGCATGATCCCACCGAGTGTGCCAAAATGTAGAGAGGATCACAAAAAAAGTTAGTTAAGCATTAGTCAAAAAATCATGAAAAATGCATTAAAGACATAACAAAACTTAGCCTATCTATTCATGTGGGGTTTTTTAATGATAATGAAAGACAAATAAAATAAATAAAGAAACCTATACCTTCCCAAGTGAATCCACCATCGAAGAGCCACTCAAAAACATGTTCTCCCCTTGATCAAGCATCCTTGTCTTCATCAACAATGGTGGGAAACTCCTCCAATGTCTCAAGAATTCTTTGCATAACCTAGGCTCAAAGTAGATGAAATCTCTAATCTAGCCTATCAAATGAAGTTTGATAATGAAACAAAATCATCAACACAAAGGGTTTTAGAGATAATTTAACATTATAACATTGTATAAATCAAGCTTAAAAATGATGTTCATGGCTCTTCTATTTATATACTTTCAAAATGATTCAGGATCAACCATGACCGTCCATCTCAAGATTGAGATGTGTGGCCATGTATTAATCTAATATTTGGAATAAAATCTGTAAATATCCTCATAATTATTTAGGATAAAGATGCATTAAAAAGGCATGAGAGACCCATAATCCTAATATTTTATCCATTTATGGCTTCTCAATGTCATCCCATGAAATGATGTCATTAAGTGATGCAATTAATAGAAATCAATTTCCATAAATGAAATATCCAAAAATTTCCATGGAATACTTACTTAAGCTCTTAATTTGGATTAATTATCTTAAACAAGATTAATCAAGTTTAGTGCAAATCTTTGGAAATTGGCCCTCAATTAATCAAAATGGTCAAAAAGTCATATTACTAGATTATAATTTGACTTGAGAAAAATCAGAAGGTGATGTTAGATGTGTTAGAACTATATTCCCATTTAGGATGTTACTAACACAAAATAACACAGGTACATGATGTGTATTGATGAATTTGAAAAAAAGAGTGATCCAAAGCACAAAAGGCAAAATCGTCATTTTGACTCAAAATAAATTGATCAAAGTTAAGTACCCCATTAAATTTATTACCCCATTTAGGTATAAATTATCCAAATTTGACACTTTTAAATGATAAGTTCAAACTATTTAGCACATTTTATGGATTTTAGCCTAAAATATGCATTTGAGTGTAATTTGAGTAAAATTGATAATTTCAACTCAAATGGTGTTAGGAATTGGATGTCTACACACAGAACCTCACCCTATTTTATGGATCACATATGATTCATTTGGTATTAATATCAATCTATTTATTTATATAATTACTTAAATTCATCCATTCATTTATCAAGGGCTTCTTATATTTCATATCAATATCTTCTGTTATTTATGTAAGTACTTTATCTTTTGCTTTCAGAATTTAATTGTTTAAAAGTGTGGATTGATAGCCTCCAAGGAAGATCATTCTCCTTATATATATATATATATTTCTAGGTATTCCACCCTACTATCTAACTAATCAACAACTTTTTAGTGCTTTCTTATTTGCAGGTCATTCCTCCCAAGTGAAAGAGGAGTATCTACAACTGTCTGGATCAATGCATGCATCATATCAGGTTTTTCTACCACACCCTTCTCAAGTTTCTTCTCTCTTTCTTATAAATAATATAAATAAAAATTCATTGAAATTTTTTGACATTCCCAGTGGGACCCTTAAGTCTTTCTTGGGTTCATAGTTGCATCTAGTTACTTTTTCTTCTTATCTTTCTGCTTATACAACAAAATCAAAATTTTATTTTGGGTTTAAAATTAACTAAATCCATTATTTTCTTACTTATTTTAACTCACATAGTTTAATTAATCAAGTGAATTAATCATAATTTCATATTATCACACACACAAGACTAAACCACTTACACTTAATTAAGCATACAACTATTGACATAAGGCCCAACTAGGATTTCATTACCTAGCAGTCACCTTTCTTGACCATCCTACTTAGATTTCGTCACTAAGGGGGGGACCAACTCAACTCTCTGATTGAGTATAATCTCTGGTAATCGGTATATTTTGGATAAGCACCCAACACCCTTATTGTTATGGTGTGTGAAGTGAGGGGGTAGGCCCCAATATCAAGCCATGTAATTGATTTCCAACACAAATCCATTTTAGATCCTAAACACAACCTGAAACCAACCATAGACTTATTTTATAGTACTCTTTCTACAATTCAAGTTGAGTCACATTATTCTCAAATTGTAAGGCATAAGCCACAAGAGAGACTAAAAAGAACTTTAGGATGTAACGTGTTTTAGTGTGTGTTTCATTTCCTTGACTTTTTATTATTTTATGTTTGTTTGAGTTGTGAGATTGCTTACATATTCTTTTTCTTATCTACATGGTTTTAACCAGGCAACAACTAAGAAACTAAGCAAACCAAGATCTAACTCCTAATCATTCATCTTCCTCCTCTCCTTCAACCATAGAGTACATTTCAGATGTAGAGAGCTCTCCGCATCCTTTAAGGAGTCCTACCATCCCTTGTATGGTTTCCCAAGATGATAAAATTTTTGACACCTTTTTAGATAACAACCCTTTATCCCATCAACATTACCTTAACACTATATCTCACTATATCTCCACTTTGGTTTTGCTTGTTAACGCTTCTTATGAAATGTCATCCCACCTTATGGGTGACACTTCTATTGTCACCATTTCCACCCAACCTTTAGTCACCTAGGCATCATCCTCTACCAATAACCCTACTGATACCACCATCCAAAACCAATCCACTTAACTAAGTAACACGCATGAGCTTTCTTCCCCAATTAATAACCCTTCTAGTATAAGAGTAACCCAACCTTTGGGCACCAACACTTCCCTTATAGTAGGATTACCCTCTATTGGTATCACCATCATTTCTCTCATTTCCAACCTACCTACCTCCACCCCATTTCATAGCTTGGTGGTTACCATACCCTCTACCCTTCCACCTATTAGTACAAAAGTTACCACTTATCCTCTATCTACTAACCCAACCATACCTCATACCCAACCTATGTTGATCTCTCAATAGGTGAATATTTCATAAAATCTGAGCTACATCCCAAACCCACAAGGTTATTTACCTCTACCTTCCACCCAACCACCTATCTCCACGTATTCATATGTGGCATCATTCCAACCACCCATGTCCACATACCAATATGTGGTAGCTTCTCAACCCCTCACTAGCTATCCATATGTTGCACCTACCCAAACCCAACATAATCTACCCTACAACTACAAGGGTGCACAATCATAAACCAACCTTGTCAAAATGTTAATGGACAAAATGACTACTCTGGAGTCATCCATTTTTTGAGATCATAATATTTTATCATATGACTAGATCTATAATAAACCAATTCATCCATCCATCCCCATCCAACCCTATCCTCCTCAATGGGAACTTCCAAAATTTTCAAAGTTTCAAAGTAAAGAAGACACTGAACAACATCTAAGAGCATTTAGACATTCATGATATATGATTTCTTATGATGATGCTCTCCTTCTCCGTACCTTCCCCATGTCTCTATCAAGTCCAACACTAGATCGGTACAATTCTATTACAAAGCACTCCCTCTTTTCTTCTACCCAACTAGTTCAAATTTTCTTAGACCAGTTTTCCATAAACATCTCTAATAAAGTCTCTGTCACTGATCTTTACTCCATTCATCAATTTGATGATGAATCCATTGCTGACTTTGTATCTCATTGGGGAAGATTGATAAATCAACTCTCTTTCTCCTTGCCCTAACCTGAACTGATTAAACTCTTTGTTTGAGCTTGTGCCAAACACATCTCCTTTACTTTGTGGGTTCAAAGTTTTAGGACCTTTGATGAAGCTTTCAACATGACATGAAAACTAGAAAACAAAGCTATTGATGAGGGGAAACTGAAATTGAGAAATAAGAATTCCACCTTCAAATCAAATGAGACCCCCTCTTCCAAACCTAATGATCAAACTAACACTAAATTTAAAAACAAAGGAATCACAAATGCTTTTATCCTTAAGACCACTCATCTACCTATTGTTAACCAACCTAAATCCTCAAATTATTTCAATCAAAACACTATAAGTCCAAATCATAACAACCAAAAACAATTTACTCCACTAGGGGAGTCATGCTTCAATCTTGGAAAAGTTGTTGAAATCAAATATCATACAACTACCACTGATCAAACCTCTATATCAATTCAATTCCTATTATCTTATACCTAGTTAGTATAAGGAGAATGAATTGTGGGCCTTTCACCATGTCATTAGGCATGATGTTAGTAGTTGTAATACCTTTAATAACATTATCCAAAGCCTCATCAATAAGGGGTAAGTTGTGTTGGATAACCCCAATACACCCTAAAATCAAGCATTTGACATCTTTATACAACCATTTCCTAACCATGCCCCTTCCATGAATAATTAAAATAATCAAGCAAAATCCTCTCACAACCATGAAGTCCATACCATTAATGGAGTACTTAGTCAACCCATTACTAAGGGAGCCATTAACAAAACCACCTTTCCTTCCCCTCCACTTATTGATGTAGTGGAGTCACCCTCCATTCCCATGAAAAATGAAACCCAGGAAATAAAAACCCCTCTATCTTTTTTACCCATTTAGGTATTTGAGCCACCAACCCAATATTTGTAAGGTATACCAAAGGAAGAAGTCATTACAACCATCTCCTTATCTTCCATCATACAATAGTCCTCTCTTCCTTTGGAAAACATCCTTAAAGAAGAAATCACTCTACCTACCTCTCCCATATGAGACTCATCTTCCCAAACCTTTAGATCCTTTGATTTAGGAAAAGAGTGATGTAGCCACTTATCTCTCTCCACCCATGGGTTTGAACTTTGAGCTCAGTATCAAAGGAATCAAACCCATCTATAGACCTTTCTCTAAATTGGTTCAAAACTTGGACTACTTATCCCAACTTAACATAAATAATGCCACATTTTGGCATCCTTTCAGGTTTCCTTACCAAACCAAGCAAGAACCTCCAACCACAACTATCATCCCAACCTTTTATTCCCAATATCAAACCTACTTTCACCATAACTAAGCCATTATAAATCTCTAACAACTAAACCATACTTGAACTATCTGAAATGACTCCACCTAAGACAACCAAGCCACCTTCTACCATTCCAACCAATCCTACCAAAAACCTTGGCATATTCCCTACATAGGACCTTACTCACCCCTCATTGAAATTGGACTCAACTTCACCAAACCTATCAAAGAAACCCCAAACCAAGTCAACAAAGAAGATGAAACCACCCAAGATTTTGAAAACTAAAACTCCACCTCCTCTTTCCACTTTTACTTATATTTTGGGACCTCACCCTTATACCTTAGTAAGGAAACCAACCATCCCAAACCAAACCAAAGTCCAACCACCACTGTTTGTTACACCATCACTCTTACTTTCATCCTCACTTTTTTTTACTAAACCTTTTATGACCAAACTGCCTACTTCTCAAGAATCTGCCCTAACACCCTCCACCCCTAAATAATCCATATCTAAACCACCCACCAAGAACACCCAATCACCTAAATCTCTTACTATTAAACCTAGTCCTAAAAGGGCTTCCACCTCAACTACCAAACTTAAGTCCTCTATGCCTTTGCCACCTCTTCTTGAGTCTTACTCAACCATCTTGTTTCTCTACGTTTTTGCTAATTACATTCAGAAGAAAGAAGAAACTAAAGTTGAAGGTTAGGGGGTTTGTACGTTACTTGGATTAAGTTGCACACCATATCCAAGTGTTGTAAGAGCTCCTCTTTGGCTATGGAGGAAGACTCCTGTAGATAAGAATAAGACTTAAACAAAGAAAATGTTAGAATAAGATAAGGTGGACTGCCAAGCTACGCGCTTGGTCCTGAAAGCGTAAAGCTCTGTGAGGGATGACAGTCCACTATTTAAGACAAAGAGATTTGTATAAAATGAAATGAAAAAGACTTACAAAAATGAAAAAGGCAGAATGTTGTCTACCTATTCCTTGTAATCCGTGAGTCTCAGCAGTTGGTCAGAGGTTGTGTCTGGTCTTTGGGCAATTTGGATAGGTTCTAGCTTACACAGTCACCGATGTCGATTATGATGCCGATGTCGGTAGGTAAAATGTGCCGATGTCAGTTATGATGCCGATGTCAGTAGGGGAAATGGGTCTTTGGACAGGTTTCAAGTTATTTTTGGTGATTGACAGAGGACTCTGGGAGTTTGGAGATTTATGCAAAGTTACGGGAAGGTGAATAGGGTCTGAGGAAGGGCAAAAGGTGGAAGGTAGGTGTGAGAAGAGTGTAAGAATAAGAGGAAGGCTTTTCAACCCTTCCACGGAGGAAGTTGAGTTTCTTTTACAGTATTGAGAAATAGTAAATAGAAACTAATTACCAAGTTATTCTAGAACTTTGAAATGGAGACCAGAAGAATACTTAGCTTTTTGCTGAAGACCCGAGGGTGTTAGGATGCTTATTCCTGTTGCGGCTGATGTTGAAGATCTCGTATAATATTTTCAATCCAATGTCTGGAGTGATTTTTGTAGAGTTTCTGTAGCCTAGAGAGCAATAGTCAAATTCTGATGTTTAGTCTCAGAGCATGCGCATTGATATGAAAAGAGGCAGGGGGCAACTCAAAATTAGAGCTACATTTATGTAACCGATGTCGGCAATACCACCAGAGTCGATCAATAGTTGACCAATGTCGGTGGCTAGAGAATGGGTAAAAGGGCTATTTTTAGCCCTTTGCCCATTTCTCCATCCGCCAAGTGCATTTACCATTGGAGAATGGTCAAAAGATAGGTTTATTAGGCACAAAAGTTAGTTATAGAGTTGGAATAGGTCTTAGGTAGTTTGGATTTGAAGGACTTAGTCTTAGGGTGACTCATGGGGTAATAAATGGTCTTAGGGTGAGGTGTTTAGGCGAGGTGTCGAGGTGAGGGGATGATTAATTTAAAATAAGTAATTTATTTTAAATTAATAAAGTGTGGGTTAGGAGTATTAGAGTTAGAAGGGGACCAAGGGGGTTGACACGATATTGGTGTCTACATTTGCCCCTTTTTGTCTTGTGGTTTGTCTTGACGAACTGCGAGACAAAAATAGAAGTTGTTTGCCCCAGGTATGAGATGAGGTATTCCCCCTCAAAGTGGGAGTCGAGGGAAGGTAATATGATATTGGGTTTTGATTTGATAGGTAGTAGATGGGGAAGGGTAGATTTGAGTGTGAATATTGCAATAGTTGAGATTGCATGTATACCACTTCACGTGATAGGCTGGTCAAATTATCGTAGGCAAGGTCGAGGAGTGCTAAAATTGAAATAACCGATCCCCAATGTATTAGTCATAGCTGGTTGGATTAAATGATCAAAGCTATAGCTCTAATGGTCATCGTATTCCAAGTATCCTGGGCTTAGGAAGTGCTCTTGGAAAACATGAAAATGTCACAAGTATGGGGATCAACTGGAGCGTGATCCGTCAATAGGTGTGAGGTTTGTGGATAATTTGCTAACTATTCATGAGGTAGAATATGCACTCAAAACAACCAAAGCATAGTTGTCTCAAAAAGTGGTCATGGTCTAAGGAGATAGTCATGATCTCTAAGGTCATTTGTCGAGTCAGGTTGAGATATAAGTGATCTCAAGTGTATTTTGTTACAGTTTAGGAGCTATATGTGATCTCCAATGTACCCCATGAGGAGTCTAAGATGACTTCTACTATTAGAGCTGGTTGTTTTGGGCATGATTTTGGTCATTTGTAAATAAGACTATGTTTTGAGGTTATTGACGTCAGTTAAAAAATTGATGTCGATCAAAACTATCTGCTGACGTCAGTGGAAATCAACCGACGTCAGTAGCTTGGGGCATGGTTTTGCCAACGTTGGCAGCCTGCCAAACCCGACAAAACTAGATTGGCAGCCCACTAAAAGTCATTTGTGACTTTTGAATAAGTGAAAAAGTGAGCTCTGAGGTGTTTTAGTGATTGAGACGTCCGGTTTGTCCATGGCAACAGTGTGAGGTGTTGATTGTGATTGGTTAGGAAAGTGAGTGAGGGTGAAGTGTTGTTGGAGGTTGTGGATGTGTTTGTGGGCCACCAAGTTTTTTATTGAGGAGATAAGGTAGACGGAGATGGCGGAGGGTGGAGGAGGCCCTGCAGGAGGACCACCGTGGCGGTGGCAACGAGATGAGGTAGGGTTGTTTATTTATGAATTTTGATTATTTTTTAATTAAATTTTAGTTTTGGTATTTTTTGTGTTTTTAGTTGTAAATTGAGGGGGAGGGATAATTAGAAGGGTGGGTAGGCTAGTTAGGTCAGTTTAGGTTGCTTTGGAGGGGTTTGGGGAGTTTTTAGGTTGGAAAATGGGGAAACCCTAATTTTAAGGTTTGTCTATTTGGCCCTAGGGCCGAACCAATCATCGACACCAGTGGTTCTACTGACATCAGCCAACCAGTGATCGATGTTAGTCAGTTAGATGTCGATGTCAATTAGATAGGTGCCATTATCGGCACACTAATTGATGTTGATTGCTGTAAAGTTTGTTTAACACTTAGAAAAGTTTGAAAATGATAATTCGGAGGGCCTAAGTCATGCCGAGGCCTTCTCAAATGTAATGATAGGTATATAGGTTTGTGTAATTGGTCTATTAGGTAGACGAATGGGTGAATGGCTAAGCTAACCTCAGAAGACCCCATGTCAACTGAGTGTTGCCTACATAGCCCCTATTTTAAGGGCCTTAGGCCAATGTAGTTCTCCCAAAAGGGAAGAAGAGTCATAGTGGTTGTTAGTCATTTATTAACGTTGGTGTGTGTGTGTTGGTTAGATGCAAGTGAGGCAGACATTGATGCTATGAGATCGTCTCCTAACATTGCTGATGTAGATGCATCGAGACATTATTGGAGAGGAGTAGATGTAAATTACCATAGTAGGACTAGGCAAGTTGTGGTGATACTGTCGAGTGGCTAGGGATGTTAGCCTAATGGTGGCATTGATTGAGCAGTGGGATCAAACCACCAACACCTTTCACCTACCTATTGGAGAGTTGACAGTTATAGTGGAGGATGTGTATCAGATTTTACAGCTGTCGATACATGGGGTAGACATATATGCGTGCTCGAGAGAGGCACATGATATTCATATGGTGATGCTGTTTAGAGAGTGCACTGTTGAGGAGACTTACCACTTAGCTAGTTTTACATACGAGCTAGTATATGCTACTGACAAGGATGAGCATTGACTAGCCATCTTGATGATGATTAGCATTACTATTTATGCACTTCTTGATGTAGAGGGAGGTAGATTCCTGATCGTGATGACTGAGGTTTTGGTAGATATGATTGAGGAGCAGATAGTGTTTACATGGGCTCCAGTCTTTTTGATTCAGCTATACAAAGAGCTCTGGGGGATTAGCCGGTGGTGACGATATAGTTTGTGTGTGGGCCACCTCTTGCACTATTGGGCTTATGAGCACATCATGGTCACATGACCTCTCAGCCTTCTAGTGGCTATCCAGGCTGGTTTTAGAGTTGGGTTTAGATGGTGGCATGAGGTTATGGTGCAGACTCGTGTGGATGGCGTAGTTAGGGACATTGATTACTACAGGGGGTATTAGATGCCCTAATCCTTGAAAACATCATTTGGAGGCCATACCTATTATATCTAGCATTCAGGGATTAGGTAGAGTAGCTGGTGGGGGTGCAGAGTTTGAGATGGGTTAGGGGCAGGCAAGCCGGCGAGCTCGAGAGAGTTCTTGTGGAGAGAGTACGGCACCAGTATGGGTTGTTATAAGATGTGCCACCCATCTTCCCTTGATACAAATGAGATGATATTGAGGTGCCACTCCCACTACCAGAGGAGATAGAGTGGCCCAATTTTGAGGAGATACCCATAGTTCTTGGTGTGGTAGATCCGAGGTGTACAGTTGCCTACTTAGCTTGGTGGGTAGTGCAGTATGCAGGGGTGCAGAGGGGACCACCTTTTGATCTATAAATAGTTAGCAAAGAGAGAGATGCTGCCATCTAGGAGAGGGATGTAGCATGAGCACAAGTGACCATTTTACAGGGGTAGGTTACAGTTTTGTAGGGGTAAGTTACAATTTTGACAGCATAGGTGGCAGCCTTGACAAGACATGTTACCACATTGCAGGGGCAGTTGGCTGTAGCCCAGGCACAGGGATTAATAGGGCAAGGTCCTATTCAGTCACCACCATAGTAGCTAGTGCATGAGCTAGCACAGTCAGCACCACAGTAGCCACCTCAACCACAGCCACAGAGTTCATTACAGGGCATGGCATTAGGTTTGATGGGTCTACCACATACTGTACCTATCTCTAGGTACAACATCGCGTTAGATGAGATCACATATTATGAGGGTGCCATCAGGTAGTATCCTTAAATATAGTGATACTTTGAGATGGTGGCTGAGCAGAGGTCTATGTCGCATGCTACTACCTCAGATTCTCAAAGATGGTGATAGTCAGAGAGTGGGGATGATTCAGTGTCATCACGACCATGACCACCACCACCACCACAGCCTTGAGGCTTTTGTATATAGCGGCCTACGTGTCATTGATGCAAGATGTATATATATTTTGAGAGAGATGTATATATTGTACCCTTCTTTTGACAGTTAATATATATGAGATGTTTTGAGTTTTTTGACATGTTATGGATGTGACTTGTTGTGGATATGTTAGTATTTTTAGAATTTCTCATATGTTTAATGATGCATGTTTAATGTGATGAATATATGATGATGTCATGATGATGTTATGATGATGTTACAACCTTTTCCATGTGATGGTGTATGCTGTAACATAGGTGTGTGGTTTTTTTCATTCCTAACAATTTTCCATATTGGTGATGGATGTATGCTAAAAATGAAATGAGTTTATTTATGCTTCAACACTTTTCCATATTAGTGATGGTGTATGCTTATCATAAATTGTGTTTGGTTGTTAGTTTCCATGTGTATTGTTTTCCATATAAACTAATGTGAATGATCTATGATAATTTATATAACACAAATTGGTATTTGCATCATGATGTCATGTTAGTGGTTTTAGAAAATATGTTTTGGTTGTCATGTTATTGGCATGTGATGAAGTTATGTAAGAAGTGAAAGACACGGTGCTGTTTCATTGACAAGGACCATAATGATAGCATAGATAGGGGTTTTTGGAAACAAAATCCCTATTCATGCATTACGTCGTTGACCATTGATTTGTGTTAGAGAAGTACTCAAATCACTTAACATTAAGTGAGCTCAAAATCCCTTGAGTATGTTGGGGAAATAGGTTTGATTATGTGATATGTTAAGATAGCATAACCTTTTTAGCAAGAATAATTATGTCCCTTTTATAGGTGACCTTGAGAACGACCATAGGCAAGTCCGACTGTAATAGCTTGTAGACTAATCAATGCAGGGAGTCTATTTGGGGATGTTGTTTTGTTTTGTGGTCATGTGAAGCTGATTTATGTAAGAAGCTTCTGAGAGGGTGTTGTTTGAAGCAAAATTTGGGCATAGCCATCCTTCGAGGGAATGGTCTATAGTTTACTGTGTATGTTTTGAGGTTATTGAATAGTTGTCCTTCAAGGGAGCAGTCTATTAATTACAGCAATGATGCAATTGTTCTTCGAGGGAGCAGTCTACATTTATAGTTTATGACCTTTGTATGTTCTTTTAGGCATCCTAATTTTCTATTTTGTTTGTTGACTAAACTTTTAGTCATGAACAAGCCTATAGAGGTTTAGGGGTTTCCTTTTTATTAGGACAAAGTAGAAATGCTTTAAAAAAAGGATTAGCTAATGTTTATGTGGAAAAAGGGTTGAAAGGAATAGGAATGAAGATGACAGGGGCTGTTCAAAGGACAAGCTCAAGTTAAATGTTAAGTGAGTGATTACTTGATTAATAGTAGAATGGTCATAGATGCAAGGCATTAAGAGGCTCAGGTTCTGGTCAGCCTTGGAGAGAAGATAGAGGATAAGTCCTTGATCCATACCTGTGCATTATGATATAAGGTTCGAGCCAATTAGGAGCAAATTTTCCTCGTTTGCTTCTTTCCATATTGGTCACGTGTTAGTTTTATTTAAGGATGAGATCTTCGATTTTGAAATCTCACTCTCTCAAATTTTGTTATAGGCATGTTTGATGCAATTTTGGTAGATATGGAGATGGTTAAGTGCGACAAGATGACGTTCACCGAGTAACTTGAGTTGAGCTAACCGATCTTGATGAAAGTCATCATTGGAAAGTATGTTATGCAAAGAGATGCGTAGAGAAGGTATTTGTACTTCAAGAGGTAGGATAGCCTCTGTTTTACACACTAAAGAGAAAGGTGTATCACCCGTAGGGGTTCAGATGCTAGTGCGATAGGCCCACAAAGCGAAGGGAATGTGAATGTGCTAATCCCTTCTAGGGTCATTGACCACCTTCATTAGGAATTTGGTTAAGATTTTGTTAGAAGCCTCTGCATATCCATTGGCTTGTGGGTAATAAGGCGAGGAGAAGCTGAGTTTGATGCCAAAAGAGTCACAAAGTTTTTGGATGATTTTGTTTTTGAAAGATTTACCATTATCGGTGATGATTTTGTGAGGTACACCGAAACGATAGATGATGTGGTTGTTGATGAAGTTAATAATTTTGTCAGCTTTAGTGGAGATGAGAGGAATAGCTTCCACCCATTTAGTGAAGTATTCAATCGTGGTGATAATATATTGATGTCGAAGAGATGAATGAAGGTTAATTTCACCGATTAGATCTAAGCCCCATTGTGAAAAGGGCTAGAAATCCTTAGCAACTTGTAAAGTGTGGCTAGGGATGTGAAGTAAGTTAGCATGTTGTTGGGATTTGATACAATGCCGAACATAGTCATTGCAGTCTTGGTGAAGAGTGGGCCAATAATAGCCCAGGCGAAGGATGCGCTTTGCAACTGAATTACCACTAAAATGTCCTCTATAAATCCCATCATGGACTTGTTTGATGGCATGAGATGTTTCAGTGGAGGTTAGACATCGAAGAAGGAGGCCATCAAAACCTCTTTTTTAGAGAAGACCCCCTAGCATGGTATATCGAGCAGTACTCTTGATAAAAGCCCGCCTTGCATTGCTAGAGAGGTTAGGAGGAATAATAGAATAAGTTAGGTAGTCTACAAGTTGTTTATACCAAACATCTTGTGGGATAGAGTCGATAGTACTGACAAAGTTGATGTTAGTTGAGATATATGAAGGCAATGCCAAATGATGTACCATAACATAGATTCTCAAAGAAGTAGATGAAGATGGTATGTGTGAGGTGAGAGAGGCCATAGTGTCAGCAAACTTATTCATAGAGCAAGGAATAGTTTGCAAGAGATAATGGTCGAAAGATTCTAGCAATGTGTCAACACGGTGTTTATATCATTGCAAAATTTCATTTTTACAGAGATATGAACCATTAATTTGATTAACAACTAGTTGCGAGTCGCCAAAGATGTTGATTGTCTTGATGCCTAAGAAAAGGGTAGTTTGAAGTCCCAAAATTAAGGCTTCATATTCAGCCATGTTGTTGGTGAATTTAAAGTCAATTTTAAAAGAGAGAGGCATGGGCTCACCCTCGTGAGGGATGAGAATAACCCCTACACCCCCACCGAGTTGACATTTGGATCTGTAAAAGAACATTGTCATTTGATAGAAGATGTCATTGGTGGATAGCGTGGTGATAGATTCATTGGGATATTTACAATGAGAAGGTTGGTTGTCAGGTAGAAGGGCATCTGCTAGTTGGTCAATGATTGTTTACCCCTTTATAGAATTTTGTTGAATGAATTCTAAATCGAACTCAGTGAGAAGCATGAGCCAACGAGCCATACGTTGGTTTTGGTATGGCTTGGAATGCATGCATTTGAGAGGGTCAGTGTGAGTGATGACATAAGTTTTGTGATTGAGGAGATAATGACAGAGTTTGGAGGCAGCAAAGACTAATGCCAAACAAAGTTTTTTGGTATGAGTATACCGAGTTTCATAGTTAATGAGCATTCGAATTATATAATAAACCACCTGCTCACGATGTTGTTCATCTCAATGCGCGATCATAGCACCTAAGGAATGATTTGTTGCCAAAATGTAAAGATAGAAGGGTTGGTCGTATTTAGGTGGAATAAGGACTGGTGGAGAGACAAGATAGCATTTAAGAGCTTCAAAAGCCTCTTGGAAATCCTTATCCAAATTAAAGGAGACGTCCTTCTTGAGGAGGTGATGGAAGGGTTGGCATCAGTCAAATAACTGCGAGATGAAGCGACGAATAGATTGAAGCTTCCCTTGTAGGCTACGTAGTTTTTTGAGATTAGTTGGTGGCAGCATCTCAAGTATAGCTTGAATCTTAGTAGGATCTACCTCAATGCCATGAAGAGAAATGATGAAACCCAAAAGCTTCCCTGAGAGAACCCCAAAGACGCATTTCTTGGGGTTGAGTCGAACGTTTTGTTGTAGGAGGCGAGTGAATATTATTTGGAGAATAGTTAAGTGGTCACGGCAAAGTTTGGATTTCCCCAACAAGTCATCCACATAGTCCTCCATGATTTTTTGGAGGAGATCATGAAAGATATAAGTCATGGCACTTTGGTATGTGGCACCTGCATTTTTGAGGCCAAAAGGCATGACCCTATAGCAAAATGTCCCCCATGGAGTGATGAAGGTGGTTTTATGTTGATCTTCTGGCGCAATCAAGATTTGATTATATCCTAAAAACTTGTCCATGAGTGATAGCATCTCATGACCAGTCATAAGATCAACAAGTTGGTCGATGTTAGGTAAAGGAAAGTCATCCTTTGGGCAAGCTAGGTTGAGGTCACGATAGTCAGTACAAATGTGAATTCCCCCAGTTGCTTTTGTGATAGGAACAATGCTTGACACCCATTACGGATAATCAATGGGTTGGATAAATGATATAGAAAGATGTTGAAGCTCCTCTTTGACAAGGAGTGTGATGCGAGGGTGCATCTTGCAAAGCTTGTGCCTGACAGGCTTAGTTTAAGAGAGCGAGATCCTGATCTTCCAGGTTAGAGGTAGGAATCTCAGAATCACTAAAGGTAATAGAGGCAATGGTGGGTAATGATCGGACTAAAGTAGCCAGTGGTTGGGGGTCTTCAAGTTGGATCTCCACTGCCTATAAAGCTTTGATTAAAGCTTGGTGATGTTGTGGAGAGCTTTCAATGAGGTCATATAAGGACATCTTCACAGGGGTTTGGTGAAGTTGTTTCACCATGGAGTCATGAATTATCTCTGAAGATGTTGGATGGGATGTGCCCAGGATTGAAATCTTGGGTTTTGGTGGTTGAGAAGGCTTGACAAATGGGTAGGTCCAAGGAATAAAAACCTTCTTTTTGCCTTTATCCTTAAAGGTTTGTGACTTGGTGGCCACATTAATGGTGTTAATTTTGAATAAAGGGGGAGAAGGTGGTAGAGGGACCATAGTCTGATGATGGGATCCCGATGAAGGTAAGGAGATTTGAGAGACATGGGATGGTGTTAGAGGTTTATTGAAAGAATTCTCAACAAGAAGGGTGTCCTTGTCCAAGTGTTGGTGAATGACAACCTTGAGAGCACAACAATTTTTAGTATCATGCCCAGGTATGCGATGATATAGGTAGATTTGAGTATCATTGAACCAAGATGGTTTTGATCCGAGAGGTTGGAATGGTTTAATGGGTGGGAGTGTGATGTTAGAAGATTGCAACAATCATCATAGTAGCAGAGCATAGGAACCCGCTAATGGGTCTGCGCTTGTTGTTGTAGTAGATGTTGACAACTTCTATTTAGAAGTTGTAGAGGGAGTATTCCATACCACCTTTTTAGTTGGTGGTGTGGCCACTCGCGTAGATAACACTTTCTTAATGAGAGGTGCCAAATTTTTTGGAAGAAGTATGTTTTTGATGGGTAAAGGGAGTAACGGAGGCAATTTGTTTTTGTTAGGTATTGGAATAGGAAGCACTCCTATTAAGGTGGAAGGGTGTGGGCCCAAAATAGAGGGCAATGGTGATGGTGGGGGAAGAGTTCTCTGATGTGGTTTAGTATCCTTCTTTAATATGGTAACTCATGGGTGAGTGAGGCTTGATATGGGGTGAACACTGAGAGATGTAACTTGTTTCAGCATGGTAGACGCCTGTGAGGGTTTAATTTTAGATGTAGACAGTTGAGCTTTTGAAGATTGGGAAGTGGAAGCTTGAACCTCATTTGAGCCTTTAGGATGATTTTTTGCAAAAGGGTCGACAGTACCTGATGAAGAGGGATGTGTAAGATAAGGAGCCTTAAGTCACTCCCATAACGCCTCATGTTCTAAGTTCCTCAAATGGAGAAATCCTAAGTTTTTAGCCAATTGAGAGAATGGTTTAGAGGATGTTGTGCGAGGCTTTATAATTGGTCTTTTGGAAGATGTGGGTGGTTGCGAGAGCAGAAACGTGTTAGAGGCAGCGATCTCGAGCCAAAGGTGAGAGAGAGCCATTACCGGATCCTCTTCAGCCGATGTGGGTGAAGAGACAAGTTCTTCTCTCGATGGAGAAGGGATTGGAGAATGTGGATATTTGAGAGGGTAGAGCACAGGGATGATCATGCCCTCCACTTGGGGTCTAAGGGCATGGAAATTATGATCCTCCATTGGTAATAGGAAGGATGAGGGCAGGGCTAGTGGTGTTGGTATGGTCAAAGCATCCTCCAATATAAGAGAGGTCAAAGGAGATGGTCCTATGTGTGAAAGGGGGTGGATGGAGGACTATTAGGAGAAGAAGGCTTTTCAACCCATGGTGAAGAAATAGGTTGACTAACCTCTTTAGACTGTGGGAGAGGTTGGTCAGGAATGAAAGGAGAAACCATGTCGATTGTGCATATATTACGCTCTTGGGGGTCATCGGCCATGGTTTGAATGTTATTTTGACTAGGGGGATGGTTAGGGAATGGTTGCCTAAATATATCTATGTTTTGGTTAGCCAGCGCATTTGGGTTATCCAAAATAAGATCCCCTTTATCTAACATATCCTGAATGACATTCTTGAGGGTTTTGCAATTGTCTGTGTCATGACCTTTGACATGATGATAATTACAAAAGTCATTTTCCCTATACCATGCAGGGATGGCTTGCGAGGGATCAAATTGAGGTGGTGGTCAGATTTGAGGGAGATTGAGGACTCCCTGCTTAACTAGTTTATCCAATATGAAAGTGTATGATTCTCCTATTGGAGTGTATTGATGTTGTACATATCATTGTTGGAATTGTCTTGTAATGCTTTGTGGTGTATAAGGTTCAGATTGGTTAGTTGTGGTAGAGGATGATGATCTAAGTACCACAGCATTTGCCAATCCCTTGGACTTGGAATGAGAAGAAGAAGATTTGGAAGAAGGGTCATTGGATTTTGTGTTAGTATTTTTACTATGCAATTTAACCTTATCTTCTTCAATAACATAGAGTTCAATTTTTCTAGCCATGGTGAAAGCTTCATCAAATGTGCAAAATGTTTGAACCCACAAAGTGGATGAGATGTGCTTGGCACATTCTCTTGAAAAGAGCTCAATGAGCTCAGGTTGAGGTAAAGAAAAGGAGAGTTAGTTGATTAAACCTCTCCAATGGGCAACGAAGTCAGTGATTGATTCATCATCAAATTGTCTAATAGAATATAGGTCTGTGATAGATACCTTTTTAGTGATGTTGATTCAAAAGTGGTCGAGGAATAATTGAGCTAGTTGAGTGAAGGTAAAAAGAGAATGACTGGTAATAGAACTATACCAATCAAGGGCGGGGGTACCAAAAAGTGACATGGGAAATGTGCAAAGTAATAACGCATCATCGTGTGCTATAAGGTAGCAAGTGTGTTTAAACACTCGTAGATGTTGTTGTGGGTCCTCTTTACTCTGAAAATGAGTTAATTTTGGGAGTTTCCACTGACTAAGATATGGTCGAATAGGGATCGAAGGATGAATAGGTTCATTACAATAAGCAGTTGATTTGGGGTAGGTTGGACAGGATTATGCTTAGTATCTGAAGTATACTCAATTAGAGGACTTGGTATGAAGGGAGAAGGTGGAAGTGGTTGTTGATTTGTGTGTTCAATAGGAGATTTGGCTTGACTACGTGTCAAAACCATCTAAGGCAAAATGGGTTCAGGTTCTAAAAACTGTGTATTTCAGTTTTAGAAAACTAGAATGTGTGTTTAACAACAAAAAAGTCAGGTTTTAAGCTTGTTGTTTGGAAAGAGAATTTGTTGACAGTGACCGACGTTAGTTTTCTAATCGATGTCAGTTATGCAGTGTTGCCAAGGTCAGTGGGATAACCGATGTCGGTGAAGATGAGTTGCCGACACTGGTGGAAAAATTGATGTCAATTTCTGTGTATTTCTAGAAACACAGAAAACTTATATTTTTTTGAAAGAAAGAGAAAATTTGAGTTATTTTTAGACCTCAAAATGCGACCTTACCAGCTCAAAAAAAATTAGATAAAAAGAGCAAAATAGATGATGGAAAGTAACCTCTAAACGTTAAATTCCTAAAAATAAATTTTAGAGTCATGGTGGCTTATGCCTTAGAAGAATATGTTTGGGAATTGGGCTTTTAGAACGGGTCCTAAAGAGGAAGTCTATGGTTGGTTTTGGGTTATGTTTTGGTGCTCAAAAATCTGTGTTAGGTTTCGTACGTGGCCTGGTGCTGGGGGCTTGCTCCCTTCACTTCACGAACCCAGAGCCAAGTTGGGCCACTTAGCCAATATATACTTTGCCTATAGTTTATACTCTACCAGAGAACAGAGTGGGTCCTCCTCTTGGTAGTGAAGTCCAAGTAAGATCGCCAGGAAGGGTAAGGTATCCGCTAGGTGATGAAATCGTAAACGGGCCTTGTCTCAAGTATGTTTAAATATTTAATTTGATGTGCTTGTGATCTGGTTGTGTAACATTTATGCTCTACGATTTATTCATAATGTGTTTTAATTACTAAGTGAGAGGGCTAAGTATGCATTCAAGCAAGAATGAAATGCAATAGTTTTTTTAACCCAAATTGAAATGTTTTGTTCAGATGCAAACAAGTGGAGAAAAGGTTAAGAGTATGAATTTTCACTACTCTAAGATGCAGGGAGGAAGTGACAAGAAGAAAAGAAAGATGTTCTTTTTAAATTGTGCTAATGGTTTCTTTTCGAAATAAAGAGATAGAAGGAGAAGATGTAAAAAGAGAATTTTTCTCTAATGCAACTATATGAAAGTTTGCTTTTTAGAAGAATATGAACCCAAGGAAAACTCCAGGGTCCCACCGATGCTAGAATGTTTCTCTACATTTTTGCTAATTACATTCAGAAGAAAGAAGAAACTCAAGTTGAAGGTTAGGGGGTTTGTACGTTACCCGGATTAAGTTGTGCACCATATCCAAGCATTGTAAGAACTCCTCTTTGGCTGTGGAGGAAGACACCTATAGATAATAATAAGACTTAAACAAAGAAAATGTTAGAATAAGATAAGGTGGACTACCAAGCTACGCGCTTGGTCCTAGAAGCGTAAAGCTTTGTGAGGGATGATAGTTCACTATTTAAGACAAAGAGATTTGTATAAAATGAAATGATAAAAGACTTATAGAAATGAAAAAGGTAGAATGTTGTGTACCTGTTCCTTGTAATTTGTGAGTCTCAGTAGGCTGGTCAGAAGTTGTGTCTGGTCTTTGGGCAATTTGGATAGGTTCTGGCTTACACATTTACCAACGTCAGTTATGATGCCGATGTTGGTAGGTAAAATGTGTTGACATCGGTTATGATGCCGATGTCGGTAGGGAAAATGGGTCTTTGGACAAGTTTCATGGTATTTTTGGTGATTGACAAAGGACTCTAGGAGTTTGGAGATTTTTACAGAGTTACGGGAAGGTGAATAGGGTTTGAGGAAGGGCAAAAGGTGGAAGGTAGGTGTGAGAAGAGTGTAAGAATAAGAGGAAGGCTTTTCAGCCCTTCCACGGAGGAAGTCAGGTTTCTTTTACAATATTGAGAAATAGTAAATAGAAACTAATTACCAAGTTATTCTAGAACTTTGAAATGGAGACCAGAAGAATACTTAGCTTTTTGGTGAAGACCCGAGGGTGTTAGGATGCTTATTCCTGTTGCGGCTGATGTCGAAGATCTCATATAATATTTTCAATCTAATGTCTGGAGTGATTTCTACAGAGTTTTTGTAGCCTGGAGAGCGATAGTCAAATTTTGATGTTTAGTCTCAGAGCGTGCACGTCGATATGCAAAGAGGTGGGGGGCAACTCAAAGTTAGAGCTACGTTTATGTAACCGATGTCGGTGATACCGCCGGCGTTAATTGATAGTTGACTGATGTTGATGGCTAGACAATGGGTAAAAGGGCTATTTTTAGCCCTTTGCCCGTTTCTCCATCCGCCAAGTGCATTTGCCATTGGAGAATGGTCAAAAGATGGTTTTATTAGGCATGAAAGTTAGAGAGTTGGAATAGGTCTTAGGTAGTTTAGATTTCAAGGACTTAGTCTTAGGGTGACTCATGGGGTAATAAATGGTCTTAGGGTGAGGTGTCTAGGCGAGGTGTCGAGGTGAGGGGATGATTAATTTAAAATAAGTAATTTATTTTAAATTAATAAAGTGTGGGTTAAGAGTGTTAGAGTTAGAAGGGGACCAAGGGCGGTTGACACGATATTGGTGTCTACACATCTTGCAAAGGTTATTGCAAGCATCTTGCTTAACCTTTTCCCCTATCAGACCATTTGACCCATATAGTCCTAAGTCATCTTGGTATAATGAAAACTTAGTATGCTCATATCATAGAACACTTGGGCATGATACCAAAAATTTCAAGGCCCTCAAAGTGTTAACCCATCTTCTATATCACAAGGATGAATTATTATCAGATGAACCTCCTATGAACCCATCACTTATCCAAGAACTAAGAGCCATTGACCAACATTTACCTACTCCTCTAATCTCACTTCAGAGTGAAGAGGAACTAGATCAATCCTCTAGCTCTACTCCTTCCCAAATCCATACCATCCATGTGGTCACATGATCATAAATTCAAACAAAGGACAAGGTAAAAGCCAAGGTGTCCATTTCATGGATATATCCCTCTTCCACCACCCAATCCACCAGCCAACACCAAGCACTTTCATCTTCAACTAAACCCAAAGTGTCCATGTTGGGACCCTCTTAATTTAATCTATCTGAAGCAATCCAATGAGTAGTTTTGACACAACTTTACCAAACACCGGTGAAGATGAATTTGTATGAACTTATCAATACCTCGCCCCATTACCACCAAGCAATGATAGAGGCTTCACAATACATTGAAGTTCAACTAGAAGACCCATAAATTCTAGCATCTTTTATCATAGCTCTTCAAATTTCTAATCTTGTTACCTTTAACGATTCAAAAATACCCTCCATCCATCTAGATAACATATATCCTCACCTCTTCATTACCATGTATATCAACCAAACCTACATTAAGAGGGTTATGATTGATGAGGGAGCTAACATTAACATTATTTCATCCCATGCATACAACCAACTCAAATTACTTGATAATATTATGTCAAAAACCTCATTGATGCTCTGATCATTCAATGATACCATGGCCATAACTTTATAAAATATTGTCATTCACATTTGTTTAGGACCCTACATGCTTCCTGAGCTCTTCTACATAACTGAAGAAGAGTTTTGATACAATATTTTTTTAGGATGCCCTTAGATCCATTCCATGGGTTGTGTGTTATCTAACCTGTATTGATGTGTCAAATTTGAACATGAAGGTCAAAAGGTTAACATACAAGCTGACTTGATTTCTTTTACATCATGCAACATCACATACTAACCCAATGATGTTCTCCTTCCTCCATCTAACAAGCCTTCATCAGTCAAAGATGAAGCCCCATCTCCTTTTACTAATGAATCCACTAGTTCTTCCATCTTTTTTGCCTAAATCCCCACAATGGACCCTTTGGAATCAACCTCACAACATATTTTATTAGGGAAGTATCACCTTTTGACACTAGACACTTTTCTACCCCTCAAGAGTATGGGAATCTTGACCAATAAATTGGCTATGACCCCAATATTATAACCATTGTTCCTTTCAAGCCCTCAACTTGTCAAACTAATTTCATCTTTGGGGGACTTGATAAGCCCCTTTACACTTATGTCACCTCTTTTTCACCTCAACCATTAACCTCCAGTTTCTCCTCTAGATAAACTAGAATTTGCCTAGACATACCTTTATAGGTGTGCTTAGAAGGGATTTAGTCTAGGTTGGTATAAATATAGGCTGCACGAGTTGATTCCTATCAAAACCTAAAAACCTCATGAAAAGCATAGCCTTGGTTTCATGTCACCAAAAAAACAAACCAACCCACCTCCCATTATTGTCATTGATGAGTAAATCCCATCCTCACCATCGACCCCACCATCGATAACTGAAGATTCTAACATCATACCCCCTAACATTTTTTTCATCAACATGATCAGCCTTGTACCCCTAACTTATCAAAATGATGGGGAAACCATAACTATTCCTCTGACCTATCTGGAGATGATGGGAGATGACTCTCCTACCATTAATACCATTTAGTTTTAGGATATTGACTTCATTCTCACCTATCTTGGTGTATAATATTCCTCTATCCATAAATCTTGTCCTCCTAAGACTTCAACCATGTTGAATGAATCCACCATGGATATTAACTTGGGCACTTTGGATAACCCACACATTATAAAAATTGGATAATTTTCTAAATTTTGAGGAGCTTCAAGACTTCCCCTCCTTCCTACAAGACTAAAACATAGCATTTGTTTGGTCTTATAGTAACATGCGAAGAATTGATCCCTCCATCACTACCCACAACAAAATCACCAACCATGATGCCAAGCCAATTAGGCAAAAACTTTGATGAATGCATCCTTGCATATCCTTTATCATCAAAAAGAGCTTCAGTGTATCCTATCCATCAATTTCATTTAACCAATTGACTATTCCCAATGGGTCTCAAATATTTTACTTGTCACCAAAACCATAGGAGGACTACGTATTTATGTGGAATTTCATGACCTTAACATTGTTTGCCCAAAAGATGATTTTTCTTTACCAAGAATTGAGCAACTAGTTTATCTTACATTTGACCATGAGATGTTATCTCTTATGGATGGATTCTCGAGTTATAATCAAATCCTAATTACCCATGAAGATCAACACAAAACTTCCTTCATCACCCTATGGGGAAATTTATTCTATAGGGTCATGCCCTTTGGACTGAATAACACTGGTACAACTTACTAATGTGCTATGACCTACATCTTCCATGACCTTATTCATAAAATTATCTAAGACTATATCAATGACCTTGGGAAATCCAAATGTTGTAAATATCATTTGGCCATTCTTAATATTGTCTTTGAGTGACTCATATATTACCATGTTTGCCTTAACCCTAAGAAGTGTATTTTTGGGGTCTTGTTAGGAAAGATCCTTGGATTTATCATTTCCCTTTAGGGAATCAAATTTGATCTAGCCAAAATCAAATAAATACTTGACATGCCTCCTCCTACCCACCTCAAACAACTTTGCATCTTACAAAGGAATCTCCAATCCCTTCATCACTTCATATCTCAACTCTCATAGTGATGTCAACCTTTCCATCACCTTCTGAAGAAGGATGTATCTTTCAAGTGGAATGATGACTGTCAGAAGGACTTTGATTCACTTAAATAGTGTTTTCTATCTCCACCTATCCTCATTCTTACTAAGGAAGATCAACATTTTTTACCTTTATATTTACACCACTGACCACTCCTTAGGGGTGATTCTGGCTCATCAGGATGAACAACATAAAGAATAATCCATTAACTACATTAGTCACATGCTTATAGAGTACAAGACTCGATACACCCATACCAAGAAACTTTGCTTATCCTTGGTCTTTGTGGCCACCAAACTTCACCACTACCTCCTCAACCACATGACTTATGTCATAACCAACACTGACCCAATCAATTATATACACTCTAATCCATATCAAAATTAGTGTATGGATAATTGGATCATGATTTTGGCTAAGTTTGACCTTTATTTTCTTTATCAAAAGTTAATTAAAGGGAAATTCATTACCAAAAAATTGGCTAAAGTATCATTAACATACCCCTGACCTCCTCCTCTTGAGTTTCCAGATGAGTCCATTATAACCCTATCTCAAGCAAACTTTACCTATCAATTCCCATGTTCTTTGATGGATCAAAGTGTCAACATTATGGGGGAGATGACATCATTATTATCCCCATTCATGGTGAACCTCTTCTTTTATCCTTCAAGTTAGATTTTGAATGCACCAACAACATGGCTGAGTATGAGGCTCTAGTGATAGGCCTCTAAACTGCATTGGCCTTGGAATTTAAAATGATAAACATCTTCAAAAATTATCAACTTTTGTTAAATCAAATCAACGGTTCTTATCAAAGTAAGAATGATGTTTTATAATAATACAAATAGTTAGTTGATGGACTCTTAGTATCATTTAAACAATACCATATTTGAACCACTCTGTGATCTATGAATAAGTTTATTGATATGATGGCTTCCCTTGATTTTCAAATCCCATTTACACCCTTTGACTCTAATATATCTATCATTATCCATCAACTTACCCAACTCTCTTATGTCAAATCTAACTCTCCTACCATCTTCAACCTAAAGGAGACCTAACCCAATTTTTGGTATCAACAGACTTTTGACTATCTCAACTATGTCATCATTCCTTTTGGTCTTTCCAAGAATGATTGAAGAGAATTTATCCATAGCACCTCATGTTATACCATACTGGGATGATTCTGTATAAGCATGGCTTTGATGGTCTCCTCTTTCACTACCTACATAGTCATGAAGCCTTTCATGTTATTAGGGAAATACATGATGGGATATGTATGGGACACTTTAATGTCCTAGTTTTTGCTAAACTCATCCTTTTCCTTGGCTATTATTGGCCCACCCTTAACCAAGATTGCTATGATTATGTGAAAAAGTGATCAAATGTTAACAACACGCTAATTTACATCACATACCTAGCCATAGTCTTCAAGTATCCAAAGATTTCTAGCCCTTCTCACAATGGGATCTATACCTCATTGAAATTAACCCCCATTCTTCATAGTAACATAATTCTGTCATCACTGTGACCTAATATTTTATAAAATGGTTAGAGGCTATTCCTCTTGTCTTAATAAAAACTAAAAATATTGTCGACTTTATCAATCATCACATCTTCTATTGTTTCAATGTTCCTCATAAAATTATCACTGATAATGGAAAATCTTTCAAAAACAAATAATTCCAAGGCCTTTGTGATGCATTAAATATCAAGTTAAGTTTCTCATCGCCCTATCATCCTCAAGAAAATAGATAGGTAGAATGCACTAATAAAACTATAAATAACTTGCTAACTAAAATGGTTAATACATCTAGTCAGGATTGGAATTTACATATCCCCTTCACTTTATGGGCATATTGTACTAGAATTCAAACCCCTACAAGTGATACCCATTTCTTTCTAGTTTTTGGAGTAGAGGATATCTTACCTCTCAAAGTCCAAATTTCCTCTCTTCACATATCCTTGCACGATCTCATCTTGGAGAGTGATTATTGTCAAGAATGTTTATCCCAATTTCAGCTACTTGATGAGCATAATTTAGCAGCACTTACTCATCTTCAATTCTATTAGTAACTCATCAAGTATGCTTATAGAAAACACCATAAAGTGCAATAATTCAATATCAGAGACCTCATCCTAAAATTAAATCAACATGTCACCAATATGGAGAAAAGCAAGTGAGGCAAGTTTGATTTCAATTAGATTGGACCTAATATCATAATACATAAGTATGGATCAGGACCATATTTATTATCCTCTCTTGAAGTGAACCTAGAACCTGATCCCCAAAATGCTTCACATCTACATCCTTTATTTTGTTAAATAGGATCAAACTCACCTTTTTGTCTAACTTAAGCTCATCCCTTATTTTCAAACCACTTTCATCTCCTTATTTTATAGACAACTGATTAAAACTAAATCATGTGATTATCTATCACAATCATAGCCTAGTCTTGAATAATGGGTGCCACAACTCGACCCATGGCATGATTCTCATGGTACTTTTTGCCCCTTTTATAAGATAGATTCCCATGGTCATTATCACCTAAACCTATTTTAAACCTAATCAACCTTCTTATGCTTTTAGTTTAGCCTTCATAAAAGGTGAACCTCTAAGCCTATATAAGCAAGTTTATGCCAAGAAAAATCAAAAGAAAAATAAAAACCATAAGTAAAAACAATCACGGGTCATTCTTAGCATTTGTAGACTGCTCCCTAGAAGGATAACTACCAAAAACATATCAAAATTGTTCAATATAAGGTAGACTGCTCCATTTAAGGACATATATCAAAAGGCTTTAACAAAGCACACAAAACTTATACCACTCCCTTGAAGGATGGATAAGTTAAGTATTTATCAAATCATAGCAATTTATTGTAAACTTCCTGTATTGATCAACTTTCCCAACCCTCCCAAACAATAACATAAAAAAGGCCCATTATTAAACATCAAAAAATATAAATATATTTTGGATTTTCATAAGTAGACTTCTTGCATCGATCAGTCTACACATTATATGACATGGAATTGTTTATATTGCCTCTTTGGTGACCTATAAAAGAGGTAAGCTAGTCTCCTATGAAAGGTTCTATTTTTTATCTCCCTCCCCTTTATACACTCTATAAACAAGGGATTTTGAGTTTACTTGACATTATGTGATCAAGACACATTTTTAAACCAACTAATACACATTAATGTAAAGCATTTGGAGGGCTTATGTTCTTTAATTTGATACAACTTTGGTTTATTTTAGTCCTTGCCAAAGAAGAAGCATCGTGCTTCCTTCTTATTCTCTCATATGGGTTCTTACATTCACTTAGACATTTGTCTCTTGATTATCTTCTCTTTCTCCATATGATTTTATTTTTTAACTTACTTTATGTGCTTCACCTTAATCTAAGTAAAAATATCATAATAATAACCATGTCACATAATATCATCATCACATTAGAAACAATAGCATACATCATTAGCATAATCAACACCTCCATAAACAAATCAACTATCACCATCGCATTCTCATAATCACATATACCATATCCACCACATGTCTAAATCTAATTGAGTAAGCATATATTCATTAAATTTAAACATGAACACCATAATCATAACCATATCATAAGCATCATCATTACATCATCAGTATCCAACTATTTATCACATCCATATAACTATGATCCATGATCCATAATCATAACAATAATCAAATCATAACCTTATCCACCTAAGCATAACTAGTAGCCATAACCATAATCATAGCAATATCATAAACATGATCATCTCAAAACATCAAATTAAATGATTACATCCATAAACACCATCATCAAATACCATAATCATAATATCATAACCATCATCCTAATAATCAAACATCACATTCGAATCACATAATCATATCAGGATCATCATAGTCATCCATAACCATCACCTCATAATCACATCAATAACATAAATCCATACCAAAAATCATCATGAACATAAATTAAATAGATATGTCATCACATACCTAGCTAGGTGAGTCCACATCAACATCATCATGAGCATTGTAGACACCTAAAACTAGACCTAAAACTAGCCATCGATAATGTCCAACTAGGCTTTTGACCAATTTCCACCTAAAATGCACAATTTGGCCTAAAAACACTAAAACATGCTAAATTATGTGAAACTGACATATTCAAGTGCTGAATTTGTCCAAGGTATCCCTAAATGGGGTAATGCAATTTATGGGCCAACTAACTTTGATCAGTTCCTTTTGAGTCAAAATGCTAATTTTACATCTAGGTGCTTTAGATTTATCTTTCCTATCAAATCTCTTGCACAATACATGTGACTTTGTTATTTATTTTTGGTAACATCCTAAATGGGAATACAATTCTAATACATCTAAAATTTACTACCAATTTTAATTCAATAAAATTTTGGACCAATAATAAGGCATTCTGATCAATTTGAGTAATTTGTGCATAAAGTGCTTAATCATGCTTAAGAGATAATTAATCCAAATCAAGGAATAATTGATAATTCCATGGAAAATTGTTAAAAAATTATTTTTGGAAATGAATATTGAATATCTACATCATCAGGTGATCTCATTTCTTGGGAAGACATCCCTAGGCCATAAATACCATAAATATTAGGATTCATGCCCTCCATGCCTCTTAATTTCCCCTTTTTCCAATGTCATGACGAGGATAACTATAAACTTAATTTATAAAAATTGAATTAATCCTCAACCACACTTTTCAATCTTAGGATGGATGATTCAAGTTGATTCTAGACATTTTTAAAAATCTATAAATAGAGAGGCCATGAACATCATTTCTAAGCTATTTTGGTTAAAAGTTATAATGCACAAATATCTACAAGGATCCATTGCAACTAGTGTTACCATGAAAAATTGATTCCAAGCCAAGCCAATCCATAAGCCAAAGGTGCCAAAGAGAGATGGAGTTAGCCAAACTTCTATTGCCAAGGACTTCATGAGCACAAAACTGAGCAAGCCACTACTACAAAGGCATCTGAAGCATCTAAGGAAGGTGAAGTAATTCTTATGTTTTATTCCTTACTTTTTAGTTGTGTTTGCCATTTGTTTTTGTTACCAAGCTCTCCCTATTGTCTAAGCCTAGAGATGTTATGTTATTAGTGTGTTTCTTTTATTTTGTTTTCATTTTGGAACTAACACAATACTAACCATCCTCTCTTGAGTCAAATTCTTAGATCACATATGGCATCCTCGGTGGGACCAAACATATCTCACACTTGAATAAGATCATTTTTTAACTTTAAAATATTCATTTAGACCCTTAAAAATCTTACAAATTGATTTTCTAACTTTATTTTACCATTTTTGTTTGCCATGGTTTTACACAGTAATCGACGTCGACTAGTAATACCAACATCAGTTGTATAACTTAACCAACATTAGTTATCAAAACCAACATTAGTTGTATACATGTCATCAGTCACATTGGTATAACTGATGTTGGTTAGATAATTGACATCGATTATAAAATGTAACCATCATGGGTTATATAAACTGATGTTAGTCACTATGTTTTTCTTAAAACACAAACCTAAGAGCTTCTTTTCTAAAGTTTATTATTTCAAACCAAAAAGAGATTTAAAGCTAAAGGACATGCTAACATTTTTGCTACAGGACCAAGCTTAACATTTGCTAAAAACATGTTTTAAATCACCTTTTGCATGTTTAAAAATTAATTAGCAAATTTGTTTTGGTGTTTAATGAAAAGTTTAGATGCTTAGATGAATGTTTTCAAATTTCATAATCTTAAGACCAAGGGGTCAAATGAATACCACCAAATCTTTCATTTGGGCTTAAAATTGAACATAGTTGTCAATTTTTGTTTACAATAGTTGTTTAATCAAATTTTGTTTGACAAAAAGAGGAATGTTGTGTGTATGCTCTTTCATTTGTCCCCTTTACAGAACCCTTGGAATCAAAAGGACCATTCTTATTACAAGTATCCTAGTCCAAGGATTAGAAATAAAGTCATCTAAAGCGCTCCCAAAAAACTCATCAAAGTTTGGGTGACCTTGAAAATGACCCTAAAGTCCTTCTATTTCATGCTTTCTTTATTTTTATGTAAACTTGGCTTATGAGGGGGACTTCATTACCTCCCACAAGTTCCTTAGGGAAGCTTTGACCTAGGGTTTCATCTCTTGGTATTGACTTCATTTGGCTCCTAATTGGAGTTGGACATGGGATGTAGTGGCACTTTAGACATGACACTACACTGAGCGAACATTAGGATGTAGTGGTTGCAAAAAAGACTAGACTTTTTTACAACAAGCCAAGTGATACAGACCTAAAATCCATGCTTTTTTTTTTTTTGCATTATTTGGCATGAAATCATTGTGCAATTGATTCCCCTAGATCATTCAAAAAAAAATTAGATCTTAGACAAATCCCCACTTACCATGGAAGTATTGTTGGTGTAAGGTGCCCCTCAAGGTCCATGTTGAAGTATTGTCATTTGAGAGAAGGGGGTGTAAAAACCCTAATATATAATGCACATTTACTTTTGGATGAACACTTAAAATCCTCTCAAATGATGTATATTGACAGATTCCAATAATACCAATTAATCTTATCAATTTAGGATCTAAGAACAATTAATTAGTTGGTCTTGTCCTAGATTAAAGTCTTGTTTGGAGTCAAAACTTGGTGTAAAAAAATAATCCAAACCAAACACATAATCTAAATTTTCCTTTGAATAAAGCAATGTTATGTTGCCCGCATGAGATCATCAATTTTCCTTATTCAAAAGTTCATCAAAAGATTGAGAGTCATATCATCCACTTTGGCACAATTATGTTACCCAATTGATTCTAGACCTTTACCAAAAAAATTTAAGTCCTTCACTTATTATCTAAATTCAAAATTGCACCTTTATAAGTTCATAGGGTTGATGTGTTAAGTGGGTTTGCCATTTTCACTAAACTTGAGGGAACTTAGGTTTAATTTTTAATTTGGGTTGAAGGTCGTTCAAGACTCATAGTCATTGTCATCACTTGATAGACTTAGGCTATTTTATGTTAAACACTTTCACTTTGAGTATATGCACCACAACATTTTGAGTCAAGAAAAGTAGTGTTATGTTGTCAAAATTGTATGAAAACATCTTTGCCTTAGAGAGTTTTTGAAACAAACCTTTTTGTCACACCTTTTGGGTAGTATACCATCATTACGCTACCCAAAACATTTTGAATATTGTTTCATAGACCCTCTTGCATAGAGTTCAAAATTTGTTCCTACATTTTCAGACCAATCCAAGTGTACTTTTATGATCTTTTGTCTAAAATAGTTTGTTTATCAAAAGAACCAAGTTTTATACCATTTTTTGTGAGAAAATAAACTATTTCTAAAGTTCCTTTTGTTTCATACCTTATACCTAGTTGATCAATTTCATGTCCAAGAATCAAATGCCTAGTGTTTGTTATAAGTGTTCAAAATCCATTAGATTAAATCTTTCATCTATTTCAAAGTCTAGATTTTGAAAACCATTTGGCCAAGAGTCTTAGCACATACCTTGTTTGAGCCTAGATTTTGATGCTACATTTAGCCAAAAGACCTGACAAGTTTTAAATTCCTAGATTAGACTGATTTGAAACACTTCAAACTTAGAGTTTGGCATTTCTATTTTAGATCCATTTGCTTGCTTACCTTTATGTGAATAGTGAAACATTAGATACTTTATGCTAGCTTGTTTCCTCACAAATCTTTGCATAAACCTTTTGATCCTTTTGACGAATCTAGACCAAATTGGGACATCATCTATTTTAGACATTGTCCTTTTTTTTAGAGTTTGTAAAAATCTTTAACTTTTTTATCGTAAAGCATTAACTATGTATCCCAACACACATTCCTACACTCATAGTGGACTCATGTACAATCCAAGGATTAGTAATGTAGTTGCACAAGAGGAAATGGTGCAAGACCCCTATGTGGTTAATATTGATTATGAGATGGATTCTTATCCCTCTTATAATACTCAACTAAGGGTACAAAGCCAAGATCCATTAGCTAACTATCTGGTTAACACACCACCTTATTTAAAAAAAGACCAAGAACCAACTACATAATACCTAGCTATAATACCCACAGTGGATGAGCTAGTTCTTCAACAGTCATATTCTACTCATACGGCTTCCACGCATGATCCATTTTTGTTTGAATGACATTTTTTAGAGAACAAAGATGAGATTTTGGTTAGAGCTATAGAGGTAGGGGCCAAGTTTCCAGTAGACTTTCTTGATGAAAATTTACCAAGTCTAGTAAGAGTGCCCCACAATATCATTTATGATCAACAAGATTCTTCTAGTAATCCTATATCTCTAGTCCAAACAACGTACCAAGATCCTAATATCTATAATTGAGGCAAAAACATCATGAAAGATCACTTGAACCAAATGCAGACAACATATCAAACCTACCTAAATCTAGCATATTTTTTCAATTAGATGAACATGGTGACTACGCCTCTTATTGAACTAGTTCCTTTAATAGGAGTGTTGATATAATTAATTGGACAAGAGAACTCAAGTTCTGAACCATTTGTACAAGCTGCTTCAATAGGTAACTTGATGCATATTATTATTATTAAATAAGTGTCTTTGACCTCTACAAAGAATAGTGAGCCAAATGTAGTGGATAATGTGCAAACAATGTCTAATCTTGATCAAAGTGGTACTAATGTACAAATAACTAGCCAACAATAGGTGCCTGTAATCAATCCCATGGGTAGATGATCATACTAGGGAATAGGAGTTTCTACACCCTAACCTCAACTAGTTGTTTCCTCAAGTGTACAACCTATAGGATTAGGTAATCAAGCAATTGCCAATGTCACACCTCAATAATAGAATGTGATGAATCCTACTCCTCCTCAACAAGTAATGAGTATTATTCCACAACAACATGCACAACCTAATGCAACATAGGACAAATACATTTCCACCTCAATCAGGGATAACTAATGTTCCACCTCGCTAGGTAACAATGAACATACATCTTCAATCACAGACTAATATGCCAATCCAAAACCAAGTAATGACTAGTCAACAATATGAAAATATTGGTTAGTGATAGATGCCAAATCTACAACCTGCTTTCACTTCTTCATAGAGATTCATGTAACAAGGAGGTGCTCATATTTCTCAAGTACCTACTAGATAACCATTGGTTCAAAATGTGCCAAAAATTTAGAGACAGGGTCTTGGAACACAAGTTTTCACTCAACAACAAGGTTTGATTAGTTATTATCATGTCCCTTTTCAACCATAGTAAGCATAGTATAGTTATATCCCTCCATCTCAACCATAAAATCCTCTAAGTCAAACCTTTATCACCAACCCAAACCAAAATATCACGCAACCAATTATGCAATTTCAAGTACATTCTAATCCATGTATGTGTATTCTTGATCCATTCCCCAACCAAACTAATCTACCCCAATATGTATCATCATCATACCTTGGTCAAAGTGTCCCACTTAGGAACTTCCAACCATCTACCCAATTTCTCCCTCAAACCAATGTTCCTTCTAGTTTCCTATCCCAAGAATTACAATAAAGGAAGGATGCAATTACTACCATCTAAGCTGGTAAATAATTAAAAAGTTCAAATTAGATGATGGTGTTCCTACCCATTCAACATGGATTATTTTTAGATATCATTTCCTCCAGGTTATGAACCACTAAAATTCAACAAATATAAAGGAAAAAGTGACCCTAAGGCTCATTTGATTGAGTTCTTTGTCACATGTCAACCAGTGGCATATAGCGACATATACCTTTTGTTGTTGTTTCCAAGGAACTTGGCTGGACAAGCCTTGGGGTATTTTTTAAAGTTACCCAAAAATTTAGTAATAAATTTTGATGATCTTTCTAATAAATTTATGCAACACTTTTCCTATAATCTTGAGCATGAGATTTCATTAGTTGACTTAACGCAAGCAAAGCAAAAAGTTGGTGAGAGTTTTACAAGTTATCTACAATGATGGAGATCCCTTGTCAACCATTTCACCCATAGTTTACCAGATAAATAATTAGCCACTATGTTTATGAAAAATTTGCACAACGAGATAGCTTATCATTCAAAACTATAATGTGCACATACTTTCAAGGAAATCATCGATAAAGGGTTTTTGATTGAGCAAGTGCTCATCATTAAAGGATTTATCAAGCTTAATTCAACTAATCAAAATTAAGGTACCAATCAGGTAAATGACCAACATCCCATTCAAGTGTTAGCATCACAACTGACATAGGCCAATAACGACAAAAGACTGAAGTAATTCTACTGCAATAGGAATATTGTGGGAAATGGAGTAAATGAATCCCATCATGTCGAAACAATGAAAACATCATTTGTACCACCTTTTCAATGTACTCTTACCCAAAAACCTCTCCAACCAATGCTACAAACACAACAACCAAGACCTGCACAACAAATACAACAACCTTTACCATTACAAACCCCTCCTCCTAGGACAACCATGCCTACACATCATTTATTTAGTGACCTAGGAGAACTTATTGAGTCTGTATTTCACAAGCTTGCTACTACTAAATTGATTAATTGGCCTATACCAAAGCATTATTTGTAAGGCATTTCTTATCTTGATTGGTACCATGAAAATGAATTCTATGGCTATCATCGAGTCAATAGGCATAATATATGAAGATGTGTTGAAATCAAGCATCTAATTGAGAATATGGTGGAGAATGGGGAGATACCATCTGATAATGGTGTTTCCATTTCTAATCAAGCTCTTGGGATTTATCAAAACCCTTTTCCCTGACATAAAAATTAGTAGCATCAAAATAATTAGAAATAACAACAATAGCCAGTACAGTAATAAAATCAATAGTATCAAAATCAAAGGCCAAACCAATAGAATCAACAAAATCAGAAATAGAACCCACAATGATAGAATCATGGACAAAACTAAGGTTAAAATGGTAACAACCAAGCCTACCATGCAGTTTCACATGACTACAATAGGGTTGTAGGTCATATTGCAAGGGGTAGTGTTAATACCATCTCCATTAATCCTAGACCAAGCACTAATCAATCTAGACCATTGCTTAACAACAACATTCAACCAAATTACATGGATAATCCTTCTTTGACTTGGGAATGCATACAAGCAAACTAGAAAACTAGGACTTCTCTTTTTGGACCTTATATTGATAATTTATCCTTGTCATGTGACCACATGTGACTACACCGATAATCAAGACTTATCCTATTTGGTCCCACACCATTCCCAACATTGGTTAGCCATAATGGTCCCATATTTAATCCTAATTGTGTAGTCACAACTCAATGGTTAAAGATTACTATCCCAAGCCCATAACCATCTACCACTATGCCTGTCATCCAACCAATCATGCAGCCTTAAAATAAACCATTCACTGTTGACTAAGATTATAAATTTGATATTGTGGAACAATTGTAGAAGACACCAACATAGATTTATATTTTAGATTTTCTATGAATGTCAATAATCCACAAGAACATCTTGAATGAGTTTTTGACTCAATCCACTGTTTCTAGTGACATATCCCGTAATAAATTTCAAGATTTGGTTGGACACCTAGCTCCAACTCAACATGTCACATTCAACCAAAGTGATATGTTTTCTCTTAGTCTTCTCCATAATAATCCATTATACATAGAATTTTATATAAGATAGTATAAATTGAAATGTGTCCTTATAGACAATGGAGTCAGCCTCAACACAGTGTCTCTAAAGCTCAACAAGCTTCTTGGGTACCAATGGTAGATCTTCAGTAAGAAATAATAACCATCAAAGCCTATGAGAATTAGGAAAGAAAATCACAAGGCACCATTAGTTTGCTAAATATCATTGGGCCTTTGACCCATGATACACTTTGCCATGTTATTTATCTTGAGTTATCATATAATATGCTTCTAGGCAAGCCTTGGTTACATAAAATTTGTGCAGTCCCGTCAATATTACACCAATGTATCAAGTTTTCCCACTCAGGGATGGAAGTGAATATTTTAGGGGATTTACACCCATATTAACACTGCAAGCATCTTGAGGCCAAATTTCAAATCTACAATTATCAATACGGCATGAATCTAAGTTACAAACAGGAAAAAGGAAAGGCTATACTTATTGATCCTTCACTAAATAATTACATAGATCCTAATACTTTGGATTCCCTTTCCCACATGTTGCCTCTTGAAGCTTCTAATCATTTCACCATTTTAGATATTAGATTGGGAGGGTATGTGACCCATGATACATTTCATATTTCTAATCTTCCTCAAATTTGGGTGACCTAAAATCACCCCACATATGCATTGGAAACAAAAGAACAAAGATATGGGACTTGTCACATTTGTACCATCATTTGGCCTAGAACCTAACCCTCTTGAAAGGGATGAATCATGGTTATACAATGATGACCAATTTTATTATTATAAAAGTACAAAGTATCATTTTCCCAATAGGATCATTGAGCATCAAAATTATGAAGGAAGAGGCCTCAGACCAAATCAAAAAGTAACCATCAAGCCAATTTCCATGACTAAATATGAAATACCTTATGGAATTGGATTTAGATTGCTTGGGGGTGACCCCACATATCTTATTCAAACTCCATCACCAATGACTAGTGATGATGATGTCGATAGTGAAGCAGAGTCTGATCATTACCTCACCTTTGATAACCTAGTTGAAACCAATCTATTTGATAATAATTCCATTTGTACCCTTGTTCTGACCATTCATCATAACCCATTACCATTATATTATCCCTAATTGATAGATTAGGACTAACAATAATCCAATTTGCCGATTAATGAGTTCCAAAATGATGAGGCATTTTATGAATTTTTAGTCCTTAGAGACAACATTATGTTGGGAGATCACAAATCAAGATTCTCAATCACATTAGATCCTACAACCTATTTTGGAGAGTGAGTGAACACCCTTATCTAAAAATAAATAAGTAAAACATTGAGGTTCCAAAGAGAAAACCTCATTGAGGTGTTTTTTGACTAAGGAAATAGTAAAGATAAAGGCCAGTCTAGTGGTAAAAACCTTTTTCAAGTGTCATTAGATGGGGGTGTTCATTCTTCTTTGAATTTAGACTAGGAGACCACCAATGATTAACTTTCTTGTGGATCTGAGTTTAGCATTGAGCAACAAGTATTTGATCAGATTCTTCAAGAATTTTTGACTATTTTTGTCACATGGTTAGATCTCCCATTAGGGGACTTAGATTAATCATACTTAGAAGAAGTTAAAGAGCAAGTTATAATAGAGGACCCTGACATAATTCAATAGTTTGAATCATTGCCTACTATCCTAAAAGATGCTTTGAGCCATCTAGTTGAAGATATAATAGAGGCAAATATCAGGACTCCATCTGACCTAAAATGGATAAAATTAGGAGTGTCCCTCACCAAGGAGGAATGTGATGTATTTATAGATCTATTGAGAGAATTTGTAGATATATTTGCATGGACCTATTGTGGCATGCCAGGTTTGGACCCTGCCTTGGTTCTACATCACCTTGTAGTTAATCTTGACACTAAATTGGTAAAAGAAAAGTTACATAAGATGCATTCTTGAATTGTTGTATTGGTAAAAAAAGAGTTGGAAAAACTTTTAGAAGTAGGATTTATCTGATCTATTGACTACTTAGAATGGATCTCTAATGTGGTACCTATTAGTAAAAAACTTGAAGGGATCAGAATTTGTACTAATTTTTGAGACATAAACAAAGATTGTTTTAAAGATGACTTTCCCTTACCTAGTACTGACATGATCATCAAGTCCATGATAGGTTATGAAATGCTTTCACTCATGGATGGCTTCTCAGGATACAACCAAATTAGAATAGCACCAGAAGATCAACATAAAACAATGTTCACCACTCCATGGGGAACATTTTGTTATCAAGTAATGTCATTTGGTATTAAGAATGTTAGAGCTACATATCAAAGGGCCATGACTATCATATTCCATGATATGATGCATGATATTGTTAAAGACTATGTTGATGACATATTAGGAAAATCCAAAACTAGGGCAAACCATCCAATAGTATTGTGTCAGATATTTATAAGATTATACGAGTAAAAAGTTAGACTCAATCCAAAGAAATGTGTGTTCAGTGTAACTTTAGGAAAATTACTTGGCTTCATTATGTCTTATAGAGGTATTGAAGTTGATCCAACTAAAGTTCATGTTATAACCGAGATGCTACCACTAACCAATTTAAAGTAACTTCATAGTTTACAGGGTAAGATCCAATCAATCCAACGCTTCATCTCTCAGTTATCAGATAAGTGCCATCCATTTACACACCTTATAAATAATGGAGTTGCATTTCACTAGGATGATCACTACCAAAAAAAATTTCAACAACTCAAATACTATCTTATTAATCCACCTATTTTATCACCTCCTTTGCTAGGAAAGCCATTCTTATTATACCTATTAGCTATTGACCATGCTCTAGGGGAACTCTTGGCTCAACATGATGACAATGGAAAAGAGCATGTTGTATATTACCTAAGTTGTACCTTGGTTACATATGAACATAACTATGCCCCTATTGAATAAGCTTGTTTGGCCATGGTCTTCTTAGCTCAAAAACTATGCCATTATATGTTGAATAATAAGACCATAGTCATTTCAAAAGTAGACCCACTCAAGTATCTACTATCTAAAATATATTTGCAAGGTAGAATGGCTAAATGGATCATGCCTCTCAATGAGTTTGACATAGAGTATGTCAATCAGAAGGAAATCAAGGGATAATTTCTTGTAAATCAACTTACTAAAGCATCTCTCATAGACACACAACCACTCACATTTCAATTTCTTGATGAATATATCATGACCGTCATTGACACACCCCTTGAGGAGAAAATCTAGAAACTATATTTTTATGGTTCATTTACTACACATAGATTGGGGGTAGGCCTATTTTTTATTATGCCATAGGAGGATCTAATTCCTAAACCATTAAGAATCAGCTTTCCTTATACAAACAACATGGTTGAGTATGAGGCACTTGTTTCAAGACTTTGAAAAGTAGTACATTAGAATATATCTCATCTCTAATTTTATGGTGATTCCTAATTAATCATCAATCAGGTCACAGATCATTTTTAGACCAAAGATGACAAGTTGGTTCCATATAAACCCATGGTTGACACTCTTAAGCAATAAATTGTCAATCTCCAGTTTGATCACATACCAAGGGCTAGTAACATAACTACATATGCCATGGCTACTATTGGCTATTTGATTCGACAAATAGATAAAGATAGAGAGTATCAATTCCTTGTTGAGAATTTGTCAACACCAACTCATGAACCTTCAACCATTGTAATGATTTATGATATTGTTGGTCATAATTCTATATAGTAATCAAACCTTTACAATTACCTTCATGACCAAGTTATTCAAACTATTTTTTTTCAAAAACAAAATATATCCTTTATTCATCATTCCACTCATTATTATCTACTTGGATCCACCCTTTACCATCATAGTTTCAATGCAACTCTGCTTTATTATTTAACTTTGACAGAGTCTACATTAACATTAAGAGAAGTTCATGAAGGAGTATGTGGAGCTCATTATAGTAGGGTATTTCTATCCAAAAATCTCTTACATACTAGTTATTATTAGTCTACAATAGATGCATATGCCACTGCATATGTAAAAAAGTGTGACAAACGTTAACAACATGCTAATCTGATTCATGCCCCAACAAAAACTCCTAAAATCAGTGTTGACATTGTGGCCATTTTCTACATGGGGACTAGACCTAATTGGGAAGATTAACCCCACTTCATCTGATGGCCATAAAGATATACTTATCACCATCAAATATTTCACTAAGTGGGTTAAAGCTATACCCCTCACTTACATGACTGGAAAGTAAATTTCCAAATTCATTTTCAACCATCTCATTTGCCACTATGATATCCCATTTGACATTATATCTGATAATGGAGGATCATTCAAGAATAAAGATGTAGACCAATTGCGTACTAAATATAACATCACATAAAAAAAATTATAGCATATTACCCTCAAGGTAATGGCCAAGTTGAGGCATCTAACAAAACTATTATCAATATTCTCAAAAATATTATCAATGATGTCGATCATGATTGACACTTACAGATATTCCTTACCCTTTGGATATACCATACCAATCATCATACTCCTATAAGAGCCACTCCATACTCACTTGTTTATGGTACTAAAGCCATCCTTCCCATTGAGGTTGAGTTATCTTCACTATGCATATCTTTCAAGCATGTCCTAGATGATCATGACTATCAAGTAGCCTGCCTACAAGAGCTAGACCTACTTGATGAAAAATGCACCACCATGCTCAACAATCCTCAAGCATATCAGAACTGACTCAAAGGCCACTATAATTGATGTATTAAGTATAGAACATTTAAACTTGGTGATCTTGTTCTTAAATCAAACCAAAAGAGTACCATAGTTGAGAAGAAGCATAAAGGGAAATTCAAACCAAACTAGATAGGGCCTTTCATCATTACTGCAGATTATAGATCAAGAGCATACAGACTTGCCACACCAGATAGAAATGAACTTCTTGAGCTAATGAATATTATTCATCTCAAGTAGTACTATGCTTGAGTGATAAGGTGTATTATCTATAAGGACCATTTTAGTTATGCCATTTTATCACTATTCTTCTTTGTATAAATACCATCCTTATCCATCCTCTTCACCGTATCCACTTTCTATTTTTGACCTATCAGCCCTGTGTGTTCTAAATCCTAGCCCATTTGACCTTGGTTTTTTCCATTCATTCTGTAGTTTCATCATCGAGGTATCTGATCAGTATCATCTATTGGTTTAAGTACTTCAAATAGAGATTGTATTTTGGGATAGTGTGACAGAAGTTTTGATAGTTGCATCCTTTGTTTGTTATGCCTTTCTTACCACTGATCTTGCTACTAATTATAACTACCTTTGGGAAAATTAGTACCATTTATCTATGCCATTGTGTCCTAGTTATAAATATCTATGGGCAAACTAGGGGAAACATTAAGCCTTAACATACCAACTTACCACTTCCTATGCCATCATGTGCCTTTTTACTAACTATGCTTATTTTGTTTGAATTAACTACTACACTAGTCAAATTCCTCCATTGTAGAGCATAACTATAGTGACTTGAGGTCCTACTCTGGGACAATGTAGGTAGTGTTCAATACTTGTTAAGGTCAGCTCAATCACCCTAAGCCATGCTCTTTCCATTTTTTGAGCATCCTAAGTCATGCTCTCATCATTTTGTGAGCACCCTAAGCCATGCTCTTGCCATTTTACTAACAACCTAAGCCATGCTCTCACCATTTTACGAGCAACCTTAATTTAAATACTCTAACTATTTTGTGAGCTTGAACCATTTAGTTTCTTTTCATTCTCGATCGAGTTGAGATACTTCAAAAAAATTCCAAAAACATTTGAAAAATCATTAGAAAAGAACAAAAACATTGACCACTTCTTTGCCTTAAGGATTCTGGGAACCCTTACTAAATTACCAACAAATCACTTGTCACTTAGTTTCCCCATCATTTTTGGCCTTTTTTCTCATGCACTTTCCATTTTACAAGATCATTCCTATTCTTATATCACATCCATTCTATTTGTTTTCATCAGTTATCACAGTCTTCCCATTCCTTAAGAGAACTATATTTAGCCTAACATTTTTTATTGGATATTACATCCATGGAAATATGCAAGCATAATCCACTTGGATAGTCCATATGGAGATAGCTCAGCCAACCCCTTCATTTTCTACTATTACCCCATTTTCTTTATTTGTTAAGTTGTCACCTATTTTCTAGGGGCAATATTCATAGGATTTCTATTGCATTATTTGTTTGCTTGTTTCTACTTATTTTATTTGTTTGTCTACCTATTTGTTTACTTTCAACATTGTTACCTTAATTCAATTTATGTGTGTTCATTGGGTGAATCCTTGCCTATACTTATACTTCAATCCATACATATTCATATGTTTACATTGTTATCATGGTTTCTATCATTGGTGTATTGTTTTCTATTGAGTATTAGATTATGAGAGTCAGTCTTTATGTATATTTTGGCCAAGTCCTCATGATGTTATACCATGATGCCTACTGACACATGCTATAACAAACCTTAGATTTAAGAATTCTATTCAATAATGGTGGCATCTCTTTGGTACCAACATCTCAATTCACTCCCAATCATATCCCAAATAGAATAATTAACCATGAAATAATTTTAACCTTTATTAGTTCAAACGAGCATCTCCCTACTAGTAAGTTGTTCCAATTCATCATTACCATCTATGTTAAGTTAACATCCTCCTCAGCCAAGTTTATCATGTTTTCCATAATTGGGGTCCAATGATTATAACCACTTATGGGCAAATCATTATATACCATCTCACCTACATTTCTCAATGATTTTAACCGCCTTTGGGAAAATCATTGTGTTGTCACCACTTTACTTTTTATACCTATAAAAAGGCATGTTATTTTAGTTTTATATCCTAACTGAGGTAGCTCCATCTTCTCAATGATTATAACTACCTTTGGGCAAATCATTGTGTTATCATACCACGTTGTCACTATCAGGTTACAATGCTTATAATCACCTTTAGGAAAACTATTATACACCATCCCACTTGTAGTTTTAGTGATTTTGACTACTTTTTCAATATCATTGTGTTTTCACCCCATCATTTTTCCTTTCTTTGGTCCTCTCATTTTTCTTCTTTTTGAGGGACTGTTTGTTGACCTATTTGTGCCAACCATTCCCTCAAGGGGGCATCATAAAGTTAGTTTATTATCATTGTAGTTATAGGCATACATGGCCTTTTCATTATTTGAGAAGATGTTACTGTGCTTATATCTTTCAATGCCTTCCCAAATAGGGGCAAACTATAGACACCTAAAATTGGCCACCAATAACCTCCAATAGGCTTTTGACCAATTTCCACCTAAAATACACAATTTGATCTAAAAACACTAAAACATGCTAAATGATGTGAAACTGACATATTCAAGTTCTGATTTTGGCCAAGGTATCTCTAAATGGGGAAATGCAATTTATGGGTTAGCTAACTTTGACTAGTTTATTTTGAGTCAAAATGCCAATTTTGTACATAGGTGCTTTGGATTGTTCTTTCCTATCAAATCACTTGCACAAGACATGTGCCTTTTTTTTTTTTTTTGGTAACATCCTAAATGGGAATATGGTTCCAATGCATCTAACATTGACTTCCAATTCCAATCCATTTAAATTTTGGACCAATAACAAGGCGTTCTAATCAATTTGAGTAATTTGTGTATAAAGTGCTTAATCATGCTTAAGAGCTAATTACCCCAAATCAAGGCATAATCAAGAATTCTATGGAAACTTGTTGAAAACTTATTTTTGGAAATGAATATTGAATATCTACATCATCAGGTGACCTCATTTCTTGGGAAGACATCCCTAGGACATAAATACCACAAATATCAAGATTCATACCCTCCATGCCTCATCAATGCCTTCCATGATACTCTTAATGCCTCTTAATTGCCCCTTTTTTCAATGTCATGATGAGGATAATTATAAACTTAATTTCTAAAAATGAAATTAATCCTTAACCACACCTCTCAATCTTGGGATGGATGATTTAGGTAGATTCTAGACAATTTCAAAAATCTATAAATAGAGAGGCCATGAACGTCATTTATATGTTATTTTGGTGAAAATTTATAATGCACAGATATCTTTAAGGAGTCATTACAACTAGTGTTACCATGCCAAACTGATTCCAAGCCAAGCCAAGCCGCAAGCCAAAGGTGCCAAGGAGAGATGGAGGTAGTCAAAATTCCATTGCCAAGGACTTCATGAGCACAAAACTGAGCAAGCCACTACTACAAAGGCATTTGGAGCATCCAAGGAAGGTGAAGGAATTTTTGTGTTTTATTATTTAATTTTTAGATGTGTTTTTCATTTTTTTTGCTACCAAGCTCTCCCTAGTGTCTAAACCTAGAGATGTTATGCTATTAGTGTGTTTCTTTCATTTTGTTTTCATTTTAGAATTAACACCGTACTTACCATCCTCTTTTGAGTCAAATTATTAGATCACAAGCATAACCATAATCAATATGACATTTTTAATAATCAACCTAAACATCAAAACTATAAACCATAAACCATAAACAAAAGATTACATCGATATATCATAGATAATCATCATAGTGTATACAAAACATACATGTCTCTCAAAAATAGACATCTCACTACATCAACTTGCAGGTCAGTATCAAAATCATATGGAACATTCAAAATATCATAATAAATCTATGATCCTAGGGTACCACTACCTCCTAGATCCTACCTTCTTACACTTGCATATCCATCTATTGATGCAACCCATTTACTTGGTATCATTGTGTTAGCACCTCCTATAATCCTAGCCTTGTATTCACCCTATCGAGGCTCATCTGGTAAAAACCTAAAGACCATAGCCTCATGATACTATAGCTCCTCCATAGTCACTACATATCTATGTATTGAGATAGTCCCTATTGTTCCTATAGCTACTAGTAATCCACATCCTACTTGCTAGAGAGAATCTCTCTCTTACATCACCAAGGCTAGCTAAGACCTAGCCTGATCTCTCTCACTTATCAAAATGGCCACCTGATCCTGTGTTAATGCTAAATATGTTTATGCTACCATTAGGATTGCTTATGAAATATCCAAAGCTACTCATGCTTGGTCCCTCTCAGTGGTCACTACCTATACATCTAGGGTAACCCCTTATATTTTATCCTATTAACTACCTCCCCTTGCATCGACATTTATGTCATATCGACCACCATCATCACCCCCAAAATCATCCACAAAATAGTGTGTTTGATACCATACAAGATATCTAACTATAAAACATACATCATTTATATCTATCCTCATGGGTAACTCCTTATGATCAATAAAATCATGAACTAGCTATGGACTAGGTAGTGGAAACTCTACATCCTTCCTCTTATATCTTAGGAACACCCTAGGTATATCCTACACAAGGTCAAACTACCTTTATACCCTATCAAATGGAATCAAATATATCTGATGGTCTTGTCTACCATAGATCCATCTATAGCTTTAAAAAGATAGAGTATACCTCCTATAGTGTGACCAAATTAGAAACCCAACTTACAATATCCAAATCATGTCTGTGATGACTAAGGCATCTAGCTAGCCCCTGTACCAGTCTATATCATGTTTTCCTCTTCCTAGTTCTAAGAGGGTATATTAACCTCTCCACCTCATGTATCCAACCCTATAATCCATCTATGTAAATCCCTCCCAGGGTATACCCATAGGTATCAGTACTTAGAAGTGCTTGTAGGCCCAACAATGGAGAATAAACCTAAAACTAATCCCATATCTCCTATGGGTGCAGAAGCCCCATAAATCTCAATAAATATGAACTAACAACACAGATGCCCATGCAAACATTGTGCAACCCAACCATATCTCAAAAAGCACCCCCAATAATAAGGGAGCCTCCCATTATTATAATTTGGTAATTCATAACACATGACTACTTTCATCATCATCATGAAAAGCCTCCTCACATCCCTATCTCTCTGATATAGTGGTTTGTAGTGGAATCCTTCTAAGTTCCACCTCATAAAATTGATGTCCTCATCATATAAGAGCTCCATCTACCCATCCCACTCATCACTCTAAATATGGTAGATTAGATCACCTTGAATGGGTAGTTACACAATCCTATGGATGTCCTCAGGCAAGATAGTTATCTCACATGTAGGAAGAAAGAAGGTGTTAGCGGTAGGGTCCCATCTCTTGATGAGTTCCACTAACATCACTGCATCTTGAGGTACATGCTAGTATTACCTCATGTTTCCAAGGTCAACATCCTCTATGTGCTCCCAATCATCATCAGTCATGCCCCACTAAATCTTGTCTAGTATCTGGGGCATTCTGTCACTCATTTGTATCATCTCCCATACTTGTAGGGTTTAATAGCAAAAACCTTAGTTCACTAACATATTTTTCCTACAAATTCTACTTATTACGCCTACCTCCTATTCTAATATACTCAACTCATAATATTTACCTAACATTTGACCTATACTTATTACTTTACCCCATCATTTGACTTTATTAATCCATACACATTACCTTCACCTAACCCCTTAACCTAAACCACAACCATAACCATACCCTTTTAGCCTTCCAACTATCAACAATTTACCAAAAACTTTCATCTTAGCCTTAAAACTATTCACACATCAATTAACTACCAACGATCGACTATTCCTATAGTCAAATGCCACTAGTTAGTTAAATGATCACCGATGGTCACCATAAAGTGGGCTATCAATGGTCTCATATCAACCATCAATGGTTGATAATTGACTACTAATGGTCAGTAGTGATCGATGATGGCTGGAAATGACCACTGATGGTTATTGTAAAGTGATTATTGATGATCAAACCTAAACCCTACCCTTTAAAAACACCTACCAAACCTCATAACATATAAAACAACCTTACCTATAACTACCTATACCCTCCCTTATCTACCCTACACCTATAAATTTAAATCTAACCTACCATTTCAACTCCAAAAATTATAATAATGACCATAGCCCTAGCCTTAGGTCAAACCCACCCACGCAGCCAAATGAACAACCTACAAATTCAATCAAGCATTCATTTAAAAAATCAAAACTAATTGACTAATACCTACCTCATTCCTCGATTGCCACCAAGGAGGAACTCTAGGGACCACCATCTGACCTAACACTCTCCCTCAACCCATCTACATCCTTAATCACTTAATCAACCTCAAGTCAATCCACTCAATCTGACACCATCAAATAATCACCCTCAACCATCACCATTTTTCTCCAATAATGCCAACAATCCAATCATTGAGGGTTTCAAATTCATAATGAAAGCATAAAACCCCTAGTGGTATTTTGTCTTTACCCTTTTAGGGCTGATGTATGACCATCTATGGTCGACCTTGATCATTGACGATTGAAAAAATTAGGGTTTTTCCTTCTACCCTCATTTTTTCTAACAAAAAATTTCACCTAAACCTAATCTAACTACCTTTACCACCAATGATTTCAACTTTGTCTATGGTTATTTTGGCCTAACTATCACATGTTTTGTGATGACCTTACTTTGGTCCTTTTGACTGCACTAACTAAATTATCATGTTGAACATTTTGAACTTATGCTACCTTGCATACACTCAACTAATTTATGTCTTCACAAGAGCACTTCCTACCTTAGACACCTATAAATATACTGACCTTGCCTAGGAAACTTGGATTTACAAGTGTAACCCAACTATCACATATGTTCATGTGGTTCACTTATCGCTTGTCCTTCTAGTACCAACCTTATTATCATCAACCATGGTAACCTAGTCATTATGTTATCTTGGATATCAAACTTAATCACACTTTAGGTGCGTGTTTGTGCTTCAGTGCCCAACCCACCACCCACTTCATCACCAACTTACCCACTCATCAAACTTGCACTTGAATCTATTTCACCTCATTGATTCCCAGTTTGAGGAGAACACCTCTTCCCATGTTTAGGGTAACCTAACCTTTTACCCATAATCCATTTTTATTTTTTAGCTTCATAATAAAAATGGGAAAAATATAAACACTAGCAAACCACACATGATGGTTCTAGATGTCAAACTAACCCCTAGACCACCTCAAGACCCCCTAGGGACTATCCCACAATATATCAATCATAAACATAAGTTAGATTGACTATATTTGACCAACTTAAACCTTTAACCTATCGATCATTGATAGTTACCCTAATTATTGATATAGGTTTGATCATTGATGGTCATCCTTTAACTGCTTAAATAGTTAACTCTAGTCAATTCTAACTTGCATTTTAATATTTAACTTTTTTAATTAGTGTACAAGCCAATGCATGTAAAATCTAAATTTAAAAAACCCCTTAACACCTTGTTGAAATAATTGTTTCACCTCTCATTTCCTCTTATAAAAAGAGAGGAGGAGGAGGTGAAATGGATTATCAATCAACATCCAAAATCAGAGTAAACCAATGAATCGGTAAACATGATAGAGATATAAAGTGATTTCATCCATCAACCAAAAACCAAGTATCATAACTCTGTTGAAATTACTCTAGACTCCATCAATGAGTTTTTTAACTGACTACATCAACCATCTTCAGATCAATAACTAACAAGTTAATTATATGTTTGTAGTAATTAGTTGTTTTATTCCTCTCACAACCAACCTCTGACCCAAACCCACTTTCCAAAATTCCATTTTTGAACCTTATTAGACCAATTTCATGAACCAAATGAAAACCATAATTACAAATGATCATCTTCACTACTAATGATCTATCCATAATTGTTGATAGTTCCTAACCATAGATGATCACCCTAACCACTGATGGTCACCCCAATCACTGACGGTCACCGTGTGGAAAATAAACAACAATCTATTTTCACCCACCAGACCTCAACCAAATCCAACTTTCTACCTCTCTACCTGATCACATAACCTCACCCTATTTTTTGGATCACACCTAATTCATTTATCATTAATATCAATTTATTTGTTTTTATAATTAATTAAATCCATCCATTCATTTATCAATCACTTGTATTTCATTTATCTTATGTTATTTATGCAAGTATTTTATCTTTCAATTTTAAAACTTAATTGTTTAAAAGTGTGGATTGATGGCCTACATGGAAGCTCATGCTTCTTAGATCTACTTTCTAGGTAGTCTACCCTACTATCTAACTAATCAACCATTTTTTTAGTGTTTTCTTATCTATAAGTCATTCCTTCCAAACCAAAGAGGACTATCTACAACCATCTAGATCAATGTGCACACAACATATCATATTTTTATACCATACCCTTCTCAACTATATTCTCTCTTTCTTCTAAATAATATAAGTGAACATTCACTGAAATAAGGGCCAAACACATTAAGGTCTATTGCCACTATATTCTAGATCAAGTATTGAACCACCACATTCAGCTATAATACTGCCCAATAGATTCATAGATAGTAGATATACTCACTAGTTCACATGGCAAGGTGAAATTTAATCTATTTTGGGGGTACATTTTTAAAAATAATGTAATAAAGGGGGGATGTTAACATAGCTATTGTAATACATTATTTAGTTAGCGTAGCGGTTAGAATTATAGTTTTATAATTGTTAGTCAGTTTTTATTTGGTTCATTTATCTGACCTATCCTTTGATGTATATATTCACCTTTGAATTGATCAATAACATCAATCAAGTATTCACCACTCTCATAAATACATTTTTTAAAAACATGAAAGCAGTGAAATATTTCAAGGTGAGCTGGGCGATGATGGTGAGAAGCAATGACGAGTTAGTATTCATGGGTTTTAAGTGAGACATAAGTGTCAATTTACACTTTTTTGATTTATAAAACCTCTCTTACCTATGTGTATGTGTGTGTGAGAGAGAGTGCATATATATGCACGTGCATGTGTGTGTGTGTGTGTATATATATATATATATATATATATATACATATACATATATATATATATATACATATATATATACATATATATATATATATATACATATATATATATATATATACATACATACATATACATACATACATATATATGCATACATATATACATATATATACATATATATATATATACACACACACACACATATATATATGCATACATATATATATATATATATATAGAGAGAGAGAGAGAGAGAGAGAGACGTATATATGTGTGTGTGTGTAGAGAGAGAGATGCACACACATACACACACACAATGTTAGTTATTATATAAATATATATTATAATGTTTTTGCATATTAAACATGAATCATATAATAAATATGAATATTATATTTATTACACACATATACAATAATATAATATTTATATATGTATATAATTTTAATTATTATATAAATATATATTATATTTATTTTAATTTTATAAATGAATTAAATAATATATATAAATATTATATATTTTGACATCATTTTTTATTTTTTTAGACATGTAGCTATGTTTACATGAAACATATTTATCTTATAAGGACACGTAATTATTGATAACAAGGTTGTTGAAGGACAACACATGAGCCTTTTCAATCTTGATCAAGGTTGGTGTTGTTTACCATAATTTAAAAACTAAAGCATCATGAATTTGGTCGATGACTATCTTATTTCTAGATTTGTCAAGAAGCAACATTCTCCTCAGTTCCTAACTGATGTTGGATTTTTCAAAATTTGGTCGCTTCCCTCAGTTGTAGGCATCTCGTGCATTCTAAATTATTCCATGTATAGAATTGTCAAAGAAATTTTTGTTGACACAATGTAGGACATACATTTTGGAGAAGAAATTACTATTTCTTAGAAGCTTACACTATTTTTTCTTGAGAAAGTCTAGATATACTGCGTGATATCTATTATAGTTTTAAAAGATGTTTATTTGAGACAATAATAGAAGAAGACTTAAAAGAGGTATTTCACCAGTAAGCATGTTGTTTGTAGACAATCTTATGCAGCTTGTATGTCCTAAGTGGCTGTGAAGGTGGAGAAAAAGTTACAATAATGTTCATGATCTTTTGATAGAGGATTAGATATGTTGAATATGTTTATCATTTATTGTGGTGTAGATCAAAAAAATTGGGGAAGGTGTGTATGAGAATGTCAACTGATATGCAATTTAGTGTAGTAGAAAATTAATTAAAAAAATTGTTTTCCCATTAGGATTTTAGTTTGATGTTCATCAAATTTTCATCCTAGTTTGTGTGGTATGCAAACCATACCACTTTCACAACATTTCCAAGTTT